>JANZLQ010000027.1:6365469-6396247 GCA_026212715.1 Elanus axillaris | reverse complement strand
ATGAACAGGAAGGAAAGTATGCCACAGTTTTCCAGAAACTGGTTTATAAGTTATGGGAAGAAACTTGATAATTGTAAATTTGAGTGGAGCATCAGGAATACATTCTAAAGTACAATTTATTGAACTGAAAAAGTTTAACACACTGCTTCATGCACTGTAATGAGTAATCCTGTGTATCAGGGAATGAAGCTGCGCAAAAGAATAATTAAAAGGCATTTCTGCTATATTAACTAGTGTGGGGTTTTTTACCTTTTCATTCAGAAAAGTACTGTCTTTTTTCTTGATTATAATTGCATTTGCACTTCTGTAATTATTTTCTGAGCAGCTTTAAAAACACAAAATGTCTTTGAGATACAAGTAAGAGTATTTTATAAGAAAGAAATAAGTTAAAGGAGTAAAGTTAGGGATTCATTGCCTGACAATGCAATGAATCCTTAAATATCCATTTTAAGAGCATGTTTTATATAACAAAAGAAAGCTGAGAATGACCAAAATACTTAATTTTGCATGGTTTTTTGTAGTAAAAATTGACTGTAGAGACCTCACTTCTTTATTAGGTTAAAAAATTCTTCAGTAATAACATGATAAAGTTTGTAATTGCAGTATTCACTTCTAGTTTGTATATCTAAAATATGAACAAACAGTTTGCAAGCATATTTAGTTTTTCTTGATACTGTTAAGTACAGTTAGAAAATGAAATTCTTATCTTAACTGCAGAGTATGAGAATTTCAATATGTTTTTTCAAACCAGTTTACCATACTTTTGTTTCTAGTAGTAACTTGTGCAACCTTTCATCTTATGAGTCAATCCTATAATTAGTATCTTTCTTTGCCAGAGGCATACTGCATGTTTGTTTTAGGTACAGAATGTCTGCAAGAAATTTAACTTAATCATTACTTTTTAATGTAAGAGCTGGTTAGCTCAATTACCCTAGATTAAAGTGAACTTGAAATTCCTGAGTTACATAGAAGGGGCTAATTGTTGACCTGTACTGAATAAGTACTATTTCCTTTTTTTTTTTCTTTTTTTCTTATGTGTACTTACTAATGTGGCGAGCCCTTTAGCCCAATCTTGCAGTGGCTATAAGTAATTATCTGTTCATTGTATGGAGTGGGTTTGCAAAGTTCTTATGTAACTTGGCCATTGGGTTAATGAAAATTATTCCATTTTTGCATACATTGCAGTAAAGCTGCAAAACATTTTTTTTGGTTAACTTTGACTTTGTTGTGTTTGGGGATAATCTGAACACTGAGGAGTAGTAGTTACAGCTTTGCAATATTTTTTTTTTAATTTTTAATTTAGATTTTTTTAGGTGTTTTCTAATTACAGAAGCATATGACTTTTAAATATATGAATTTATTAACATGCTTCTACTGTATGTTCAGACTGAAAATATTAGTTTAAATTTATCTCATACAATCACCCAGCTAATTCTGGGAACAGTTGCATTAGCACTACTTCAACAGCACTGAGTTTTGGTGCCTATGGTATAAATACATGCTGACTGCTATAGCTTCTGGGTATGGAGAGTCCAAATTGTGACTGACACATGAGTATAAAATACTGCTAAACAAATGCACAATAGTGTGTTGGGGTGGTTTTATTCTGCTTTGTGCTGGTGGATACTATTGGCTATGTTGCTTGGCTACAAAATACTTAGGCTGTGTTTCTTTTAAATTTCTTGTTTAAAAAAAAAAATACAGTAGAAAATGGGGAACCCATCTAGGCTTAAACTTTCCATATTGCCAACCTTCTTAAGAAAATCATTGTCAAGTGAAGAACACCGAAATACCACTCCAGAGGACTGGAATGTATTGGAAGTAGGATAAGATTCGATAACCTTAAAACAGGAGTTGTACACTAAGGCCCTAAGCAGTAATGATTCATTATAAACTAGCACCTCATAAGCTGGAAACAACCTAATAGAAGAAAGGCCTAATGTTCCTACTGATCACTTGTATCCTTCCAGTTGTTGTCCTCTACTTACCTTTAATTTTTTGTGCGATAGGCCTCACACATTCTCACTCTTACTGGTTCACTTGTGCTAAAGCACTGTGCTGCCAACCTCCTTTTTTACGAAGATCATAGAGTGGTCTCGTGTTATTTTGGGCAATGACGTGTGCCTTTGAGGTATAGGCTGTGACTGTTTCTTAAAAAGATTAGCTCTTTGTTATAGCTTTCTTAAATAAAGGGTTGTATTCACCAGTTACGATAAATTTTCATTGAAGTCAAGTGGTGTAATTGTATGTGTGTAGTACTGAATGTAATTTATAGTTACCATATGTGCATGTAGAAATTTGGGATGGAATAAATGCACCCTAATTTAGGCATATAAAAGTTCATGCTTAACACTGAAGTTGTCAGCCCAAATTCCCACTGATAATCAATGGAGAGAATTAGGTACCTCAGGAGTTCAGGAAAGCCAGGTAAGGTAAGCTTCAATGACTAACACTAAGCAGTCTTTCAAGCCATCTCAGATTAATTACTTTTCTGGAGATTTCTATTTCTGGCTCTATTTTAGAAAGAGCACCTAAGGTGAGTAGCTCTGACCTCGTCTTTAGACCCTCAGACTTCTGAAGTTAGAGTTTCATCTAGGTGCCAATACCAGGTTAGATGAAAACTGCAAATTCAACGTTGAGTGCTTGTATCTGTCTTCCTAAAACCTGATCTTCCTTTTATCTTTTTTTTTCCTTTATTTTATGGAGGAAAATTGAGGTTTTAGAGTTTGGATTATTTTTATTTTTTCACTCCAGCTAAGTAAATAAAAACAAATTAAAAAAATTAATAAAAATACTTTTCTTACTCTTTGAAATGTTTCTTACAACCCAAAGCCCTCATTGTAAGAAAACTTGCCAGAGTTAGAATGTGCCAGAATTGAGGCCTGCAACCGTAACTAGATTCCTATATAGTCAGTCTGGTACAGGTTTTTACATTGTTGCATATGTTATTTGCCACTGGGCCTTTGTTCATTTAAAGCACAGGATAGGCAAAACATATAACTCTGTCTGGCCTTATTTGTTACATGCTATTTTATATTCCATGCAGAATGTTAGTTGCTAATTACCACTGGACTTTTCTGTGGTTCTGCCACTGTAAAGCAGTTGTTACAAATTTTGCAGTTGTTACTGACTTTTACCTTTACAATAGAAGTGATGTAAAAGGTATAGTGTCTGATATACAGTTAATGAACTAAAACAGAGAAATTAAAGTCAAAATAGCCAAAGGTGTCCAGAACACTGCATCCTTGCTTGACAAACGAGAGTAGGATGCCGCCTTCTTGACTGTGGATACCTAAAATGGCTACATGTACAAGCTGGTGACCTTAGGCTCAGCCTGTATTCAATGGAGAGGAATGGTCATGCTCAAGGGAGGTGTTTAAAACAAATCAGATAAATTGCACCCTAAAAGAGCCTTTCCTCACCCCCCGACCCATGTAGAGAAAGTTCAGGTGACTCCCTCAGAAGCAGATGTTTGCTTTGGTCAAATGAATCTCACCAATAGAGCTTGACTTTTCAAAGATAACCTTTCAGAGTGTCTTCTATGACTAATTCCTATTGACTTCTGTTAAAGAGGGGAGATGTTGTGATTCAGATTAATATGACAAAGCAAAGATCTTGTATGCAGCAGCCTTTTGTTCTGTATGACTTGAGTTTATCCCCAAAGCTTTAAGTGGTGAATTAAAAACAGCTTATTATAAGCTATTATTATTTCTGACTTCAAAGCTACAGCTTTTTCATCTGTACTACAGTTTGCATGTGCGTGCTTACTATTGCACAGTAGGTAACTTTGTTTGCAGTAAATAATGACATTTACTTTGATATTTGCAGTATTACAATATCCTGGTTATAAATGTCCAGCTTCTAAAGGTGTTAAGGCTGCATGTTATAAGATCATGAAATTTTACATTTAATTTCATGTATTTCAGATTATTTACCCCAAAAAGCATTTTTAAAAGATGCTGAGGTTTCGAAGTTTAAACATTAAAAAGCTAGAAAGTACTAGTAGGGTTGGTTATGCAACTCTTAACTTCTACCTTAATTCAGAATCATAATTCAGCCCAGTTGTGTGTAAGTATTATGAAACAGTCTTAATTACATAAGCATACTCTCTGTTTTCCACAGTACAGACATATTTCCCCCCCCAATATGTGGAAATGGCTAACAGTTATGTTTTTAAAAACACACACACCCTGCCCCCCCCCCAAAAAAAAAAGCCAGCAACCAACAACAGCCACCACCCCACATTCAGAATTAGTTGCCTTGCCTGGAGAATTTAACCTAAATTGGTGATATTTTAACATAATTATAAATCGGAAAAAAGTAAGTGGTGGGCAAGCCTGAGTATGGTTTATTTAATTTTGTTGCATTCCATGTTCCACGTGATTGTTGGCTATGTTGGCTTACTACTTCTGCTGAAGCTTTACAACTGGGCAAATTCAACTGGAGGGAAGAAATAAGCTTTTACCAAGCTCAGCTTGTAGCCTAGTGGCTAAAACAATCTCCATGGATGTGGCAGGGGAGGCAACTGAACCTCTGTCTCATGCTTCTTGGCAAAGTATTCTTAAGCTTTTACAGAAGGCAGAAACCCCATGTTACCTCCTCTTTCAAGAGTTGGACCTAAAAGGCATTGTAAGCCATGCTTGTGATTTCTCCCATCAATTTAATTTTAAAATAAGATCATAGACTTTTGTTTTCAGGAGAGTTTTAAGAGAAGGTGGAAGCCCCTCTTTGCCACTATGAGTAATTTATGGGAAGAACAAAGTTTAGTATCCTTCTCCAGGTTTCTATGTCTATAGGCTGAGCATGGTGACTTTAGGCACCATGTTCCTTAGTGTGACAGATATTTCAGATTCTATTCTGTGTTTAACTTTTCTTCATGCTATATAGGAGTATGTGATCTAGTACCCAGATACAGACCTTGGATTTAAAAATTACAGATTTTAGGGCTTAACCTTTGCATACTTAAGATCTGTGCCAAAAGATCAAGTCCTTTGTCATTCTTCAAAATGGATACCAAAATATAGTGGCATCAATTTTATATGTGCACTGAGTTTTAGATTATTCAAAAGCTTATCTGGAAGTTGTGGGACTCTTGTATTCTATTTCTCATATATTCTCTCAATTCAGAAATAGCCTTTTTAAAATTTAATGTAATAAATTCTTCCAGTGTTGAACGCATGTGCGTGCGCACACACATGTATTTCCAGATCTCTTTCAGTACTTATTTTTTATTAGTCACATCTTAGAATTAGGCTCTTTCTGCATGGAGTTTCTAATAGCTGGAAGAATTTCCTTGGCATTTATGTTTTTTCACATTCAGTAACAAAAAATGTTAATGCACTACAGAGATTTTGAAGAGTGGGAATGCCTCTTAACCATCAGGATTTCATTTTCCTTACCCACTTACTTTGTATTTCATTTGTAGGCCAGGAAGCAACAATTGAAGGGTACTAAAATTTTACTGAATTTTTTTTATTGCTGCTGGAACATCTAGCTCTCTGGACTAGATAGGTTATTTAGCCAATTGAAAAACTTCCTTTTTAAGCAAAATAGCAAATGATCCTGTACATAAATTTATGTTCAAATATAGTAGGTTTTGTAATGTCTCTCTTTTATATATTTTTAATTTGAATATACAATCCCTATTGTCTAAAGCTATAAAACCTTTGTGTCTGAAATTTATCACAGTATAGCCTGTGATTCTGATGGCAAAACAGGTATCCAGTCTGCAGGCAGAAGAGAGGTAGCTGAGTACTGTTACTATCTTTACAAAACATTGTTAAAGCAAGAAAAAAAAACAGCTCTTGAAAATGTACTGCATAGATTGTTAGTGTTGTTTATCAAAGTTTGTATTAACAAATTTAGGATACAGGCTTGCAATTGTCATGCAAGCTTTTGCTTTGTTTGCTCCCTGGGTTTTACTACAGTTGAGCCAGGGCAAAGAGGGAAATAATTTGGGTAGGAAGGGAAGTGTTAGAAATTGCTTCTCGTTGAGTCATAGGGAAGCAAAAACTCTTTTATGACTGATTTACAGTTCACTTCTTACTTTACTGGGATTTATACAAATATATATATAGTACTGTATTAGTTTAGGTGATTGTGGTTGTACGTAGCAATTGCACTTGAAATACATAGAGTGTGCTAGCAGTGTGCAGCTGGAAGAGCACCTATGTTCCCTACCCACGTGAGGGCATAAAGTGTCATAGCTACCCTGCTAGTCCTCAGTCCTGCCTGTCTGGTCATGGGTACAGGATGGAGCTTTCCACTCTGCCATGTTTCAATCCACACTGAATGAAAACTGATCACACACCAAGCTACAAGCTCATCACGCAGCAGCACTGAGATCTTGTTTGAACCTCTTAGAACAGGTCTGTAACCAGTATGTATGGAATTCACAATGTTCAGTCACAATTTTGATTAACAAAAGTGAGTTATTCTGTTGGCTAAAGAAACAACCTTCAGACTTACTTTTACATTTACATACATGCCATTGTCATTTAACTAGTGAATATATATGGTATGTGGTCTTCCTCTCCTCTTTTAGAAAACACGTAATAGCAGTAGTTACCCACTTGAAAATGGTGTGCATTTTAGGCAATACAAACTCTGCTGCTTATGTGGGTAATACCTTGTATAAAGCGTTTTGGAACTGAGAGTGATAGAGTGTGTATACGAGCAATAACTGTCATAAACAGGCTTAATTGACTCAAATACTGCACCAGGTTGTTTTTATTCTATAACTGAGTAGTCCTAATGATGAAGTGGGACTGCACATACAGAATGCAAACCAGATACTTTCTGTTTTCATCTTCTGTTGAAAAGAAAAAGCAACTTTCATAGTGTGGGTGGGATGGATGCATTCTATAGCTGGATTTGAACAAGAGAATATCCTGAGTCGTTTTGTGAAAAAAAGAACACAATATGTCGTGAAAAGTACAAGTTAGAAGTGAAGTACGGAAATAGCTTTTCTGCTGTATCTACCAATCTCCTATGTTTTGACATAAACTTTGTGATACTGATTTAATACATGAAAGCAACTGAGAAAGAAATTGCATTTTCTGCAAAATAGGTATTAGACACCCTTAGCTGTCAGAGGTGTAAAGTGAGCTGCTAGAAGCAAAAGTCAGAAGGTCAATTGCTGACACCACCACAGTCATATTAACAGCAACATATACTTTGTGTCACCAGATCATGCTAAGTATTTCTGATTTATGGAGGAGAGACATACTGTCTTTTCACATTGATAACCAGTTATGTTATGGGGGGTGGGGAGAGACTATGTAGTTCAGCAGTGACACAGATTTTATCCTTCTTCCTCTGATTTTTTGCTTACTCAGATTTTTTTCAGGTTATTTGAGGTTACCCCCGATATGAGGCTTTATTCTCATGTAGTAGTATTTTTAAATGGCTAGATAATTCTCAAAGGCAAAAGTTTTTTATGTATGAAATAACGTTACTTTTGTGCCCATGTATCAGTTCAATTTAGATGACCATGGTAGTACCAAGAATTAACATATCTTAATTACTAGAAGAACAACCATGTTGCAGAGAGTGACTGTGCCTTACAGACGTAGTGGTGTAAATCCAGTGCTGTGGAGTTCATATATATTTTAAAATCACATACACAGTGCAATTGTTCTACCACTTTAAACATAAAAGGCTGTCAGCAGTTGGAGTTTGTGAAAATATGCAGTGCGAGAGAAATGGTCTTGGAAATGAATAAATCAAATTCCGAAGATTTTGGTTTATAAGCACATTTCTCAGGATTTCCAAACAATGGATAAATACTTCAATAGTAATTTTCTTCCCTAGGGCTTTTTGGTACATTTATTAAAAAAATAACAAAAACCAGCAAAATAAAACAAAGAAAAAGTTGTAGGGCACTAACTTGGAAACTAAAGGCTTTAAAGTCAGCACTTGGAGTACATTTGAAAAATGTGGTTTGACATGATGAACTTTTGGGTGTAGGCCATGCACGCAAGTGGCCTTTTACAGATGTTGGGAGACTCTCTCTCTCTCTCAGTGTTTACCACAGTCTCCAACAGTAAATTTTAATAAAGTTTCTTACCTCCTACTTGAAGGATCAGGAAGGGACACAATCTGCTGCTTTGTAAAGGCCCAGAAATATTCTCAGGACAACTTACTTTCCAGTGATGTTAACGCTCAGTATTATATATTACACGTGTATTATATATATACATACATATATAATACATGTAGTATCTGAATTATATATACACACATCATGTTTATATATAATACATTGTTTTGCTTCTTGGGGACTAGGCAGAGGTATTGCCTTTTTACTTTTAAATGAACAAAAACATCTTTTAAACTTTTTTCAAAACGAAGGAGTTTCAAGATAAGTCACATTGCCTTGCATTTTCCATGGACCAATAGCACACATACAGATAGCCACTGCAATTCAGCTGACAGGCAGTAGCTTGTTAAATTATCATAACTTGAGGGTATGTCTGAGCCCTTAATTCTTGTCAAATTAAGGTTGATACACTGACTTGAGCCAGTCAGCATAAAGGCAGTGGGCAAATACTTTTTATAATAGGCAAATGCTCCTTTCCCCTCTCCTGACCCAGATTCCAGGAATTAACAACATTTTAATTTACTTTTGTATCTTATTTTCAATCCTGACTGTAAAAGATGGCACTGTTGTCTAATGTTACCATGTTATTGCTATCTAAGTGGATTTTTGATTAGCTTTGTTTTACTGAGTAAACCCTCTTTGGGTTGGTATTGACTTGATATGGTAAGAAAGAAAACCTAAACATAATCCATGTGTTATCCTCCTCAACTTTGGTAATTATTATATTATTATTATATTATTATTTATTATATCCATGGAAAAAATGTAAAATGTTGCAAGTTCTATTTTTGCATGGTTAATGTACCACAGGAACCTTTCTTTTAGGCATTCTGATTCCAGTAGTGACTGTAAGTAATCATGGTTTGGAAAAAAAAAAAAAAAACTGAGAAAATAAACATGAAATAAGTGATAAAGGAAGTCTTTTTACATTTTGTCCTGTCTCTGGTTGTTTGGTGTAATAGGCTGAAAATTCAAGTGTTCTGTTTATTGGCAGAAGTTTTAGTGATACAGCTGGGATTCATATGTTCTGTATTAGCTGAGTTACTGCTATTTAACCATCTTGGATTAACAGAAACTTTATTTGCTTTTAAGAACCATGCCTTTGTATATACTGACATTACAATGTACTCTTGGTTTATTAAGGGAAGAATGTGTATTTAGGCTTACTGCTCAAAATGATGCAGGAGACAGCTTGGTATTTCAGGTTGTTCTTCTTTAGCACTAGCACATTTCCAGAATATGCTGGAACTAAGACTTAGAAAAGAAAATCTATTTCTGAAGTAAAATATATTTTTTGTTTTATTTTTGTGATGCATAGTATGCACATGCTTTCCAAAATCATAAAACAGTGTGTACCACTTCCCTTTTCTTATGTTTCATGTCCAATTCACAGTGTTTAATTACATATTTAAATTTAATCATGTAATCATTTAATAGATAAGTACAAGTTTGAAGTTTAAAATGCACATCCTTGCTTTACTGAAATGGGACCATTAAGTCTGTGAGACTGAAAAGAAAGAGAGAGTTTAAGAAAATGCATACATATCTGAGTAACACTGAAAGCAAAGTTCAGCAATGCCCAACGGGCCACTTCTACAATAGCAATCCACTTCTGAAATGTTGGTCTCTGCAGGGAAGATCACTATCATTATAATTAGAGCTACACAACAATGGACTGCTCACAGTAGCTATTCCAAAAAGTTCTTTGAAGGTGAAGATGAGTGGTAACCATTCTCAGGAATAGAAAATTCCTTTCTCAAGTTAAAAAAAAAAAAAATCAACCAAATAAAATAAATCTTAAATAACTAGATGGCTGAAATAATTTTTAGGGTTTTTTTTCTGTCCCAGTGTAAAATAAAATCGCTATTTCCAGTTTGGATGTTGCTGATGTGCACTAAAGAAAAATACGTAATTTATAATTTCCCAGAATATGTAGTATGAAATTATACTTGTAAATAGATATATTTTGTGAGCAAATGAAGAAAGACAAAAATGTAGCAGTTCCACCTCCAGTTTTCTTGTTCTATTTTTGCTTTCAAATTTAACAATTCTTTTTTCTACTAATTATGAAGGTTTGCTTTCTTAAAACTATTTAGTAATTTTAGGTAGGTACATCGATACAGGTATTGATATACGTATATTGGTGTGAAAAATATTTGAAGATGTTTTGATCAGTTTTTTATTGTATTGTTTTTAAATATTTGTCCAGGCTGTTTTAACCTTCTAAAGACTAGATCAAGCAGTTGACTAAAATTAAAAACCCGATACCAAAGCACAGTCCTTGGTTTTCACACCAACACCAGCACACGTTGCTGTATAGATAGCTCGTATTGGGTTTGCGTGGCAAGGGGGGGGGGGGGCGGTGATAGAGCAGGTTTGGTGGGTGCCTGTGGTCAACCCACCATGGTCCTTTTTGGAACATGGGGCATGAGGAGCTCAAGATAAGGATAGTAATTGGGAGAGGTAACGTGCAAAACATGGATTGAAAACAGCTAGAGAGTGAAGAGTGGAATGATTATGGGGAATTTATATTGTTGTAACTTTGGTAAAGGGACACGGGTGGATTGTGTGTAAATTGTCCACTTTTTTCAGTGTTGTGGTAATGTTATTCTGATTTTGGTGTGGGGAATTCTTTTTGTTGATGTGAGTGAAATTTGTGAAGTTTGTGTGATGAATGTGGATTTTAATTATAATTCTTAAATATGTGATTCACAGAGGCAAGGAGTGGAATGTATTGGGTTTGCATGGCAAGGTTTGGCAGGGTGGGGTGGACTGAAGTGGTGGCTTCTGTGAGAATCTGCTAGAAGCTTCCCCCCTATGTCTGACAGAGAGCCAAGACGGACCTGCCGCTGGCCAAGGCCGAGCCCCTCAGCAACAGTGGTAGCACCTCTGCAATAACAGATTTAAGAATGGGGCGGGGGGGTGGGCAAACGTGAACAGAATCTGCAGCTGGAGAGAGGAGTGAGAATAGGTGAGAGAACCAGCCCTCCAGCCCCCCAGGTCAGTGAAGAAGGAGGGGAGGAGGACATGTTCCAGGTGCCGGAGCAGAGATTCCCCTGCAGCCCATGGGGATGAAGACCACGGTGAGGCAGGCTGTCCCCCTGCAGCCCAGGGAGGTCCACGGGGGAGCAGATCTCCACCTTTAGCCTGGGGAGAGAGGACCCCACGCTGGAGCAGGTGGGTCCCCGAAGGAGGCTGTGACCCCGTGGGAAGTCCATGCTAGAGCAGGTTCCTGGCAGGACCTGTGGTCCTGTGGAGAGAGGAGCCCAGGCTGGAGCAGGTTTTCTGGCAGGACTTGTGACCCTGCGGGGGACCCACGCTGGAGCAGTGTGCTCCTGAAGGACTGCAGCCCGGGAAAGGGACTCACATGGGCACAGTTTGTGGAGAACTGCAACCCATGGGAAGGAGCCATGTTGGAGAAGGTCTTAGAGGACTGTCTCCGGTGGAAGGGACCCCACGCTGGAGCAGGGGAAGAGTGTGATGAGTCCTGCCCCTGAGGAGGAAGGAGCAGCAGAGACAACGTGTGATGAACTGACTCCAACCCTCATTCCCTGTCCCCCTGTGCTGCTGGGTGGGGAGGCAGTAGAGAAAATCTGGAGTAAAGTTAATCCTGGGTAGAAGAAGGGAGGGGTGGGGGCAAGTTTTTTTACATTCCTCCACTTAGGAGCACCTACATGAAACTCTAATCCACAGAAATTGTCTTTATTTAATAAGTGGGGGTGTATGTGTGTTAATTTGGGATTCTTTATTTCCTCGACATTAATATTTTCTTTGGTGTAAGTGGTCTGAAGACTTAGAATTGGATGTAATAAAGCTGATTGTCAAAATACATAGCTTTTTGGCAATCTGCCCATTATAACAAAGCAATATGCTGTTGTAACTTTTGTTGCCCATGTTTGATGTGTGTAGAGGAAATACCATAATTATTTGAGAAAAGTGTTCCTGAGTAATATAATTCCATTGATTGCACTAACTAAGCTAGTAAGTGCTCTCCTGCTATTATTATATTGCAGTTAGGATATCAAACAATTGTATATATGTACATTTGATTAGTGTTTAGTTTTAGTTTTAATATACTCTGGCAGACATTTATCTCCCAATTTAAACTTATGACTGCATGGACTATTTCTTAGGAATTATAGTCTAATTTTAACCAAAGATTTTCAGGGGGAAATAGGCACATTTAACTTATTTTTATAAGTTAATAGAATATGGTTTGAGGGTTTTTTAAAAATTTGCTGTCAGAGAAATATGCGATGTTTTGATTCTTTTCTCATAAAATATTGTTGAATTGATGTGAACTTCAAAGTAATTGAAACAGATGAGCTCTCAGAATTCATAAGTTGTTAAAAAAAGAATTTTATGACAAAAAAAGAAGAGCATCCAAAGAAGAGTAATGAAGCTGGTGAAGGGTCTAGAGGACAGGTCTCATAAAGAGCAGCTGAGGGAACTGGAGTTGTTTAGTCTGGAGAAAACGAAGCTCAGTGGAGACCTTATCACTCTCTACAACTACCTGAAAGGAGGTTGTAGTGAGATGGGGTTCAGTCTTTTTTCCCAAGTAACAAGTGACAGGACGAGAGGAAATGGCCTCAAGTTGCATTGGGGGGGGTGAGGGGTGGTAGATTGGATATTAGGAAAAAATTCTTCACCAAAAGGGTTGTCAAGCGTTGGAACAGGCTGCCCGGGGAAGTGGTTGAGTCACCGTCCCTGGAGGTTTAAAAGACATGTACATGTGGTGCTTAGGGACGCAGTTTAGTGGTGGACTTGGCATTGCTAGGTTAACAGTTGGACTCAATGTTCTTGAGGGTCTTTTCCAACCTAAATGATTATATGAGTTTAATTTTAAAAGACCATTCGTAGTTTAAGAGAATTTCAATAGTTGTAGTTAAAACTTTTGATACTTTTTCACTTTCCGTGTAAAAGTAACAATGTTTGTCAAAGCTAGAAACATTGCTTAAGTCTTTACTAATATGGATATAAAGTCAAGCTGCTGAATTTTTACTAGAGGTATTGTCTTTATTAAAAAACTATCAATGAAATAAAAAAAGTTACTACAGTTGAAATCCTAGGTTTGATCCTAGAAATGACCATGGTGTCATGGCATATGCAAGTAATCAAAATGGTACCTTTGACAGCATTTGAACTTCTGTGGGTGTCTCAGTTCTCAGAAAGTTTCCTTACTAAGGGAAGTTCATGTATTTGTGACTCCCTCTAGTGGATAGCTTTCTCAACTATACACTAGGAAATTCTCTCCATATTAAAATCATCTGACATCATTAAAAATTGAGACGTCTTTGTTTTCATGGTGAAGATCTTACTCCATTCTTAAGGACAGTCAGAATGCATTTACGTGCACCTCCACTCATTACGACTCATTTTGCAATTTGCGTTTTTTAAAGAAGTTTTTTTTGTAATGTGGTTGATGATAATCCTATCTATTTATATTTGCAACTAATGTTTCTACATTAGCAGATGGAACATCCTTTTTGTTCTGTGCTACGAACCTCTTCTATTTCCCAGACTTTCATTTACATGACTGTGTATTCCTGAAATGTTTACAGTTTGCCTTAATTCTAATTTAATTTTATTTCAGGTACCACCAAAGTAAACCTTGTGAAGATCCCATCAACTGCTTCCAGTCCTCGCGACACTGCTCTAGCAGCTGTTATATGCAGTGCACTTGCGACAGTGCTCTTAGCTCTTCTTATTCTTTGTGTTATCTATTGTAAGAGGCAGTTTATGGAGAAGAAACCAAGCTGTAAGTTTCCAATTGTTACGGTTTCTGTGTAATATTCATATACCAGTATTAGTTTGCTGAATCTCTCTGTAGGTAAATAAACGAAATTTCTACAGCATTCAAGCAAGTTTAGCATTGAGATGAACAAGCTAGCAGAAGCCCAAGGCTATATATCCATACGTGTTTGCCAGCTCCGTGTGGATGCTTGAGCTTCTATGGAGAAAATGCTGTGCAGATGTCCAGAAATAATCCAACTGCATTAATTCTGTGCCATAGTCTGTTAGATGCTCCACAGATATATGTGGACTATGTGCGACCCAAGCTGGCATGTCATTATAGAGTTGCAGTGCCAATGTAGAAGTACTAGCTTGGAGGATCCGTGCATCACATCTTTGTGAACAACTTAGCTTGTCAAGATAATGCATGTGGCCAGTTGTAGATAGCAGATTTGTCATTAACGGTTTTGGTTTTATGGGCATATTCAAGATTAATTAAATGCCTAAGCCAGTTAGATTTATAAATTTAAAAAGAAAAATCCATAACAGCTCAGCAATGTAATTCACAAATTGTTTATAATAAACATTTTCCTGCCCTGTAATTTAAATTAAGAAAGAGAACAGTCAAAAGCACTGTAGTTCCCATTTATCATTTTAAAATCTTTTATCAAAATATGTTTATAGCATCTAATGAACACTGGATGTCAAACAAGAATAATACCTAGGAAGAATTGATGTTATCACTGCTTACAACACAAGCAAAAATAAAAAGATTCAGAGAGGCATTGTAAGAATTGTTCCTCACTGAGAAGATGCTTTACAATGTAAGTCTTAAGAAATTCAGACACAGTGAATTCAAATTATAGTTAGTGAAATTTAGTAACTCATTTGCCTTGGCCTACAATTACACAGATTAAAGGAAGTCTGCTGTTAATATAAAGCTCTTTAAGGTAACATAAACAAAATCCCAGTGGCTGAAAGCTGAATGTGGAAAATTTTAGATGGGCATCACTGAGAATCATTAAACACTGAGAAAATGTAACAGTGAATAAGATATACTCGCAAATCATCATCAAAATAAGAGCAGATGTCTTCCTACAAGAGGCTGTAGTTGAACCAGCTGGTCTAGGGTTTGTTGCAAAATCTGTGGTTTGCGTTATATGAAACCACTTGATCATTGTGGGTCTTTCAGTTGCAAAATGTATGGAAATACTGTATAGTATGACATTTAACCATATTGTGAAGATAGGGGGCTCTGAACAGGAAAAAGAGTATAATTTACTAATACATATATTTATTCATTTTTTCCAAAGGGTCTCTGAGATCACAAGACATTCACTACAATGGCTCTGAATTGTCATGTTTTGATAGACCACGGCTAAATGATTATGACCACAGAACTTGTTGCCAGTGCCAGAGAAGCACATCACAGACATGTGGTATGTTAGGTCTTCTTAAAAGTGACTTTATGGCATAATGAACATTTATCTAACAGTTGAGTTGCAAAATCTAGCTTTAACTACAGAGCTAATGCTGTCTAACTACCCTTTGTCCTAGGCTAATTTCTCAATAAGCACATAGTAGCTGTTTGGTTATGATTTTTTTTTTTTTTTTTTTTTTTACTCCTGGAGGAATGGCTTGGCTCTTATTAGTAATTCCATTTGAAAGTAATAAATTTAAGAACCCATTTTTGCAATAGGGAATCTCTTTCCTCAATCCATGTTACCATAAGGTAACTGGCATACTGAAGTTTGAAAGAGTACAGAGACTAAGTTTCTATACAGAGCTTTAACACTTTTAACGTTATTAAATTAATTTTCATTCCTTAGGACCAGTTCACTTGATTCCATCACTGTGCTGTGATGAAACCTGTAGCATGGAGCATAGCAGTCACAGTTGTGCTTTCCACTCACAGACTACGCTCAATGAAAGGTAACTTAGTTTTATAAATGTCTATTAAACATTAAATATTTCTTATGCAGTCAAATTAATATTTATAGATACAATAGCTGTTTGGAGTGGAATGAGAAATTTTGATGAACAGTAGCCATACACTCCTGCTCTGTGCAAAAACAGGTTTATGGTGAAAATTTTATTTTTAAGTATTATGTAATAAATGCAGACATGATATATCATTTTCTCTGATGAAGAAGTGACTTACTTCTCTCACAGGCAGATAGTCTTCCTCTTAACTCTGTGGTACCTTAGAGGCTATGGTGACCCCCTCTTCTGCTGTGGCTAGAAAGGTGCTGCATAAACCTGTGAATCTGGGTGGAGATTAGGTAAAGTTTAGAAGTATCATGAAGATTTTCTTTTTTTTTTAGAAGCTCTTAATGACTCTGAGATTAGAAATATCTAGTATTTATTAATTTCTACTAGACTGTAACCATTAGTTTCTTCTGATCCGCTGAATATAAATACAGTAGTAGAGTAGTTATTTCTACAGCAGTGCCATGAGCTAAATATATAAAATTTATGGTGTCATTCAGAGTTTCCTGGTTACAGATTTTAACACAGGATGTATTTATTTCTTTTAGCTAGAATTGTTTTCCATATAAGGTTTAACTTGGTCTCCAGCTGTTTTGTTCTTATGGCCAAATGTAACTAAAATTGTAGAGGCGGCTTCTTTATAGGTATTGTTTATGCGAGGTGACTTAGTGACCTAAGTACAAGATACAAAATACCTAAATTTTCTATAACAACTTGTTTAAATATCAGCAAGCTTAAGTCATCCTTTTATACCACCAAGGCTGACAAATTGAGAGTTATGTACTTTGTGAGGCATCTTTTGGTTAAGGCTTTAAAAATAAATGTTATATTCATGCTATGTGGACATCAAAGATCTCATGGTTCCTTCCAGTAGAAATGGAGTTTGCTCCAATTTCCTTTGCCAAAATAATGTATTTCCTTCAATTGTGGTGCAATGTCCTGACTTTTGGCCTCATCTATAAAAACGCTTTGTGTGTATGTCAAAGCTTTTAAAGCATCATGTTCTGGAAATGAGTAAGGCTGCTTAAAATCTGTTACTGGCAATGTTAATGTGGGTTGAGTTTTGTCACACAAATTATTACTGTTTATCAGACTTAATATAGCCTTTAGAGTTTTATAAGTCTGTAGACGGTTTTTGGAAATAAAATGCGTTACTCTATCTTTTTGGTTTTTGGTTTTGTTAGCACTTATTTTGGTATACTATAGTAAAAAACATTACTGGGTTTTCAACAGAGATAGGCATGTATATTGCACTCAAGACATGTCAGTGTCATTATGCCCTTTAAATACACTTGAGATAGATAATACTGAGTTTCTACTTCCACTTTCTTTCAATTTCATAAAATAAAAACAATCCTTGTGAGAATTAAAAATGCTTGCCCTTCTTTAATATTATGCCCTTTCCACATGAAAGAGAATAGGAGAAAATCTTTTCACATTTTGAAGGCTAGACAGAACAAACTGAAAAATCAAAAGTGAATGCATGTTCAATACAAAATCACGCAGACAGAAGGAGTTTCAAGCAGTCTTGTTGTGTATTCCCTTCACCCAGTCTGAACCCACTTCTTTTACTTCCGTTAGATGTTTGTCTAGCCTGTTTTGGGGGGGAAAAAAACCTAGTGTTGGAGATTCCACAGTCTTCCCAGACATCTTTCTTGCTGCAATTTAAACTTGATTTATCTTGTCTTAACACACATCCCCCCCCCCCCATGCAGTGAGAACAAATAAATTCCTTCCTCTTTCCAACAGTCTTTGTATCTGAACACTACTGTAGTATTTTTTATCATACTTCTGTTCTTTAGACTATAAACAACCCCAACTGTAGTTCGTATTTTCTATAACCCTCAATTCACAGTATGAAGGGCTCTGGCCATCCTTTTTACCTTTAGTAGTGTTCTCCCGAGCTTTCTTCGTTTCAGGATGAGGAACAAACTGTATTCCTTCTCAAAAGAATTTGTACAGGATGCCTCTAGAGTACTAACTTAATAGAACGCTGTTAAACCTTCTTGAAATTCTTACAATTACTAATGACAATAATTACAATGCTGATAATATTTTCTGGAATGCTTTTGAAACTGTCTTTTATCCTTTTGCAGGGCTTCTGATTCTGTTGGAGAAATGATTCCTACCTTTCTTGGTTCTCTTTCACGCTCTACCTGTGGAGACATTTCAGATGCTTGGCCTCTTATGCAAAACTCAGCTTGTTGTGACAGCATTTCTTTCTGTGAATCGTATTCGGAACTGGCTGGAGGATCTGCAAAATCCTGCAGCCTTGAGACTGAAGATGCAGCCACTGTTGAGTTGGATAATAACCAGGAACTAAGTGACATACTTATTTCAGCTAAGTCTCTTGATGGAAACGTTGGAAAGCCCTTTGAAATCTCCAAACACAGAATGTGCATAGAAGTTTCATCACTTCAGAACTCAGTGGCTGCTGAAACCCAGCCAAAGACAAAACATAACGGAACAGCAAATGACTCTACAGACTGATAAAGAGGTAAAAAACATAACTACAAAGGAGTGAGAATGAGTACTCAAGGCATGTAGAGCTAGATAAAAATAGAATTGTAAAAAGTTGTAGCGTTGTGTTTCTCCATAGGTTACAGCTAGCCATTGCTGAAATAAATTAAAACTCTACAAGAGAACCAACAGTTTCACATTTTTAAATCATTGACTGAATTTGAAAGGTATTATTACTCAAACTGCAATGTTGAGATAATATGAACCAGAATACAAGAGTAAGTCTGTATACCAGTCAGCTTTTATCAGCAGGGTTTGGGGTTTTTTTCATTAAATTTCAGGGGGGAAAAAAATCAGTTTAATACCCTTATGACCAAACTGTTATGTGAGGCTAGTCCTTGTTTATGAGGAAGGAACTGAGGACTTGCCTTTGCTCGTTGTAAACAAAGCATGAAAAACATGCAAGTGTTCACCCAAAAATAATTACAAAGCCTTCTCCGGGAAGTTTCTACAGCAATAGCAGAAACAAAAGAGAGAATCTGAAATACTTTTTAATGCAATCATATTCCCATGTCATCAGATAAAACATTCCATAAGTTTGTCCATAAAATACAATTTTATCTATAAAAGTTAAGAGAAAATGCAGGTCTGAGGTCAAAATGAGAAGAGGTAATAAACAATCATGTCTACTGCGTAACAAGGTAATCAGTGCAAAAAGTCACTATGCTACTGCTTCATCATTGTATCTTTTTGAATGTTAGCTGTGGTCTGTATTTTTTAAATGGCTTTTTTTACTATTGGAAGTCACTTGGAGCAACAAGTAGGTGATCTGTGAAAGGATGCCAAATTATGGCATGTGTAATGGTAGTATTACTCAAGCGTTATGCAGGCTGTGGCTGGAAAGCTGAAATAGTCTCTTGTACATATACACAGAAGTAGTAACAGAAGCAGTTGCCACTAATATTAGTAATCCACCAACCTTAATTAAGAAAATTACACTATCTGTAATTACAGAAATTTTGGGTCATCTGCAGAAATAAAACTGCCTGCCTTTGATCCTCTTCCATTTGGTTTGCCTACCACTTTCATATTGTTCTTAAATAAGTAGAAAGTAATTAGTATTTAACAAAAAAATATGCATATTGTGAAAACATGTAAGTGCAGTCCTTAATTCTTTGTAAATCAAGCCTTAATTCTTTAGGTGACATTTTCAAGAGGAGGAAAGGGAGGTAAACAGACTGCTAAGTCAAGAATTTTTTTGCCATTGACGTTAACGGAACTTGTATATCACCCTGAAAATCTTCTGCTGTTACTGAAAATATCAATGTTATCTAGGTCACACGTATTTTTCTCAATATATTATTTACAATATATAGTCTTGTCCATAACAGTGTCTGGCACGAACTGCCCATGTGTCAGATAGCAATTGTCATAGTTTGGTGTATGCCAAATATCATTAGGCGATAGTTGTATTCTGTAGGTATAAATAGGAAGGGACAATGACATGGCTATGAGTGCAAATCTCGATGCCGCTAGTTCCCAGTTTTTCAGCAGTTATCAATGGAACTTGAATGCTCTCTTGATGTTTTAAGGGAGTATATTTCCATATTAACAAATTTAAAAAAATCAAAAGTTTGTGGTTTTTTTCCCACTACACCATGTATCAACTTCAGAGATATGTGATTAATATTACTTAGATTTTTTTCTAGATGAAAGGAACCACATAATTTCAAAATATTACTATAAAATTAATTTAGATTTCACCATACTTGTTATGGTATATAAATTGTAAATTTTCTTACTGATTCCTATGTGTATGTAGACATCTTTTCCGACATTTCAAAATCCTGTATTTTCTGATGGCTTTGTACTATGATGTATTACTACAGAGATTTGTGTATAATTCTGAATAAGCACGATGGTTTGGGAGGGTTAGGTTTTTCTTCATTTTTTTTTCTTCAGTAGAGTTTACTGATTCATTTTGTACAATTTCTCCCTATTTGGCCTCTACCGTGCACATAATTATATATGCAACTTTGGTGCAGAGATTTAAACAGCATTTGAGGGAGAGGACCAGGAGTGGGCTTACCTGGGATGTATTTTCAGGCTGAACTCTGATGAGCTATACAGCTCCAAGAAAATTATTTCATCTCAGCCTACCCCATTTTTCCATTTGCCCTTCATCTTTCTTGTCTTTTTGAAGTATTTTGAGGGAAGGATGGTCTTTTTAGTACATGTGGATGCATTAGTCTTGCATAGGGCCATACTTCATTATTATATTGCAAAATAAATAATAACATGATAAAATCAGAAGACAGCATATTTTTATTTATATGCACATAAATATAAGTTTTTAATGGGTGTTTGAATACAGGTTCAGTCTTCGGGTTTAGGTGAATTTTTACAGTAGGAAGTAAGTATAGCTGTATTTTTTTAGTGTTTAGTCAAGTATAGCCGTATATACAGGGGTTTTATGAGTTTATGTAACCACTGTTATTTCACTTTCTTTTAGGAGACGAAGTTATTTCTCTCAGCACTAAAGCTGAACGCTTCCCTTATGCTCCTCTGCTGATTCTCATCAAACTTAGTCTGGTCTTCAATGTTGTATGGTTTCAAAATCAGCTGGAAAAAAATGGCATCATTTCACACCTTCTGAGCAGTTGCGTCTGAGCCATAACAGCTGTAAAGTGAAACTTCAAGGAGCATCCTAGGAGAACGCTGAAAGTGTATTTATGACCTTTTGCATCTCTTTTAGAAAACGAATTTTCTGTTCCCTCAGATTCTCAAAAAGTCTAATGGAGTGAGCTTAAAAGTATATGTAAATACAGCAATAAATACTTCAGTGTGTTTAGGTGGGTATCTTAAATATGGCTACAGATGTCAGAAGGCGTGGGACAAGATGTTGCCAGTTATTCTGCTTGCAGATTTATGCATGCATTAAGATTTTTTTGGCTGGTTCTAATTTTAAATCAGTTTCCTGCTGTTGAAGGACTTAAAAAACATTTCTATTTATGCAAGGATCATCTATCAATAAACTGAAGCTTCTGTTATATATTACATTATAGTCAATAAGCTAGTTTGGGGAGTTAAAGAATTTGCATGTAGTAACATATGTATGGTTGAAGTCCCCTCCATCCAGTTATTACATTTGTGGAAGGGGGCACTGTTTTATTAAATATGGCAGGAGATTAGCTTTAAATTAGATTTAGTTTAATGAAAGTCAGCCATATAGATAGGGATGTTGTATTTAATTGGTAGTCTCAGTATTAGAATACAGCACTTATTGTTATAGCATGTAATTTTTGGATGTTGAAATAAATGTAATCAACTGTCACATCAAAATGTCAAACTATAGCAGGTGTGCTATGAAGGTATTCATACAATGAGACTATGACTAATATTTTTTAGTAATGCATTATGTTTAAGGGTCAAGCTTCATGCTGACCTAATTCATTCATTTAACAGGCCTTTTCTTTTCATGCATGTCACTCTGTCCTTCTCTCTGTAGTATTGTGTAAATTCAATTTTTCCACACAAAATATAAAAATTAATTCATAACATTATTTAAAAAAAAGCCCTGAGTTGAATCCTCAGTCATGTGCATGCCTAGTAAATTACCAACTCTCTGCCCTCCTTGCTGTTCTTCCAAAATTTTAACTGCAGTTTGTTGCACCACATCCCATAATACCACTTGTTCTGCAGCCATTTTTATCCCTAAAATAGTTTTCACTTCTGTGAGTAATCCCAGTAACCTCTACTGATTCATTACATTCAACAGGCTCAAACTTGTCAGTGTGAACTCTAGCAATTATTCTTTCAAGTACCCAATGTGCCTTGACAAAAGCAAAGCAATCAGCAAAACAAATGCAAATTTGCAATAAATATTACTCAACTTTCCACACATGGTTTGTGTGGCAATGGAAATGTTGAGACAGTATTCATATTCCATAATGGAAAAAGACTTTTTGCTTTGAAGCACCCGGTAGAAGGTTGAACCTGCATAAGAATAGCTAAAGCCAGTATAAGCAGCCAAGGCAGCAAGATGCTTCAGCTAAAACCAGTGAGATTATTCTCACACTTTTCCATGTGTACAGAAATCAGGAGTAACAGTCATCAAGTTCAAACAAAAGCAACTAAATTATGTAAGTGATTTTTTTCTTTTTTTTAAAGCAGTAAATACCACCATTTGGTCACTGACAGAATAATATGCACTTACACAGGGAGAACAATTACTCAGCTAAATACTTTGAAGTAGCTATTCAAGTAAGAGTAGTTTTGAATATTTTCTTTGGATACTTTCATACATTTAAGAAATGACAAAACGTTATTTTTCACTACCTGTGCATAAAGAGATGTGTGCTTCTTTGTATATACTTTGTAAATAGAAAAAATCCAATGTGCATTTCAGTATATGGCAAGATATTTTTAGAACATATGGAGATTTAACTTTTCACTAATAACAGTTCTTTAAAATGCTATGTTCAAAAGTTTTGCCAGCATCTGCCACAGTATGTTTTCCCATTGGAATTTATACTTTGTATGATTGTTTTGTCCAGCAACTCTGGAGAAAAATACTCATTTCTTTAAATGAGTCACAGACAGCTTGAGAGTAAATTGGGAGGAAAAAATGAAGAGTGCTTTTTTAATATATATGTATATTATGTATATACTTTTTTCCTTTATTTAACCAAATTGGTCTTTTTTATATTGCCTGTGGCAAGCAATGTTGTACATGCCAATAGAAAACATACACTACCACCACATTTAGACTGCCCACTTATCATGCCTAGGGACTTACAGAGCTGTTTTAAATACTCCTTTAAGGAATGTAAATTAAAATCTTGTATAAATCGTTTTGTAATACTTTTTCTACTTGTGAATAAAATGTTATGTGAACCAGTCTTGGTTTGTTGATCTCAAATTAATAATAGCATTCTATACAAAGTTGGTGATCAATTCTTTTAATACCTTTAGAATTCCATAATGGTTTAATTGTATTCAAATTACGGTATAATTTGGTACATCTTTGTCTTGAGATGCTTGCTGTTTAACAGTAGCATCATTCTTCAAGCTGGAGGACCTTGAAAAAACAGTAAGTTAACATCAGTCCTTCATATCATAGTGCTTCAATATCTTTTCAAATTTTTGCCTCTCAGGAAAGGAAAAAAAAAAGCTGGTAAGCACCCCAGATTGCTGTCCATATGATGTCTTTGAAAAGAAAACCAAATACTCCACACGCTAGACTGTTTCAGACAAGATAGATACATAAGGAATGAGAGTAGCTGTATTTCTGGAACTGAAGAGGATGCCCTAATCACGGCCCCTGATTAGTACCGACAGAGCGCCCTTGTGTTGGACTGCAGCAGCCGAGAGTGGTTTCAAACCTTGGTTGAAGAAAGAGGGAATTGGAGAACACCGATAGAGAAGACTAATTACCTGTGATTATTTAGGCCATTTTTCAAACATTGTCCAGAAGGTTTATATGTTGAAAAGATTCAGAGAAGTGTTACTCAAAGGGGATGCTGTACAATTTAATTAATTAGGAAAGGGATGGCATGGTTTGACTGACAGGAGGACTGAGAAGAAAGTAATTTGGTAATGTCATATAATTACGTGACTTCTTATGGTAAAGACAGTGACTGGAAATTGAATCCAGATAAGGGTGGTAGGTAACATAAAGCCAGGTTGTGTGTGGTGGAGAATTTGTAGCACTATTGGTTTTTATGGGAAAGTTTGAGAGAAACTGAAAGCTGCTCTGTCCCTGTTGCTAGTTCAGCCTAACAAATTTCACACTGGTTCTTGTCGGTGTGTTTCTGTTATTTCTCCAGCCTTTTAAGTTCGTAATTCAGTGCCTACCCAGGACGCACCTTCTGAATAGCAAGGTCTCCTTATACAACTTATACTCCTTATACAACTGTGCCCACGTGCTGCACTCCTGAGTAATCTTCTACTTGTCTTCTGCTGAGGCTGTCAAAAATGGCAGCAGTCCACATCCCCAGTCCGCCTGATCAGCCTCCCAGTTCCCTTAAACCTTGCAAGTCTGCAAAGCAGCACGCGGCACGTTTGGAGGTTCACTCTCTGTCACTAAAGGTAACTTCGTGACTCTCGGCACTGCTAGGATCGCAATGGTGTGTCCCTGCCAAAAATAAAAAAAATCCAGGAATTGGAAACCAGGTATTTATTCTATTTTATCTGGAACCAAAATACAGCTCAAAACAGATTATGTATGCTATACATAAAACTTGCATAGACATTTGCTCATATCAGACATTATATAAGTGTCATTAGCAAGGCTGCAATTTTCTAGCCAACTGTCTTTCTAAAAGAGGTCTACAGGAAAAAAGAAAAAAAAAACCAAACCAAACCAAAAATGAAAACACCACCCCAAAATCTTTTCCCTGCTTGCATTACTTTTCAGTACAGCCGTGTTTCCTGCCTTTTCTACAAGGTAGACCAAGCTCTTAATCCAACGCTCCTCGTCCTAGCAGGAGTCTGAGATCGTAGGGCTTTTCCCTTTGTTGTGGGCCCTTTGAGGGCCTTCCGTTTGCATTCCTGTGAAGTCCCTCCAAGCAACATCCTCCAGGCATTAAATTAATCCTCTCACTGACTCTGGAGATGGAGGTTTAGATCGCTACCTGCAGCACATGCCAGTGCAGACACTGCTGCTTTGTTTTGCCCTTTTGAAAGGGGGGTATTGAAGGGAGCGCGTAGCGTTCTATCAGGCACGGAGCAAGCTGAGGTTGGGTACTGCAGAGCAGAGCCACACAATGCACACTTTGTGCTGGCAGGGTGCAATTTAATCCGTATTTCGTTTTGGCATGAGTGATGGTAAAACCCACTTGCTCTTCACATTGCACATCAGCCATTTTGATTATGTCCGATAAGGCGGCGCTTTCAATAGGATAAAAATAATAGTGGGTGGATTTGGTAGTGAGCCTGCTGGTTTCCACAACAGCAGTGAATGATGGGATTAGAGGAAATGTTTTCTAATAGCGTCCTGACAGAGAGGGGGGCTGATTGAGGGCACACTGAGGCTTCTAGCAAGTGCCACAGCTTTAACAGCAGGGTCAGCTGAGTAAGACTGAGGGGGTTTTTCCCATCATTTGATTTTCTAAATCCTTCCTTATCACAGTCAGATTTAATTTCTTCTTCGTTGGCCTGACAAAGGGAGATTTGGCTTGTTCAAAAGGTTATAAATGACATTTTTCTAAAGCATTGGTGGAGAAGCACACAAAAAAGAAGGCAGCTTTTAGAAAGTGCTTTCTCTGAGCCTTGGTCTTTGTGGAGCTTTTCCATTTCTTCTGCCCAGGTCCCAGTCTCAGTTTCTGGATGGACGATTCACATGCTATTCAGCATGCAAAAATTCTCCTAAGTATAGCAGATAGTATATCAAAATGTAGTCTGTAATCAACAGTTTAAGGGCGAGCACTGATTTAACGCTTGGAAAAAAAAAATTGAACCACTGGAATTCAAGAAATCACCTTGATTTGCCCAAGACCTATATCAGACAGTTCATTGGAACATAATGATAAATATATATATAAATACAGAATGTGTATGTGTACATGAAGGTATATTCTACAGTAGAATAAAATACTAACCAAATTTAAAAGAACCAATATCATCTTGCTTGTGATCTGAGGCAGGGCATTGTCCAGGCCAGTTAGTAATTTTATTCCTAAGTCCATAAACAGGAGGAAATTACAGAACACTGTGGACCAACTCAGATGAGACCTTTACACTATATGAGCATTTCTTTTGCATATGGCAGAGGTTACAAAATTAATTGAGAACTTTAAAAAAAAAAGTAAAGGCTCTATTTCAATTTTTTTTTAAATGCCTTTCAGTCCAGAAGGCCAAGTGCCCTACGCATTTCATAGGTTAATATGGAAGCCTCAGAAAAAAAAAAAATTACTATAACCAACAAAATAAAACATTTAGGACCAACAGCCAGTACTCCATGCCTCCGTTCCAGGATTTTTAGAGAAGAAATTTCTTGCTGTTTAATAGCAACGCACGGCAATATTCACTGAGTGAATGCAATTTCTCCACTGGGGTCAGTAGGACCTGAAGTCCCCGGCTGGCCCCGCCAGAGGAGCCGAGAGTGCAGCCGCATCTGTAACGCTTCTCGAAGCCGGTGGGGATCTCAGCAGGACGTTTTGTCATGGGGATGCTCCATGCATGTGTGTGCGCATGCTTCCATACAATGGACTTTTTTTACGAGAACAATATTGAACGAAACAGGAACAGTAGAGGTTATTCGCTGTGAAAATAAGAATAATGAGAAAAGGACATCTAGCTATTAGTGCACCCCCCCAAAAAAAGAGCAAAACCGATCATCACATTGCAAAGTAATCACATTTTAAAAGCCGAAGTAAAGATCTCGTCTACAGCCACCTTACTTCTCTAGCTTCATGTCCACTTAAACTCTGCACCTGGACAAAGCAAAACAAGCAAGATCTGGAATCAGCAGAATAACACCACTTACTGCAGCAATTTTGTCCATACATTGCAAATGTGCTTTCATGTATATCTATGTTGACTCCTGCCACATGTGGTGGCTGAGTTTAACCTGAGGAAATTCAATAGCAAGTATCAGTTTGGCCATTTGGTTCACTCTGTTCCAAGAGAAAAAAGAAAGTTGTTGGCCAATCTGATGCCATTTTATCTTGTTAGACACAACAATAGTTGAGTTCCTTTATCATAGCTTCAACTTTATTAAACCATATTCCTAAGGATGTTCAACAATAAAAGTGGACACCGCACCTGTGTAAGAGTGAGAATATCTTACTGAGATACCAAAACAGACCCGTAACATTCCACTAAAAAACACTTGCGGTACATTTTTTCAAAATTCATCACCTTTTTTTTCGCTATTTTGAGACTACACATAGAAAACATTCCTTGCTTGACAAAAATCTCCACACCATGACAAAATGATGTGAAATCTCACATAAGAGTATTTTCTCCAAGAGGGTTTGTGTAGCTGCCCTCCATGTTAAACCCTCAATAAATTGAAAGAAACCTCAATAGTCATTTAAGATGTATCTTTAAGTATATTTTAAACTTTGGAGGATTTGTTGGTTGCTCAAGGAGGACTAATACATTCGTATGGGAAAGAACTATCTCAAAGGAGTTTTTTTCATTCACTGGTTTTTAACCAGCAGGACAGATGGATTCAGGCAGAAGTAACTCTAAATCCTCTAAATGATAAAGTACCTGCTTTATTGATAGTTAAAAGAAGCAAGCCCTGTGGGTTCAGCCCTCTGCCTCATTAGTTCAAACAGGCTATGGGATCTGCAGGGAAGCACTCAAGAAGGCCATAAATTACATCTCCTGCGGCTTTCACCAACAAATAGATAGGGCTGGAGTTTACTCAAGGTGTTGGCAAGTGCTGTAATAGGGATTCCTGAAAATATCTGTCTGCCAGATGCTGTTTCCTAATACACAGAATGTCACTGGGGAGGTCTTGTTGCATTTACAGCCAGACGCTTTCTTTTCCTAGAGAAGAAGTCTTTTTATTGCCTTTCTGCCGTAGGTGGACTGGGGCAGCGGGGAGAGCAGCAGTGCCTGCAGAAGCCAGAGGAGAGCTGGCTGCAGCCCTGACACCCAGCACACACTACAGCCTCTTACAGCCCATTTCCCCTCTGCAAGTCTTCCAGCTGTGCAGAGGTTGGCTGTAAATGTGCTTGGAAGCCTAAAAATCCCCAAAGATGCAACACTGCAGCTTCTGCAGATGGATCAGTGTTGTAACTGTGGTAGCTGAAAGCTCGAAGTAAAAAGAAATTAATATCATCTGCTAGTTGAGGAGGGGGACCAAAAATAACTAAAGGGTTTGGGCTCAAGGCCTTCTTGGATCTGCTTGCTGATGTTTGCTTGCACACTTTGCATCTAGCTAAAGATCTACAGCCGCTGGGGCTCTGAGGATGCTCCTGCAATTCCTACCTGACCTTAGGGAGCAGACGTTACCTTTCAGTTTGGCCTTGTTATATTTCATGCTGCAAGAGCCGGAGGCTTTAAACACCCGACAATCTCTGTTCTTTTCCCAGTTACCTCATTTTTTTGGACAAAAAAAAAGGACTCACTCTCTCTATTCAAATTTTGCTTGAGTTGCATTACTCACAAGCTGCCCATAATAAGATTCAGATTTCATTTTCTCATGGAAAAGAAATGCAGTTACCCTTAATGCCACCCAGAAGACCGCCTGCGAATCAGATGCTGATTCAAGCTGTCACCAGTGTCCCTCTCTGCTGCCCCGTCCCCTAACCCAGCAAACAGGCCAGAAAAAAATCAGAACACCACTTTGACCGGAGCAGCCCCAACCCACACCAGCAACCCATTCTTTAGAAATCTGTTATTGAATCACAGCTTATGGGTAGTTCAAACAAAACAAGCAAAAAAAGCAGACAGAGACAGGAGAAGAAAAAAAACTGCATAAAGAATTATACGGGAGAGTCACTTCGCAAAATTCCCATTTGTGTATTAAAAGCTTAGCTAAATAACCTTGGGCTGCACAGGAAGACAAGTAGGAAGGAAAACTCCTCTGATCTTTACAATCGCCCTGCCCCTCGAGCATACCAGGCATTTTGTCTTGTTAGTCTTCATAAAAATCTGATTTTGTGAAGTAGACGTGCAGCACTGACCCCTCATTCTTGACGCAGAAGGGTTTGCCCTCCCCATCCCTGCCCAGTGTCGGAAGTAGTAGCACACAACTGGCACTGATGGCTCTTTCCAGTCAGGAAAGGAATGTCTCTCTCTCTGACCCTCTCTCCTCCTCTTTTATGGCTCTTCCCTACCATTCTGCCTTGTTTATCCCTGCTGCAATTTTCAGGTATTTCTTTGCATTCTTTCCTCCAGGCCCGTGTTTCCCATTCTCCTGCCTCCACTAGCTGGTCTGCTCCCTCCATTGCCACATGAAAGCAGAACTGTGGATTTAATTTCATGAACCTGGAAGATGTAACACAACGTACGCAAGCATCTCTAAGGCTTTGCTCTGTTCTTTTACATAAGCAAAGGAAATAAAAGAGAGGGAAACAAAGGTACCCAACCGTAGTGTGCAAATGCTGACCTGTGCAACACTGGGTAAAGCTTGCTTTCAGAAAGGCAGCGAACTCAAATTCAAAGCCAGCCTACACAGGAGTTCATTTGGTTGGATTCCTATCTGTGGACAGCTGCTTCTAAAATGGAAGATAATGGTTGAGTGCTTAAAATGGTGATTTTTTAGCACATGCCTTGGTCGGGATTTTTCTGCAAGAACCCTCTGTGAAAGCTAGAGACAAGGAACTGGTCACGGCAGCAAGTGAGACAGAGCTATCCATGACCGTACGTAAAAATTGCTGATAATGGGACTTACCCTAAAATGCCGCAAAAAAAAATTATCTATTGACAAGATTACAGGCAGGACAGCTGGAAATTAAGATGGTTTAAACTGACTGGCAGCAAAAACCTGCCTTCTTTTTTTGATTGGAACAGTCATTTTCTCCTCCCTGAGATAATCGTACCACAAAATATTACAGCAAACCAAATAATCATTCATACCAGATCTACTCCGCACGCTCCTGACCTGCTGTTTGACTTAATTTCCTGAATGGGTGAGTCAAAGCAGGTTGGGCCAACCTGTGCGCTGCGACACACGAGGGCATTCCCTGCTGTGCGCTTACTAGGTTGGTGGAAAAAAAACGGCATCAACATGGCAAAGGAGTTACTGCAGAAAGGACAACACAACTGGACTTAGTCTCCTGCTTAGAACTACTAATTATAAATTAGCCCCAATCACACATACGCTATTTGTTTATATTTGGTTCAACAGAAAACTAGAGTCAACATTTTTTTTAAACACTAATATTTTAAAAGACTTTAAAAGTTACAAACAGCGAGATCGAAGAGGTGGGGCGAAGAATCCCATATAATTTGGTCTGAAAGAGGCAACGGGCCCTGCGGGCCCTGGGCGAGGCTGCCCGGGCGGGCGTCGTGGTTTAACCCCAGGCAGCAACTAAACACCAGGCAGCCGCTCACCGACGGCCCCCACCCAGTGGGATGGGGGGAAAATTGGGAAAAGAAGTAAAACTTGTGGGTAGAGATAAGAATGGTTTAATAGAACAGAAAAGAAGACACTAATAATGATAATGATAACACATAATAAGATGACACCAGTAATAGTAAAAGGATTGGAATGTACACATGGTGCACAGAGTAATTGCTCACCACGCGCCGATCGACACCCAGTTAGTCCCCGAGCGGTGATCCCCACCCCCACAGCACCCCGTTATTGGTGGGTGGGTTATTGGGAATGTGACATTGTATTGGGTTTCTGTGGCAAGGTTTTGGTAGCGGGGGGGGTTACAGGGGTGGCTTCTGTGAGAAACTGCTGGAAGCTTCCCCTTTGTCCGATAGAGCCAATACCAGCCGGTTCTAAGAAGGACCCGCCGCCAGCCAAGGCTGAGCCAATCAGCGATAGTGGTAACGCCTCTGTGATAACATTTTAAGAAGGAAAAA
>JANZLQ010000027.1:6343086-6355498 GCA_026212715.1 Elanus axillaris | reverse complement strand
TGTCCAGCTGAGGAGGGGGGAGTGATAGAACGGCTTTGGTGGGCACCTGGCGTCCAGCCAGGGTCAACCCATCACAAAGGCCTTCGATGTTGAACAGTTTCAGCAAGAGCAATACCTACAGACACATGGCACTTCCTCCACATGAAGGACACGTTTGCTGGGCAGGTGTCCGGGCAAGAGAACAAATTAAACTTACAGGAAAATAAGAGGAAAATTTTCCAGGATGGTGAGGAATCACATCTGATCAGAATTTATCTGGTCTCCGACAGCTGAGTTGGGTTATACCCCCAGAGCCCTGCCTCTTTCTTGCAGCATGCAATTACATCTTCAGTTCTTAGGGAATTCCTTTTTCAACCCCATCACAACACTGCGTGCTCTTTGCACAAACGTTAAGACAGCGAACTATAATTTCCACTCTCATTTGTAATGAATGAGATTTACTATGGCTAGCATGAATCATTTTGATAACACGTATAATTAGTTTTATAGAAGTTTTAGTACGTTATAAAAGTTGCTATATCACTTGTATCCCCCCCAGGGCTCTCTTATAAAATGATTTTGTTACAACTGTATTCTTCTTGGAACTAAAGTGTAGACAACTGAGCATATTTGTATGTCAAGAGAAGCGTCGTAAGCCAAGACACTCAAGGCAATTTTGCTGCCTTTTTCATTTCTAAAATCCATGTGAAGAAATGCAATCACTTCTGGACTCCAGCGTTATCAGCTGTTCAAAGCTGAAGATACTCGTTTCCTCCCAGGCCACCAATAAGTTGCCTCCATACGGCTCATGGCTGCTCAGAGCAGATGCTGGGGCTCAGGACTGGGAGCTGGGACGTCTGTCAAATGACCTTGGGGGAAAGTGCTCAGCAGGTATAAATAACATAGGTCTTTAATAACTTCATTTGAGCTATGGATATTTATCCTGGATGAGGATTTGGCTCCGTACAGAGCTGCAAAGTGAGTTCACTGGTTTCCACCTTCATGAGGAAGAAAAGTGGGGCTGGTAGGAGCGTGCGCTACCTGACATCAGCAACCCCCTCCGACTTTGCCAGCCTTTCTTCTTTCATACGTATTTTGAACACTGAAACTGGGCTATGATGGAGGCCTTCTGTCTACTTCTTGAAGGGTACCATTAATAAACGGGCTTTATTTTTAACAACTGCCCCGCTAACCTGTTGTGAATACGCTAGAGGAGCTCAGTGAGCCTGCCCAATCCTTACATTAACGGCTGCTGCAAACATCAGCTGAACATAGGTTTCTGATCGCGTTTAAGGGACAAACCAATATGCATACACGTACTCGATAAATTACTATTATTTATAAGGTGCAGCTGCCTGCTGTGTATTGAGACCTGCTGCCCCGGAGTGTGCAACCCAAAGGGGCTCGGCCATCCCAACTTGCCCCAGCTTGGCAATGCTTCGCCTTCCCGGTGGGTCACATTCGGGGCATTTCCCCAAGGCCCAGCTCTCCCACCAGTTGTCTCCCGCAGCGCAGGGAAGGCGGCTGAGAAATGCTGTTTGAGCATGAGCTAGGCTTCAGGCTATATGGGCACGTGCCAGTACCAGCTGTGGGCAGGGTGGGAAGAACCTGCCAGGCCACCATTCTGCTTTTCCTCTGACATGATCACAACCACCGGGTCAGAGTCAGAGCCCAGATCACCCCTCGCCTCCTCCCAGCCCCTTGGGTCATGTCCCACTGCTGCTGTAGGGGCAGAAGGAGAAGAAGGGAATGGGGAATTGTCGAAGGAGTAAAGTGAGGGGGCTGTAGGGAGTCGGAGGGACAACTGCCAAAAGCCACTTCAAAAAACCCTCAATGTCCTGAAGATTAATTAAAAGCATCTTCTTCAACTATTTTAATATTGTACTATACAATACTGTCATTAATGTATAAACTCAGCCACATATGACAGGCAGTAAAAGCAAATGATGGTGGCATTTGACAACTAAAAAGCGGTAACATCAAAACCGCAAAGGCTAAGTTTGGTGCTTTGAGGTGTTCGGAATTTAAAACAGGATTCCTGACTCTTCTATTCCAGCCACCTGTGCTCTCTCTGTAGTTACGGGAGCAACAAAAGGCATGTGCAAGAGCTGGTTTATCCCATCCTAAGACAGGTAGGATATATCCCATATTGAAGGCATCTGTTTCTTCTCATCAAGCGTGATGGCAGATGGAACGGCAAGATTTAGCTCCTTGCAAGTTGCCTTAGAGGCTACAGGCAAGTGCTTGGCAAGAGGCATCCCACTCCCTTTCCTTTGTGTTTTTAAATCTACACACCAGCAGAGCAGCAACTAGTCATCCTGTCAGATCTTTATCGGCACTTTGCTTCTGGTTGAAGTAGTTTGTCCGTAACAGATTTTTTTTGGATACTTCCTCCGAACAACAGGCCGTAACGATTTCCTACAACTGCGCAGCTCCGGCATGCCGCGGTGCTCCGTTTAGAGCCACCTCTTGAAGAGCAGCCGCAGCGGACTTAAAAGGTAAACAAATCTCAGCCCGGGGAAGATCAGAAGGGCCGACAGGCAGTCCTGCTGGTGCTGATTTATACTTCCTTATCTTTTATCTCCTTCCCTCTCCTCCCCCAGCACACTAGCTGTTCTCCCACGGTCCTTCTCCCAGGGAAATCCACGTGCTTGCTTTCTGCAATCCTGCGTTTTCAACTCTCAAGTTCTTTGAGCCTTCTAATTTTAATGCAATACTCGCCTTTTGGTATACTGCAAACCTGCCAGGGTAAAGCACTCACTTGAACTTGTTCCCAACAGCACATAAATCAATCCCCGTCTCTGGGAAGAGAAAATTTCCAATGCTTTGCCCAGAAGCAACCTGAAACAGCAGATGTGCAGTGCCTCCCACCGAAGAGCGAGCAGAAGGGTGCTTTGGCTCACACCGCTTTCCCAGCTCTCCGCTCAGGAACTCCTCCCCAGCCATGGAGCCGCCAGCAGGCCAAGTCACCCAGCGAGCGTGGACTCGCTACCCTCATGGCAAAACCTCCTTCCAAAGACACTCGCTTCATCCATAGCTCGCAAGACCAGAAAAGACGGCTGTCCTCTAGCGTAACTAAGGCTCCAGGGCTTCTCTGAATTAATCTCTACTAGGGACTATTTTTGAGAAAATATCCAGTTTTGTTCTACATTTCTAGCCTTGATCGGTCAACCCCAGCACTGCCCCTCACACGTGTTCCAATGCTCAGCTGCCCTTGCTGTCAAAAAAATAAATGAAAAATTAGGGGCAAATTTGTCTAATTTCAACTTTCAGCTACCGGCTCTTGTTAAACACTTATTTTCAGACCAGTGTTCAAACTTTCAAATTTCTGCTTCTGCATCACAGTTACGATATTTTAATCTTTTGATAAACTGAAATGCGTAATTTCTGAGCCATCAATATTCCTGTGTTACAATGATCTATTCTCTTCATTTCCATCTTAGTATCATCTGTGATACTAAGCTCCATTACTTGGATATATATTAATTTTTTATTTTTGCACACTGATTTAAGTCTGATCCACTGGACAAGCTGCTATTTAACATCTGTAGAAATAAAATTACTTTATCAACATATGATATTAATTCTTCCATCTGGCTTTCCACTGAAGACAAAGAAGAAATATTTTTGAACACCTCTGTCTTTTCTGTTACTGACAGTGCTGTAATTTCCATTTAGACTTACTGCTTTGGAAAGAAAACTCTCTTCTACTCTCCCCACATTTTTAACTCTGAGGTCATTTTATTTCTGTAGCAACACTTTTTCATGCCTGGTTTTTAATCTGTATTCAATTCTTCCTTGCCTTATTACCCTTCCCTGCCTTCTTCACTTAACCGCTGCCCTCTGCTCCTGTTACTTTTGTTGGTAAGGTGTTTAGAGAACTCCAGGCAGCACCAGCTGCATTTATGTCACCAGAAAGCAATTATTAAGCAATATTTCAGACTATCTTAAGTGAATCAGAAAAATAATCACATCAGAAATGAAAAAAAAAAAAAGCAGAGTTGACACCTCAGACTATCAAATGTAATACAAGTGTGTTTTCCTGATGTGTCTTAATTATGTGTTATTATTTCAGGATTGCATAAGGGTATAATTTCTTCTGAACATGTTCACTACTTATTTTCTATAGCAGCTAAAATCCAAAACACAGTACAATTTCAGATTAAAAGCATGATGCTGAGTTACAGTATTATAAAACCAACTTCTGGATAGCTGGTTCAGCAGTCCCAGTGGGAAAACATGGAATGCTGGAAAAGGATTACAGTGATTTTTACATTTACAAAGAGTTACACTGCTGGTTGCAAGTGAGGTCTCACATTACTGAAAGTACACATATTTGCCGGAAAATAAAACTCTCTCAAAAAGAAAAAAAAAAGAAAGGGAAAAAACATCAGACATTTAAACAGCTGGAAGCATTTTTAGAAACTACCAAAATGAGAAAAAAAAATCATTTAGAATAATATTTCCCTTTCTGTAGTAAGCATCATAGTGGTGATACAGTATGTTCTCAAGAGGCTTAAATCATGTCTACTGTTCAATCCTCAAAGGTTATTTTCTAAAACAAAAATTAGCGGACTCAACAGAGTTTTTTCACAAAAACCCTGAAGCTGTTGTTCTGAGTTGTATTTATTTTTCTACCAGCTCCCATCTTTGTTAAATGTCCCAAGAGCTCTGAATCTGTGACAATAAGCTACAATCCACTGCACTCTGGCAAAAGACAAGATTTTCTTCCATTCTTTGTCTATATCTGATTTCAGTATTAGGAAGATGTTGTTTGACACCATTCTGATAAAAACTTGAAAAGACTATTGTTTACAGAAGGATCAAATGAGACAGTGAATTAAGGAAGTAATAGCAGCCACGGGCATAAAACAGCATGACGACTACATATATTTTTATAAAGTATCTACACTCTAGAATCAACATCACTTGAATTTCTTTCAAATTTAAATCTAGGGGCAATCTCTTAATTTTAAATGCCCTGTTTATTCCGTCAATTATGATGCTTTATTTTCTTTACCATAGTACTCCCAGGGCCGTGTCAGCACTAGGATTTCCTTTTGCTAAGTTCTTTTTGTCACAATGAGTCTTTCAACATGTGCCAGCTCCAGATAAACATTATTGGTAGTTTGCTCCAGTTCAAAAACCAGGCAACAAACACCACAAGGCTCTCTTAGCAGTACCCTTGAATTCAAAACATACTTCCATTAAATACTCCACGAGGGGCTGTGAAATTTAGGTTCATGAGCTATTATATCGTTTTGAACACTTCTCATCTTCACAATGTGTTTTTACTCACATCTAAATTTACACTTGTTTAGTTTTTGTGGTAACTCTGTTGGATATTTAAAAAACTACTAATTCACTATCAAGACCAGTTTTATGGCACCTTGTAAATTCCATTCCTCTTCCCAACCATTTTCTGCACCTGATACAACGATTGGTCCATCTTTTGTATTTGGCTTTAAAGTTCGCTATTCTGTTCCAAACCTGAAGAAGACCTACGCAATGGCTTTGTGTAACAAAAGATACTGTTTTTACCTACAAGCATGGCCACGCGTATACCCATTGGATCATCACAGCTACAAAAGCATGGCTACCTTCCATGTTATCCTCCACTAGGAAACATTTGTGATGTACCTGTTTTATTCTGTCTCTCTTTTTTTGTGTTGCAAGATATCTCTTTCCTACACACCCTGACATTTTCCATCACATACTTGTATAACTACAGTTTTTCTTCTCCCAGCTTTTTTTCTCTATCTCAAATACAGTTCCTAGTTTTCTACTTCATCTTTCTTTCCACTTCCCCTCCGTAACACAACTTCCTTTTCCCCAATGCAGAACTCCTGCAAGGAATAGGGTTAAACAAGTTTAAAGAATATCCACAAGCATTGACAAAGACCCATGCAAGCAGTTCTGGGTCATGACACTCAACAAATATGTCCTAACACTGAATCCAATGTGTGTACCAAAAGACAGTTCATACCACTCCACTCACCCTGAAGATGAGTTCAATTCCCATTTAACCAGCTGTTCCAATAAGGTCATATTTTCTAACAGTACATGCTAGAGGATTTGTTCTCTCCGATTCCATGCTTAAGCTCCTATGCAACGGAAAGCCATCATCTTCATAAATGAAACCAGGTGATCCAATGAAATTATTTATTACTGTTCCATCAACATGAATATTCAAACTTTTACAAGTGTTCACCAAGAAGCAAAACCAGTCACAACAATATTTTATCCACAAATATGAAGACGTAGTCAATCTTCCGTAAAAGAATTCAGTTCTGTTGAACATTTTATGAGTCCATGATAAATGTTTCGAAGTCCTGGTCTAAATCTGAAACGAGGGCATCCACAAAATCTTCAACTGAAGGCGATTTCTGAAGCATACCTACAAAACCAAGACAACAAACTCTTAGCAAGAATACTATGACCATGAAAGCTTTATCAATAATAATGCTTATTGCTAACTAACATTTAATGTCACAATATGACAGAAACAACTATCGTGTTTCTTTGTCAGGAAATAAATGTGGTTATAATGTATGGGGATTATTTAATTTCTTCAAGCTACCTGTTGCATGTTATCACAGAATTGACAGGTTTCAAGTCTGTTAACTGATTTTTATCATTACAATCCTGCTTAAGCAGGGAATTATATCCATTTTAAAGCACTGTAACCATAGACTCAGTCCTTTCCAAATGACTGGAATAAATCAGTGATTGAGCGGGTATCTAAATCCTTATCTGCTAAGTCTCAGGTCTGACAAAGCCAGAAAAAGCAACATATTTTCTCAAAGTGTTATACACCTTAAAAGCACTTAATTTAGTATTGAAAGTACAAATATCTCTGAAATTTTTCACAAGGCATGAAACACCCAAACAAAAGCACTTTCAGTGCACTGCCATTTTAGCTTTGCTTTTTTACAGTACTAGGACTTACCTTTTATTAAGAATTTTAGTGTATCTGTTAGCTGTAGCATATGGCAACAGAATAACAGACAGGGAAATTATCATAACGAAGAATCACGCTCAAGTACTTTGTCAGGTAGTTCTGTTAAAAGAGCAGCTAAAAATCTCATACCTTCCTCCCCAGAATCCCAGTTTTTAGAAAGCATGAGAGTATATCCTGTAAATTATTTTCAGATATGTCTTTGTACTTAACATTACATTGATGTTGGTCTTTTCACTGTTGTTAACATTTTCAAGATTATATATGGAAATTTACTGCATTACTTGTACCAGAAAAAAAAAACCAACAGTACAGCTGCCAAATAATGTAAAATTTAATCTTCATACTTCTTTGAAGTGATCTGTTCTTTCTGACAACTGCCAATGTAAATATAACCTTGTTCTACCCTTTCTGATCAGTGTACCTACTGAACATAATTTTATATTCTTTCATATCCTCAACAATATTTGCTTTCAGTGGAAATTATAATTGCACGCTGCTAAAAGACTGGACTCTTTTACTATAACACAGTGATTCAAAACCCACCAGGAAACAGACCAGCTTGAGGTAATTTTGTTTAAGCAAGCAAAAAGAATTTTCTTGCTAAGACCTCAGAATCCCATCTCAATCTGATTTAAACATGTTGCAAGTGTCAACACAAACTACCATGACCCAGTAGATTAACAGTGAGCACCAAAAGAACAACAAATCTCGTACTATATATATATATTGACTGAAATGCTGTTTTAAATGAAGTTTGCATCAAGCTATTTTCAAAATGAAAGAGAATTAATATTTCCAAATACTTGGTAAACTTGTCATCTACTCTAATGTTAGTAAAATTGCTGTGGAATTACTTCTAGTTCACATTGAAAAATGACTTGCTATATGCTGGGCTGAGAAACAGATGTGTCCAGATACCAGCTACTAACCTAACCTCCCCAGAGAGCCACAGCCTCTTGCAGACCCCCTCTCCAGGTTCTTGAGTGGGCTGGCTGGGGGAGATGCATATTTGCTCCCTAACAGCCTTGGAAAAATTCCAGTTTAAACTGCTATTTTCCTTCAGTTTTCTCAGAAGTGTAGAGAGTGCCTTAAGAAGAGGACATGGATGCCAGCCCACTGGAACATGTACTGTCATGCACGGCTACTGGAGCTTCATCTTAAACTCAGCTGGAGCAGTCCAGTCCCAACAGTGCAACTCGGTTTGCCTTTTTTTGGCCACACTTTGCCTCAGACATTTACATCTGAAGTAACTGGCTCTATTTCTAGAGACTGAACAGCAGGAAGGCCTTCATGGGTGCCACTCACCTGACCTTTTTCAGAGGTCTACTTTATGATGAGTCGTGCCTATGAAGAACCCACTTTTCCCTGTATCTCTGAAAGGAAACCTGGATGACTAGCTCAGGTATAAAAATCTCAAGTTGGTGAAATTACTCCTTCCTTCCAATTTTTAAAATGTGGCTCTATAAAAGAACCATTTTTCTATAGCCACTATGCCCTTTTCTATCAGGTATCAATATGGAGGTATGACCCTAATGCTGCTTAGACAGTATATAAAGATGGCCATAACAGACATAACCACCACTCTCCAAACTACAAAAAAACCCTTCCAATACTGACTTTATGAAAAACAGCCAGCCTGGATGATGTTTAGCCAATTCTTTCAACACACTAAAATTTATTCTGCTGTGGAGAATTCTTAAAACTATGATTATCAATATGTTGCAAAAGAAGAAAAGTTAACAGTGTAATGATTAGGGGGAAAAGAAGAGATTTATGCTGGGATTAAAATGGCAAATCATACCAAAAACATTCCCACCCTGGATATTAAAAAATGAATAAAAGAAACGTGAATAACTGCAGTATACTTGGATGTATTTTAGTGCAGCTGAATACACTATTACCAAATCTCACTCAAAACATGTTACAAATTGCATTCATTTAGACTCCACATGGTTTGTTTTAAATACTTAGGAGAATTCAAAATCATTCTGGTAATAGTGATGTCAAATGACCTCCTACCCAGTAGTTCCAACTTTTGATAATACAAACAGATTTCAGATTTCTTGCATTAGTGGTCTACTGCATTGCTATTTTCCCATCACTCACATCAAAAGCAGACGCTAGCAGAATTCGCTTTTGCAACAGAAGGATGAAGAGCAACTGAGGTCATTGTTGAAGAACTCCTACTGTAGTAAAATGACCATACTCTTATGAAATAAGTAACTACAGATTTTAGAGTAGACAACTCCAAAAGAAACAGACACTGATGGTATTTCCGTGATTTAACCTCTTACTCTACACAGATGTGTTAAGAATGGTCATGTCTCCCTTTAAACTCCATTAAAATATATCAAAGCAAGACTGGCTTTGATATATTGTAAGTACTCAGCACTTCAGTCTAAATGATTTAGTAAGATGTCCACAAGGTCTGATGGTTGCAGTTTTAAAATCTAGGAGTGTATTTTATACGTACAGCCCAACTTCTATTTCAGCTCAGTCTCTCCCAAGCCTAAGGCAACTGCATAGCTTATCTTCTCTGCTTTGAAGTTTTCTTTCACATTACAGCACTGTGGTTAACCACACCCTTTTGAAAGATGGTTTGCTATAACCTACAATCACTGAAAATTGGGAGAAGAATAAAGCCTGTGGCAAAATTTGGCCTCTGCCCCTTTGGAACACTAATTATTTTGGATCCATGTAGTTTGAGTTAACATATGTTGCCATTCGTATCACCTTTTAGGATTTATGCGTATCTCTTATACTTTCAGAGAGACATACAATCATTATCTGAAGTTTTTTACAGCCACTTCAAATCAGTTATTCCAGGAAGTACAATTTGAGGCATGGAAAAACAGATTTTCAAACTGCATTGGAGCAAATGCGTGTTTATTTATTTACGCATTCAGTTGGTTTGATTACCATGTATTCACACAGCCGAGTCTGATTGTCTGCAATATAATACAGCACTAACAAATCAAGAACACAACTTCACATGTATTTCGCACAGGGACTTCTTCAGAGACCCAAAGGGCAATGTGACTGCATCAAAACTACAAGAGAAGCACACTCCAGGGTATGTTCCATGGTCTCAGTTCCCAGATCATCCAGCCCAGTACTTTTCACACTACAATTCACTTTCTGCCTATGCACCTGGGTTTCTTTCCAGTCAGGGAGTGCCAAGGGAGAGAGGGAGGGATGGTGCACACCTGAATCTTGTTCAGACCTGCAACCAGCACACAACTGGACCTGGAAGGGACACCTGTGTTACGTATCTTTAAGGGAATTTGGAATCCCTAATGCCATGTAGTCCTGGGAAGGGAAGGAAAGGGTCTGCAAGAGCCATGTGGCCAACCCAAAATGACAGAGGAATCAAGCTCTCAAGCTGTATTTCCTCTCTAAGGAAAAAAAAAAAGCAAGCCTCTTGGACAAAGCAGTTCACTCATTCTTTAAGTGCTCCCGCTATCCATATGTGTGACTATTTCTGTATTTTGTAGATTATCAAAGGGGTAGGATAAAAGGGGTCACTTCAGAAAATGTTTAAAAAGGTTTCATAGAGCCTTTGTGGTGGTTTGTTTTGTGGTTTGTTTGTTGTTTGTTTTTTTTTTAATGGAAACAAATGCCAACAGAATAAAATCCAAACAACAAAAAAAGTATATTGTGTTTTCTAATTAAAGACTAGTCCAAACAGGAATCTTGTCAGTAAGTAACTCCACTGGATGGCAGGTCAGATCCTTTATCTTCCCTAATCAGAATATCTATGGAATCATGTGGGGGAAAGATAAAAAGCTAGGGTCATATCTAAACACAAAAGAAAGACAATAGATAGCTTCCGAGTAGAAAATTATAACAAAGAAACTGTATAAATGAAATCTGCTTGTGAAGTTATCTGTTATCAAATAGTCAATGAATATGGCTAACTTCACAATGAGATACGGAAGCATTTCAAGGGTGAGGCTACATAGGTGCATCCAAAAGTCAGACTTGTACAAGCACATTTCTTTATATAAAAAGAAAAAATGCCAGAAATAACAGTGCATGTAACTTAAGGTTTTTGAAATATGGCACTAGTGAGCACAGAATCTGGACTGTTTCCCTGAAGAAGAGTAAAATCAACAAGCTTTTAAGTTTGATGGAATCTGTTTTTAATCAGGAATCCGTTTGGTCATCTGCTATGGGAGCACAGTTCTGCAACTGATGAAAACCAACAAAAGATGGAAATCAAGTATTCTTGAACATCAGTAATGAAATGGAAATAATGCAGCAAAAGGAATCAGAAGCTGATTGAACCTAAACAAATTAAAGAACAGGTAACTGTTCTTTCTTTTCTCCTTAAATTCTCAGTTTTTATAAAAAATACAGAGCAGTTAAGTATAAACACATAATAAACTTCTCATATGTGTTCTATGATTTAACCTCAAACACTCCCAAACAAGCAATCAAATTATTAACTTGTCAAAAGACCTGAGTCACTTCAATTTTATTTTTCAGGGAGTCATTCAAGCATGCTTGTTTAAGCTTTGCACTGTCTACAAATGAACATCACACAATATGCACAGGCAAGGAATCTGCTGATGAATTCTGGTTATTTTTATGATCTTTAATATCTTTTAAAATTTCTGCTTAAAGTAATATTAAAGAAATACAGAGTATAAAAGTGAAATTCAGAATACAAAAGTGGCCAGGGAGATAATCTGAAGCAAGGAAGATGTACCCTTGATGGAAGGTGATCAGAACAGCGAATACTTAAGCAAACTGGACATACATAAGCCCACGGGCCCTGATGGGATGCACCCACGAGTGCTGAGGGAGCTGGCAGATGGCATTGCAAGGCGACTCTCAATAATCTTTGATCAATCATGGCCACTGGGAGAAGTGCCAGAAGACTTGAAAAAGGCAAATGTCACTCTAAGAACAGCAAGAAGGAGAATCGAGGGAACTACAGGTTGGTAAATCGCACCTCAATCCCTAGGAAGGTGGTAGAGCAGCTAATCCTGGAAACCATTTCCAGCCTCATGAACAACAAAAAAAAATCATCAGGAGTAGCCAGCATGGATTCACCAGGGGCAAGTTGCGCTTGACCAACTTAATAAACTTCCATGGTGAAACAACTGGCCTGGCAGATGAGGGGAGAGTGGTGGATATAGTCTACCTGGACTTCAGCAAGGTTTTTGACACTGCCTCCGCTAAGATCCTTACAAAGAAGCTGTTGATGTACAGGCCGGATGAGCAGACATGGAGGCGGATTTAAAAATGGCTGAATGGCCGGGCCCAGAGGGAGTTGATCGGTGCCACAAAGTTTAGCTGGAGGCCAGTAGTTAGCAGTGTATCCCAGGGGTCAGTACTGGGTCCAGTCCTGTTTAACATCTTCATTAATGACCTGGATGATGGGGCAGATTTCAACAAAGAGAAGTGCAAAGTCCTGCACCTGGGGAGGAACAACCCCAGGCACCAACATATGCTGGGGGCCACCCA
>JANZLQ010000027.1:6329695-6342482 GCA_026212715.1 Elanus axillaris | reverse complement strand
GGTCCTGGGCAAGCAGCTCTAGATGGCCCTGCTTGAGCAGGGGTGTTGGACTAGGTCACCTCCAGAGGTCCCTTCCAACCACAACTACTCTATGATTCTGTAATTCTGTGAAAACTTCGACCATTTTTTGTAAATCAGTCTGTGCTCTTATCACCAGTATCACTCAAGCTAATGCTGACACAACAGAGTTACTACTGTCTGGTTCTCCTATTATGCATGAAGAAACACACCAGCAGGTTCACTACAGTTACTGACCTTAAAGTGACACACAGTTCTGTTTAGCAGTTTATGGATTTACTGATGTAAAAAAAAAAAATTAAAAACTGAACTGTGTATGTTTTATGCATAGATTTTTTTGGTCACATCATAAAAGATCCCATTATTCTACCATTAATGTCAAGTTCACTGCCCTGTAGTATGCACAACCATTTCTTAAACATAGCTTGCTCTCTTCTTCAAACCCCAGGCTGCACAGCTATTGCCTCTTCATCATTCACCACTGCTCTTGACAATTCACTGATGATCTATCTGCACTAAATGAACTGAGGACTATAAGCATGAGGACTATGAATATTGAAATGCCTAAACCATCTAATTACTGCATTACAAGAGTTAAACTTGTTTGTGTTCTTTCACTGTACCTTGCCAGAATTCATCATATCTGGATTTCCTTTAAACTGAAAATAAACTTGGAACTTCCTGGACTCTGATGCCACTTTTTCAATTTAAGTAGCAAGTTTTATCCAAAATAACTGATGCATACTCTCAACCCCAAACTGATTGTACCATGTTCCACTGTGTTGTCTCATATGCAAGGGGAAGCACCAGTCATACTTCCACAGATTTTATATAAGTCCATCCACAGATGAATTTTGCAAACTTCATCCAAGTAATATTTGATTCAAGGGAGCACACTGCAAGCAACTTCAACATAGCCTCTAGGACATTCTAGGAAGATTCCATGCTCAGTAAAATTAAAAATACATCCCAGAAATAAAAGAGATGATAAGCACAACTGGTGTTTAAAAACAATCCTTCTTTCTCTACCACACGACTTAAAATATAATAATTGGATTTGCTTGTAAAGATGTACATTCCTGTCTTGCAACTATTTAATCCCAAATTTTGGGCTACAGTTTTTTGAGGTTACAAACACAGACTCTTCAAGAACAGTGAAGAAAGGCAAGTTTGCAAAGTCATACTGAATGAAAAGTAACCCTGTAGATCAGAAATATAAATAGAGTAATCTAGAGAATATATAGCTGCTTAATACATTATGAGTCTAAGGAGAGCAGAGATTATGGCCTCAAATATAAACAGATGGGTCAAAGAACTGAAATGTTCTAGTTATGAAACTGTGCCAGTCTCATGATGAAATACAGACACACTACCACTGTCTTCCTTATCTGTAGGAAAAAAACCCACAACTTCCAGTCTACCAAACTGTAGTGAATAAAGGCCAATGAATTAATATTAATCTTTAATATTAAAGAATTTCAGAGCAAGTTGAAAGATGGCCCATTAGATGAAATACTTAAAAAGTGCTCATATCAGGAACAGTGATACTAATACAAAAGTTTTTGGTTTGAATACTGCAACATTACAGAGGAAAGTCTTTATCCTGATCTCATTGATAGATTTGAGATAAAGTCAGCAGTCAACTTGTTTCATTCTCCTGACATTTTTTTAATATATATTAAGTATAGTATTTTTTCTATTGCTGTGAATGATTTTTAGAATTTATTTTCCAGATTCAAAAGGCAAATATGGTACTGACAGGAATAATGAACCATGTTTCTTTATTACAGTCTTCAGACTTCCATTTCATGAGAACGTATACTCAAAGTACAGATACAACCAAAGGTATTTTGATAATGCTAAAATTACATGGCCAAAACAAGTTCAAATTCTTGTATACAAAATAACCAGATCTATTATGAATTCCATATGTGTAAAAGTTACTCAGTTTTTGTATCAAAAAATGGTGTCATCTATCTTCCTTCAAGTATGTGATACTATTACCGTGAATTCTTTAGACAGCCTTGTCATGCAAACCCTTCCAACACTTCATCCCAACTATCTGTGTGTGGTTTTATTCTGTGTATCACAAGGAGTTCTAGTGACCATGACAGGAAGTTGACGACCAGTCCACTTAACCAAATAAATGAACAAGTTTTCTTTCATAAACTGAATGAAAATTGTAATTAAACTAAAAAGACCAAATTGGGAAATGCAGTTAAATTATTGAGCAACGGAATAAAACAGTTCTAATTTTCTTCTACCTTGAACCATAAGTATGGGCTCTTTTCCACCGCCGTGTGCCAGCATCTCTCTACGGTAGCGCTCACCCATTGCCCTGGAGAAACACAGATGTTGGAGTCATCTGCAAACACAACCTGTCTAGCTTTCAGTTAGATTTGCTTCTAGGATCTCTACAGAACTCAGAGACAGAGATCAAATTAAATTTTCCACCCTGAAACAATGACTGCCTTGATTCCATGTGGACTCCTCAATCTCAAATTACATTCAAAATTATACTATAAGTAACTGAACTAGACAAATTTTATACACGTGAATATGTGTTGGTGTTTATAGAAGTTAATTTGCGAACAACATTTTGGCCTTCATTGCTCTGAGGGGAAAAGTTGCTCTGTTACAATGCTCTGAACATTCACCTAAGGTCTAAAAACACTTAGATTTTGTGATCTCACAATTTACTTTTTACTTTCACAAGGCAAAATGAGTAGGATAGCTATACTTAGCTTTGAAGTTGGTGACATGAAGCTTGTTTAATACCCACAGTTGCTTTGATTTCAATAGAAAATTACAAGTAATTAGACACCTATGAAAATCAAGCTCTCTAATTACATCTAAATATGGATTTCAGTGCCTCCCAACTGGCACACCTGTATTTTAAAACATCAAACATGAATTTTTTTGCACCAATGAACACGTCCCAAAGTACACTTTATACCTGTGGTTATTTCCTGTTTTGTAATCCTCTTAAAATAAAGAAAAAGGCTAAAAACTAATTGTTGTTAAAAAAGCCCATCAACCCACATGGCCCCATTTGTTTCATGTTTTCCAGAAGCAAGCAGCATGACACTTCATTCTACTTAATATTTTCTCTGGTTTTACCTATCAAATGGGTCCTGAGCAAAACACTGCTTCCACACCATGGAGGCAACAGCCCTAGACATGAGGTAGGAGTAATATTTGGCACCATAGCCCACAAGATGACTGAATCGCAGCTGCCAGGCCTGTAAGGAGAAAACAAACAAAAAACACAACAGAATCTTTCAAATCCTTTAAATTGTTTGTCATTTTCTGAAATATGATAGGTGGAATTTGATACTATCAATGACAAACAGTTTAAAAAAAAAAAGAAAAAAATCCAACGACTACCAGAAATCCCAGAACAAGCACATCCTTTATTAGGAAGCATTTTGCAACCTAAATGCTGTATATCTAATATACTGATCATCACAATTGAAATTATACCTAAATAGGGTTAGGAGGGGAGAAAACCAAGCAGTAGAAAAATGTATTCATATTTGGTAATAGCTGTGTTGTTCTACTGGTCTTGAAAGAAAACCACAATTACCTTCTTACAAGTAACACCACATTTTATCCTTTTCCATGTATGTAACTGCAGTGTCACACTTGGAAAAGTTCAATTTATAGACTTTTGCCACAAAAAAAAAGATAATAGGGACTTGCTTTTAATACTATAAATAACACAGCTTCCCACATGCCAAAAAATGGAGATAGACAAATTACATCCACATGCAATGTCACTGTTCACAGATTTATCTGCACATTTTAAAATGCATATATATAGCAGATTATAATCTGTAATAATATTGTTATTCATTTATGTATTGTTACTTGCCTTTATGACTCATTCAAGTGATGGTGGACTCCTTTTTTATTGCTGTCTTGTGTTGACTGATTATTTTTGTCTTCTTAGCAGAGAAAATCAGAAGCATCAGCCTTACTTTCACAGAAATAAAAATACTTGTTTTTATTTCCCTGACTGTAGTAGAGTAATTTCAACTGGGAGAGACCTCCAAAGGTCATCTGGTCCAACCCTTGCTCAAAGCAGAGCCAAATTTGATGAGGTTTCTCAGGGCTCTGTCTAAAGTCTCGATTATCTCCAAGGATGAAGATTTCATCACTTTTCTGGTGCAATGTGCAAAGGCAAGCAAGTCCAAGCTGAAAAGACATTGTTTCCCAACAGATCTGGGCATATTTTTTGAACTGAAGATGGATGAATGTATTGATGAAGGGGTGAGAAACTTACTCTGCGCTTTTGGGACAAAGAGAAGACAAGTCCCATACCTTATTTGTCCTCCTATACAAAGTCAAAGCTCTTAACATTCTTGTGATTTGACTGTTGGCAGGATTTTTGTAGGTACTATAGAAAACAGAGTTTAAAAAAGGAACTAGAAGATAACCAATAAAGTAGCATAACACATTTTAAATTTAAATCCATGGGCTGTCAGATGCTTGTTCTTAACCTAGAGTCAATGGCTGAACTTCTGAGGCAGCCAAACAGAAAAATGAAGGGGAGTTAACAATTTTCCAGAACTATTTATCTTTAACTGTGATTCTTTTTCACACTGTAAGTAACAATCTCCTGATTTTTGACAGCTGCAGTAAACTATATTTCTTTATTCAAGAAAGTGCTGATCATCATCTTAGTCTCCATTAGCCAAGTCAAAGTTGTATGTGTATGTAAAAAAAAAAGACCAACTGAGAGGGTGGGAAAACAAAGTATTTGGCTTTTAATCAATCTTTTTACCTTGAAAAAGGTAGCAAACAGTGGCCTATAATCTAGATCACTGTGAACAGCTGATGAGAAACAAAGTTGTTAGCTCCCTTTTCTGAGCAACACCTACAAATAAAGTTTCAAAGTTAGCTGTAATTCAGCCATTCAGAAGCTACTTTTAACAAGATGGTTATCCCCACCCTTAGACAGGTGCCCAAAACAGATGGAATCTGCCAGGGGTGAGCAATCTGGCCTCTACTGGGAGCCTACACAACTAGTTTAAAGAAGGAGCAGCAAAGTTAGAGGAGATGAAAAAATGTCTCCGGTCTTCAGTTTTCCTGTGGGTCACGATGCATGGTGCAAATTCTTAAGAATTATTAACTTCTTTTTCTTTTCTTTAAGATAAACAGCAACTGTACTATACCTCATTGTAAGGCAAGTATATAAAAACATTCAGCTTGGATACAGATTCTCCAGTTTGCTCTGAAAAGTATTGTGGTTGCCTGTTTATACTTTATAGCTACAGTTTTTCTGACTAGTCCCTTAATTATAACCATAATCACTAAACTAAAAGCACATTTTGAAACAGATCAGAGAGCCTACATTTTTAGAAGACTGAGCAGGAAAACATGTCAGGTTTTATTTTACTGTATGGTAACTTTTCAAACTTAGGATGAAAAGTTTCAACTTTGAAGTACAACTCTCTCGTGAATGTGGAAAGATTTACTGATGAATTGGTTTCACATACTGAGAAATTTAAATGATTTCCAAATAGATCATTTAAGTGAAAAATCCAAATTGCTTTTTCTACTACAAACAAAAATCATTTCTATGACCTTGACATAGGGAAGAATATTTCTACCTCTTCCATCAGAAAGGAATCATTTTAGTGCATCATATAAGCTGTAACTAGACAGTATGTCTTCCTCAACAGCTCAGATTACATTGTTCACATCAAATGTTCTTGCATTTAATGGTCTGCACCTAAAACAGCTCATCTGCACTTCCAGGATGATTGGGTTTGTTGAAACTCTATCACAAGGAAACAAGGAGAAAAGAACATCTTTCAGCAACCTGTCCAAGACCAAAAGCTTGCTTCAGAGTCTGCACCTAAACCAGGCCTCAGTACCCTCTGTTCAAATATAAGACTTTTTGTTTGACCTCGCCTTTGCTAATATATTTAAGTAAGAAAATTCACATTGCTTCCTCTCAAAAGAGAAAAGGAAAGGAGATATAAAGACCAAGGAAAGACACTGCTTGTCTCTCCCTGCATTCAGGGAGGCTCTCAAACACGATGAAGTTGAAATTCAAAAATTCATTGGCAACAGGACCGGTATCCAAAGAAGGAAACAAAAATAGAGGATGAGTCAATCCATCTTAAGACAGATGCCTAAGACAGATAAGGTATAGATGACTCTCTCTTCCTTCACTGGAATACGTAAGGAACTTACTTTTAGATAGCTCCAGTTACATAAGATGACTACCATCCTCAAAGGCACACTGCAACTAAGATTGCTCTCCTATTGTGAAGAGCAGTCAAGGAAATCCAATTATAAACACTGCTGTTCCCTAGTGAAGTTTCAAGCCTATATTCAATTTTAAAATGTTTTTTGGTTTTTTTTTAACCAGTACAGATTTTCCCCACTCTACAGCATGAATAACTCCAGTATGTCATCATCTCCTGTCACTACTTTTTTTCTCAGCCCTCCCACAAAGTTTCTGATCAGGAACTCCCAATCTCCAATATTTCACCATTACCCAGTACCTACTACATTATTTAAGTACTGATTCTATGCTGTTCTAGCAATTAACTTTCCAAAACTGGACTTGGCTACCTGTAAACAAATATTTAAACATTAAGACACATCCTCTACCCTAATTCACAAGTAGCTACCTGCCTGCATTAAAAAACTCTTCCTAATTTATACAGATGAAACTACAATCTAGGCAATAAAATGTTCAAAAAGCCCAAGAATATATAGACTAATACTCCTTTTAAAAGTTCTATGATTAATAAAAAATAAACACATCACTGTAAATGTATTTAAAACTAAATGGTTCACCTTTTAGCATAAAACTCCATTTTAATAAAATCAGCTATACATGCAAAATGACTTGATTTCTTAAGTTATTTCCAAAGCTGAATGATTTTTCCATATAAAAAAAAAGAAGTAAAGACATATCAATTTCCCTTTTGGAAAGAGTAAAGGCTAGACATGTAGAACTAGCGCACTCTCCTTACTAAATGTTATATTTTTGGTAAGCAGCTAAAAACTTAATGAAGACTCTGAGTAACCACCTACTTCAAAAAGTTCCATGAACCCATTCCAGGAGTTTATAAAAAAGTGCATTTTACAGCATAGCCCATGGGTTATGATAATATGCCATCCACAGGTCATGTTCATGCCTGCTTTTTATCCAGCACAACAGACTGAAATAGAGGTGTGCAACTGATCCACTGCAGTTATTAAAGAGGCCTTTTTTCCACCAACATTATTAATCTTCTCTTATAACCATGTCTGAAATATTTTCAAAATTCCATGTGCAATGGCTTTCCATCCTATCATGTAAGAAACAAAAACACCTCACCGATACTTTTGTATTCTTGTATCTTATTGGGAATTTTTTTTAAAGTCATTGTTGGACACATTCTTAGGGTAAGATTCAGTTCATTTTACTTTAGCTACCTTAAAGTAGGTGTCTTGCCCAAACTAGTCACACAGGCTTCCTTTGTAGTCAGAGGACAGAATTATTTTTCCTATTATCTTTGGAGAGGATAGGACTACTGCTCTAGGAGAAATGTGAATAATTTACTACAACTTCTATCTTCTATTTAAAAGTTAAGCCACTTCATTCATTTTAACAATATGGTAGGATAACTTAAACTAAACTGTTCTGAAGACTATATAAACTAATTTAGCATTCAATTATTTTAATTCTAAATTTGGAACTCTTAAGATTATCACAAAAATAATCTGATATAAAAATTGCCATGTGATTCTAAAAAGACAAAACCAAATGAAAAAAAAACTACAGGTAGCTTAATATATACTAACCTAGCTTTTGTTTGAGTATGTGTAATCATTGTTCCATGGAGCTTCACTAATTACACTGAATCAGTGCTACAGTATCCTACTATATCTTTTGGAACGAAAAAAAAACCCCCACAGAAATTCTTGAGTAGTGCTTGGACTTTTCAAAATGCTCTTCCAACAGTTTCTGTTGTGACTTTGTTACTTCGAATTATATTTAAGTCCATTTTGCTTTACATCTTAAGACAAAAAACACAAGTGAGAACCTGAAAAGACCCAACACTAAATTAAGAAAAGTATTTTCGTCATTTAAGTCTTCTAATTACAAAATGTGTGCTACAGTAATTACATCAGTGAGCAAGTTGTTGAATAGTTTCCACGAGGAACAATATTTGATGGAGATGATATTTGGCACCCTCCCCCTTCTTAATTAAATTCTTATTCTGGCAGGAAACCCAATAGAGAAGCAGCCAACTTACCTCCTTCAGGGGCTACTGGGTGGAGAACCCCTGGGTCTGGCACTAACATGATGTTATTGCTCCTAATGCCCTTGAATTTAGCTATCAGCACGGGTGGAAAACTCCTGAGAGTCAGAAAGAAGCTTCAGGCTCCGATAACTTGGGAGCCACAAGAGAACGGTGCTTAGCATGGAAATTGGTACAGGCTATTCCCTCTGCTGAGATGAGGATTTATCAGGGCTAGTGGAAATCCAGGACAACATCGCTCTGGCCCACAAACAAGCACACTGAAAGTTAGCACAGGTAATGTTTTCTTGGTGCTGTGTCAGCCACTCATACAGCAGGAGCTGGAGGTAGAATGTAAAGATCTACACATTTCAGGTCAAGAACTATGAAGCCACTTTTCAGCACAGAAAAATGGTGAATTTACTGTGGGGTGCAGATTGGAGGGATGTTCCACATTTAGCTTAGTAAGTTTCTCATTCTGATGGACTAGCTGCACAAGCGTCATTTTAAAGTATTAGAGGGAAAAAGTGCTTTTAGCAACAGAAAAAACTGTATTATCTGATGACCAATTCTGCTTTTTATCTTTGACACCACTTTACATTTTCATGCTTTTCACACCCATATTCTGTCTGTCCCACATCACTTTTCTCAAAACTCAAGGAAGACATTCAAGATATTTCACAGCACAGAACTGCAACAACATCTAATCATCATGTACAGAAAATTTCAGTCTCATTCATTCATTGCAGTGACTCCCAGAATTACGGTGCTAATCTACTTTTATTAAACGCCCTCCTCTGAACCTCTTCTATGGTCCCTTTCCCAAAATAACTGAGCCTGCAGTCAGACAAGCCGAGAAGCTTCCTAGTAAGGCTCCTCTTTTTTTCTTGCCCTTGTACAGTAATGGGAGTGAGCAACCCAGCATTGCTAGCAGAAACCCAGGCTGTAGCTGCCAGGCTCCAAAGCCCAAGCTTTGCCACTGGGTGCACTTATTTTGGGGAGGCCAAACTGTCACACAGCAGAATTTATTCTCCCACTTTTCTGTTTAAACTACTCATTTACTTTACAAAATAAGAAAAGGATTTTCACATACGCTTTAGAGCTTAAAGAATTCACTCTTTTGTTCTGAAACAAATCACAGCTTTTTTTTCCTTATTGTGCTAGTTTGTTACATAAGTTTACAACATGCTTTGAAGATGTCCTCAATTCATTCTCACTTGAAGAAACAGTTTAATGAGTTTTGGAGTGCAGAGTTTGCAAAGTGTTTGTGCCAGTAGTTACCTCTGGGGAAAAAAAGCTAGAGCACTCACTGACTGGCAGAAACAATGCTCTCCATAGGTATGCAGCAGCTTGCTCGGTCAACTTATTTTCTGTATTTTTGGCCTGAGCCCCTCTAAGTTTTATAGAATTACATCATCATCATTCTGGAGTTTCACAATAATAAAAAAATCCAATAAAGAGCTTTAAAGCCACTTCCTTTGCTGCAGTTTCTAATCTTGTTTAGAATAACAGAAAGCTAATTTCAATAAACCACATCTTGTGCTGCACCCCTAATTTGCTTAATACTCCAGTTTTTCAGTGTCATGCATTTCTGTGTTAGGAGTGGGAGAGCACACAAAGTAAACCAGCCCAGAGACATCACTGACATTTTAGAAAGCAAGTCAAGCAAGAGATTAAGATTTCAATTCATAACACTTCTTTGTTTTTATTATAAAATGATAAATAAATCTAGCAAGGCAGGGAATGTAAATATTTTTGCAGTTGTTTACACAAGGGAAGAGGAAAGGAATTTAACATGCAATTAACCACTTAGGTGATTCTAGATATGTACCATTTGGTCTTTGAATTACTTAAATTAAAGAAAAATATTTCATTTTTATTTATAAACTATTAATGCATTTGGGCTGCTTATAGCAAAATCATTTAAAACTATTTACTCTTCACCATCTTCTCCCCACAAAGGGACTGGGGGAAGGGGGACACGGGAGGTAACAAAGAATACCTACATCAAAAAGCTGTATGTATGATCTGCATTGCTCCACAATCTTAAAACTTGGATTAAAAGACACAGAGATATGAAAATTGATTCTATATTGTGTCCTTTCACTGACCTTATTTGGACAAGTTGGGAGACAGTGTTACCTGTAAACATTTTAACCAGTCTTTAAAGTAAAATAGAAGAAATACGCAATCAGACAATTTCCAAACGAGTCCTTCATGTTGCAACACATAACTCTACACACATATACATACACATGCAACACACACACACATACAAATCCTGTTCTATTACTAATTAATAATTTTTATTACTGCCTAAGCTTTAAAGATTCATAAGACTGAGATAACTAGAATCAGATCATCACTGTTTCCTTTAGGTACAGACTCACACTGAACCCCAAGTTTTTTATTCTACTTTACCAATTCACTCTAATTTTAAGTATTGACCTATTCTTTCAAAACAAGCATAATGAACGTTGCTTAAGATAAGCTCTTACAAAAAGCTAAGAAGTATCTTAAGCAACATTGTAACTGCAATATATATTTGCTAGTACAACTTAATCATGTAAATTATCTGTACCTATACTGGAAGATGAAATAGCTATTATTTTACAGTAATGCTCATGTACTATCTTCTGCCAGAGCCATTCCAGAGAGGAATTTAGGGGATCATGGTTCTAATCCTGAATCTGCCACAAACTGCAGTATGAACCTGAAGAAACTAATTTTTTCCCCTCCCAGTCTAACTGCCACCTCCTGTTAAGCAAGGGTGATAATAGTTCCTCTCTCTTGTTCTTTTCTGTTTTGACTGCAAGCTTTTCAGAGAAAGGACAATCTCCCACTACATTTGAAGAGCACTTCATGTCAGGCCCTCTAGCCTGTGTTTATGGCAATGATCTATTCAGTTCTATCTATCACTATCAAATATAGCTCCAGTACTGCAATCCTGGGTAAAAAAAGGACACGGGAGCTGTGAGAACAGAATTATATAAAACTAAACAAAGCAATCTGTGTTTATATATATATATATAAAAGATATATCTAAAGCACATATAGCTATTTCAAAATGTTACCAGGAGATGTATGCAACTACTTCCTGCACTGTTCCTTAAAATGTTCTACATGGTAAATACTACCACAAAAGTATGTTTGAGTTTCACGGGGCTAACACTTGCAAAAAGAATTTCCTTAGAAGAGCTTTGTATCTTATGATATCTGTAAACACTCTGCTGCTGTAGATAGTTGCTCAGTGAATAGTGTCATATTACTACCGGAAAACAAATCTTCACAGTATTTGCTATCAGCATTTTATCATAAAATGAACTCAACACCAGACAGACAAAAACCTAAACAAACCTTGAAGGGTGACTTTAAGAGCTTTTGAAAGTCCCAGCATCTACTTTCATGCTGACCTCAGCACGGCACCAATCTTTCTGAAATGGCTTTTAGCTATTAATTATTTATAGAACTATCACTTCCTCAGAGTTCACCATGCACTCCTTTATTAATCTTTTCCTCAAACCCTGACGCTTCAACTTGATTTTATAGTACACTTTTAAGAAGGGTCATATGAAAACTAATCCAGGGATTTGCACTTTGTGTAAACAACTTCAGTTTCCAACATGGCAAGGTAAAAAATTACTTTGAAGGGGTTACACAAACTTCAAGAGGTTGAGTAATGACATATGACTTCATCTCTCTTCAAAACACTCCAAAAAGTGGAATATGAGCAACACCAGTGCCTCTTCAAGTAAATGAAGAGAGCAAAAAAGTGTTAAACCACCCTTCTATGAAGGCTTTCTGCCTTTACTATGAAATCTATGTCTCTGTGATCTACAACAGTGGTTTCTTTAAAAATCCCTATAAGGGAGATCCTAGACCTACTAGGTGTCTGCTTCCCCCTTCAACAAATGAGGGAAAAGACTGACAAGAGTTTAAATGATTAGGTATTAACCACAATCACATTTTTTCCCTCCTACTATCTGCTCGCTCATAAGAAACAAATGACCACAGTCTCAATTCCAATTTTTTTTCCATAAAGGTTTTCAATACCAGAACATACTCATGTGTGCCCACATAATGTTCTCTTTGCTAGCCAAATAAACTCCATTTCCTTAGCTTTCCTCATACATTATGTTTCCAAACCTATTATCTTTCCAAAACTGCTTTTCTGTATTGCTTCCAATTCTTCTACACCTTTTTAAGAGGTAGACACCTACTACAGGACACAACACTACCCACTGCTAAGTCCCCAACACCAAACACTAAGATACGTGTATTTTAAAAAAAAAAAACAGATACGATTTTCTTTAACAGCATCCCATGAATAAAAGCACACTCTCTTGGCATTTACTGTGCTTTAAATACTTCTGTATTTAATTGCTTTCCTAATGCAAACTAGAACAGAATAAGACTATTTCAATTGGAAGGGACCTACAGTGATCATCCAGTCCAACTGCCGGACCACTTCAGGGCTGACCAAAAGTTACAGTGCGTTATTAAGGGTACTGTCCAAATGC
>JANZLQ010000027.1:6300515-6327142 GCA_026212715.1 Elanus axillaris | reverse complement strand
GCAGCAACTGAAAACATTAGAGTGTTATCAACATTCTTCTCATACTGAACTCAAAACACAGCACTGTACCAGCTACTAGGGAGACAGTTAACTCCATCCCAGCTGAAACCAGGACAACGACAAAGTCTGAACGATTAGTCTACCGTTCCCAAGTTCTCCTTCCTACATAACAGTAGTTATCATAATAGCACTACCACTTTTTCATGAGTTTGAGTGACAATTCCTCCAGGTCAGTGACTACTTTGACAAATTTAAATAGTCTGACAACCTGACTACTTCTAAGCTAATTATTCTCTTATTCTCTTTCATTCTTTAATGTCAGTTGTGTCTCTATCCATCTAAAAAATTGTATGCATTAGTTACCTAATCAAAATTCACTTATTTTTTAAAAAACACTACAGCAGAGGCATGGAATATTTCTGCTTTCTTTGACATTTGTTGTTGTTCTTCCCTCCCTCCCCTTATTTCTTTAGTAGTTTTAGAACTTTATTACCTTCACTACTTGCATTTTGCAACTCAGCATTTCTAGCCTTTTTTGTTCCAAATTCTTGTATTCTTTTAGTAATTATCTCTGGTCATACCATGATTTCTATTTTATATGATCTTAATAAGGTCTTTAAAGTGCTTGTTCCCTTATTACTAAACCTGTTTTGCATCAGGATAGTTTACATCTTTGGTTCAGTGTCTTTGGTTCAGTCTCTGATAACTACATAATGTCTTTTCAATCATCATACTTAGCTGCCTTCCAGTTCCAGCAGATATATGGCAGCCTTCCTCTTTCTGATGCATTGTTTTTAGTCATTACTGATGTTCTTGGTTTTTAAGCTGCTCGGAACTTCCACAATTTTACTTCTGGCTCTTAGAGCTTATCCTGTCTTCTGTTTTTCACACTTTTATATGGCTTCTACTTTTCTAATAACCTCCTTTTCTCACCTATTCACATGCACAGGCTTTCTCTCTCAGTTCTTTTCAGCATCTTATTGATTAGCACCGTAAATTTTATTCCCTCATCCTCAACCCAGTATTGGCCATTTAAAAGCTCTTTGCCAACAGCATCAATTCTACCTTTTAGCTGTTCTTTTTCATTTCCTTTAACCTAGCTTTCAGGTTTGCTTAGGCTCCAAGGTTACATTAGTTTAACTTAATAAATCTAAGACAAATTTGGAAAGACTTTAGATAAAATAAATATGAAGTGAAATCACAGCTTAAAATTTAATAGACAGCCACTACTTAGCCTTCCCTACCAATAATTTCAAGATTTATGTTCACCACTTAAGTTCTCAGAATTCAAAACCACTTTTACCCTCAGAGGTTAAGGGTTATCGCTTATTTATTTTAAGACAGCTGCCTCATTCCTTGCCCAGTCTGACTATTTATTCTTTTTATATGGTGTTACTGATATTCACATAAAATGTTACACAGGACCAGAGTTCTATACCTACACATTAGTAGTCACTCCAAAGACCTAACAAGAAACCTTAAAACAACAGATGCCACAATGACACAGACGGCAGATTCAATCACAAGATACTTCACTCAAACTGCCAGGCAGCCCTCAGTAGGCTGAGGGAACAGGCCTGTTATAAATGATACGCTCCTCTTCACTGCGGTACCACTACTGACAGAGATCATCATCAGTTCAAGATGGCAATAGAGAACTTCAGAAACCACACTGACTCCATTTTTGGCTTCTGCCTTACCTAACACAACTAAGCATGAGGTCAAGTCACCTTCAAACTCCTAAGAAAAGACTCCTAAGAAGGAAAAAGAGGCATACAGCTGCTCTTTTGCCCTCAGGTGTTCTTCAACAAAATAAAAAGGGGGCTTAGGTGCATGGTGACAATGTGTGACGAAGAAAATATTTTCTCTCCACAGAGAAGCTAGTTCTCTCTGTCTAGTGACACCAACTCCTCTTCAGCTGGCCAGCCTCCCAGATGCCTCTGTATGTGCCCTGTTAATGAAATCTTTCTGTTCTCAGCACCCATGGCAAGCCACGTCTTCCTGTAATGCCCGACAGCGTCCCTGAGCACTCCATATATTAGGCTGCACCTCATCCATTGATTTCCTTTGTCAGGAAGATGACAGACACCATCTCAGCAAGTTAAGACAAAGACCTAGGTGGAGCCTTCCAAGGTCAGGATCCCTGTCTGGGCAGAGTTCCCCCAGCTGCAGGAAGAAGAAAGACTAACAACCACTTTGGTGATACACCATTTTTCATACACTTCTTCCCTCTAGGGTATCTGTAACAATACCTGCCTTGTTTTCTGTTGGCAAACCTGACTGGCTAACATACTTGGTCTCACAGGTGTTTTGGTGTCTCCGATCACTAGCAACCATAGGCCATTAAGAAGTTCTCATGCTGCCAAAGTAACCTGCACTCTGGACAAAAGTATGGAAGCATAATTAAACCTGTAACCTGGTGTATATTTTAGGCCACCAATAGAGGTGGTCCTGCTGAACTAATATGTTCTTAACATGCTAGAGCAAAAGGGTATATATAGTAAATTATTTAGTGTTCCAAAAAAATATCAAAAGGCTCCCTACGTACCAACATGTTTCCTCCTATCAAATGTAATTATAATTATGTGTGTGGGTTAACTCCAACATTGCACTTTGTATTCAAGTACCACACAAGAAATTCTTCTGTTTCTGGAAGAAAAGCTTATTGGAAGGCCACGTAATTTTAAAAAATTCAAAAGGGACTATTTGGCAGCAATCTAAAAAAAGAACCCAGATTCACTATGCCTCACTCTTCAAAACCACTTTTCCTCACAGTCACAAGTCAAACCAGCACCTCCCTCCAAACTTCCAGATTAGAATGAAGAAAGGTTACTATGACGGAGAGACAATTAATATGTAAGTCCACAATAAGTTTTTGAAAATAAGAATCAATGATTCAAACTAATTCAGTATTTCACAAATAAAATTCAGTTATGCTGATTTGGGCAGCTGCTGTTTATTGTAAAACCACTTCATTATTGGGAGCTTTTTCCTGTAACTGCAGGAGGCTGCAATCTCCACTATCACTGCAAAGCCTGTTTACCCTGTGTCTCATTTTTTGTTACGATATTGAACTGAAACCCACAGCAGGAGATAGGAATTATTATGCTTGGCGCAGGACTAACAATGGCATATCATTAAGCTTTAATGACTGTCTCAAAGGAAAGTAGTTTTCAAGTCTGAACTTGGGGGACAGGCAGGGGACTAAGCAACAGATCACGGGGAGAAACTTTGATCATGTCTCAGGTTGATCAAAGGATCACCTGATACTTTTTAAAAAGCCTCCCTGGACATCCTGGAGACAAAGGTAGAAGAGACCAGGGAAGATACTCTAAAAGCAGAGAGTGTTATCAGTTGCAAGGCAGGCCACAAGAGGTCTCTTGTGAAGGCCACAGCTTCACAAGAGATGAGAAATAAGTTGTGATTTGAAGAAAAGATTGGCACAGAACCAGAATACTGAATTCCCCAGAGTGCACAGATTTTGACACCAATTACATTCAGGAATAAACTGCAGGAAAATGTGTGGTCATTATTATTTAATTTATCTTGCTTTCTTAGAAGAGCCAAAAGGAAGACTGATTTTTAAAGGCATCACAAGGACTCAAGAATCCAGCCTGCGCAAAATTTCTGTTCATTTTCCAAACTCAGTAATACAAATCTCCTCTGGCAACAAAATTGCCAGACACTACAAAAACAGGCAGATACATTTCCTTGCCCCCTGCCTAGCCGCCATCAGCTTCTGGATTTGGTAATAGAGCAAAGAAATCCCAGTGGAATTTCATCCTCCAGGACCCAGCAGCAAACCCTGTGTACTTTTGAACAGATAAGCAATGGCCAGCCAGAAATCGAGATTTGCATTCTTCGGGGAAACAAAGTCTCGTGGAGTGCTGTTTCTCTGTGCTTCTGTCTCTCCACAGTCTGCTCCATTCTTTCTTTCTGTCTTGCATGTGACACTAGCTTCTGGGACCGTCTGTGTCAATGCAGCCAATGTAAATACTACTGCATGCAGTGCTGATGGCTCCGATGCCTGTAAAACCTATTTGAATGGCAAATACAGACTTTGACGGGATTTTCTTCCCACTAACCCTCCTACTGTTGGAATATAAGACATGGTGTTTGCTGAGGATGATGGTTTGGTTTACCTTAAAATAGGTATCACCACATTGCTACAGTGGCATTTACTTATTAGGTGTAGTTTATGTGCCTCATTTTGAAAGTACTGTAACAAAAAGATGCATACAAATTGTCCTATTATCTGAGCTGTGCCTCAGAAAGACAGAAATTCATCTGCTGAAGATATATGATATGGCTCTACTTCAGAAAATGAGTCTGCACAATGAGACTGAAGCCCAAGCATATTCAGAAGACATTTACTAAGTTTACTTGCCTGTCAAGAGCAGTAAGAGGGAATTAAGGTTTATCAGGAGACGATAAAAATGGATGCTTCTGCAGCCTGACAGACAATGCTACTACAGAAAATCACATTAGTGCATTTAAGATCTTCACTAAAGAAGAATTATTTACCCAACACCACTAACATAAGACATCCAAGCCTGGATCTAAACCTACAGAGAGCAGATAAAATGTAAATGATCAAAATACTTTCTCTGTCAGCCATATATGTACCTAGCCAAATGACAGACAACAATAAAGCTGGTGTCTCTTACTGTACTTCAATGTCTAACTCTGAAATAAAATGAAAGGAAGGAATATACTCTCTTCACTTAAAAACTTCTACTTTCAAGACATTTATTTTTTTATCTGGATTACAAATTAAACTGAAAACATATCTTAAGTTTGGAAGAAAGAGCATCAAAGGCCAGCAAGCCAAATTACAGATATTAATTACTCTACAGAGCGCTAACTTTCTTCTAATGTAATTTTTCACTAAGTTTTACTGAAATTTAAATTCTATTACAGTTCTTACAGTTCTTCACTAGACACCCTAATTCTACATTCAGTAAACATAAAGAACATAGACTTTCTGACAATTTAGAAGTTCATAGTATATTTTGCTGCAGTAAAGTTCCAGGCCAAAACTTGCTGTCTCTCTTCATATTGAGGCTATGCTCATTAAGAAGATGTTACACTCTTCTGAAGATTAACAGCTAAATAAAAAATATTTAAAATGGAACAAAACATGCAGGCTAACTTTCAAAGCAGGAGACTGTTCTGTTCACTGGATAACTAACACCTGCAGAGGAACGGTGTAAAACAACACTTATAAAAATGCTAAGAAGTCAGACATCATACTCTGAAGACTTCTTACTTCCACTTCTCTGGCTTTGCCAGGCCAGCAGAGGCAGTACAGTTTTGATGACGAAAGGGCTGAAGCATGGATGTCCTAATACCCTTCTCAGAGAATGAAAGTCACATTTTTGCTAAAGAGAAAAGTACGTTTCCTGAGAAGCAGAAAGCAGAAAAGGATCTGGGTATTCTGACCAAAGTGTCAGTGATTCAGGCCATGCTCTGGCTGGGAATTCAGCTCCAGCCAGCCCAGGAAATCCCATGACTATCATCTATGCAAACTGTACCTTTGGATGTCACATGAAGTACAGAACAAATGCATGATTAGTCATGATGAAGATCAAAATTACATAGCTCAGTAGTACTCAAGGCTTTAACACTTTCAGATACTACATGAAAGGATAAATAAGTGACGTGTCAACGGTCATAGCAGTACAGTGAGAAAAATGCACTTCCAAGTCCTACTTGACATTGACTTGCTCTCAGACGCCAACACTGACAGTATACAAACACCAACATGTAGCACAATGTTTTGCTGCCTTTTACAAACAGTCCTTTGCAAAGATAGAATAAATCCTCTTTCCAATGTATTGTTTCCAGTGCCTTCCTTAATAAGAAAATGAAAGAACAAGTAATCAAGTTCAGCATGACAAGGCTACACCTGTACAAAACCAGGTACCTTAATTAGAAATTTTCAGCTAAAAATAAAAATTTAACACCCTACTCTCTGGATAAAGTGGCTGAAAGAAAGAAAATTATTTCAACGTAACAATACAATAATAATCATGTGAGTGTGCAGTGCAAGGGGTAGGGAGAAGTAGAGGTATTAATATGCTATCAAAGAGAAGGTGTAGCTTATAGTCAGCATGTTTCTACTCACTGTATTAGGTACATATGGCAATCCGTAAACTTTCTCCTGTGTTTCCTTTAAAATTTCTGTGGTTGACTTTTTTAAAGGATGTTTCCCATGGTAGATTTGGTCCAAGGCAGCATAAAATACCTGAAGAGATAAAATACATGTTTGTGTTTGGCACATGGCATTGGCATTTGACAACCAAAAAAGACAAATAGAAAAGAACAGGGGAGAATAAGGAGAGGGAAGAATTTAAATATATATAGTTTTCTAAATCTTCTATTTTTAGTAAAACATAAAAGAAGAGAAACAGGTTTTTGGAGCACACCAACCACCACCACCATGACCTATCATAAATCTGTATTTAGATCACTGGGAGCACTGGCAGTATGAAATCACCTACATTTTAAAATAAAAATGAGATCTGTCCCTAAAGCCCTCCAGTGATTCCCCTTTTAAAAAAGAGTATTTTTAAATAGATTTAATAAAAAGACTTAAAAGTTATTTGAGTGGACACAGCAAAATAAGCTATTCACAATGCCTTTGCTCATACTTTTCATCCTCAGAGCTGGTCTCTAGAAACCCGGTTCATTTTTTAACAAAGTTTAACAAAAGCTACAGCATTTGTGGTAGCAAGGGTGACTGAGAATATGCCCAACAGTAAGTACCATGAATAGATCTGAAAATTACCTGATGTAACAGTCCTAGAAAACTCACTTTCTCCTGTCACCCTAGGCCTTTGTGACTCTGCAGGAGTATTTCACACCGACTTCCCTCTCTTCTCCAAAAAACCCAGATCAAACACGAGTAACTTCAGCATCTGACAACAGACTTTAGCACCCTGCTTCAGCCCAGCCTTGACCATCTTTTTTTTATCTCCCAGCTTTGTTAGGGCCTGTTTGAAGTTGCTCTTCAGTGTTCCTCACAAGATGGAGCAGATCGCACTGCAGTGGACCTTCTTCTAAAGTAAAATTTGGAGTAAAGTAGTTTGTGGTCAGGGCAACTGTCAGCTGAGCAAAAGCTCAGCTCAGAGGTAGGCAGTGGGGAAATGTCAGCTCAAGGCCAGTGAAACGGACTGCCTAAAGAACAATGTGGTGATAGGGAAATGAGTCGCTGAAGCCAGCTATAAGCTTTCCCCTAATCTTGGCACATGTAAAGTGTGGGAAGAAAGCTATGAGCCAAGCCACCTGGACAGCATAGTTTAAAAAAAAAAAATCCATCCCTGAAAATAAACTTGGATTAACTTTATAGCCATAAGCATTCCTATCTACAAACCACAGTTCTTTGTGTTTACACAGCCCTTTGAAATGGGAAAGGGAGACACATCCCAAGACCACAGGATTTTAGGTGATACTGCTGAGGAGCATGCTAACACTTAATATTAAGCAGTAGCTAGAAGATGATTTCTAATTTCAGTAAAACACATTTCCCCAAAGACCTAGAAATATAAAAAGGCCATCAAATAGTTATCCATCTTCATACTGTCTCTCTGTTTTGCACTAACATTGGTATTTATTAGTTTCACTTGATTCCACTTCTTTCTAGCCCCTTGTCTGCTTAATAGCATTAATATGTAAACAGTTATGCATTTTCCAGTGAAGTTACTACTGACTGAAAGACTCTGGAACTCAGTCTGCATAGCAAAAGCCTCATGAGAAGATGCATGGATTCTCCTATCTGTGCTCTTGAGTACCTGATTACATGAGCTAGAAAAAAATGCAGAGATATTGGACATGATGAAAAACCAGCATCATTTCTTATTTTCACATGCCAATAGAGTTATGTAGTGAATAGACCACAGAAGAACCTTTAGACATTTTCCCCACTGCTGGAAAATTTGTAAGCATTTTTCTTTCTTTTAAAGGTCAAATAAGGCTTACATAGCATCTAGTTGTCAATTTAGAATACACTCTTTGCAGAGTCTTCAGAAAAGATATTAGAGTCAACATTCACAGTTTTTTCAGGTGTATTCCTTAGTAGTACATACAAACCTTGGCATCGGCAGATTGAAATACATGCTTTCCTTCAAGGAATTATTATACTTTTAAATCTGCATGAGTAACAATACACACTTTTACAAAAGGAATATATGAACTTTATATTTGCCATGCAGCCAACTTCTCTGGGATGTTTTTTTCTGAATTAATGAACAGAATGGCTCTTCCAGTCCGGCTCTGGAATGAGCGCATATTTCTGTGAGTGTTACATTCAGAATCTCCAGAAACACGGTGCTGAAAGCAGGAAATGAATAATACTATTCAGTGTGGCATTGTGGTCATTTGGCATGGGTTGAGACTGGTTGAACACTAGTTACACAAGAGTAATTTGAAGGCAAGCAGCCTGCCTAATCACTGCATCATTGCCAGCACCAGTCAAGTATTAGGCGCCCGCAGGAATGTGAGCCCACCAGAAGTGGGTGTTCTCTCTCCAGTTCTAAAGCTATGGGGTCTGGAGTCACTCTGGGACAAACCCTACAGAGATCAGAGGAGCAGCTGAGGGCCAAGAGCAGCAGAGGGATTGCACAGCCCATCCTGTGGGACCGATGCAACGACCCCTCCTTGACTTACTTCTGGAGCGCGCCATCTTTCCTGCCACAGGACAGGGAGGCCATGTCCCTTGTTAATGTATCTGTGACTTAAAGTGTTCTTGGTATCCAAGCCCATTTAGCCCCTCCACTATCAATTTGGTCTCAAACCTTGACAAGATTATAGCAAATACATATTAAAAGTTGAAAGGAAATCTGTCAGATCTTTCTATAGCTGTTACGAACACACCAGAAAAGGATGGGTGCATGTGAAAGCACTTGATCATCACTTTGGTGGTTACTAGTCTGCACATTGACAAGTTATTCTGTGTTGGTGAACTTCAGGAAGAGAGGTCCACTATGAAGCATCTTCAGTATATTGAAATTTTATTTCAATCCAGAATTGTTTTTTTCCACAAAAAAAACCCTCCTACATGAATTATTTATATTCTTGCCCACATTCCTTCTGGATTCTCAGCTATATCTATATAAGAACCTTTCAGAGCCAGGACTGTGCATTTCAAAATCAGACCTGCAGCAAAGGTGCAGTTATTTTCATATCACAGAGGTATAGCCACAGGTAGCACCCTCGTTGTTCACACCTGCACAGCCAACACTGGCCACCGACAGCCAGCACTGCACTGAAAGCATAATTCATAAATGCATTCAGTTTAACCAATGAAAAACATACATATACACTGAAAACAGTGTTAAGTCTGATTTTGATTAGTGTAACTGACACGTATACATTTACATGGTCCACACTGCAGCATTCTGATTAGTTTTAAATCACTGTAAATAACAGCACAGTGCAAACTGCAAATATTTAACTAAGTTTTTCTTTTAAGTCAACTTCAGTTAACCAGTGCAACTCATGTTTGTAGACAGGGTTGCAATCATTTGGGCACTTTTCAAAGATCTGATCTTTAAATTTGTTTCCTTCCCCATCTCAAAAAATGACTAGCCTTTATTAAGGTACTAGCAGAGTTATCTCACCTAAACACTAGATCAACTGTAGAAAGAAAAATTATATGCCTCTGGCTTAAGGCAAAACAAAGAAGAAAACAAAAATCACAAAAACCATATAGCAGAAGCTTGTAGCATACTAAATGCAGCCAAACTCTCACTATAAAAAAAACTTGTCTGGATGCTAATGCTACTGTTCACATCTGAAAACTGCTATTGCAGGACTGAAAAAAACTAATACCCATTTTAGACAGAACCCTAATTTTCTTTAGTTCCTTTGAACAAAAGCAACACTGATAGTTTGTTTATGGGAATGACTGATCAATCAAATCTACCCACAGAACATAAAGGTATATGGATTTAATTACTGCTCCTAACATGGTAAGAGAGAAGTCTTACAGCCCTATAGCTCAGCCACCAATTTTGATGGCAGTTAGAAGTTGCCACATTCATACTGGAGCTGTGGGAGACAAGGAGCTCGCATCACATTCTAGTAAATAAATGATCTGGTTCGATTTTACTAAGGTGGCCTGTACCTCTCAGTCTTGCTACACTTCAATGATCCAAAGGTACACAATACTTCCTCTACTGAAAGTTCTCCTTAAATGATTTTGTTAATTTAAGAACTCGGTCTTAAACCACATTTGGGAATTCTGATAATCCAACCATTTTCAAAAGCTGTGGTTCTCATGATAATTTCGTGCAGATTTAGACATTTAGCTTTAAGCAGACAGCACAGAATACATTCACAAACACAAAAATTAATATAAAATTAATTATTTTTCACTAATTTGCATATAGTTAGATAATGTGTCTACATTAAAATAAAAATCTGGTAAAATTATAAGAATTAAAATATGTTCTCTAAGTTCTGGATAGAGAGTAGAGACTAGAATGCAAAGAACATACCTGGAGTTGCATATCAGCTGCAGCACACACCTTTTTGGACTCACATAGTCTTGACACCATGTTTTTTGGTAGTGGCTTGAATTAAAAAAAACAAACATCAGAACATATTTAGAATTGATGTACATTTGTAAATAGTATGCTTACTGCTAGAAAAGGCTGAAGATGCAAAAAAAAAAAAGACTGCTGGTGGTAATAAAAACGTGTTTGAAGTGCTTTGCATTGAGGAAGGAAATGTCATTTCCTAAATAAATCATTAAACTGGCAATTAAGATATTGGCAGTAATTTACACAAAAATCAAGAAATCACTGTCTCTTGGTATTTTTCTATAAATTGATCCTGTGTTCCCTTATATGCCTGTTAAAAATATTATGACTATCTCTAGAGATAAAGAACAGATGGGACAGTTAAAGTCCTCCAGGTCATCCTGACTAATCTCTAAAAGCAGATATTATAATAGATTCTCCTGATGGTCTTTGAGCATAGTTCACTTAGATTTACATGGAGGCCCACATAACTCCCATCGAGCTGGTGGGGTTTTCATAACTTCAGCTGGGACAGCATCAGGCCTTCTACCCTAACCCACATAAATGTTTGATCATACTGAACAGTAAATATCTACCCTTTGAATTTTTAACAAGTTGAATTTATTCCACATCTATGGCAATAAAATTATCCATGCCACCACAAGCTGAAAGTCATTAAGTAAACCCTTTTTTACTTTCTATCCAGACATCTACAAGTACATCCAAAGACATTTTAATATCAGATTTTTAAGAATATTTGCATATGAATGCTTGACCTTACACTTCTGCTGCTTCCTGAAGCTTTTCAATAGATGTTTTTCTTAGTAAGCATATTCTTTTTTTTTGCTAGCAGTTCTATTAACCAAACATATTAAATATGGTTAAAATAACTGGGTTCTTGCTAAATATTAAGAAAGTTATTACAAGCTGTACAATGTAATACAGATGTTTGGTATTACACTGAAATCTAAAAGCTTACCTACGCTTTTACAGTGTGATGAAGTGTTTAAAAAATAACACATGAAAGTCTACAGATCCTGATGGCAGAGACTTATGTTTAGATTCTGTGCAAATGATATGACTTCAAGGCAAACAACATTAATGTTCACAGAATAAAAATCCCACTCCAGAAAAGTTACACATAAGGGAGGAAAATGTTATCAATTAACTCTGTGGAATCTGGAAGTTGAAGCAGATAAGAAAAACTCTCAAGTTGCACAGCTGTTTTATGCAGTAGCTTGACAAGGCTTGTAACCTCTTCTCCAAGACAAATGTTAGCTGGGTCAAGAATGGGATAGAACAACATCCACTATTTTGCCTGTCATAAATGTGCACAGCTGTTAAATTTCAACACAGAAAAATGAACCAATGAACATGAAGTCTGTTCTACAGTATATCCTTGTTAGGCCAGTATTTACCCTTCCCAAATACAAAAATTCTGTTTCAAATTACATGATGATTTTGGACTACTAGAGTCAGAATAAATGGGCAGTTATCCATAGTAATAAAGATGTTAGTAGCTGACTAACTTGAGGTTCCACACTGGATTTAGTATTGTTCAAAAGACTACATAATTATGTAGAAAAGTTATTAAGGCAAGAAGCAAAGTAGGAAAGAATTACAAACAAACAGTAAGACGTATTTTGGTTGGACAATTTTTCCCCTGGCTCTATGAACATCTCGTCTCATCCTCTTACACAGAGGGAGGCATGCGCTTCAGTAACTTTTCATCCTGGGACTAAATAACATATGGGTTTGCAACAACACAGTCTCAGTTGTGCAAGAAAGCCTTGTGTAAAGAAACCTATAGAATTTTGAACAATTTTGTTATTAAGCACCAAGTGCCTATCAGCAAGCTTTGGCAGCTTTTTGGAGGCTTTCATTTCCCAGTGAAGTAGTGCAGTATGGAATTAAACAAAACTGACTTCTTCCAGGAGCACCTGTATTTTGGATACAGTAAAGTCTAAGAAAACTGGATGGCAATTTTAAATGGTAATTTGTCAGTGTTAAAAAAGCTGAATATCCAAAAGCTTGGCAACAGAAAATATGTGTATTTTACACAGTTATAATTTAAAAGTGTTAAAGCCAAGAGCACTCCTACCAGTAAGGTCAAGCCAGCTCTTTCAACATAATGGATTTACAATTTTATATTTCAGCTATATTAAATGATGGTAAGAGGAAGTTAAGAACTTTCAGCTAGTACACAAAATAAATAGAACAAAAGGCACTGAGACTTTTCTAATTGGCATTTTGGTAAACCACAGTCCCACATATCTTCAACTGAATTGGGAAATACAAGTTTGCAGTTCACTGGGGTGCAGAGCAGCAAGGTTCGGCAAAGCGGACAGAGTTTGTGCATTCCCTGGGGCAGTTGGTCACATCCAGCCCTGCTCAAGAAACTACTGAAGTAGGTCTAATTCTCAGTTCAGAGCCAAGCATTTCTTACAGACTCTTCACTCAAGAGAGCCTTGCCTTCTTTTGACTGTACTGCCAATAGCTGACCTCAAGCCAGAGAACACTGCTGAACATGTAGCCTATGCATTCACCCATTTCTTCCTTATGTTCTGCTACAAGTATCTACCCTATTCTAAACTGAAGTCCTGAGGGAAGACACAGAACAATCATTAATAACGTACTAAAATCTCTGCACAGGAAACGGCTTAGCACTACCTTCTAGAGACTAAGTGAAATGTAGGTAATTCCAAGAGCTTCCAGGAAAATATTTTTAGCTTTTTTGCAGCCATATTAATATCAAACAAACAACGTATATCTACTCAGCTCCTAAGATCTAGCTTTACTGTTTAAGCAGATTAAAATCAACAGGAAATTACAAATCATTCTTATGATAATACCTACTGACAAAAAGGCATAGGAAAAAGACATAAATGTCCTTTTATTTGAATCTATCAGTGCTACTGATCTGGCTCAAATATTGTGTTGTGATCATAACTCACAAGCCAAGCAGAATTTGGCACCAGAAAAACATTGCAAAAATTAGATTAAATTCAAAGAATGCTAAAAAGGAGATCACTTATTTCTCCCAAAGCACCTTTGGGATTTTAAAATTTAAGATTTCAGGGAACTAAAATTAAACTCCAGAGAGTTCTTCAAAGATTACCGCTCCTCTCCAAAGTTTGTTTCTGTGAATGTCAGGCATGCAGATATGCTGAGGTCTCGAATGTATAAGGAAGATGTACTATTTCAGGCAACAGAAACTTTTTCTCCTTGCTCCATTACAATCCCATACAGCCCCTTAATAAGCAGCTGAGTGAAGAAAAAAAAAAAAACATCAGCATGATTATTTTACTTATCCTGAAAGATGAGCTCTCTGATAAAACCAGAATCAAACAGTCATCCTCCTTCTAAAAGAAAGACTTCACAGAGCTTTGGTGAAAACTATGGTAATTGAGTAACCATTCCATCTTTTAAATTTAAACACTACATGCTTTACTTTGGGTTCCACTTTTCCATCCTTCTATATTAAGTAACTTTAAGATACTGGCATGAATTTTTCAGCATGTTTGCCATGGTGGCTAAAAGAATAGAATTCCCTATGTCCCCAAGCACACTTAACTCCTTACTGCTGTGTAGTAACCACAACACATTATGACTGTTTACTATCTGTGGGCTTATTCTTGTAATCATGCTAATACAATACTGCCTTTGTAATTCCATCTCTGTGAAAAATTAAGTCAGTTCAAATTTGAACAGCTGAAATACTGGCCTTTATTCAAGAGACCTTCCAAAGACACACAAGCTTAAAACGATTTAGCTCGACAGACCTACCACGTATCTGTGCACTTAAGAAACAAAATTAAACAAATACAGTGATACAGAATGATACACATGCACCAGATTGTCTGCTTAAGCACTGTTACAGCCTCATTTTGGTACTTCATGAGCTTACCCAAGTAATTCAACTTTAGTAACTAATTAACACAGTCCTCTCTATTCCTTTTTTTTTTTTTCCTCAAGGATTTTCTGTTTTGAATTATCTTTAAGATGAAAGGAAAACTAGGCTTGCTACTGTCTTGGAACAAATACTTTTGTGCTGACCATTTTTTTTGAACTAAATTCACAAGACTTCTCCTTTTGCCAGAAGAGCTTGCAAGACTTTTCACTCCTCAGTACTCAACTGCACAAGCATCCAAAATGCACAGAAAGCTGAGACAAGCTTTCTATAAACTTTAAGATATTTTGGACCAGATCCTCATGATCCATATCTATATGAATAATGCATTCTCATCTTTGAAAGCCTGCCCACCAAATCTTTTTTCTGCAATGCTACAAAAAAACAGTTTCAACAGTTCACATTTTAACAAACAAAACACCACTTCTTTCCCCTCCTCTTCCCATAAGCGTAAACACTGATCCTAAGTGAGGATCCTCAGGACCAGTCCTTCTACAATTGGCTTTTATGGCAAGGGCAATCATAAGCTGAGACTATGCTACCAAGTTTTTCTGACATAATTATGTTCAGTAGGAGTGTTAAAATGACACCATGTGAAATTTACGTGCAAACCCTATAGCATAGATGTAGCAATGCCAAAAGAAGGATGCTTTGTCAAATTTTCTGCACTGCCTCCTCCACAAGCTAGATCAGTAAAAAACCCTCCTTCTGTCGACATCCGGCAGAGAGCCACGTTGCTGTAGCTTTTGCAGGGAAGAATCTTCTCACAAAGAAAAGCTCAGTCTCTTTATTCATAAGAAGAAACTTAACAGAAGTTCTCATATGGAACAACATTTGGATGAAACGGTTTTACAGATTTCACATTTTAACTGTTTTACCCACATTTCTTACTTCCCCTTGAAAAGGGCGCAAAGTAGACTCATTTTTCTTTCAAGTAACTAAAACACTGGAGGAGAAAATGTTGATTCTAATTTCTATTTGCACACCAAAAAAATTAGTCAGGGAACAAGCACTGAAAATAAGCCCCAGAAGGATTTTTATGAAGTTGTAAGTGTAAGAGAGCTGGGATTTTCAATTCAGACTACTTTGTAACTTATACACAACAGACAGAAGTAAATGCTGTAACAATCAACTAAATTTCAAAAACTGAAAATATGACTTCAATCCATTTTCATTTAAATGACAGATACAGAAATCTGGTATCAGATTCCTAAAATTAGCTTAGATGAAGCAACATAAGCAAAAGCAGATTTATATATGTTGGATAATGGCTTTAAAACACATTCTAAATTTTTTTTTAAAGCAATTAAAAGGAAGCAGTCTAAAGCCCTCAAAAGCCACACAGCAGTTTCAGGCTTTTTTTCTCATCTTCCAGTATAATCCATTCTTGCCCCCTTCAGGACTGACTTTCCACCTCTCTCAATTGCTCTCTGAAAGGGCAAGATTTCACCACCAATAAACAGAAGAAGTTTATGGAAATGCCAAATGGGACACAGCATCTGGTTCTTAGCTTTTGCACTGCAACTAAACATGGTTTAGATTTGTTAAGCCATTTTGAAAATACAAAGCCATAAATAATGTTCCACAAATCTTTTTCAGATGTTTTAGTTAAGCTCATTCTCTGAACTCATATGCAATCAGATTAACTCCACTATGTTTAAACACTACATGAACTTTATAGAGAACACTAGAAAGCAGTATTTTGGTATGTGGACTAAAACATGTAAGTGATGAACACTCCTTAAGCAAGTACTTTAACTCCCAGGTTTCAAGGAGAATTCTGCAGAAATAATTGCTCTGTAAAAAAAGAAAAGAAAAAAAAAAAAAGGCAAGCAGATTTACAGAGCAAATTTCTCAGACAGTACCTATTAAAATAGAAGTTAAGCAACGTACTTTTCTAACTATTCAATGGAGGCAAACATAATTCCCCTTTCATAATACTGAAATACACTGAATGCTTAGTATTGGATAAAAAGCTTCAGTGAAGTGTAACACTACACAACTTAAGAGGCTTTTTTGGTTTTGCATTGATGGGTAGTCTATTCTTCAACCATCACATTTGAGTACACTGAAACCTGCCTTAATTAAAAGAGCTAGAAAAAGACCTTTGATTATTGTTTACCAGTTTGTATTTTTTAAACAGCTGTACAAATATAAACCATGTTCTGCTGCCATGTGTTAAAGTGACCACCAAAAGTCACCTTGTTCCAAAGAGCACTGTTTTCTAAGTTTCCCATAGAAAGTAGGTCCTTGCAGCAGACTGGCATAGAATACCTTATGTAAAAAAGGAATCATAGTTTTAATGCAGTACACTTTTCATCAAAAAATATTTCAATCACTACCCTACACTGTGCTAAAAATGGGAATTTTTAAACACTGCAGATCATTTCCGTTTATTTCTATGACTCGGTACCCAAGCTTTATTTTAAGACAGACTTTAGACAGTTCAATGATGAATCGCTATTTTTGTCACAACTTACCTGTAATTAAATTAAAACATTCCACATAACTCGATTCACACAGAAGTTGTTCACGTACTGCACTAAATTTGTGTAGTGTAGAAACTACACAACCTTTGTAGGAAAAAAAAGGTTGAAAGTTTTAAACATGTAACTGGAACCTTGGATATAAGGATCTAGTATTCTTTTACAGATTACATTTATCTTTTCTGCAATGAGAATATTAAAATTTTTTCTGAATATCTGAAATTATGCTATTAAAATAATTCATATCCATTGTTTACTTCTACTTTATACATTATTAACAAATAACACATGAAAATGTGATTCCTTTCCTGAATACATTTATTCCTATTTTCAATATTTTACACATTAGTTTTCCCTACCTGTCCTGTTTTATAATGCCTTGCAAACTGGTTAACCACCCGATAATCGTTTGCAAAGTACTCCATCAGAATTGAAGGAACTTCAGCAAAATCAGTAGGACATCTGGTTCCTAGAGGTAGAATAATTGTACACATTAGCATTTGCTATTTTCATTAACACAAATAGTTAACTCTTCCCAAAAGGTTTTGAAACTTTCAGTTTGGACTTTTGGTGAACTTTAATGTTCTTTCATTTATTAAGTCAATATTTTATTTCCATAGCATTACTGTACATATTGCCAGAAAAGCTTCATTATAATCCTACACATTTTACTATAAATCACAAAGTAAAACAAAATATTTGAACAGCTGGGTGAGGCACCTTATAAAGCGCTGGATCACACCCTTTTTAAACTAAACCAGACCGCAGCCAAACTGGCCCTACATGAAACACCAAATCTATTTAAGTGTCCTAAACCTAAATCAAACTATACAATGTAAATAAAACTCTGCCTTAATCCCATTCACAGTTAAAATTTTTAGCTTCCATCTGTTTGCTGAGCTTACTTATGCTTTATATTAACCTTGCTTTATAATACCAAGTCATTCATCCAAGGAACACTCCTGCTAAGTTCTAAGTAAGTGTAATGAGGTAATACCGTAGCAGGTTAGTATTTTCAAAAAGCTCTTTCGCAAAAACCTTATTTACTCTAATCTTTATAAGCACCTTACACAATGGAAGTTATTAAGAAGTATAACACATCACTATTAGCTGCATTTCTAATTTCTATATTAAAGTTAGGGATGCACAAAGTTGTTGCTTTGATAATGGACCCACCAGGTCATCACCTCTACCTCTGTCTGCTAGAGACAATATCAACATTCAAAACTAGTTTTAAATGTAACTATGGTTTTGCTTCAACTATTCTTTCTTGAAGAGTATTTTTTAAAATCACTCCTTTGATCTTTACAAACATTTCTCTAATTTTTTATCTGAATTCATAATCTGTTTACACTCAGTGTTTTCAGACCAATACTGCTTAGCGTGAACAGCATTCCCCACAGTTTTTTACCTCATAAATTGAGAGAAACTATATTGTCTCTCATCTACCATTATCTGAAGGCAAGATAAAGTCTAAAAGACTACCCCTTGTAGCTCTGCACCTGCTTCAGTTTGAATTCATCTTCAGAGCAGAGACACAAAACCATGCCCAAACATTGCATGAGGTGTCACCAGTATCTTAATCATTCTAATACTTATTGCTGTTAGATACACCTGCCATTTACCTTCAGATCACATTCTCCCCTTTCAGAGAGAAGCTATTAGCTATTTGTACTTCTGCATTAACACATAAAACTGTTCTTCTGTTCCTCCACCACTGTTGAAATATCCATTTGATAGCAAAAATTCTCTTTGTACTCTTTAAATGTATGATCTGCACTGTGTAGTTCTGAATTGCATTTTCCTTCTAACACTGCAGTATCCAGTCATTCAGTTCTTATACAATACCCCAATCCTTCTTTTGTGCCATTACATTTCATTAGTATTTTTTTCTTGTTGTTTGAAAATAATTTTTAAAAAGCCTAAAACAAGGCAGGTCCCTAGACGAATGCCTGCAGAACTACACTGATGTTCCACTAGCCATTTATGCTTTCTCAATGCTCCTTAATAAAGTAACAGAATTATTTTAATAAACATTAAAGAGACTCCTGAAAAATTACATCATCTGAAAGTCAGAAACATAAAAGGTTGGGCAGTTATCTGGGATAAGTTAGTCCTCCTGTAAAACAAATGTATGCATTCTCTACTGCATGATAAACTAAAATGGAATACAAGCTACGTTTTAAAAAATCTTATACATGCACATATGCATTAATCAATAAATGCATATAATAAAATGACAGATAACTTAAAAAGAAGGACATTTTAAGTCAAAGCCATACAGTATTATACAAGCTTTGGGCCCTTTAGAAGCAGAATGGGTTCCTGAATATTTGGGAAGGTTATTCAGAAAAGGGAGGTGGAGAGTAGGAAAGATGTCAAATACTCAGTGCATCTCAACTAGAATGTCAAATCTTTTGTTCTCACAATAGCCTGTAGTCATCTTGTTTCCACACTTTCCCACCCTAGTGTCTCATGAGAGCTGATGGCTCCTAACTGACATCCCTGGGATGAGCCATTTAATTGTCATACATGCCAAACCCTAAAAAAAAAAAAAAAGGTCCTCTGCAGAAACAACATAACTGACCTCCAACGCTGCTTTTTCAATGCTAGATCTGGAGTGAAATCCCCTGGGACACAGGACTGCCTGGAGCAAAGTCAATGCTGAAACCATACACAGGGGCTCATGGAAAATCTGAGCCTCAAAATTAGCCATTTCCTGCCCCTTCAAGACTCTGACATGCAGATGCATACAATTCGGCACAAGAGGAGAACCCCATCAAAGCAGTTACTTTGGACATGTAAGTACACCTGGAGGTCAAGATGAGCAAGGCCGTATGAGTGGAAAGGGTGGGGGAGAGTGGTTAACCATCCCAAGGAGTATACAGAGCTTATACTGAAAGAGCATATACAATGTTCAGTTGTTTTAACAATGTCCAGTAGAGACTTACAAACAGCTCAGTGTATTTTAAGTAGAAGACTTAGGAAAGAATATTGTGTCACTGGGTGCAAAGTATCTGTTGATAACACATAGCTCTACCATGGACTCCCCTTTGTATCATTAGCATAATATAAAAATGGTAAAACATTAAAAAAATCCTTCAGACAAGGGAGCTACAATTTCATCTGTTTGGTTGTGCTTGGTTTTTTTTAATAAGTAAATGTCTACTGAAAATGGGATTTCCAGCACACTATTATAGAAGAAGACATGCCAAGCTGTCCGCAGGTAAGAAAAGTAGCATGTCAAGCAGCTTTAGCCAGAATATGTCTTTGACCCATTTGCCACAAGTGCAAAGGCCACAGCAGCCTGTGAGCTGTCAGCCAATACACTCATTGCCACTGCTTGAGAAGAGGGATTAAATGAAAAAAGGCAATATTCCTTTTCTGTGCATCCACTTAGCAGTGATTGCATATTCATTCATGTTCATTTACATATGGTAGAAAGGCCTTCCAGTTAAACATGCTTGCAAATACAATACGTTTTTAATTTATCAACTTTGCTTTAATCAGAATCAACTAGAAAAGGCCTAGCTTTACGGATTTTCCATATTGCCAGTGTATGCTTTTTGCAAGAACTAATTTACTAATTTTCCTTCATTCAATTTCCTAAACCATTTCCAATCCAGGATTCATTGTGGTTTTTTACACTAGGTACAAGTTTAGCTCAATTTATTTTCAATCCTCCAACTATTCCATTACTATAAACTCCATATAAGGCAAACTTTCAAGAGTGGATACCACCACTAGAACAACAATCAGCAGTACAGAAAGAAGAGATACAAATGCCTAATTCTTATTAGAAGAATATTCAAGTGTTGTTTGGTTGGGTTTTAGATAATATCTGGGGACCTGATGTTGTATTTTCAAGTCAAAGTTGTAGAAGCATCAACATGACTCAACCATTTCTGGTTCATCCTCTTTTTTTTGTTTTGGTTTGGTTTGGTATTTTTTGCTTTGTTTTTTTTTAATCTACTCCCTTCTTCTAGAAATTAAACATTTAACTAAACCAAAATAATCACTATTCTAACTTTCTTACCAGTGACATGCTGGTACCGAGTTCTTCCCAGCATAGAATGCATAGCATGTCCCATTTCATGGAAGAGATTCTCCATCATGCCAGGACTTAGTAGCGTTGGTGCACCCCTGGTTGAATGGGGCAGGCTAAGCATAAGAACAACTACAGGCAGCTGGTACTCTCCATTTTCCTTTCGCCTGCCTCCACGAACTGTGAAGTGACAATCCTTTTCAAGATAAAAACAAACATGGACAGCCAATGTCATTATACCAATGAAATAAAACAATGGTAAAATTATTAAATTAAGCTATTGAATCAAACGTAAACATACATATACTCAGTTACACAAGTCAAATTCGATGATCATTGACAGTGTTGTTCAACAGTGGCACACTGCTTCTCCATTTTTATTATTTGTTTCATATTCATAAGGAAAGTAATGACTTAAATAAACCCACACTGGAATCAGATCATAAATGTTACCTGATGTGGCTTATCAGGTCGCTGAAAGAAGTCACAATAGATGTATCCTAGCAAACCTTCAGTTTCATGAACAACAGCCTGAAGAAAAAAAATAGTATCATTTCCACACCAAAGCACTGATAAGATGTGTACATTGGAGACACAGTATACTAATCCAAAGATTTATAACAAATAAATGACAAATAAGATGGGAATAATTAATATTAAATCTGTTGGCAATTTTAGTTGGAAAAATATATATATATGATTCCACAACTTGTCCCTCAAACTACAGCCATTTCTGCATTTCACTCAAAACTAATTAGTCACAGATTAGTATTAAAAGTAACACTGTCTGTAGCCCCTAAATGACTTGTGAGAAGTCAATGGTAACAGAAGCTGATTTACAATGGAAATGAAAATGGAAAGACTAAGGAGCAACTATAAATTGACCCACAGGATATAAAGAACAGCAGGTCTTGCTGGAGCTGGAAAAGTAGTGAAGATCTGGCAGTGAATACATGGAAGGAAGACAACAGAGGAACATGGGAACCTGATGAGTAAATTATTGCCCAAGTTTTTATTTCCACCCTCCCCTAAAAAGAGGGCACAAAAATAAAGATGTAAAACCCAATCTCAATCTCAAAGGAAAGATGACATACAGAATAAAAAAATGAGGCAAAGACACGACTGCTGGAATATGCACCCCAGCATTCTAGTCATCTACAGTCATCTTACAAATTGAAACAAAAAAACCTAGCAGAGCCCATTCAGAAGTACGGCTTGAAAGGTACAGCAATAATCTCCGAACAGAGAAACTGCTTCTGATTCAGGCACCCTTCACACAGAGACTATTATAAAGGCCATAAAATACCAAACATACAAAAGGCACTTAAAGAGAGTATAAAGCACCTGAGGTCTAAATTCAACTAAAATTAGACAACTAGTGTGTGCTTTTGATAGATACTCAAGTAATTTAAAACCAAAATCTGATTCATGGCTCAGAGGAACACACCATCTGGTCTAACTTCCCTTTGTCGTTTCAGATGCTGGGAACAATACTTACCAATTTTCGAACATCTTCAGACCAAACCTCTCCTCTCCGTGTCTGTTCAGCATAAAGGGAGATTCCTAGGAGCTGACTGAACAAAGAGTTCAAACCTTCCATGCACGCACCAAGAGAGAAAAATGGACAGTACAAGCCAGGATCAATGTTGTACCTAAGGAAATACAAGAATCCCAAACCAGTCGGTTGAGCTACAGTCTTCACCTCTAAGACACAGGATGTGACAAAACACACCAGATAAGCCTCAAGGCCATTACTGAGCATGTTTGGCTTTATTTTTCAAATAGTGAAACTAAACCACAGACTAGTTATGGCACAGTGCTTCACAGGAACTCAATTTTTCTTATATTCAGATTTGGATACCAAATTCAGCAGATCTTGACTATGATTTTCAGAGATGTGGCAAACATGTAGCTCAAACAGACTATGGCAACACCATGAGTGGCCAGGCTGTGGCTTTTGATCCACAAGAGGCTACTGGCACTCAAGTGCCATTCCCATGCCAAGGCTGCACTGTGTGACTGATCAGAAAACAGAGCCAGCTTTGGCTGTGCTGTAAGCCAAATCCTCAGCTAGGGCAGGAAACCAACCAGTAAGCACTGCTGACTCTGCAGTCTTGCCTTTTGCTGGAGTGACAGAAACACCAAGACAACACAATCACCTCCCATGCACGAATCACACCTCAAGCTCTGAACCATGTGGAAAGTATCTTACAGCTTTGAGCCCCGTAAAGATTTTAGTATGTGACATGGAGTTCAAACACAGCCAAGCTTCCCGAGCCTAGTATCAAACAACCATGTTCAAGACACTGTAGCACAGAAGACACACATGGGGAGGAGGACAACGTGCATCTGCATGGACACACATAAAGAATGAACAAAAAGCAATTCTAAAAGTAGTTCAGACAGGTATGCAGCCTATACTTGTGCTCAGAATTCCTGAGACTCTGACCCTAAAAAGTAAACAAACAAGTGTATCAAGCAAACAAATGCTTTGCAAACTTACACCTTCCACAAGCTGCTAAGGGCCACACAACTCTTTGGAGATGACAGCAAAATACCGTAATCTGCTTATAGTTGTGTGTCCACCCCAAATGGCAAAAATGTTCTTGCTCCCTCATTTCACATACAAAGTCCAAGGGTTATTTATACCATTTTCTGTGGTCTCAGAGCAAAGACTGTTTAACTCTAGAGCATCACAATCTCTCCCTTCTATTTTCTTTCTTCTTTCATGCTCTTGTGCTTTTGCTTCTTAATGACATGTTAGCTAGTCACTGAAATTTAAACACACATCAGCTACACTACAATAGCTGAACACCAAAGATGAGAGCCATGCTATGTTAAGGCCTATGATCAAAAGGCTTAGTTAGAGTCGAGCTGTGGAAGAGTCAGCTAGCCCCTATCCACTTACCTACCCTTCCTTCCTTCCCACTCCCCAACACACACAAAAAAGAAGAAAAAAAAAAAGGAAGTCTACTGGGAATACTGCATTTGCCAATATGCTGCTTACAAGTGCAGCTACAATCCACTACCCAGCCTCACTGGACAGTGATGCACAGCAGGGTAGGGTTACTTCTCTAAGCCACGGCACTCATTCTTGAATATGTCAATGTATTTTGTTTATTTTTCTAGTATCCTTTATATTACCTTTATCACATACTCTAGCAGCATTTTGCAAATACCATAGCAACATATCACAAATGCACATATGCTCAGTTACAGGATTTTGCTTATATTCACACTACAAATGCAAGAAGCTAAAGCCGATGTATTCCATTCTAATTTTAATTATACTAGAGCATAGAAAATAAAGCAGATTTTGCCTCTACCATACTGACATAACTTCTTCAAGATATGTAGCAACACTTAAATTCACACTCTGCATGCTGGAATACACATATTCTCATTACTCAAAAAGCCTTTACACAAAAGAACAAAAATAAGCATGACATAAATCACTTTAGATCAAGTTAGATAAAAAGATTGGAAGCAAGTCTCTAAAAGAAAGCAGAAGAGATGAGTTAACTTCCATGTAATAAGCCAAAGAAATCTGGAGTACAAAAGACACTGTTTTACACCCAGAGCCCACCAGAAGTGCCGAATCAGTGTATGTGTTGAATATCCTCAGACTTTTAAGTCCGTAATTCCCAAGAAGTGGAGCTCCCTCAACATATATACTCTTTGGAAAGCTGTAGTAGGTAAATCTCAGATGTCTCCAGATTTTTATAATATCACCCTGTGATCGCCTTCTGCTCAGATTGTTACCATGAAAACTTAACCCACCACTAATTGCTTCAGTCCTCCTGATTCTGCTCTGACACTTTACCTGCATACAGACTACAAGACCTGTTAAAATAATCCTTTTATTAAAAGGAGAAAGAACACCTTTTAGCAGCAAGTCATAACAACTCTGTAATAGTTTAGGACTGGTTTTTGTCACATCACTTTAAAATCTTACACCATCATCCTATACAGTACTATGAGTACTAAACTAAGTTTCCCATTTGTAATTCAAACTGCTTCTTTCACCTACGGACTGACCATAAATGAAAAGTTCACTACAAAAGTACTGTGTAGTAGACTATAGTAAACTAGAAGTTTACTATAATGTGAAGCATGATTTCTCCACATACACCCCTCCAAGCTACAAAACATGATTATCCTTATTTTTAAAATTACAACATTTATTTCAAAATTAATTAAGAATGAAATAGTAGGTAATGATACACATAAAAAATTACATGGAAAAAAAAGACAAAGTTATACACCACTTTTAGTCCTAATTCAGCCTTGAGTTGAGTAGTAACCTAGAGCTCAATCTCCTCAGAGCCAATTCAGATGAGCAGCATTTATTAGTTCTGCCTCAGCCCCAATCCTGCTTGTCCAACATTAGTTTCTGCAGAACCACTCACATTTACTGTATCTTCGTTTAGGTTCCAGAATGGTTTGTTAATCCAGGTGGAGCACAAGGCCTAGTTACAATACTACCTCAGAACCAGGGGAGTAATACAGACACACTCAAGTGGTTTCACATGGAGGTTGCACAAGGGCTCTTTGCAGGGCTTTTTGCAGAGCTCATTTCAATCAGCCCTGCCAGAGCTATGTTGCCATGTGCAAAGCATACCGAGTACCTTCACATCCTCCTCTCCCGACTTCCAATATCATCCAGGGTTTCCCTGCCATTTCCTCCCTGTCAACTGGGAGAAGAAAGTTGATTGTGTGAGATATTTCAAGAAAGAACCCATATGATATAATACCACAAACACACACTTCAGTAAATCAAAACTTAACTCCACCAACAGCTCACAGTCATAGCAAACCATCAGATTTTCACAGCTGCAGGAAATTAAAACATAACTCCCACAAGTGAATTGAATTGCAGGAAAAGAGGATATGAGAATGATAAGAAAGTCAAGAAGAGCACCCTTAAAAACACTTCATGAAATTAAGCCACACTTACAGAGCAAACAAGAAAAATCAAGAGAAGTGTGGTATCAAGAGAGACCAGACTGCTCAAAATTTTCTGAAGAGCAGGATTTTTTTCTGATGGACCAGCTAATCCTGAAAAACATTTCCAAGCACATGAAAGACAAGAAAGTCATCAGGAGTAGCCAGCATGGATTCACCAAGGGCAAGTTGCACTTGACCAACTTAATAAACTTCCATGGTGAAATAACTGGCCTGGTGGACAAGAGGAGAGCAGCGCACATTATCTACCTGGACTTCAGTAAGGCCTTTGATACTGTGTCCCGTCAGACCGTCACAGAGAAGCTGCTGATGTACAGGCTGGATGAGCAGACATGGAGGTGAACTGAACACTGGCTGAATGGCTGGGCTCAGGGGGAGTTGATCAGTGGTGCAGAGTCTATCTGAAGCCCAGTGACTAGCGGTGTACCCCAGGGGTCAGTACTGGGTCCAGTCCCATTTAACGTCTTCATTAATGATCTGGATGATGTGGCAGAGTGTACCCTCATCACATTTGCTGATTACACCACACTGGGAGGAGTGGCTGATATGCCAGGGGGTCATGCTGCCATCCAGAGGGACCTTGACAGGCTGGAGAAATGGACTGACAGGAACCTCATGAAGTTCAACAAAGAGAAGTGCAAAGTCCTGCACCTGGGGAGGAACAACCCCAGGCACCAACATATGCTGGGGGCCACCCA
>JANZLQ010000027.1:6279441-6300415 GCA_026212715.1 Elanus axillaris | reverse complement strand
GGTCCTGGGCAAGCAGCTCTAGATGGCCCTGCTTGAGCAGGGGTGTTGGACTAGGTCACCTCCAGAGGTCCCTTCCAGCCACAACCATTCTGTGAAGAGGTCATACGGAACCTAGGACTAAGACCACACAGCTGCAGTAGGAGATAGTTTCCAGCTTTATCAGAGGAGGAGAATGTTTCATGCTAACTGCAAAATATTACCACACTCAGTTGAAGTACTGGATTAACATGTGTTTGCTGGGGGTGGAGGACAAGAACTCTGAAACTACTTTATTTCATTTTGTTTCTGTCAAAAATGCAGATACATACTAGCAGGAGAAAGCAGTGACATTTCTTCATGGAACAAGAGCTGACATTAACTTATTACAGGGAGAAGGTAAGTGCCTATTTCTTCCTCATTCTCAGCACTCCTTGAACATGTGCATTGTCCCCATGGACTTACCGCATGGTGAAGAGGATGGGGAGAAGGTTTTCTGATAGGTATTTTGTAATACACTGTCACTATCCAAACATGGGGCGGTGGGGTGGGAATCAGTCCGTAGCAGTTTTGTCTTTTGGAAAAGCAAGATACTTAACCACTCACACATGAAAACAGCAGTAACGAACTACACTGGCTTAAGGCACGCTCCCCAGGGGAACTAGTCCCCTACCCCGGCTGATGTTTGAAGATGTCACAATCTGACTTTTTGAGTACAATGAGGTCCTGATTAAACAACCACTTTAATAATAACTACACAAAGTTAAAGTCAGTAACTTTGGTAGAACATTGTTAAGATCAAGCCTCTCCCACATTTAATGGAAGACGTGTGTTAACACTCCTCTTGCCAACAGAAAATTTTAAAAAGTTTTGAAAAACAATGTTTTTTTATACAGAAGACCAAAAAAAACCCCCAATGTTTCTAGTTCTGGTCTCACTTATTTCTCCATTTCTGTCTTGCCTACTACACCAGTGTACAAAGATCAAAGATATTGAAAAATCCTCAAATAGCACTGGTGACTTATGACACAAGACTCATATTTAAATTACTTTTGGACCATCCTGACAGCAGTCAGTAGTGATTATTACACCCTTTAGTTATCTGGCATCCATAGTTTGTTTGTTTGCTAGCCACTGCAAAGTCACAGAAGGTTAAAATATGATAATATAATGCAATTTTCATAATCAGATTATAATAGTAACACACTCCAAAAGGAGTACTGGGTACTGAAAAAAAGCTACTGCTCCAGAAAGTGGATACTACATCTTCAAAATCTTTCTCTAACACCAGTCTATACCCACCAAGCAGTAATCATTCCAGACACCAAAACACAGATTTAATTCACAACTTTTTTAATTTGGTCCTACCTCATATTGAACTCTCTTTCCACAAATCAAGAGCAACTATCATTGAAGAAAACCTAACCCCAAACTTGCACTGACGCCAGGAAAAGTTCTCTTTGGGCTTATTTAGGAATAGAAATTAGCCAAGACCTCAGCTATCTGAAGCTGATGTCCTGTAACAAAAAACTCAGTTCCTGGAATTATTATTAACAGATGATCTTTCAGCAGCAAGAGCAAGCATATGCCTGACTCTGTTCTGAGCTGCCACCCTCAAGATTTAATGCTACTTATTGCAGAATGAAAGGTGTAACTCTAGGTAAGATTAGCGGGCAACGAGGAAAAGGGAAGAAATTAATTTAAAACACTTTAATCTTTCACAGGAAAAGAGGACTCAATGAGCAGAACAGGAAATCCTACCATCTCTCCTAGATCTGTAAAACTGAAGTCTGGCTGGAGGGTGTGGGTGGAAAAGTATTTGGATGAATTTACAAACTACATGTTCCCTTATTGAAGATTCCAGGCACTCAAACGGTAGCAGCCATTAGCAACTTCATTGTTTCCAGATGACAGGAAAAAAGCATCTGTTTGCTAGCAAATGATTACCCAACCTCAGTTATTCACAGCTTCATCACCTTAGTGAAACTGCAAGAACAAAACATTTTCCAGCCACAGTATTTCAGTGTTAAAATTCATGCTAATCTAAAACACCATAGCACAACTTCTTGGCAGCAATGGGGACTGCAATTGTGACAGCAAGCCAAACTTCTCTCAGCCCTCTGAATGAAATTTCTAATGCTGTTCAAGGGTCTTGGGTTGTATCTTCAAAACACTCTCTGACCTGGGCCAGATTATCTAAAAGACCACATCAAATTCCAAGACAAAGACTTCTACCAATACACTCCTTTAGCACTTTAAACTGTCCTGTAAAAGATAGAGCATGTCTGTGTATGATGCAGAGCCTTTCTGAGGGCTGATCCAAAACTGTAAAATTAATTTCTCCTGAAGCTAAAGGGGAAACTCAAAGTTCACCAACTTCTATCCAGGTGTATGGTGTTTCTTTGATCATTTTTTTCAAATGTGAAACCAAGCGTATTTGAAAATGCACACAAAAGACTCCCAACAAAACCCTAGCAAAACAAGGCATTCCACTGCACATTACTTCTCTATTGATAGAATGAAAGGACAAAAACTTTAGTTAATGAATTAACTGATAGTGACCGACTCTATGAAAAGTAGCCACGTTTCCGAAGTACTACAGCTTAGCCTGCCCCTGAACTGCTCACTGGTCAGAGCAAAGCAGTCTTCATAATCTACATGTTAATAACTGTTGATGACCTTGCTGTGCATATGATTATTTTTATTATACTACAGGTTAAAGTAGCAGCCATTCTAAGAATCACTTTATACATGATTTCCAAGCTGTTATCAACTGTGGGCTTGGACAGTTGTCTAGCTCTGTTCCTTCTACTTAAAACAAATAGTAAAAAATTCCAATAAAGCTGCAAGAAGCAACTCCTTTAATATGAGCACACTCTTTCTAGTCGCTCTTTGCCAAGCTGCTTCTAGATTTATTCAGCCAAGTTACAATTTTTATCTCCAACAGGAAATGCATTCAAGTATTTTTGGGAAAAGAAATCAGAAAGGAAGTTATTACAACCCATACTGAACTATGCTAATGAATTCTGCTACCAGTAAAATTTCTGCTAAGGGTTACTGCTACTAGCAAGAAATGCTAATGTTCTGGAGACAGACAGCTAAAATCTGCATGGGAAACCAACTGGAGCTCCATTTGGTGACAACAACTGCAGAGAAGTGCCTGAAGACAGGTTTTCTTGTATGCTGTAATTTGCAGCTTGCTTGGTGCACCAGCTGAACAGACAGGCAGAATTCAATGGGGAGGATGATGCCCATGGCATACTAATGTCACTAGCAGAACACTACTGCTGTCTCCAAAGTTGGCAAATACATGGAAACACAGTTACAGCACTTCCCAAGGAAGAAAAAGGATTCAGGTCAGCTAAGCGAGCCAGGGCAAGAATCAAACATCCTCTCTGGATACCATTTCACTTAATATGTGAGTTCTGGGCCCCAGCAAGGAGGATTCAGAGTGCTTCAAATAGGCACCCAGGGTGCCTATGTTACCAGAGAAAGGCAGACGCAAATACAATGCCACTCCCAGGCTTAGCAAGGTACCAGCTAGAGCTAACTAGCAGAAGTCTTGATCTCAGCTATGAGCTCTTGCTCCTCTCTGGAACTTAGGCTTCCTTGTCTGGACTGCATGTTGTATACCTGAATCCCAATAGGATGAACAGGACAACCTTTTCTATGAGAAGATGCCTTTGAAAATGCAGGCAAAAGAGATGGAATGTGGTCTGATGAATCACAACAAAACTTTGCGGAGAACTACATACTCCAATCAAAAAGATTTCTTACCACAGAACCTTTTTGACCTCAGATACCCTAGAAGAAAAACAGGTATGGATTGATTTTGGATACTTGCAGTGCTACAGAAAGTTTTCCCAACTGTCCTTGAACTTGAGCATGTACATTTTCTTAAGCCCTTACGTGAAACTTAAAGGCTCTGAATGCACTTTCTGGAAGAGCAGGAAGAGGAAATAACAAAATTTCTATCCATTACAGACATACACACCAGAAAACACAATTGTTAATCTAAAAGATGACTTCCTGGAATCAAGAAAGCATTTTATGTGACTAGATATTTTTTTAAAAAATTGCTTTTAATTTACATGTAAGAAATACCATATTATAGTTATATAAAAAAATAAAGAACACCAGTATATAAATCTCACTGAACAAATCAGAAACAGCATCAACAAGTATATACAGTGGAAAAGAGTATTTTTCTCTGTGCCAAACTTTCAGTTAGCTTCTTTGACTTTAAAAAAAAAATCAAAAATTAAAAGTAGTTCCTTCTATTGTAGTAACAAACCTTAAATTATTTTATTGTTCCTGTAGAACTGCATAAACCATATGCTTAGATATCCAAAACTGTGAAAGACTGAGAAGCACAAAAATGAACAAAAGAAGTTTGCTCTGCTTTCATTTTGTCTTAAAACATATTCCAAGAACTTAATTCACTCTGCACATCTGATTTCAAACACTGCAGCATTTGTATTTATAACAAAGCCCGGGAAAGAATGAAAATTCTTCTTACGTACTTATGACGGAAGTCAGAATGTGAGCTTAGAAACTTTACAAAGAGAAATCTCGGTACCCTCCTAAAGCAAGTAGAAATATCAAAGAAAACAGTATTTTCTTTGATGTAAACTCCTGCTTCATCTAGGATAAACTATGTTAAAGAATCCAGACACCTTACTTTTGCAGTATGCAGTCCAGCACTATTTTTAAAAGAAGTAACGGAGCCAAACCGATTTAGAAACCAATTCTAAAAAGAAGTTAACCGACACAATGAGGTTTGGTTATTCTTCAAGAACAGCAGGGTTCAAACAAAAAACGCTGTGTCCCCGTGAAGAACAAAGATGTAGTATGTGATTATAAATAATTATTTCTAAGCTTGTATGACTTCACTGAGTCTAAATAAAATGCAGACTTCTAAAATCACTTTCATTTAAGCTGTATATATTGTATATTTGGAAGGAAACTAAGACTGTTTTGTATAGCAGGACTTTCATCTATTCTATTAAGAATGCTCTTTATAAACTTGGATATTTGAGTAAGGATCACTGTTCTTCAGAACATGAACATTCAGACTCTTAACTGCAAATTAGCTGCTTGGCAAGAATTCTTAGTGGTGACTATTAAATGTAGTACCTGATATAGCCTGACTATTTTTAATTTTTTTTGAGAAAAATTATTATTATCCTGTTGAGATCCACAAAAATATAGAACACTAAGTTAACTATATCTCTAATAAAACAGATTCTGTTGAAACTTTCAAAGAAACCTGAAAAAATCTTGTTAATGGAAGATGAAAGTGAGATGAACCCCTCAGGTTAACTTAAAGAGATCAAGACAAGGAAAACCCCTTCCAATTTTCATTACATGCCAGACTATGAAATTTAATTCTTTACCTGAAGGGAGACTCTTAACCATGATTTATAGAAGACTCTGGATTTCTCAAAAATAATAATGATAATAATAATAATTGAAAGCCTTTGTACTCTCATCAACCATAAGCTAGCACCTGTATCTCACATTCCTTTTTTCCTTCTGTTAATTGTACTTCATAGAATATTTTGCAGGAGGTCAGGGGGTAATTCAGAGTATTGGTTTGGTATTGACACTGTATGCAACTTTTAGATTTGACTTTGACTTCAAATCAACAACAATTTCTTTGTCCTTCCACAATGTTTTGAATAAAGAAATAATTCTTGAAACTTGAATTCTGCTTCACAGCAAGCCTTTTCAGAAACTTTCAGGTTTTCATCCACAAAGGTTAGTCCACTAGCTTAGTGACTGGCAAGTTAAATGGACTTTTTGCACCTGCATTGGTTGATTTAACAGAAGGCATGCCTTCCCTTGCTTATAAACAGATAGTTAAAGAAAGTTTTCCTTCTCTATGAGCACTTTGGTTGAAAGATTTCCTGGTTCTTTATAAATTTTGCATTATTTTTCCACTTCAGCTTTCAATTTGAAGAGGGTGACAGTTTTCTCACATATTCCACAAAGGGTCTGTGCTATTTTTCCATGTGGTGTTCCCAACAGAGAACACTCTTTCATAAAACTAAAAATAATTTAACAAAAAGCAGCCATAAACAAGTTTGTTTAAAAGTAACTTGCAAACTTCAACATTAGCTGCAGATTTTAGCAACTTGAGAAACATCCAGTCATGTTTAGGTACCTTGGTATTGAACCTACCCCTTTGAAAAAAAAAAAGTGCTGCTTACTCTCCCCTGAAGCCAGCAGCCTATGTAGAGTCCCAACAAGAAAGGAGATGAGTTATTCCTAATTTCTGCTCAGCTAGTCACCCCAAGATCCAAAATGCCTGCAGTTGCTGTGGTGACTTCTCTTTCCTACACAGCAGGAAACTGGCTTATTTTGGCATTGACTTGTTCATCCCCAAGGCCACTCTTATTTGCTTCTGCAGTGCCAAAAAGATGGACAAGCACAGAGTGCAAATACCCTGCAAGCACATCCCAGTTGCAAGATGAATAAAATCTGTGACACTTTGGCAAAATCCCAACAGTGAATTATAGCCAGCAGAGTCAGACCAGCCTGGGTAAGCACCAAAGGTTAGGGAAATAGGAGTCAATACCAAATACACTAAGCTCACCACTGACAGTTCTTAAGAAAAGTTCTGTGCCTCCATCAGAATTGGCTTAAACACAGTCAATCCCACATTCAAGGCAAATAGTTGACCTCAAAAAGTCTCTTGCACTGTTTTGGGGTTTTTTTATGACCCGGAAGAAGTCAGCACGGCTACTACATCTTTGCAAGATCAGGGCCTTGAGAATTATTTGTAACGGCAGCTGCACTTACTGAGAAGTAATGGGATTTAATTAATACTATGGTACTTGCCTGCACTAAAACTCAACAGGATTATTCTTATAATATACATATTAGACATCTTCTTACTTGTCAGAGGCTGAAGCATGTTGCAGCACTCACTGTTTTATTACCCTCAGCCTGCCAAAATTCTTGAGGTTCTCCTAATTACTCTATCTTCTTTTAAGATACTACTACCATGAATTTCAGACTTTTATTTCTGGTTTCTCTTAAATGTACATGTCTACTGACATCTATTTTCTCTGCCACTTAAAAACTATAGCTACAAAAACATTTTACTGTCATGTGGGTTTAAAACCAAAGAGGCTATTTAACAAAATCTAAAAAAAAAAAAAAAAAAAAAAGTAAACTATCCTGTTACCATCAATGAGACTTACACTTTTGAAGTGGGATCAAGTTTCCAGGGAAAAGACTTGGTGAAAGCTGACAGAAACAAAATTATTGTGGCTAAACTAAGTTTACAGAAAGAAAAACATACTTTGTGAATTAAGTCTGGAGCTCCTCCTGCTGTTCACATTACAAAACAGCAGAAATAGTAACAACCATAGAAGCAGAGTGAAAATAAATGCAAGCTGATATGACAGTAAATGTCATTAAAATTCAATAGCCAAACACGTGAATATCCTACATTCTTCAGAATTAAATAGTCAGTTCTTAAAACTAATTATGAGCAATCTAGCAAAGGATTTGTTTCCTTAATCCTGCTCTAATATAAACATAAATTTAGAATTTAAAATGCATAAATACATTTAAAGTATACAACATACAGATATAAAACAGACAAAAATATGTCATGAGTTTCAGTGTCATTTGAGACAAACTGATGTAACAGGCCAAAATCTGGACAGCTAAAAAGGAAGTAAAATATCACATTAGGATCACATTGCCTAATGTTTGCTCACAACATTTCTGTTTGCAAATATGGCCATATAGACCAAAATAGGAAATAGTAAACCTTTCTCAACAGAGACACTGTCCTATCTAATATATCTTGCACCCCTTAGTGGTGCACATGCAACACACTAGATCATTGTTAAGTTACTTAATCAAGAACTAAACCCCTGTAGTCTCTTTCTTTATACCTAGGCTTGTAAACGTAATCTGCATTTTATGTACCTAACAATATATAGGAAACTATGGTTCTGTACATCAGCTGGAGCCACAGTGACAATAATAGTCCAAAAGAAATACCCAAAAGCATACATTTGCTTCCCCATCAACAAAAACATTTTACTAAGCAGAAAAAAAAGAAATTCCTAACAACAAAGAAATCCACCACACAAACTAAGTCCCAAAACACAACAGACAAAAATGTAAGCCATGCTCTGCGCACAGCACTACTACCAATATGACCGTGGCATTTCTGTAAAAGACATAAAGCTAAAAGTAAACTTCTTCCAAAAAAGAGAAACCCTTGAAGAACAAAATAATTCATCTACTAAACAAAGAATACTAAGAATAGGAGAAACGCATGACAGGTAAATATATCTTGTTTGAAAATATATTTTGTCATTCCATGATGCAAAAACACAAAATAAATTAGGATACAATAAGTAAAAATTAAATTAAATAATTTCTCTTATAAATAAATAAAATTATATTTTAAAAAAAAACAAACAAGGAAAACATCGCTTTCCTTCAGACATAATTTAATACTACAAGATAATTGGCTTAGAGAGTAACAACAAATAGCCAAAATCAAACTCCTGCAAGTATGAAATTTTGTGACAGATATGGTTCTCATCTTCCAGTTACAGAAGTTTTGAACTGAACATACCATAGCATGCAAGGGGCATTCAAGAAAGGATGAGGTCAAACAGAGGAAAGTACAAATACAAGATAAAGGACAGTGGATTTACATTTACATTTACATGGATAACAAGTGGCAAACAGAACATGTTTAGGGCACAAACATGACAAGGAATATTCCTGTCCTCTGGCTGTTGTATGAATACTCTCTGATTCCTGCCTAGTTTCAGTCATAAAGCACAGCCACTGATACTATGCAGTAGAGAAATGAGTTTTACTTTTCAGGGCTGATTACCCAGTGTCCAGTACCCTGTTAAGTACTTATGATATGGGTAGAATGAATGTAAAGCATTGTTAAGTCGCTGCCAGATCAAAAACTTTTCCCACAGACAGACCACTATACAGAAAACAGGACAGTGAAAGACCTAGAGCCTTGGTTTCTAGCAAAACGCTGCTGCACACGACAGAAAGGAAAACTACTTTTCCTTCCCTGTCTTTTAGATGCTTGTATACATGCCAGAAAAAAATCCCTCCTGCCCACCCTGGAGGGAGAAAAAGGTTAGGTCCCGGTCCTGCACTGTAATCAGGGAGGCCCTACATCGGTTCAGGAGATTCTTCACACTGACCCAGCTGCCAGACTTGGTGCCTGAATAAATAAAATATAGCAAAGACAACATTGCCAATGTCTTGGTCTGGTTTACCTGCAGCTCTCCCTTCATAAAGTTACCATGCAATTCTTAATGTAAAGTAAATTTACTGGATCTTTTACAAAGCACCACAAGAAAAGGAAATATTTTTCTTCCTAATGCCAAAATGAGCAGAATAATCTATTCACTATCATCAGCAACTCAATTACAGCATGGTTAGCTTCATGAGATGATCTGAGAAGGACAATAAGACGGTATCAGAAGACACTTCTCCAGGAAGAGAGAGAAACACAGCCTTCTACACCTAGTGCTCCAACACTTACGGGACACACTAATTCTGAAAACACAGAAAGCAGACACTATAGGAAATGTAGAAAATAAATAGGATACATAGACAATAAATTTCAGCAACACTTGACTAATGTTAAGCACTACGTATCAGAATGTAATTCTTGCTGGTTTTAAGACACTATACAGGCAAGGTAAAGGAGATCTGTAAGCTGCAAGATAGCATCTTGAATGAGTATGACTGCTCTCCCACAGACTGCTGCTGACCACTGCTAAGACAGGATTTGGAGCTAGATGGACTTTGCCTCTATTCCAGTATAACCACGACTTTGTTCCCACTTTCACAGAAGGGAATCTGCTACCTGTCCAGGATAAAACAAAAGCAGCCACTCCTAGGCCGTGCCACAAACAAGCAATCCACACATACACTGTGGAGTGCTGCATGCTCCAGCATCAGCTACCAGGAACAGACCCAACAACAGCTGGACACCCCTCTCCCTCCCCTGCACAGCAAGTTCTGTGCACCCAGGACATAAACACTGCTGTACATACATAGCTCGGTTCCCATCTGAGCATGCAGTGACTTAAGACAAGGCCAATATTAGAGGTACTGCTCATAAAACTACTGCCTCAGTAACAAAGTACAAGAAAGCAGCAGAACAGCCAGGCCAACTGCAAGCAATCCTTCCACACCACGTCTATACTACCATAGCTTTCTAAAGTAGTAGTTTGCTCTGGATCAATCAGATACATCCAGTCTAAGTTTGTTTAAAAACCAAAAACCTACAAATCTGCAGTGAAGGAAAAGTTTTCCTTCCCCCTCCTGTGAGAGAAGCACAACTTCAAATTATCTTTTCCAACACAAACCTAAAAGTCACCACTGCTGATCTAATAAAGGCAACACACAGGGCTCACATCTTTCAGAGCTGGCATCTCGTTATGTGCAAAGGTCTCATGCACTATTTAAGCCTGTGTAGAGGATTTATTTTCCAGTCTTTGCAGGAGAGATGAGAATGAATTCTATCCATAAACAGTGAAGAACTACTCAGGAAGTTGCTATTTCAAGTCTGTAGAAGGGGATGATAGTTGCATGTTCAGCAAGAAGTACAACACAGTTAAAATATGAAGAGGAGCTGGATTGTATTCAGTGATCAAAATTTATTTTTAAACATTACTGCAGCTCAGCTAAGAGCTAAAAGCAAAACAAGAACACGGATTTTGCAGGTGTTCTGAAACCATTTCAGCCTCTTATCTCTTCAAAGGGGACCAATACTTCCCCATAAAACAACAGAGGAGCCAAAAACTTGCACAGGCATTCCAATAGTAACTAAGAAATGTTACAAACAACCGCCACACCAGATACTCTATTTTTTCATATTGAAGTACATCTTCAAAGAAGGAAATCCTGTTTACATTGCAGACTTTCTTTATCCTTATTGCAAGGAATGAAATAAAGACACTCATTTGCATTACAATGATGAACATAAGGAGCTTACTTCTCAGCACGAAGGACACCACTGTAGTAAGGGGGATCCCACGGCATCAGCTTCTGAAAGAGAATTCCAGCTTATAATTACAATAATGGACAAGAAGTGAACCCAAAGTAAAAGTTTTGTTTCCTTTGAATATTTTTGCAATTTCGACAAGTCACAGAACTTTAAAACATAATGGGAAACATTCAGTGCTAAACCAATCAGAAATAGCATCATGTATCATAACTTGAAACCTTTTTTTAACATTTGCTTCAAGATAGGACTTCTTATTCAAATATATAATGGGACTTTACACTAGATTTCAAGAAATACACTCAATTCAAATAAAAAGATAAATCTAGTTATGTACAGAGCTATGATACATACAATACAGTATGCAAACCAGACATGCATCTAACCTAAAGTACAGCCTTTATTTTTTTCAAATGAGTCAATTAAAAACAAAGTAATATTCATTTTCACCACTTTATGTTTTGGTTATCTCAGTATCATTTTGTATAAGCCAACAGCTATCTCACACTCAGTGCGTGCTTTTAATACAAATAGCATCTAAGCAGTGAAAAAGCATTTGAAGCCAGAAGACAGAAAGTTTCTCTTTCTCCTTATACTACATGTTGTTCACTAAATTAGAATAATTTTTCTTGTAGAACAAAGTTAGCTTATACTATATTTTTGAAAAGAAACAAAACAAAAAACCACACATGAAAACTTAACTTACTGAATTCTGGGGGTTGAGCTTCATTTTCATCTTTGTCATAATTTCAAAATCTTTTTGAGTTCTGAGAAATATTTTTGTGATGAAAGTGTTAATGAAAGATTTTTGAGCAATGGAATACAGTACACAATAATGTTCTGTCCTAAGAAAATGCTCATCATCAGAGATTGATGGTACTCTATAAAATGGCAGGCCCATGTACTACTGTAAAAGAATTTCTCCATTCTGCTTCTGTTACTCAGGTTCCTTCTAATTAAGTCCCTCTTACTTTGGTTGTACGCCTCCAAAGCATTTTCCTTCTTACAATACACCCCATTCATACACAGTGATGAAACCATTTTGTGCTGAGTGGAACTAAGGGAGGCAAGAAGGACAAACAGGGCAATTTGCTTGTAGACGTAGTATGTATGAAGTTGTACATATGGGGAGAAGACCAGGAGAGATGTTCTTCAGTGCTTAAACTTGGTCTTCTGCTTTGCTGTTGCCTGTATTTCCTGGCACATCACCTGTTGCATTCAGTACTGGGTGTTCTCTGATCATAAGACACAGAATTTACTCTAAGCCAACAGCTCCCCTCAAAACTCTGAGAAAGTCTTGCTTTTTTGTTTAATCAGAGCATATAATAAGCAGCACTGACTGACTTACTAGTGCACAAGTCCCTCTATTCTTGAAATAAAGACTATGGTTAGAAAAATAACTTAGTGAAAAAGACAGACCTTTTAGACAACTGGTCAGAAAGCAGCTCCAAAAACTGTCTTACTGTCTCTAGAAGTAAAATGGAGGAGGGGGGGAACAAAAAAGAAAAATTAAAAAAGTTTTTTCTTCCCTTAAAGGATGTTAAGGTTACATCAAAGCATTCCAAATAAAACAAGCTTCCTTAGAACAACAAAGTTCTTTTTAGAACAACAAATTACTCTGTTGACCACCATACCATCATTTCAAGAGAATTTAGTGCCACACTTAACTTTGTTACATGCTGGAATAATGGCAACTTTATAATCTTAGGAGTGAGCATTGATTCTGAATGAAAACACTGGTTCCTACTCAGTGAGTATTGCCATTTATAGAAAGCATGAGTATTGCACACAGCAAAATGTAACTGCAATACGATACTTCACTGGAAGAAGTATGTGTAAACTCAGCAAAAGCAACTAACAACTTTTGACCTCAGACCTAACTCAGTGCTTTTGACTTCTCAGCATGTCCTTCCACACATGCCTTATACCTGGATTTCTGGCCATTGTTCCCTGAAGAGCTCTGTGGGCAAACGTGTCGTACCCGACCAACTGTGCCAGACTGTTTCGGCTAGCAAGCAATTCTTCTAAACGGCTCAACTGCTCAGCATTTGGGTAAAGAAAAATCTTGTAAGCAGCTTCTCGCACCTAATACAAAAAAAAAAAAAAATTACTACAGTGCAATTTTTAAGGGAAACAAGTGATGCAATTGAAGATCTGGCATTGCAGCTGCATTTCATTAATATTGTTGGGAAAATGCCTAAAGCCTTTTAACAATAGTAATTATGACTGTCTGACAATTATGGCTCTCATCCATGAAAGATGGAATGAGGAAATGCAATGAGATAACCTAACAGATCAAGATTGCCAAAAAGGGTCCTGTTCTCTACTCCTGTCAACAGTCCCCCCTCTGCTCATTGCCTCCCTCCTTCTGCCAACATCTGTGCTTCTCAGACCACTCTGTGGGCCGTCTTAACTCACTAAAACTTCTGAAAATAAACCCAAAAGAAAGCCAAATTGTTCTCTGCACGTCAGTTAAGCTGGCTTATGGAAGGATCTGACAAGAACCAGAGAGAGGGTCAGGGAAGAGAAAAAAGAGGAAGAGAAAAGCCTTATTTCTTTTGAAGTAGCAAGCTATTAGTCTGTCCATCTGCCCACCGACAATCAGTCTTTCTCCTATTTCTGGTTTGCTTGGATTTTTTCATAAGTCTAAAAAAAAAAAATCACCTCAAGCCACAGAAAATTTGGTAGAATGCTTTTTGTGTTTCACAAACCAATTGAAGATAATTATTTTGTACATATGGAATACGCTTAAGAAATCCAGCAACAACTTTTGCTTGTCTTCATTTGAAATAAGCTTCTCTCTTGGATAATATATTCAACAAGAATTCTGGTCCTGGGTTTATACAAAACGTGACTATAATAATTCACAAGCCATTTCGTACCTGTTCTGTTCTACCAGGCTTTCATATTTTAAAAAAGTAAATAAAGTGAGGTTATTCTGCTTCCTTGAACATGCTTCAGCAGTGTGTCTTTGCAGTAAAGGCCAACAGCCTACTGAGTTCTATTAGAAAGAGTACAGCCACCTGGTCCACAGACATGATTGCTTCTCTCTACTTGGTACTGTCCAGACTACATTTGGAGTACAACGTCCAGATCTGGGTTCCACTGTACAAGAAAAACACTGACATACCCAAGTGGGTCCAGCGTAGGGCCACCAAGATATTTGGGGGCTGGAGCACATGGCACAGAATGGAGGCTGAGAGAGCTGGTTTTGTCCAGCCTAAAGAAAATGCTCAAATGAGGTCTTAATCTTTATCTACTTAGCAGTAAGGCGCAGAGAATATGGAGCCAGACTGTTCGTGGAGGAGCAAAGCATGAGGAGGAAACGGACACAAGCTGGAAGATGAAAAATTCCGATCTGATATCAGGGGGAAAAAAAAAAAAATGTGTGGGTGGTCAAACAGGCTGCCCAGAGGAGTAATGGAATCTCCATCCTTGAAAAGTGTTCAAAACTGAACTGGACATGTCACTGAGAAACCTGTCTACTTGGTCCAGCTCTGAACAGGATCAGACTCAAACTGCCAAGCTCCAGAGGTCCCTTCCAACCTAAATTATATGATATCCAAAGAGTCTCTCCAAAGATATGACTCAGCGAACTGCATTCTTTAATTGCTGTATTACTCATAGCTTCAGTAGCAATCGTACAGATCATACTGTTTTCAGGACAAGAGTTTATAGATGACATGCATTGAGTATTATTCCTTTATTTACATTCTATTAGTGCCATAATTTAATTAATTTTTAATTTCTTACAGAAAATAAACATTACAGCTTGGGTTCTACCACTGTAAGCTTTTCTCTTTTTTTGTGACAAACGAAATTTCAAAGTCACCTCAATTATTTATACAGTAAGTGAAAACAGAACACAAGTGTTGTAATACACTCCTGATCCTAGAGTCACATCTAAAATACTAAGGAACCACTGTCACATTTCAAAGAGTCTAAATTAATTTTCAATTTATAAACAAACTCTATAAATGAATTCTTTTTAGAAAAGCATCATTAGCAAGAATTAGCATAAGATTACTCAGGATAATTCAAATTGGATGGGACCTCAGGAGGTCTCCAATCCAACCTCCTGCACAAAGCAGGGTCAGCTATGAGGTAAGACTAAGTTGCATAAAGCTTTTTCCAGTCAGGTCCTGAAACCCTGCACAGAAGGGAGAGACAGCATGACCTGTTTCACTGCTTGAGAAGTTTTTCCTGATGATGATACCCCAACTGGCATTTCTCACTTCAACTTGTGCCTGTTGCCACTTGTCCTTCTGTCATGCACCACTCTGCAGAGCCTGGCTCCGTCTACTCCATGATGTCCTTGTAGGTACCAGCAGGCTGTGATCAGGGTCCCCCCAAAGCCACCCCTGCTACAGGGTGAACAAGCCCAGATTCCTCAGCCTCTCCTCACAGTGCAAGCACTCCACTTCCTGGCCATCTTGGTGGCCTCTGCTGAAGTCACTCCTAAAGAGTGATGAGTAAAGGGCTATAACTGCCCTCAGGCTCTGGCTCTGCCCCTGTTCATGCAGTCCAGGATGCTGCTGGCCACCTTTGCTGCCAGGGTCACTGCTGGCTCTTGCTCAGCTTGTGGCTCACCAACCCTCTGGGCCTCTTCTGCAGATCAGACCCAGCTAGGGAGTCCCAGCCTGTACTATTGCCAGGAATTCTCCCTTTCTAGGTGCAGAACTTCGCATCTGTCTGTCTTTAATTACATAAGGTTCCCATTGGGTCATTCCCTCAGTGTCTAGGCTACTCTGAATGTCAGCCCTGCCCTTCAGTGTATCAGTTGTTCCTCCTAATTTGCTATCACCTGCAAATCTGGCAGGCAAGCACTCTGTCACTTCTTCTAGGTCATTGATAAAGATGTTAAACAGGAGAGGTCCCAGGACAGACGTCTGCAAGACTTCTTTCATTACCAGCCTTCCAGTAGTGTACACGACCTCAATCACTGTTCTCTGAGTCTGATCATGAATTGAGGGTTTTTTTTACCTATGTGGTTGTCCACCAATCCAGATTGTGATCTCCTAACTTGGATTGCTCCATAACCTTCCTAGGGATCAAAGTGAAGCTAAGTCGCTTGTAATTCCCCAATCTGGGGTTCTTTGGCCTTTCTGAAGGTACATGGAACATATTTATTTCCACCAGTCATTGGAGTTCTTCCCTGATCCTCACTGCCTACAAAATACAGCAAGCCTTTCAAGGACAATAGCCAGTTCTCTCTGGATCCTTTGACGCAGTCCATCTGGTCCCAATGACTTGTACAGGTTGCGTTCTCTCAAGTAATCCCAAAATGGTTCCTCATCTACTGCTGGTTGTTCTTCTCTTTGAACCTTTTCACTAAGCACAGTGGGCTAGGAGAATTCATTACTGAACACTGAGGCAAAGAAAGCAATCAGCATCGCAGCCTTACCTGTGTCTGCTGCCACTAAGTCACCCACCTTACTCAGAACTGAGCCCATCTTTTCTTTGTCCAGCCTTTTAGTACTAATGCAGCAGTAGTTGCTCTTCTTGTTGACTTTGATGTCCCTTGCAAGTCTCAACTGCAGTTGAGCTTTGGCCTTCCTGACATCATCACTACATGTACAGGCAGTATTTCTAAATTCCTCCCTTGTATCTTGTACCTGCTTCCACCTCATGTCTGCTGCCTTTTGGAGATGAAGCTTTGTCACGAGTTCCCTGCTTGTCAAGCCTGGTTCCTGATACGTCCTGCTTGGCTTTCTAAGGATCAGGATGCATTGATACTGAGTATCTTAGTATCTCCATGCGCCTGGAGGATGCTATCTTTAAAGAACTGCCAGCATTCTTGAGCAACTTTACTCTTCAGAGCAGCATAGCATGGGGTCCCACCTCCCAGTTTACTGATTAAGCTGATGTCTGCTTGCCTGAAATCCAGGGTCTGTGTTCTGCCCCTCTTCTCCCTCAATCCATTCAGGACCTTCACCTCCATTATTTCATAGCTGCTACAGCCAAGGCTGCCATTGATCATCATGTTCTACAACAGTTCTTCCTTGTTAGTCATAACATTATAAACCACATGCATTTGCCTCAGTAACAAGTAAAATAACTGATATGCACTTTTGTTATAGAGTATGCCAAAGCAAACTCAGGGAATACTCACCAGATCATCGGGACAATCAGCATGCAGACCAGCAACTTGTAAGTAATTGCCTTCGGCTGTAAAATTATACCGAATATGCTCTGGCAAAACATGTTTGTCAATCTTGTTGGGAAGGTGAGTTCCTGTCAGAAATTCATTACATAAATCCAATATTCTGACGTTGAGGTTGACTGCCTTTTCACGCTGCAATAAAAATAAAGTACAAATTACATAATATCTTCAGACATAGTACAAGCAGAACTCAAGTTTCTAAAACCTTAAAGGACTTTTCCAGATGAAGCAGAAAATACATTTAAGATTAGACCTACAGCATCAACAAAACCTAATGTAGGGCTGCAGTCAACAAGATCAGATGCTCATACTAATCTATAACTTCATATAGGACTGAAATTTGAAAGAAAATGCCTATGTTTTTGCAGTAAGAAAACGTACAGTGGAGTTTAAGTAGAATTTACATAAGCTATGTTAGCTGCTTGTAAAACATTTATAAAACTTTGCCTAATATGATTGTTACGTAAAACACAGAGAAGAAAAGAAGCATCGAGGTGGATAAATCCTACTAGCATCCCGAAATAGATACAGAATTACAGTTCTTTTGTTACCATTTGTACTGCACTGTTTTCTGGAGACCATAAAGCATTTATGGTATTTCAACCTTTCCCTGAGGAGTTTGTGATTTAGGGTTCTAACGCCATCATTATAGTATTTCACACATTTAACATTACTGTAAGATTTGCTTCAGTGAACACTCATCTTCATAGAGTAAGTTCCCCATTGCCTGTGAGTTCATAGCTCAAAAGAAAAGGCTGAGGGTACACATACAACATGCTTGTAAAGTCCAAAGAATGAGAAAACCTGAAGATCACTGTCCTCCCATTCCATCCTTACTCTTTAAAACACACCTTTTGAGCTTTATTTTTAAAAGCAGAAATTCTTTGTAGCAGAAGTAAATTTCAACTTAGGACAGTGAAGGATTTCTAAAGTCTGAAATGAGAATTGAAAAGAAACACTGAGCAGCAAGCAATAGAAGAAAAGTGGAATAGGCAGGGGAGGAAGAGGAAAATGTGCAAAAATAAGGGGCAAATGAAATTGTAACTGCAAGGGGATGAAGCACCATAGAACCAATAGTCAAATCAGAAATAAAACCCAGAATCCAAGTTTCAGAGTTATTCTTTGTACCAAGTAATTGTAAAAACATATTCTAGAAGCCTTCTCCAGGTCACAAAACACCATCATAACCATGATCTTCAGAGTAACTTTACCACATAAATCTGGTAAAAGAGCCTTTGTACAGATCTTTTTTGAGGGGATGACTCAGATAAACAAGGTATTAACTTTATACAGGGACATGAGCTATGAACAGACATGCAACAGAGCATCCATACCACAAAGTATGGTGAAAGCTGATCATTTTGGCAAATCCATCACAAACTACTGCAAAAGCATGTAAAAGCTCCAAGAAGGGTTATTAGACCATGCCCAGACATTCAATTTTGAACAAGACTTATAACTTCTGGTTATGTGAGCACCAAAGGAGAGCCTGGACACACACCTGATCTCTTCTAAAACTCTACTTGATTAATCTGTCATCACAGTGCATGGGGTACTGCTTTTCCCGCTCTATAAATAGGTTGTTCAGAGAGCTAAGCAGCTGTTTTAAATATCTGATGCAGGCACCAATCAAAGCAAGCAGGATCCCAGGTCTTGCTTCAGAACAGACAAAGGAATGATGAGGGCCAAACTGGGAAGAACAGCCAACTAATATCTAAAACAACATTAAAAAACACACTTTAGAAGTGATTTAAAATAGACAAAACTAATCACTTCTGAGAAAACAAAATTCCACAGAGGACAATGGGAATCTTGGAGTGCAAACTGGCTCAGAATCACATGATGCATGTTCCACATGTTTCATTATCTGGTCTCTGGTAGTCAGGCAAATTTCTGTTCATATATTGTAGCCAAAAATTACCTTTTCTTCATCCAAATGAATGCCACTGATCTCAAAATCAAACATAAAAAGTTCTGCCACTCGCCTAAAAATACAGTAAATCCCTGTTAAAACAGACTTATTTGATAGTAAGCACAATATCTTAATAGATTTTGCCCTTAATAGTTATTTAGGTTTCATGTCTTTTACAGAGAATAACAACAAAGTTATATGAGTATTGTTAATATGGACACAGACTTCCTATGTTGTAGGTCCTTAACAGTTTCAGTGAAATAGGATTTTTCCTTTATAGTTAGGTTAGTCATCTGCATTGAAAATATCATTCAAAATAATTCCACTAGATTAATCTAGATGTTTAACAAATTTGTAAAAATTACCATTTTAATTTGACACTTCACTTATTCCAACAGATCAGAAAAAGATCTCTTCAAATCTAACATCCTTGTTTGTGGGGAAAGAATGAAGGAAGTAACTTACTCAAACATTAAGCTTGTCTAAACATGTTAGCAAAGAAATAATTCAAAACTATAACTGAATAAGCAGCTAATAAAACATTTTACATCAATCATGAAGTAAGCTTTAAATAAATATACTGATAATCTGATTTTGAAAGATATAAATTTCTATAAACTGAAAACAAGTTATATAGTTTGTTCCCTACTTTTGTTGCTAAAAACACTGCTATATATACACGACAGTACAGCACCTTATTTTAATCAAAACGCTGTTATTGAAGAAAATCTTAAGTTGTCATTTTTGGGGGGTTGCAGATCTCAGTTATTCAGCTTAAATATATCCTGTGCTCTACAGTCACAGAGACATCCTCCAAGACTACACAACTACAGACTTCCTAACTCCTGTGCAGGTAATTTAGTAGTGACTAATAAATTAGTAAGAGATGTGGTATGTTTTCCAGTTCTATTAATAAATTTAACAAAACACAAAATATAAGTACAATAAGGAATGCTATATACTGTATAAAAATCTAAATCTATAAGCATTAATAAGTACCTGGTTTCAGGATCTAGGGAACTCATAACAACTTCATCAGCTAGCAGACGTCTCAAACTCTGACACAGTTCAACATCTGTATTTAATCTGGAAAGATAGAGAGTAAAAGAATAATGCATTAGCAACAAACACTAATATTTCAGTCTCTTGGAATTACTCATTCAAAGGCAGAGCTTAATATTTACTGAAACAACATTAAAAACCAAGCACTGTATTTTCAGAATGCTTTCTGGTTCACAACCAAACTTAAAAACTACAACACTTGTATACAAAGGATGTGTGGACAAACTGGCATGGAAACAGGCCTTGTGCATCCAAAAGAAAAATACTTCTGGATAGCATTTTGTGGCAAACGTGAGCAAGTCTAAGACTGACAGCTTATTTTTTTATGCATAAAGATAATCATGGCAACAGCATAAAGGTGGGAGAGCTGTTTTCTAATCTTTATATTGAAAGGACTCCATTAAAGGAAAAATCTGTGCTCAAGTTTCCCATCAGATAAACGTGCTGCTGGCTGCCACTGAAGTAGACTAAGGGCTTACTACCCCCAGAACATTTCCAGACACTCATCACTGTCCCTGTGCCAAACAATACTATGTCCATCACATTTGCTGGCATGTTAACTGCAAGCATGTATGTCAAACTGGATTACTGGGTGGGGAAGGAAACACATGCATATACATCAGCATAGCTGTGGTGGGCTGCAGACCCCAGTCCAACAGCCTTGAACGCTAACTTCTTAAATCGGCTGAGGTGCAGGAAGCCCCTGCAGCCTCATTTGTAAAACGAACTTAATAATTACCAATACCCAACTCAGAGACAGAGTTAATTTTTAGGATTTAGATTTTAAAAAAAAAAAAAAAAAAGAGAGAGAATAGGACCCAAAGAAGAGCCAAACTTCAGA
>JANZLQ010000027.1:6264431-6278097 GCA_026212715.1 Elanus axillaris | reverse complement strand
GGACCTGTGGATCTGTGGAGAGAGGAGCCCAGGCTGGAGCAGGTTTTCTGGCAGGACTTGTGACCCCGTGGGGGACCTACGCTGGAGCAGTGTGTTCCTGAAGGACTGCAGCCCGGGAAAGGGACTCACGCTGCAGCAGTTCATTAAGAGGGACCCCACGCTGGAGCAGGTGAAGAATGTGATGAGTCCTGCCCCTGAGGAGGAAGGAGCAGCAGAGACAACCTGTGATGAACCGACCACAACCCCCATTCACTGTCCCCCTGTGCTGGTGGGGGGAGGAGGTAGAGAAAATTGGGAGTGAAGTTGAGCCAGGGAAGAAGGGAGGGGTGAGGGGAAGGTGTTTTAAGATTTGGTGGGTTTTATTTATTCATGTATTAACCTACTCTGAATTGATTGGAAATAAATTAAATTAATTTTTCCCCAAGCCAAGTCTGTCTTTCCTGTGATGGTAATTAGTGAGTGATCCCTCCCTGTCCTTATGTTAACCCCCGAGCATTTTGTTATATTTTCTCTCTCCTGTCCAGCCTAGGAGGGAAGTGATAGAGCAGCTTTGGTGGGACCCTGGCATACAGCCAAGGTCAACCCACCACAATTGCATAGAGTAATTTTTAAAAGATGCATATGGAAATAGAAAAAAAAATCAAAAGAAGAAAACATACTTCTCTACCACAGTTCCGATGTTCCTGCAAGCTTCTTCAGCAGCCTCTCTGAATGCAAAGTCAGGATGGGCAATTTTCACAAAATCAGCCTGACATAGTAGAATAAAAATACAGTGAGGCAAAGACACAAACTAAAAAATCTTGAATTATAAACAAAGTTGCACTTAAGTAGTTCCATTTATATTAACCTTTATTTCTACAGTTCCATGCAATCTATTTGCAGAATTTGCTTTTTTTTTTTTCTAAAAGATAAAGCTTATTGGAAAACTGTGCTGACAACTATTAAACCAGACAGTGAATGTGTCCTTTAAAAAAATATCTTTAATTCACACACTTCTTAAAAGCTTTTTTGGTATGGTGTGTATCTTAAGAGTCCTTACAACACAGAGATACTCCAATGTATTTAAATGTTATTACAAAAGATTTTTAAAACTAAAATTCACAGTTAAGAAGAAAGTACACCACCAAAGGTGTGTAGCGGGTTTCTTTCAAACGCTTTTTACTCTTGTGTTCAGACCATCAAGTTATGCTTTGACACCATTACCTAGCAGGAAGAAACATGTTTAAAGAGAAAACCCAGAAGTTATTTTTGATTCAGAACAGGGTTTTTATTTGACTTACTGATTTTTAGTAAGTCTCCAAATACTTAAAGGAGTTCAGAAGGCTAGAATGATGCTAAAAGGGGGCTGGGGAGCTAGGTGCTTCCATGATTGCAGACATGAATTCAGGGAGGTTCTGGCATTGAAATGATAAAGAACCGAAGATTAGGAATATATTTAATTAAAGATTAGGAATACATTGAAGACATTCAGCATGACTTTACTGAAAGTACATGAAACAAGGTTGACTTTGTTTAACAGTACGATTGCAGTTTGATTGAAAAGGCAACCTTACAAATAAATGTTACACACTTAAGATTTTTACTTCTTAAAATCCCTGTTTAAAATCCTGTTTAATATTGACAGAATAGGTGCTGAATGGCAGATCTCAAAACTCCTGCCAACAGGTAACAGTCATCAAAATGCTTCCAGAGCTCTGCACCTTTGAACATATAAACCTGAAAGTAGTACATAGGAGGTAATTTTAACTCAGCAAACTGATATAAAACTATGATCACTGAAATCTGACATTAGTGTTTTAATAAGATATTCATTGATTAAGACAAATTAGGCATAGTCTATATAAAATATAAGAGACAAAAGGAGAATCAGTGACTCAACGGAGCATGTAAGTACTTTCAGAATGAAAAAGTGCCTGGCACAAAAGATGTCTTGAATCTACAAAAGAGTAAGAAACAAGATTTGAGAACTGAAAACACACAGAGGAATTCAAATGTGAAAACCAAAGTCAAAAAAATCAGTGACATATTTATTAAGAACTGATCTCAGTACGAAGGGTGGGTCTGCTTCCTTCAAACAGAGGGAAATTTTGATAAAAGAAACAACTTTGGGCAAACAGTTTCCAGAGAGCAATATGAAGTGCTCCCTAGAACTTAACATTTTGTGATACAGAGTATCATATCGAGTACTGTAATTCTGTGGATCGCAGAAACTGCAATCTAGGAAATACCTGCATTTTTTCTTGTGTTAATAAAAGGCAATCCTGTTTTGTTTTGTCTGCTGCTTTTAATCTGTAAGGATTTATGGACCTTCACCTATAAACTTTCATAACTTTAAAACATCTGTATTGCAACCCCAGCTTTAACTTTGGGAGAAATCTCCTGTTTTCCATAATGTAAGTGACTCTGTAAAGCTGCGTATTAATATTACAGCAGAAACACAATTCTGATTTTACTGTTATTTTTCTTGTTGTGGCCTTTATACTACTTTTACATCTGTCTTAAAATTAACTGGATAGTTTGACAGGATTTGTAGTTACCTATCATTCAGTAAAAGCCTTTATAATTAACTTTATGTCAATTTAGTTTTCTGTCTTAACGCGAAATTTCACAGTGCTGATCTGCTATTTATTGCAGAGCAGAAAATCGTAAAATGGAACAACATGGTGTAAGCTTATTAAGTCAGTCAGTTTAAAAGAAATTGCTTCAAATAACAATTAAAAAAAGTAACTTACCAAGTCTGCTACTCTGCACAAGCCATCTGAAAGCTGATCAAAGATCATTACAGTCTCTGGCCCAGGTGGTGTTGAACATGCCTTCTGGACTAGCTGTTCCGATTCTTGCAATGCTTTGTCCTGCGCTTCTTGAAAACCTTCTGGACAGCTCAATTCTGGAACACCAAAGAGACCCTGCAGTGCAGAACACAATGAAAACACATCACTATTACCCTCCTCAATTTCTACCTCTTTGTTTCAGGATGGAATTATCACCACGAAATTTTACGAAAACGACCCTAGCTAGCATATTGTGACACGTCACTAAAACGTTCCCACGTGAGCATCTATGTAGAGAGACTAGTCAGAAAGTCAGTCAAATACACTGTTATCGCACAAAAACATCTTCATTTCCCAGAGCAAAACCTCACTGAGGTTCTTTTAAGGTTTTCTGAGAACAGTCCTGGCTAAGAGTTCAGCATCAAATCCTCACAAATTCTCCTCTTCCACCCCATAACATCCTATACCAGCCTCTTCCCAAAGCAATATTTAATCTTGCTTCCACAGCATGGGCACCAGACAAATCATAGGAAGTCCATTTACGTTCTGAAGTGAGAGAAAGTCATACCTGTGAAGCAAGAGATTTACCAAGGAGCGCGAGGACTAAGCAGGAGTGTCAAACACTGAAAGAGTTGGCCAGCAGCCCTAGATATCAATGGATTGCAGGCAGCAGGACGGTTGTCTCAGGCTCAAAGGAATGATCAGCAACAACTCAAAAATGTTATGGTATGAACAGTTTTATTCCTGAAGTTCTTACCAAGCCTGGCCCTGTCCAACAGGGCAGAGTAAACACACTGACTTGGGCAGTGTAGACACAGACAGCAGTTATGTTTTGCATTTGTGGAAGAACGTTAAAGAGGTCCTACTGCAGATCAAACAAAACTGCTAACACTACCTGCTAGAGAAGTTCCACGATCAGACCTAGCACAGTAAAAAAAATTCATTTAAGATAAAACAGCATCTCTGCAAGCAATACACTCCCTTTGCAACAGCCCAACTGCAACATGAGCATCTCCTCACCTCCTAACTACAGCACCTAACAGTACAAGGTACATGATTTCACACAACAGCCACCCCTTCCCAAATTTAACCTCAGCATCTAAAAATCACAACCTGGATCTGAAAATCTGCAGGCCAGTCACTTTACAACGCACCTTCTCCAAACTCTTTGCGTTATAGCAGTCAGTTGCAGGTTTGCATGTAGTTTAGAAGTATTTATGCAAATGAAATGAAAAGCTGCAAACTGACAGCTTGTCTGTAAAAGTATACATTCTGAAGCAAAAGCATCCCCTAAAGTAAGCATTTGGGACATTCCGAGTTACTTTCTCCTATCTTCATTCTGTTGCTAAAACTACCTTTTTTTTTTTTTCCTTAATGCTCTTACTATAAGCAGGCCACTCTAAGACAGAAAACCCTTTCCTCACACTTCCCATGTTTTATTTTATTATTTGGGAACAGGGACTGGACTGAAATGAACACTGAAAAATATATTTATATATATATACACGTGTATATAAACATACGCATACAAACATAAGTATACATGTATCACACCTCCCTTCAATAACACTTGCTGTATAAGACTCAAGACTGCCCCTTCACTCAGATCCTCAGCCAGCTGATGCAGTATCCTGCAGTGTCCCAGAGAGCTCCTGGCCTTCCTGCTGCCCTGCATCACCATTCACCCTCCCAAGTGAGCTCTTCCTGCTCATGTACTCCTCTGTAAACAGGAGGTGTCTTCTCTTAAGAGGTAAATTAGCTGTGGAGTTCCTCTTCAGTATGACAAGTTTGATATAAAAATTTACAAATTACAAAAAATGAAGCCTAGTGCAGGTCTCCAAGTTCCTTAATGGGGTGGCCGCACAGCTGCAGCATTATTCTCTTTGCTTGGCCTCAGCATTTACACCCCACCTGTCAAAACCTCTCTGCAAGCCTGAAATATACATCTCTATTCCCAAAGAGCTCTACATCCTCTCTGTGGGCCAAGCGAATCCGAAGCTCATTCCCTAGACCGGGCAAATGCACGATATTTAACTGGATCATTTCCTGAAGTGAGAGCTACACCAGTGTGCCTGCAGAGGCAGGAAAGCCAGAAGAAAACTTTCCCAAACAAGTGCTGGATTATAAACAGAGGTCAGAGTTGCCCTCACTGAAACTCCCTTAGTCCCAGAGTTCAACAGCTTCACCAGCTTGGGCTCCGTGGCAGGAATTGCAGAGCCAGCAGACCAACACGTGGATTTTACAGGTGTAAGAATTCTGCGTGCACTGTGCCACTGGAAGTACACACCTTACGCTGTCCAGGAACTTTTTTAGATTCCCAGGACACTCGTTAACAAATGTATGTGATTCACCCTAAAAATAAATACATTAAAGCGTTTGAGCGTCACCAACCCAGCAAACAAATGGTTTTTTTGCCACAGCAACTGAATGTCAAGAACGATGTAGCCACAGAGAGGATGCCAGCAGTCGATCTGATTTCGAAGCACTGCCAAAGTGGATTGACATGACACTGACAGATTAAAAAAAGACACAGACAGGCAAGCGCTCGGAGTGGAAGGGGTAATGCATATAGTAGAGGCACATGGTCTCTAATGAGGCTCTAAGCAAATGTTTCAATAAACAAGGCCGTGATTTTCTAACTCCTGTGTGTCCGTAAGGCAGAATGTTTTGGTTCATTAGAACCAAAACAAACCCTGACAAAGACGTAACCGCCCAACCCTCTGGCAACAGCCCGGCCATTTAAAACTCTGAAAACTAAAGCTTCCACACAAGAAAAGCAAAGCCCAAGGCTGCCGGCAGCCAAGGCCGCCTCCTGCCCGCAGCAGGCCCTTCCCCTCCCGCCGCTCACCGTCTCCCTGCCCCGCAGCTGCTCCCGCTGCCGCTTCGCATCGAAGGCGGCGCCCACCGGGCACCAGCTGCTGCTGACGGCCCGGCGGCCCGGCCCCGCCGACCGGCCCCGCAGGGCCCGGCCCAGCGCCGCCGGCAGCGCCCGCCGGCAGCCGGCCAGCATGGCGGAGCGGGCCCCGGAAACAGGCCCAGGCGTTCCCGGCTCGGCCGCGACCTCGCCGCGTCCGGGCCGAGGGGGGGAGCGGGAGGAAGAGGAGGAGGACGACGAGGAGGCGGAGGAGGAGGAGGAGGAGCGCCGGCGGGCACAGCGAGGAGGGAGGCGGAGCTGCCTCCCCTCAGCCCGCCCGCCCGCCGGCTCCCCTCAGCCCGCCCGCCGGCTCCCCTCAGCGCGCCCGCCTCCCTCGCGCCCTTCCCGGGCGTTCAGGGGAGGAGGTGGGCGCCGCGGGACGCTGTGGGCCGCCCGGCTCTAGCCCTGCGCTGCTGGGAAGGGGAGGGAAAAGGAAGGGAAAGAGAAAGGAAAAGGAAGGGGAAGGGAAAAGGGCTCTGCCGCGGGCCTGCGAGGACCTGGCGGGCGCCGGGAGGGTGGTGAGGGGAGGGGCCTCTTCTGACTGATATTTCTCCTACGTGTTTACCACCTAAACCTAAGTCCATTTTAAAGCGGTTTTTTGGTCTAGAAGCTTCTATGACACAGACTTCTGGCCTGTGGTTTACAGGGAAAAAATGTCATCTTACTGAAAAATCACGTAACCCTCCCTCTCTAATTCAGCTGACGTGAGAAGTGCAGCCGGTTTTCCTGAAGAAACCCACCTCACTGTCCTCGTTTTCAAGGCCTGTGATCCGTACTCGGGGTTCAGCACCCGTGGGGACGTGTCCATGTTTCCTTGCCTCCCCCGGCAGTTAGGGGTGATGGAAGCCAGGCCTCGGGCTCCTACACTGCATTTGTGCTGAATTTCATGTCGCTGACCCTGTGTCAGCTGGCATCTCTGCTTTATTCTCTTCTAAGGGGAGGGAGTGAGACTTAGCAGCATCTTTTGTTATATTTTTGAGGGTTAGGGGAAAAGAGAAAGGAGGGGGAAATCCGAGACAATTCACCAAAATTAAAAGTTTTTTATGACACGGGAAGTATCTCTTGATCAGTTCTCCACCATGTCTGCTTCAGTGTTGATTAAAGATTATCCTTCATTCGGAAGAACTTGTTTTGCACCTGCTAGTTCTGAAGTACAGCAACATTATGTTGTGGTTTTGCACCAGTATTGAATATCTGCCCACATTAGAGAATCCACATGGCATTTCTTCCTATCACTCTATTTGGCTCTATTTCAGACCTTCAGCTACACAGAGAGCAAAGAAGCATATTTAAAAGCTGTAAAATCTTCCCAGCTGCAACAAAAGAGAGCAAGGAGCCCCTGTGGAGGTTTCAAACTACGCCAATGCCAAGTTTAAAAATTATTTTGAAATGGTTGGATGCAAATTAACCAAGTTTCAAGTCCATCTACATGTGCCACCTAGAAAGATATAAACTGGCTTGGAAGTAACTGCTGCTTAATGTTTATAAAAGATGGCAGGGACCCACATGTCAAAATTCCAGAGTTTGAAATTTTATCTTTTATTTCACCCACTTTCTTTTAAAATGTTTGTCCTTCAGAACTGGTGTACACACCCCTGTTTAACTACAGTAAGCCACCAATGTGCAATGAGCTAGTTGTGTGCATAATGAGGCCTGGTTTCCTACAGATACAAGTAGTGTGATCCTACACCTTCCCACTGTGATGACTTGAAGTTAAAACAAAACAAAACAAAAAACCCTCAACTTTTAGGGAGCTGTCTAGCTGGTCCCAACCTGCCCTGCAGTCCTACATCTCCCTTTCAGCCCTCGGCATACCTCCCTGGATGATCTCTGTTTTCCATTGAATCCAGTAGAAATTGGCCAGCAGATAACAACTTTATTAGAGAGGGCTGAAGTACACGGACATAGAGCATTCATGGATAACGTGGAGTTAACGTGTTGGGCGATGGCAGCGGCTCCAGTGGGTCAGAGGTGCTAAACAGGAGGAACCCAGAAAAGGTCGTATCATCATCCGCATCTGCAAACAGCCCGTTGAAGGTCTCTCCTTGGTGAGCCTGCAGCCACACCTCATCTCCTCCCTGTAGCTCGAGGATGGCGGCTCCCGAGGCCTGGTCCTCTCCACTCTGGTATCTGTCCACTGTGTGCAGCATCTTGATGCCATTTTTAACTAGAGCTACTCGGACGTTCCTTGAGTAGACAGTGATGTGGTAGGTGAAGTAGTAAACACCAGGGTATTTGCAGGTGAATTTGCCAGTAACTGAGTTGTAGTCATTTAGACTATTATACAGCACTTTGTCAAACTTGATTGGGCGATTCGGGGGGGGAAATTTGGTGGCGATTGTAAGGCCGACACTGAAAGCACTCTTTGGCAGGACTGCTGGGGCACCTACGTTACCCTTATCTCCTCTGTCTCCTTTTAAGCCTCTTTCCCCCTGAACTCCTGGATTACCCTGTGGCCCCAGATCTCCAGTATTACCTTTAGGACCTGGATTACCAGTCAGGCCAATTGGCCCTGGGAAACCAACTCTTCCAGGATGGCCAATTTCACCCTTTGTCCCTTTTGGACCTATGGGCCCAATGTCTCCTTTTAACCCCTTGTGTCCTTGCAGTCCCAGCTCTCCCTTCTGACCTTTGGAACCCACTGACCCTATAATTCCTTTTGGTCCCAGTTTCCCAGGTCGTCCTCTTTCTCCTTTATCTCCTTTGTTCCCCTTCTCTTCAACAGTCCCATTGGCCCCTAAATGAAAAAGAAAGAAAAAAAAAAAAAAAAAGATACGTTGTGATCTTCAACTGGATTAGTGGGGCACAAGATGAGTTTCAGCACGAAGACATGTATGTGTAGGTGTGTCAACACTATACATACTGTGCTCACTGTACATACAGTTTCTCATACATTTAAGTGCAGGATAAGAATAACATCTGAAGAACCTGCTATTTTGTTAGAAAACGGGTGCTCTGGCTGAGAGCAGCGAGAATAAACTCAAAGAAAGGAAGGTGTGATTTGTCTACAGGCTGATGGTACCACTGACAGCTCACATCATCTCAAGCACAAGCAGCATCTGTCCAAACACTTGTTTTCAGCCTTTGATATACAAAATGAGGGAGATGGTTCACAATTTAATCAGAGGGAGGTTCTATTTGGACAACACCCAGAACTTGCTTGCCATGTGTTTCTTTAATTTCTACATGATGGAACTTTGCTTGGGTTACCTAGATTGCTACCACAGTGCAACTAAAGGCTTTTTGTCATTGTTATTTGCTACCACATGCTCCATTTGTCCTTCATCCACTCTTGGACTAAAGCTCAAAGCCTTTGAAAATTCTCTCATTGCTGCACAAGGGTTTGAAGGTGAAGGTCTCATTAATTGAAGGGCATGTTAGCAGTTCATAGAAGATACCATATGATCATATACTCTATCAATCAGGAAAAGAAGCTGATAATTTCTGCATAAGAGCCTCTGGCTTCTGATGTTAGGAATGATGCTGTACTTACAGTTTACTATTCTCAGTTTACAACTGAGAGTATTTAACAGCAACAATGAACTGAAAACAGGTGAGACTGTATGGTGAGCCTCTGGGAAAAGCAGCGTGGGTCCATCAGGAGAAGGACACAGGTAAAGAAGGTAGCTTTGTCAATTTTAAACAACATTTGTGGCTTCATGTCTCACGCTCCTTCCAGGACTGGGGTCATTTCTAATAGACTGGAGAAAAGTCTGAGGGGTGTAGAGCAGCTTGTAAATATTCCCATGCAATGCATATATTTTCTCAGCATCAACTTCAGGATTTTGGAGAACCTGGACACTGTCTTTGGCAGGCTTCCATGCTTTTGGATGTATACCATCGTCTGGTCTAAGGATGAACAAGTCCAGCATCTCAGAGTTATTGAATTTGTGCAGAATGATGTGATACCACTTGCACACTGGCTGACTCCCTGCTTTTATGCACAAGTCACTCTGCACATGTACATCTATCTGACACAGGAGACATGCTGTGTATGCATAGGTTGGCTAAACAGGTGAAGTATACAGGATCTACTGTATTTCTAGGTGTGTAACTTGTGTCTGCTACAATTTCTTTTAAAAGTCCCTTTCCCTGAAGTTGCATACATAGCTACAGGAGCCTTACTTTCCTGAGGTAGCTGCAGATGTGGTGTCTTCCTCAGCGGCTGGCAAAAGGATCAGGGAAAGGTAGGATAACAGCTGAGTGAAGAAGTTTTAGGGTATCAGAGGCAGCAGGATAATTGGAGGTGGCAAATTCCTCTTATATCGTCAGCATATGGGTGCAGCTTCTACTACCTCTGGAAAAAGATTTTTTTAACCTTTATGTTACTTCTGCTACAACTAGAATGTATGGCATGTCCAGCGCTCACAAATACACGGACAGCACTTGATAGACAAATAATAAATTGAAACACTTCTCTGACCTTGTTCACCTTTCTCTCCATTTGCACCATCTTTTCCTGGACTGCCAGGAAGTCCTGCTTCGCCTAATACAGAAGAGAAAAACAGATTTTCATTAAACAATTAAATTACCAGAAAACTTGGGATGTAATCCTTCTCTAATCCTTCCTCTTCAAGCCTGCCTAAACAGTAATGTGAATAATAATCTTATTCCTGACTTTTAGCAGGTGCCATTCCTGGTACTTTTATCTTACGGAGAGATTGACAGAGAGCACAGAAACTCAGCTTGAGGACAGTGCTTTTTGGAGACAGAGGGAATCCTTGGCATAAAGAGGTGGGTTACTGAGATATGTAGAGGAACTACACTCTGGTCAGGACTACCAATGTGAAAACTTCTTGTCCTTTTATTGCCTCCATCCATGGAAGATACCAGCAGGAAAAAGAATGAGGAAGCCATATTCAGCAAGAAGCTTTGCAGGGGCAGGAAGCCTAGTAGAGAAACAATGGTAAACTCTCCTCTAAAGAAGAGACATCTGGAGGGGTTTGGCCAATGGTAATGAAATATTACAACGAAATAATACTGCCTGTAGATCTGAGGAAGTCATTTACACTCTTGATCCCTGTATCTAGCATGACATGAACTTTCCACTGCTCTAAAGAGAGCAATTATAGAAGTTACTTTTGTAGTAACATCACAGGTGACCAAGAGGTGTGTGATCAAATACCTGGTTTTACATCCAGAACACAACAGAAGAAAAAAAGAGTTGGCAGTGTGGATATAACCATATTCCAAGAGTAGCTCTCCGGCCACACAGACGGGAGAACAATTCTTTAGTGGTTTTCTGCACAATGGGCACAGTCTAGCATCTGCTGAAATTTCATTTACTTGGTAAGGAACAAAACTAAGTCTCATGTATTTTACTGCAAAGTTGTATGTACGTACAAATAATCAGTACAGTCATCGTAATAGCTTAATTTAGGAAAAAAAGTTGGGGACTTTATCAGAAACCAGTGATATCATGTGATAACTCACTGGAGTAAAGTGAGGGCCTTTGTAAGATAAATGAAAATAAATAAGCTCTTCTCTATATATTTTCCATTTTTCAGACTTGCCTGGACCCCTGCATATAGAAGAAGAAGGCAGTTAATTGTATGTACCTATTAAGAAGCTAATGGAGTTTTTTGTTTGTTTCTAGATTTTAAAAGGTTTTGGTTTTAGCCAGGCTAGGGCATTCAAAGCAGATGGAGCACATAAGTGATTGCTTGACAGACAACTCAAAATCATTTGGCAAACAAGAGAGTTCAGAATAACTCTTTAGCAATCACTGAGGTAAATACATAAGTGGGCAGACTTGCCTTTCAGTAGTCCAGGGCAGGCCATAAGCAATGAATAACTCCTCATTGCCCAAATTATAAGTGCTGTTTATTTTTCAGCTGATCTAGTTTACTGTATAGCCACACAAACAGTTGTGGTGCATGAGAGAGAAGAGTCAAGTGGGAGGAAAAGGATCTGGCTAGCATAGCCATCAATGAACCACACATCAGACTACACCTTCAACACTCATCCTGCAGTGTACACTGTCTGCGGAGGCATATACTTTTCTGGTGGAGCAGGTGATCCATTAGCTTAGCAACCTAGCCTGTTAAAGGCAGACATTTCCAGTAGCTTGAAAGACATAGTAAAACACTTTAGCACATGTTAATTTCTTTTAGACTGTTGACCTCAGTATGGTTTATGTACTAGATTATATACTCCACTGAAAAGAGCTGTGATTCACAACCCTTAGATCAGCACTCAGTAGAAGGGTTTATCTGATAAGTACAAGTTTGATCCAGATTGATTTGTGCAGCTGAGTTAGCCAGGCCCACAATAACAGTGTTTGTGACAGGTTTATGCTTTAAGCCGTAATGCCACCTGCATGATGCCACACAATAGCTGACCTAACATAAAGCCTGTTGGGGAAAAGTTCCCCTCCCCCCTCCCAAATTTTGTGAATGAATTTGAAGCAGCAGATTTGCACTTGTCCTGTACTTTGCATTCTGGGGTTGTGACACTTCAAATGAAGTGTTTTATGTCTACATGCCCACAGATTTATCACCTTGTGCAACCCTGGCCTTGCTATTCCAGCATGGATGCAAGGGCCATGGTTATCCTGAGGCTTAAAGTACTATGGGAATTACCAGCTTTAGGATGCTGACAAGATTACCTCTGTCTTCAGTATCACACACAAATCTCTGCTATAGCCTGTTAGAGCAGAAATAAACCCTACAATGTTTTTCAACAGTCTGCATTCCTGAATTTCCCTCTAGTGGCCCTTGAGTTACAGCAAGGAGGCACACTCAGAAGCAAGTCCTACAAATGTAAAATTTAGATAAGAAAGAGAAATTTTCTTTCCACTGCACACTTCTTATACTGAACAAGTTGTTGTTGTTGTTTTTTTACTGGGTTTGAAGCTCTTTACAGAAATACAGTTCCTATCTTAGAGATGTAGGAGTAGGTTTACAGGCTTTAAAATTTTCAAATAGACATGAAAATATTCCCCAAAATAGAAGGTAAAGTCTTTCTTCCTTTGTCCACCCCATGGACCTGACCCCTCCATAGTATTAGCTATCTTGCTTTCATTATTACATCTTTCTTTATATTTCCTTCTTCAAACAAGTAAATGACAAGTGTCTGAAATGTTTTCTGAAGGCTAGGCAGAATAGTCCCGTTAATGACAAGTTACTACACATAACTTTGGGAACTAATGGCATTGCATTTGATACATTAAATCATTTATTCTGAACATAGTACCTGTATCTCCCTTGTCGCCTTTTGAACCGTCACGTCCATCACGACCAGGTATGCCATTGTGCCCAGGATTGCCAGGGATGCCAGGATACCCTTGGGTACAGATGTCCTGGTTTTGTGTTTCTGCTGTGCTGACTACAATAGCCAGCAGTATAATCCAGCTTTTCATTCTTTAGATAGGTTATATGATTTTGGCTGAAAGATTTAAGAAAGCAAAAGTACATCTGCCTAAGTCTACCTTAGAAGGGTATGCAGGATGGGGAAGGGAGGAAAAAAAAGGAAATGGGTTTTCACCACATCTATTGTTTTGTTCTGGTTTATTTATAGGTCTCTGTATAGCATTAAGCACAATCCTGGAGACTAATAAATGCCATTTCAAATAATAATTTAATGGGAATATCAGCCATAGTGTCATTATACATTTGAAACATTAACTCAGCTTTAGACAATCTAAAATATTCCTTAATTCGTTATGATTTGGAGCATCAGGGTCTGTTTCATATTTTCTTATGCAATATGACTTGTGGAAATAAATGAGTTTGCAAAGGGAAACTCTGATGCAAGTAGATGGTGAGCAGCTGAAAGTCAGAAAAGCTCTGGGGAGGTTTAGAGCTACCTTTGGTGTCCTCAGGATCTAGCCAGCAAACAAGAAAGTAATAGCTCAGTACATCTCATAGAGTTTCACACTGTTCACTTTAAACCATGAGTGCATTGACAAAGCCCAGATTTCATGGATTTGGCATAAAAAGGCAACTTGGGCAAAAGTGATGATATTTGTTTTTCTTCCCCC
>JANZLQ010000027.1:6232033-6264422 GCA_026212715.1 Elanus axillaris | reverse complement strand
TTTTTCTTCCCCCCCCCCAGCAATTACAACAAGGAACATACAGTTGCAGCAGCTATGTGCCTATGTGCTGGAGAACTTCTAGTGACTTGTCTTACTCCAACCAATACCCTGAAACTGCAATGACTGGCAAGTCTACAAGGAAGTGTGCTAATAAAAATGTTGGTGTCCTAAGCCCAAATAGACAGTTAAAATTTAAGGTCTTGGGGGGTGATTCAGGTAAGACCAGTGATCCTGCATTCATACACAAGGTTTCATACGATGTCCTGTTTCTCCAACATTTTATCAGTGTTGATCATTTATAACCCAATATCTATCTAACAGCTTCTTAAGGGAAAAATAATATAATTGAGCTAGTCAAACAGCTCATAACCAAGAAGCAGCAGGGGTCTTAATGACCACTTCTCCACCCACATTTCTCCCTGCACGTGCTCATGACTGCACAGTTGTACCTCTCATCTCCCAGGAGCTGGCTCTGATGACACAGGAGGTGAGCTATGGCAATTCAACCCCCTAATTCAGCACAAAGCAATCATCTTTTAGTCTTTTTTGTTTTTCACTGGAGTTACTCATCTACTAGGTTAATAAGTTGAATGACCTCAGAGAGGGTCAAAGCTGGAGCAGAGTGAGATGAGGCCAAAGATGTGAGGGATCAAGTAAAGGAGTTTTTTGGCAAAAGCAAGTCTTTAGTCTGGTTCTCCCCCTTCATGTAACAATGCTACTTAAAGTCCAGCTTATATTTATCCTTTCACTAGAGTGTCCCTCCTATATAATGTCTTTTAATATAGGCCTGCCAAAATAGCTGAATACTTAATTCTGGGTGCTACCTGGTTTAAGTGAGTGTAAGAACAATTAATGAGAAGAGATTAGACTGAGAAACAAAAATCAAATAGCAACAACATTAATTCCCATTTTATTTGGAATTAATATTCATAAATTAATGCACAGAAGCTTGGGCTATATAGGTTAAGTATTTCTACAGGTAAAAGCAATAGAGTAAGTAAATTTTAGATAGTTGGCTTTTGAATTGGTCATTTTATTAATGAGAAAATACTAAGATCAGTATTCCTTCTGAAATATTAATTAGCATTGACTAAAAAAATCATGTCTTCTGTTTAATCTCTTCACCACCATCTCTCAGTCTTACGAAACAGTGCACACAAATACCATGCAGAGAGAGACCAGTATGTTCTCAATAAGAATAATTGCACCCTGTTAGCAGTATTTGACCTGAATATTCTTTTAACTTAATTTGTAGAGGAAGACCTTAATTATGGGACACGTTCCTTAATCTTTCTGTTCTGTCTTCAGAAAAGTTCCCCATTTTACAACAATTACTGGGAATGTGATTTAGGGTGCCTTTGTCAATAGTCTTCAGAGAGCTGTTTCAACACGCACCAGCAAAATCCTACTTTGTTTGCTGCTTCTGCATGGCACTAAAGAAAGTTGAAAATAAATTAAACATTTGCTACTTCTGAGCTATATAAACATTTGCTGCCTTAGTCAAAGGACTCCAGGGGAGTGCAGAAGGAAGAATTGCTCTGTATGACACTGTTAGGATATGGTGCACCCCATGGAGAAGTCTGACAGTCCTTGTCCACTGACAGAAAACCCCTTTCCCAGTTGTCTAAGGGAGTGTTTCTTGCCTAAGGAAGAGACAGTTTGGTCCCCATACATGGACTCCTCTCCACAAGCTGACAACATCAATATCGTCATCATCATCATCACCACCATCACATATCTAGTATCTTTGGTCTTACCTCAGTCACTTTGTACTTGCAGTGTTCTTGGGCATCCTTAACCAGAGTATAAAAGCTTCACGTAAAGGAAGGCACGCTTCAAATATGCGCCTTGAGGACAAGCACTTGTTTGGTCACTAAATTCTCAAAGGTCAGTGATTTAATTTTGAGAGCTGTTCAATAATTAAAACAGAGGTTTAAACTGGAATCTTCCTATTTATTCCAATATTAAGCTGAAGCACTTTGTACTTTGGCTTTCACCACTGTTAAGTGAAATAAAATTGTGAAAATGGATCAATAAGGCTTTGATTTGCATGTTCCATTATACAAGTACATTACACAAATGTTAGCCTTTGACAGCTTGGTTGGTCTGTAGGATGGAAGGCACGTCTCGTACCATTATTGTGCTGCAAAAACATGTAAAAAAGTTAGTTTCTGTATCAAGCAATTTACAACGGAATTAGGGACGAAAAGACTATAGAAATTAAAAATAACAATGTTGTGAATGTGGCATTACAAATATTAAATGATTATGGAAAAGAAGTAAGAAGGTTGAATTAAATTAATGGAATGACAAAGAGAGCTTTTCATGTATAATTAGCAGGCTCCCCATCTAGCCATTCAAGCATCAGTCAAAGCTATTGCGCTACTAAATTGTATATTATTGGTAACTAAATTTGAAGAAACCATAATGATACTTAACTGTGTCTTCTTGAAACTACTGAAACTGCTGCTATTGAAGGACTAGTGGAAGTAAAGCCACTGCGCGTATCATCAACTTCTTAAATGCTGATTGTGAACACTGAAGGATAAAACCAATAGTACCAGGAGTTAATGTGTTACAGGAACTGGCCTTAATTCACCCCTGTTGGTGCAAGTGACTGAAAACACTGTGTCTGAGGGGGTTCCCACCCTGCAAAGCTATGACATGTGTGGCCTGCGTATTGAATAAGGTATCCTCAGCACAGATGAGCCATGAATAGTTTTCACTAAGGTCTTCACCACCCCCCTGTGGTATTAAGAAAATATTGCAAGCCTTATGGTGCCCTGGTTTGTATCTGGGACATGTTGTATCTACTGTGCTCTGAAGAAAAGGAAGGACAATGATGTGTAGCAATTGGCTGCTCTACTTGAATGAACTTCTGTAGCCAAATTAGCTTCGCTGCTGTGCTAATTAAGAAGAAATGAGAGCGACGAGAAACAATCCTTTTCTCTGTACCCGTCAGGCACCATCTGAAATTTTCTAAGGTTGTTTAGCCTCGTCCTCCTCTCACACTTCCAAAGTTTGAGTTATTAAAAAATAGGCCACCCTGCCAGCTTAGTGCCATGCCCGCAGTCATCTGTCCTGCCATGCAGAAAACCTGGATTTGTTGAGGAACCTTCCTTGGCTGCAGGATGCTGGGAGAGCCAGTGGCTCGGGGAGGAAGACAGCACCAGGGGCAGGGGGGGCTCCTGGGGACACAGCACCGGGGCAGCAGGACCCGCACGCTCACCTGAAAGAGGCTGTGAATTTTACAGCGACAACACTCACAGTCTGTCTACCCCAATCCTGAGGTGAGAGTGACATCATTCATTAGTTACATCTACCTTGATGGACTCTGCAGTTAGTCCGGTTTGATGCTTTTTTACAAAGAACCAAGAGAACTGCTGTAGGAATGGCCTTAAAGACAAACATGACCCTCAGCTGCTTTCTAATGTGCCTTGTCTCATCACAGAATAATGTCTTGCAAATAACTATGCAGTAGCAAAAGTTCATTCTTAAAAACGTTGGATCTGAATGCAGGAGATGGGGGGGGGGGGGCGCTAGATTGATTGCTGTGCTAATTACCTTTGTTAGGAGCTGAATATGGCAGTAACGACCTTGAGATGGATGGTTAATAAAAGACCATATACCCAACCTTATTAGCAGAGCACCTTCTAGACACTTTTTCAGTCTTTCATGAGTTGCTATCTCCAAAGTCTGGGGTGTGCTCCTAGGTGGGGGCCAAGGTTAACTGTGCCGAGGGAAGCTGCCTACTGACAGCTCACTTCAGCGTATGTGTATTCTGCCTTCTTATTTCCCATGTACCAGAAACAAAGGAATTTGGCATGTCTCTCCTTCTGCCAGCAAAGTCCCTCAGGAGCACCTGGAGTTCCTCCTTCTCCCTGAAGCAGTTTCAGCTTTCCAAAAATCACTAGGAAAAACCATCGATAAATCCCACATCACCTTGTATTTCTCTTCTGAGTGGAACTCAGCCCTTGAAGGACAGGGGTACTCCTTGCTCTGCTAACCTCTGCCCTCTCAGATTTACCCTTCTCAACTTTGCTGACACCAGACTCCAGGGATGCTGACACCTTCCAACGCTCCCTTGCCTGCGGCGTGGTTTGTCCAACATCGCTGGTGGCCCACTCTGAATGCTTAAAGCATTAAAATGACTTGGGTACAACTTTGCCCAGGTGTCACCCCCCCGCCAAGGTGCACAACAGAAATGTAAGGTGTAACATAAACAGAGGGAGTGTGTGATGGGTGTGGATACTTGTCTGGTGCAACCTGCTGTAGGTGCCAGCAGAGACATTATCTGGGGATGCTATATGGAGTCTATGACAGGGGTGTGAGTGTGGGTGTATATATATATGTGTATAAACACACACACATCTGGTTTTTTGAAACCAGAGCCTAAATACCTAGTAGTGACAGTATGTGAGTTCTCAGCCCTAGGTAATTGCCTGGACCACCAGAAGTCAGTTCTGACTGCAGTGAACTAAAGCTAATACAGAACTAAGATTTAAAGAAACCCATGTTGTGCTGACAGTTTACACAGTTTTGACATATTCTCACAATTACATGTTCTCTAGTGAGTTAGCATAACTGAATTTTGAAAAATATTCAGAAACACACTATTTGTGTGCTTTCCTTACAGGCTACATGATGTGCAGTTTTTCATTGCTGACTTCTTCATTTCTCCTTTGGTACTGTAACGTAAAAAGGCCGAATCCTTGTCTCCGTTACCAAGCACAGATCATCGTGTAGCCTGAAAAAAAAAAAAAAAAGAACCAAGCCAAAAAACCAAGACAAGCAGTGCCATTTCTGCACAACCTAAAAGCTCTAATTGATAGATCCTCTCTCAGAGAACTTAAAAGCTGACAATATTAAATGATCTGCAGGATTTTGCCTGACTGCCAAAGCATGAAATAAAAAGCACAAATGAGCTCAGTGGCCAGATGAATTGCAGGCTTCTTAGATAACCTATTTATCACAACGTCCTACTGCAGTGTTTGCTCAAGGTATGTTTTTTGGTCATCCGATCTACTTCACTAAGAACTCTGACTCTGCCTTTCACTTTGATATTGGAGCACTCCGCATGCATCCTGCTGCAGCAGCAGCACTTGGGAGGCCTGGAAAATGCTCAGCTTTGAGGTGAACGAAGAAATAGAGATAAGAGCTTGCACATTGGAAGGAGGGGGAAAGACCTGGCAAACCCAGCTATTCTGCCAGCATTTGAAATTGCCAAAGCATTTTTGATGAAAAGATTTCAGCAAAGTACGTTATTTTGTTAAAGATAACGTGTCTCAGTGAAACAATTTTTGATGCAGCCTTGAGCAGGAAGGACACACGCACGCCTTTCAGATGTGGTCCCTTGCTATGTCAGAACAACGAGAAACGAAAAACTTCCCTGAATCAGAGCAGTAAGCTGAATCTTCAGCAGCGTTACCCATTGCTCTAACAAGCAGGCAGGTAAGCCTGTTCACAGACCACAGACATTTACAGAACATGCCTTTTGGGTGAACCCTTTCAAAAGGTTTTGCTTTTGTTCCAAAGAAAATAAAATTTAATCCTTACCTAAACTACAGTACTTAGTTCACCATCCTCTGTCAGCTGGAGCTTTATTAATACAGAAGCTGCGTTTGCATTTACTTCCAAGGGGTACTGTGGGAGCTGTCTGCCAGGACAAGTTAAAGCACAGTGATTGCAAATGCATGTGGCGGGGACAGTAACAAGGATGGGTTTTGCCTGAACGATGAAGACTTCAATCCCAGAATCAGGTTTAGTAGTTGTTAAAACAAACTTGTGCTGGGAAGTACTGTAGCTGTTACTGGAACACCAAGAGAGGAGGGTGTGACATTTTTTCCTTTAAAATAATAAAATAAATATGATAGTTGATACGTTTTTGCATCACAGAGGATATTTTGTAGGCAATTTAAAAAACCCACAACAATTTTAAAACTGCACAATAAAGTTTTATAAGACACAGCTGAGGAACTTCAGCTTTGTACATTATTTAATTCAAACATGTACAATAAGAGAAAAATAATGGGAATGTAAGTTTGTACTTATTTCCAGAAAATAGATTCATTTGACAAACAACGTTCCGAGAGTAAATAAACCTTGTAATGCAATTACTTCAGAACAAATGCACATCAAGCTACTGCAGTCCTCTAAATTGTACTTCAGCCGTCAACAGCCAATTCATCTGCTCTGTAGCCAGGACACTTCATTTACAACACATGTAACAGCACACAGATGGTAAGATGCACAAAGCAATGTACGCAAGATAAAATGTTACAAAACACTTGTCAAAATAAAATATATATGCAAGTCATCCCTAGTATTTACAACAAATAGTTTTAAATTAGAGATCATTCAGAAGGCATCTCCTACATACAAATGCCACACATAGTGAAAAAAAGCAGAAAGGCAAAGAAAGGTACTGTGTTAGTTATGGCTAAAGACCTTTGGCTCCAAAACTCTGTTATAATTATTTTCAAAAGACAACTAAAAAGTGGAACATTTGAGTAGTCTGTCTTTGAACTCCGTTATTACACTGACCACTAAAACTCAATGTGAAATTTAGCATGGCAAGAGCCACTTGTAAAACAATCTTATTATTTTATACATCAAATGCTCTGAGCTAGATGCAATTATGGTTTGGCATTTCCCTAACTCAGTGGGAACACATTTGAGGACAACTATATTTTACTGCATCTCATGCATAACGTCTGAGGTTATCTGCTCAGCAGGCCATCAGGAAGGCTCTGGCTGTGCTTTATCTAAACGAGGCACAAATCTGCTTAGTAGTTGCCCTAGAACTCACATGCCCTAGAAACATGCAGAAGGGAGAGGAAAAGAACAGATGCTGCTGTCACACCTTTCTGATCCTGTAAAAGTTTTGTTACCAGAAGGAGGATCGGGGCAAGAGTTGCTGGAATATAAACTTTCACATTTTAGTTGCAACTCTTTTTCCCCACAGACTCTAAATCAGGCTAAATCCCAAGTAAATATTTGTCTTAATTGTTGGATAATGTAATTGTTTGTTGCCATTTAACTATAATTTGTTTAAAAGATTATGGTGTAGTCCAAATTTGGCCAGCCTTGTTATATTTTACCTTAATCTGTTGCAAGGTCAGATTGCAAAGAAAGAAACATTATAAAACAACCACAGCTGTATGCAGGGCACTATATGTAAAACTGTCCTGAGTAATCTGCACCATGGAACATTTGCTTTTTATGTCTCTGAAATTCACTTCTTGAGAAAAAAACTGCTGCATCCAAAACCATATGCAAACATTTCTGTCCATTTTTAGGGCTAAGGCACCAGCACTACTACATGGGAAAAGCCTTCACGGGTACTGACATGTCAGGAAGATACATCCCAAAACCTCCTTTTTATTCCAGCACTCTGAAGAACCAAGCCCTGGCAGGAAGTAGGTTTCAGCAAACACACATATGTAATTAAGTGTGGATCTCATAATGTCTTCAGGTCCAGCTGGGAAAGTTTCTGGTGAGCACTGCAATCCAACTTCAGACTTTTTTTTTTGCATCTAGAACAAGTCTTTCAAAATGTGATTATGAAAAAGCATCATCTCCACTTCCACAGCACATGCATCACTTTGCTTTGCAGGCCTGAATGTGGCAAGTACCCCCAAAAATGGGTATGTAATAAACACAAAAGGGTTACTCATTTAAGGGGAAGGGCATGCATGCATGCCTGCATTTGGAAGTCTGCTCTTTGTGTTTAAATAGAGCATTTAGAAGTATCTTTTTAAAAATCTGAACAGAAATGGCTTGTTTTAAACATCAAAAGAAAAATACAACCCAGTCAGCTTTTTTCACTAACTTTCCCCATGCATTTTCTTTAAGCTGGATCACTGAAAATGTCAGTGCATATTTCCAGTTCTTAACTGCTTCAGATCATCTTCCATTGCTATGGGAAAGCACAAGCAATGAAGTTCACTATGCACTGAACAATTCAGCTGAGCATCACCAGACTTTGCATTATTGCTGAGCTATATACACAAGGCATTTGAAATGTACAGTTGTCAAAAGATGTCATTTAAAATCAAAACCACAAAACTGGGCTTTGCAGAAGTTGTCACAAAGTTATCAAATCACAAAATCTAGCGACTAGTGGGCATCAGAACACTGACGATAAATAAAAATACAGAGGTAACAGTAGTAGGAACAAATACATGTTTAAAATAAGGCTTTTTTACATTGTTGTTAAGATGCCTGGCCTCTAGCCCCTTGTTTGTTCTTCATATATTACATACTCATGGCAAAGCTGATTGTGTCCATTGTCAAAGAATATCCTTGGATCTATCCTTATCATCAGATAATGCCCCTAATCAGCAGCATAGGATAAAGTATTGTAAAGACATTCAGAGCAAATCAGTTCTGAAACATATGGAGTCATTCTTTCCTTTCATATTACCAGCAGTCTTGTCATTCTCAATGAGAGCTAGCAAGCAGAAATGATCAGTGCTGCAAATATTGAGATCCTGTTTCTTCCTGGTAGTTTTTTAAAAGTTACTCTCCCAAATCAACTTCGTCTCATAGGCAAATCAGACCAGCGCAAATCACGTATTGCATATGCTGGCCAGAGCTGACCTTAATCGAGTCAAGTTCTCCTTCCCATACAGACTGATGACTCCAAAACAAAAATCCATCTCCGGTCCGGTCCACTCAGTTTCTCTGTCCCTTCCAGTAAGGATTTCTCTTTCTTTGTGAAGAAATAATTGGTCAAAACCCATTGTCAACTGACTACATATAAGAAGCATGGATCCAGATCACCTCAATATATTTACATTACCATTCATCCATCTTCTAAGTCAAGCTATATGAATACAAAGTGTGAGAACTACATAACATAGCCAGCAGCCAGCACATACTGTCTCAACTCTGCCTTTGTACATTCACATTATCTCCGTTAGAAAATTAAAAAATACTTTTTACACAGAGGAATAAGCATATTGGAAATATAAAGAAGCACCTCCTAGGTGAAGAAGTGCACAAAAAGTGATACAAAAGCTCTATACTGAAGAGCATACATCCATGCAGTATATTGCTGTGACTGAAAGTAATCAATCTGAGATGCCCTGGGCTCCTCGTTTCCACTTGTGTGCAATAAATGCACATATCTTCATAGTCCATTTCACACTCTGTTCATGTTTCTATATGACAGAATAAAATTTCCCTGTTCCAATCTGGAATATGGTAAGGCCTTGCGGGATGTTCTCCTGCCATTTGGCAATTTAGTAGAAAAAAAGACAGGAAGGATTAGTGTCCACCAAATTCTGCAACAGCTGGCTAATCACATGGGATGTTTCCACCTGATTTTAATGGGTGGTCTCTGCTCAGTGCTCCAAAAGGAAGGAGAAAACTCTCCTAAGATTCCTTGCTGATATACCCCTAAGGAAAAATTCCTCCCTATCCTAAATTTGGCCATCGATATAAGGTTAAGAAAAATGAAATGTTACAATGACCTGCATGATTCCATCACTACTTCAACATAACTAAGAAACAGAGATCAAATACAGCTGCTTCAGAGTAACAGCAAGTTGTCTTTGTCAGAAGGGAGACTGCTCTTCATCAGCAATGCTGACACTTGGCAACATTGACTTCAGAGCAGTCTTGAGGACCTTCATTTTTCTTCTAGACAAAGGTTGTATTTCTGGCTCAAGGGAGCCTGAGGTTTTCCCTCCAAAACCGGAGATTCACTGAGCTCAAATAAATTTAACTGTGTCTCCAAGGCCCTTCTTTGGAGTAAGTCTCCCTCTGTGCTGATGTCCTTCTCAGGTCCTTGGCCTCTTACTTTTTAAAGGGGGTGAGTTTGTTGAAGGTATGCCAGAAGAGGGATGGCTTCCGCTTGGGTTCTGCCAGGGCAAAAACCTGCTGCTGCGGGATGCTCGTAGGCACAGTGATGTGGCGCTGATGGATAGGATGCAGGCTTTGGTGTGGAGGAGGCACAGGACACCCATTATAGCTTACACCTGCAAAAGGAATGGTTTGAGAAAGCATATAAGTCAGCTGGCAGGGCAACCAATACTGGGAAAATTTAAGCCTAGGACCATGGGACAAATTCAATGGTCAATAAAGCCAGTGTGAATTTTGCCATGATCTTGAATGGAAGCACCACTAAAGGTTACTTTTTTCTGGTATTAAACTTTTAATTGCTGCATTGATTTGGCTTAAGAAGAGAATAAGAACAGTAAAAATAACATTAAAGAATTACCAAAAATAAGCAGCAGTTTCACATAGCCTGGCTGTATTGTTTGCACAAGTAAATTCTGGTATTTTAAAGGAATGACTTAACACCGTAGATACTTGTATTTTAGTCAAATCTCAATAAGGCTGGGTAAAATATTGCCACCAACAAAAATGTTATTTCTTCAGTTTGGAAAATATTTTTCCAGGCTAATGTTCTCAGACTGTGACCTCTGTGCATTCTGAACAGATCTCCTGATCACAATTTTCAGCCACTCCCCTGAAAATCCAGACAGGTTTTATAGGTATCTAGTGATTGATAAAGAGAAAATGCTTTAATAATATGAAAGCCAGGGAGCAAAGGACTACCTAACGTCAACTCCTTCACTCCTAAATTCAGACTTAATCTGGTCAATTTATTCTCTCAACTATTCTCACTTGCTCAATTTATTCTCTCAACACACTAGAGATTTGGCTTTAAGACAGAAAAGGACAAAATCACAACACATTTTCTGAGAGAGAAAAAGTATTAAAAAGCTGTTTCCAAAGAAACAGATTTCTAGTCCTTCCTTCCTTCTAGTCTAGGACAGAAGGAAGCCATTTTGAGTGTATTATTATAAATACAGTAACACATGGCTTGCAAAAAGCACTTTAAGGTATTTTAAACAAAGCACAGAATGGCTGAAGAAGAACAAGCTGTTTGAGTGAAACAAAGGAAGGAATCAGTAAGCCTCATTTCTAATTTAATCCCCGCACGCATGTCTTACATCCCTAAATAAACCACTTGCCTTACCTCTTGAGTTTCTTTTCTAATAAAGAGAACACTGACTTGCCTGTCTGAAGGAGACTGGGGAGCTGATTTAGTAGACAGTATAGAAAGGCACTGAAATTTGATATTAAAATACAGGTTAATGGAAATTATTTGAACTCCATGTAAACTATGACATTTTTTTAAAAGATTGAAGAACTCAACCATAGCCAGATTGTGCTCTTTCCTAACATAAAGAACGCTGGAACACAGTAAGAATGTAAAGCAGTTCTGAACACCCACCTTTAATTTTTCCATGCCTTGACTTACGGGCATTCTGCATGGCTTGCTTCTTCTGGTTTTCTGAGATTTCCATTCCTATGTCAAAGTGTAAATTAGGGCACTGGTGTAAAAATGCTGTATCTAATACTTGATTACATTAAATTAAAATAAATATATTCAAAACAATTTTTAGTAAATCTTAATAGTAACATACCTGAAGTTTTTAGAAGTATGTTTTACTTTGTCATATGAATTTAAAGACAGCTTTTCACTGGGAAAAAATAGGAATGTTAATTTGCCTGTACATTACTGGGAAAAAACTGCTTTCCAGTTCCTGCAAATGGAGATCACTGGGGAACTAACCCTCAAGAAGTCTTTTTATAGATATGTCCAGATAACAAGAGATTAAAAAAAAATGTAAATTAACACTTCTGAAAGCTGCAAGCCACCAAGTAATAGATCACCAATGCAGAATCTGTTTCTTTTTTCACTCACTCTGAGCTAACTTGGGGTAACAAACTGAAGTCACTGGTATTGCCGTAGTACAAATTTGGGTACCTTTCCCTCCACTTGGAGAAGACAGTATCACATAATCTGTCAGACACCGAAGCAGGCTGTGATGTCACTGTAGCTGCATCAGACCGGGGCTGGATCCCTCACTCCAGTGTCTCATGTACTTGTTTGCATACTTGTATAATGGACATGACGCTATAGTATGTGGTCAACCCTGCGCTATTTACTACTGTGTGACAGGTGTAGGACTGACCTGTGCTGAGTACTGAGATGCCAGAAATCTACTATGAAAGGTGACACCAGTGGTTGGTGCCATCTGGAGCCTATGTACCGGCATTCCAGTTTCCTCTCCCTGGGTACAAGACAGTTGAGGTACATGGATATGTTACATTTGCACAAGGAGACAACAGGGTGTACGTGCTGTCACTCATTTCACTCACATGCACATAAAGAGCACAGAAGTTGTAATTCAAAGTCAGAATGAAGCGTCTGGTTTGGTTCCATTTTGCATCTTCCTGTACTTCTCTATACTTTTAAAATTACCTTTACTTTTTTAGCCTGAACTTATGAAGAAGTTATAACAAATCAGCCTATTAACTTACAATACAACTGCAGTTCGCCATAATTTTGGGGTAGCAGAAGTTTATTTTATTCTGCATGGTTTTTTTCCTTTATAGAAACAAGGAAACAGATTTTAAAAAATGGAAGCAATTTCATCAACAGAGATCGGACCACTTTCTTAGGGTTACTATTAGTGGTTTGGAGAAGGATTTTCTGGCTGTGGCCTTTTCTTCCCATATATTCATAGAAGCTAAGAAAAGCTAGATACGGTTTGGGAGACAGTGACTCGCACCAAAGTGTCTTTGAAAATAGAAGTAAAATGCCATTTGCAATTCTGAATTGGAAGAGTATGTATTTGTTCTCTAAGTGGTTAGATTAGAGGCTTTGTGTGAACTCCAGCAAGATAGCTTACAAAATCAACAAGATAAATTTAAACCTGAGGTTGAGAATACTGGCGCCTTTCCACTGGTTTTGGCTAAAGGAAATGTTCCATTATGCCAAAAAAAGGAAATTTTAGAAAAGAAGCAGTCTTCTGGGTAATGGAGAAAACATCCAAGCCACTGTGACTCACAAGACTAGATGGACATTAGCTATTATAACTCAACTATCTTTCCTCTGGTTCATGATACCTGTGCCAAAACAGGTACATCAGAATAATGAGTTGCAACGTTTGAAAAGCAAGTTTCCAGAAGGCTGGATGTTACATGGACAGAAAAGACTGCATGTGCCTATGTGCCATTATCAAATACACAGTTTCTCATTATACTGAATTTTCTTCACTATATTGCATAGTGCCTGGAGAGCAGCAAGCACAATGGACCCTCCCTTGCAATCCTTGTGCTCAGCACCATAGGAATTTGTGACTCAGCGCTAAATAAGGGTTAGTGTTATTACGACAAATCTCATTGTTATCAGTGCCCCTGCCACCACTGTTGAATGGTTACCCTTTTGAATATCCTATGTCGATTTTCATGAGGTGCCAGTAGAATAAATAATGACATTTAGGGCTGTAGCTGCTACACCTTTGCAGTTTCCTCATGCTTGGGGATTTCTGCAGCAGTGTCACTTAGAAAGAATGGCAACACCCCACTGCCTGCATAAGAGAGACTGGCAGCTGCACAGGGCAAGCACTAGTGCGAGCCTCGGAAGCATCCTAACATACAGCATTTAGCCCACTCCACATACTCTCCTGGTAGTCTATGAAGCAACCACTGCAGGAGGAGGAGCAGATACAGATCTGAAGAGCTCAGGAATGCTCCTCAAAAAGGATGGGAATAGAAATTGTTCACATTTTATCTTCTTTTGCTCAGCGCTGCTCACAAAAGTGCAGGAGCTGTGATTTATTCCATATCGTCCTTCCATATGACTGTACTACTGTTCTTGTCGTATGCTGGAGTGGAGGCTTTCTGTAACTTTGTTGTAAGAGGGATTGTTTGGACACTCATCATCAGATCCTCTGCATTGCTTTAATACCTTCTGATCACCTGCACCCTTCTGCAGTATCCACTTTATTTTAGAGTCCTGTTTAGGTGAATTAGGAAAGGCAGCCACCACCCATCCCCATGAGGACAAGGTCACTGAACAAGCTCTATACAGAGCAACTTGCGAAAGCCATCAGTGTTGTGCCTGAGAGGATCATAATGTCACACCATGATATTCAGCAGAGGAGAAGAGTTGGTTTTCAGAAGTTTGGAAAGTCTGAGGAAAGTTTAGCTGTGGCTGCTTCATTGTTTACTCTAGACTCCAGACAACTGGGGTTAATTGCAGCAGTTGTTGCAATGGGAAAGAGTTAAAACTGGTTTTAGAGTATGAACTGGTAAACTTGAAAGTATTTTCTTCAGCTTATGAACTATCTACAATACATACGGAGGAAGCCTTATTTAAATATTTACAACAGTACCAATAGAGAAAGGCACTAAGATCGAAAGATTTACATTTGTAATCTAAGAGTTATTCCTGTTTTCCTATTCTTCTGACCAGGTGTTTTAAGTGAACATGGAATATGAGATTTGGCATCTTGTTTAAATTTTAATAATTTCTGAGTTATATCATCCACTTCACTGCACTTCCAATTTTAATCTGCTATTATCCAAAGCCTATGCCTGAAGAGTGTTGTTATAAAAAGGAAAAGTTCTCATGCAGTCAACACACACGGATGTACTAGTATTTTCATTACCTCTTTAGAATATTAAAAAGAGTTTTATTTTTCTTATTAGCATTGCTGTCTTCTTCGTGTATGTTTTGCCAGTGAAATTTTGCTGGAGCTTTTGTCACTGATCTTAAAGGAAGCATGAAACTATGCAAAAACTAAAATTTGAGTAACAATCCTAAATGTACATGCACAAAGAAGACACTGTCTTTAGAGTGTCCCACAGGCTGTGGGTCTAAAGCTGATGCTAGGATTTGGTACCTTTTCCCTTGCTCACTCAAGGTTAGGCTTCATTTCTCTGCAAACTGCCCAGCGGTGCTATTGGTGGGTCCGTAACCAATGATTATGATGCAACTGCACAGGTCTCCTGGACACAGGAGGTGCCATTATATGACATGGCCAGTATAGAACTACAATTATTGCTGCTTGGCTTTATAATAAAACGTCCTTTACAAACAGATGTTTGGGGCCAATGATTCATACAAAAATCTGAGGATTTTGGATGGATTTTTATTATTGACTGGTCTTTGTGAATTGCATCTTGTTATATCTCACATCTCATTCTGCTCCGTAATGCACCAGAATTACATGCATTACGCTGTGACATGGATGTTATAGCTAACTGCCCTGGACCTTTGGCCCACAATGACAGGGCAAACACACCTGAATAGGCATCACTTACACAGCTAAAGGTTATGTTGGGTAAGAAAGAGACACCAGTCCCAGAAGGCAGAGTGCCCGTCTGCACAAAGCATAAAGAAGCATAAAAGCAAGAAGATTCCCCTTTGTTTTTAACACCTTTTTAGAGAGGAAATCCTTCCACTCACCCATTTCCTTGTCTTCCTGAACTCTTCTCCTCTCACTTTCGCATGCCTCCATCCATCTCTTTTTATCTTCCTGTTTTTTTGCACAGAACAAATGAATCTCTTCTGTGGTTCTGTTTAGTATCTTAAAAGCATTCTTGACATTAATGTTAAAGTCTTTGTCTCTGCCATCTTCAGTGTCCACAATTTCCATCTCATCCATGTCAATACGATCCTTATAATACAAGATGTCCCTTCTCAGTAAGTCCTTCTTACAGAACACAAGCTGATGGTCAAAAAGGAAGAAAGTCCTCTGCTGGCTTTTGCCTTGCTTTGATATTTTGGTCAGTTCTCCTGAGTGGATCAGTTCTGAGCTTCTGGCTAACACATCTGGTCCCTAAGAAGATAGATAGATAGATAGATAGATAGATAGATAGATAGATAGATAGATAGATAGATAGATAGATAGATAGAAGTAGTAAGTAAATAATATTTTAAGATCTCATTTTATAATCAAGTCTCAAGTTCATTCATTTTTATTGTGTTTTTATTATTAGATTTGAAAATGTCACAGAATGTAGATTCTCTTCTGCAGAACATGGTTCTGCTTGCTCTACTTTATTTCTACATAAAACAGGAGGAAACTCATTAAAGTCAGCGAAGCAGATTCAAGTTCTGACAGAACTACCGAAAATCCAAAGGAGATTCTATAGGTCTAGCATTACAAAAAAATCCATTCTGTCATCTCAATCCAGTGTTAGCTCAAAGACAAGTGTCCATGTTAATACATGCTGCTCTTCCTGATTTATAAACAAGGTAATCAGTAACAGAATCACTGCAAATGAAGCAACTGGACTTTTAACTGAGCAATGACCGGTTGAAAAGTAGACACCATAAACTACCTACTATGCAGAAAGATGTATCCTGTAAAGGACATGAAGTACTACTGTACACAGTACCTTTGCTCAGGAAATGGACAGGCTGACACTTACCTCCCAGTCTACGATAGACACTTGCCAACGTGCAATCTTGTCTATGCTTTCTAGTCTTCGTTTTCGCTCATTGATCAGGCACGCTACATTCTTCATAGCCTCATATGCAGCTTTTATGTTGTTATAATCACTGTGAAATGTAGGCACGTTTCAAAGATCACTTATGCAATGGATATGATGCAATCACAACTTGTGACACAGTGCTTGAAGTATTAGCCCACATTACCCATCTATCCCTCTACTCAGGGTACTTAGGTAAGAGAAACCCAATTCTCAGCTATCCTGAACCTCACACAGTAGTCTGTACAATTCAGTGCTGCTGTACTGATAGGCTTTGTCCAGGAGCAAATTACTGAACTGGTGGAAGGAGGCAGAGGTAGATTAACAAACTGCAGCACTGTCTCTACTGAAAATAATGGTAGAACTCCTGTTGACCTCAGTGATACCTACATTTCAGCAAAGGTATTTGTTTTTAAGCAAGATTTTAGTGGGAAGGGCATTCCTTTAATCATGTTTAACAATGGTATTTTCTCCTTCTTGTTCCCAGTGGCTGGATCAATGAATGCAAATGGAGAACACTGTGTGGGCAGAAAAAACACCGAAAGCGACCTCAAACAGGGTGAGCAAGGGACCCAAGAACATGGGTACCAAACAGGGGGATGAAAGGAGACAATGCTGACAAAATGGCCAATTTTCATGGAAGAAGTGTGTGAAAGCCTAGACTTGGTCACCTTCCCCCACCTGGTCCAGGTCATATGCAAGTCTCCTGTCCTTCTTCCATTGCTCTGCTCCCCTCCTTCTTTCCCTGAGCTCCCCACATGCTTATGAATCTCCTCAACCTGTAGGCTGGTTTTTATTCCCCTTTGAATAACATCCGTCACTCCTTCACCTTCCTCAAATGGGGTCTCTGAGAAGAGAGAAGGAGAGACACATGTTTCTTGCCTTGGAGTCCCAGCAGAGCAGCTGCCTTCCCTCCTTATCAGAACGCTTCTTGCAGAAAGGGGAGCCAGAGGTAGAAAACAGCGTGAGCCAGAAATAAATCCTGCAAAGGGGTCAGCCTTGCTGTCCTTTTTATCTGCTTCTGCCTCAGTTCCTATTTTCATCAGCTGCTGCTGATGGATGCGCTTCCCTTCTAAATCTGCAAGTTACTCTCATCTGTCTTTATCTGTGGAAACTCTTTTCTGCTACACTGTATACAAAAAGTGAGATTAACAATAACAGGATCCTACTAATGTCAAGGAGATGTCCCACAGGGTGACAACATGATACACATGCTGCTACTCTTGCCCTTCCTTATCTCAGTTCCTTCTTTCTTTGTCAGTGTGTATTTTATTCCACACTTACTGCATAACCTTGGCTTTCACGGCAGGCTGTGCACACTGGATCTTCAAACTTTTCATGAAAACAAAACAAAAAGCTACCAAAAAAAACAGTTGGCTTGAGCTTTACCAAGGCTCCGTGTGGGTGTAAGCCTGCCTGTTTGTGAGCATCTCTGTACACTGGGCACCTCTCTGTGCTTGTAGGCATCTCTGGATGCTGTGCCACAGAAGAGGAAGACAGGTAGTATGGGTGGAAGGTGGCAAGACCTTGCTGTCACTTCATCTGCTGGTTTAATGGCTCACAGAATAATCTTTATAAAATTAGCAGCACTGAAAGAGATACCTATGTTAGTGATTGTTATTGTAGGACTTCCCAGGTAGCCACAGAACTGAATAGAGGCATTTCACACCTGAATGACAGTACTTCATATCCCCTACATTTTGCCTCTGACAAAAATCCTGTGGTCTCCAAGGGGAGTTTTCTCAAGGTTAAAGAAATGCAGACTTTGGCCTCAGGCTGTATTTGGACTTGGAGCACAGGGGTCACAATGGAACATTTTTCTTGCAGTTGTACAAGGTAGAAAGGAAGACATTTAGAGATAAAATCTTAATTTAGTCAGAGATTTAATCATCTCAAGGGTATACTAGAACGGCTAATAACCTGCAACTTCAATTCTTATTTATCCCAGCTGAAAATCTAGTATCTGGACTTTACTGCAAACAAAGGCAAAGTTTATTACTAGGTAAGTTTCTAAAACACATTACCTCCAGACTTGCTTAGATTTTGGTGGGTTTTTTTTCTAAGGCCCTCTTTACCTTTCATGTGTCCACAACATTTATGCAGCTTCCCTCTTTCTTCTGTGGATTTCTTTCTCCTTCAAAGAAGTGACACATCGGCTTTTTTTCACTTTGATTTACACATCCTTCCCCGCATCCTATTTCAGCACCTTCTTCCTTTCCCTCTCCCTCTTTCACTTATTCCTCATTCTGTCTTGCACCCTGTCAGTCCCCTGTGGTGCATTTTCACATACTGTTTTTGTGACGGTTCCAGGATGCCCATCTAGTAAGGAGCTCTTGTCTATAGTGGTCAATGGGAGTTTTGTTCCTTATCTCAAAAGCCTTAGTTAGTATTGTGTCACCCAGGAAGCTTAAGTAATTAGGTGTTACTGTTATTATAAGATTTGGCTTTTTCATTTTCTCACCTGTGCTCTTGAGTGGTGTATTTGAGCAATTCTGCAAGCTGCAGAGGATATTTGCAGATTTTCTGAACAGGCGTGAGTAGAAAACCATCAATGGCAATGTCAATCATCTGCTGCAGCAAGCGACAGGCCTCAAAGAAGTGACGGTATTTGCCTTGTTTCATTAGTTTGGATAGTTCAATGCAGGCACTGGGATGATTGTTACAATACTCTGAATAAATAGCAAAGCCTTCTTGCTATTAAAAAAAAAAAAGGCAAAGCTTAAAGTAGTTATCTATAAAGGAGGAAAGATATTTCTGTAACATCTATTATAACTAATTAGATTAATTACTCTATTTCCTATATTGTTTCCAGGCTGATCAGCCTTGAAACTATGCAGAAATCTACTTTGTAACTGTCAAAAATATGTACTTTCTTTGTAAGAACCCAGAAATAGACGTCTCCATTGACTCAGGATAACCAAACCCACTTTAAGAAGTACCTTTCTTTGGGGAAGACAGCTATAGGCTTAGCAAGTGTCTATCATGAAATCACAGCCTCTTTCCCCACCACCTTCTTTCCTTATTTTCTTTAGGAAGTTTTTGCATGCCCTATATGAGATCACTGCAAATAGTCCAGCTCATCTGTGATCACTAAAGTTTTGAAAAGGAAACTTGAAATTGTGTACAAAGTTACATGCTTGCTAAAGATGAGGAGAAATCTAAAACATTTAAATAATTCTTTAATTAAGCCCTTGTTACTAAAATCCCCTAACATGGTAACTTAGCATTTTCTTGTCCTACTTTGTTAATTTCATGAATAAAACTGACTTTTGCAACCTACATGTTGAAGAAAACATGACCCTATTTCACTTAGATGAGGTTCCTCTTTGTTGTACTGTTTCTCCAGATCCTTCAGAAACTTCCTTTGGAATTTGTAAATATCTTCAATATTTCCAAAAATGGTGCTTAACTGAGCTGTGGTGAACATTCCTGTATGTTTGCGACACTGCCGAATATAACCCTGGAAGTGAAATAAATAACCTCGTTAGTTTGAACATGTGAAAACAGGTTCTACCCTGAACAAGCCTATTTGAGCCGGCAAAACCCCTGTGATCTATGGGCAGGTGAGTTGTTTCCCAGCTATACACACACATGGACACACGGACACATACACAGAGACATGCAATTTCAGATTTACATCTGAAATGTTTACACATTGATTCTCGCAGTCCAACTTCTGTCTCGCAGTACCGTAAATGCATCAGGGAACCAGAAACCTGCAGAGTGTGTAAAGCCCATTTGCATCTCCTTTATGATTACCTGCCGAGCTGGAGGTGAGCCTGGTGTAAGACCCCAAGCATGCTACCACTTTAGCTGCTGCGCTTTTTCAGAGCAATTTCTCTGTGCCATAAGAGTTCTTCGCTATGCAGGTAAGAACAAACCCTAAAACAATTAATGTAAAGACAATTTCTACCAGGGCTGAAGTACTGGTTCCTTAACCAGCAGGTAAATAGGGCACAGTCTAAGCCAGAGAAGCAAAATGAAGAACATACTATAACGCATTCAGAACGCTGCTGTTTAGTAAAAATCCATATGGTGTTGGCAGGAGGTAATAGTATTGGCAAGACCGCACTAAAACTCTTCCAGTTTTTTTCTCTTTACTTGTAGGAAAATCACAGGGGTCCAGTTCACTTTATTCGTACCCAGTGTTAAGTAGATACACAACTGAGTCCTCCAGTTTTAAAACGCCCTCGGAGCAAATTCTGCTCTGCCATCAGTAACTGACATTAAAATGCCCTTGGAGCAAATCCTGCTCTGCCATCAGTAACTGACATTAGATCACATCAGCATTTGCACAGCTAAGAAGCAAAGGTACAATCTTAGGGGGCCTCTTAGGGCTGAAAAACACAGCAGGAACTGCTACGCACTGCCAGCACATCTCAGGTACCTCTTCCACAAAGCTGAGCATGGCGAGGAGGATACAGTGCAGGGGCTATATATCCAGGAATAGCTCCTGTGCTCCTACTCTCGTATCAGTAACGATGCCGGGGTACGGATCATTGAGAAGATTAACTGGTATGATAGGGGTTATCTGCCAGGCTCTTCCATTTGGCTGCTTTCAGGAAGGTTCCCCCCAAATTGCTTTGGGAGCAGACAGCTGTAAAAAGCCTTGCAATTGCTCCAGTGAGGTTTACCAGGAAGCAACTCTGAATATTGCTGGCACTGGTATGAATATTCCTGTCTCCTCCACAGCCATCTGCTCTGAGAGCTGTGCGGTGGCTACACTGCAAGTCAGCTACCATATTTACTACTATTAGGAGGATAACTCTGAGAAGGAAAACTAATTCCTGTGCAGCTCTTGTAACGTGGACTGCAGACACTTCTTGAATGTAAAAAGTTTTTCTGGGTATACTCCAGCTTCATAATCCTGACTGTACGAGCCCTAGTGGTTTATTCTAGTGCAGAGCTTGCAAATTTGAATTACTATCTGCAGTAGCTTTTCTGGCTTAGTCTTAATTGAGTGTATTCTCAGCCTTATGTTCTGCTTGCACCACCCTACAGATTCACTCACATCTCTGCTTGGAAAATGTGTGTTGGCTCTCTTGTACAAAACTCAGAAGCATGTCAGATTTTTTTAAAAAGAGGTATAGAATAAAGGTATAGATAAAATTATTAATATCAGTCTAAAAATTAGTAAGTCAGCAAAATATGAAAGTGATGTCCTAGAACTCAGCTAACCATGGCAGCGACATAGCTGCCTGTACAAATTCCTCTCTGATCTTTTATGCACACAGTCAAGCTTACTAGCTTAAGTAAACAGTGAATCTAAATGACAAAACTTATATTTAATGTTTTAAAATTAGCCAATTAGCAACCAATTTTTCCCTCCTTGTTTTCCTTTTTTTCTTTCTTCAAAATGCATAAAAAAGGTCTGATCTAAAAAAAAAAAAAAAAAAACCCAACCCACTGCTGTTTTGTCTACATTGTTGTCCAGTAAAGAATCTAATGATGAGTGGTGGACTACAGGATGACAACATGACAAATAGTGACAGAAACCTAGCAAACAGAGTACAAAGAATATTTTGGTAGGTTGCTTAGCACCCTTCCAGATGCTAACCACAAATACAGGTCAGATGTGTCACAGTCCACGTCAGAAGAGGCAAACTTCAGTGAAAAGTACTAAGAAGCTTCTTGTCCAAGTGTAGGCCTCCAACAAAACTTAAACAAAAAGCAGACACCCCCCCCCCCCATTTCATGGTTCAAACAAGCAAGGTAATTCTAAAACACCTTTAAAGACTTCTTAATAGCTTCTAAGCACCCAGAAAAAATCTCTTTGTTGGAGAAAACAAAAAAATATCTCACCCAGCAAGCATTCTCTTTGTAAGTTACTTTCAAAAAATTTTGTCCTTGAACTGTAATTGGTTTTATTAAAGTTACTGAGTTTTCTACCTAAATCAAGTGGTAAAAAGTTCTAAATAAACTGGACTTCCTTCTCTCATTATTATGGAAATAGCAGTCAGATAAGCAAAACACTTTTTCCATGTCAAAAGTGGAAAGTTTTTTTTTTAAAAAAAAGGAAGTAATGCCTTGTGGCAGTCAGCAGAGAGGAAAGCCGTAAGAGGACACAAGAAGGGTCTGACTGACAGCCTCAAAAGTGCGATTGGGAATATTTTGACATGTGAAACTACTCCGGTTCTGGACTTATATGGGATGTTTTGTTCACATTAGGTCAGCAGAATGCCCTCAGGTTAAAGCATGTACCTCACAGATGTCCTTGAGATGCTTGATATAGACTCGTTCTGTGTTCATAATTTCCTGTATAACGTTGGTTCTCATCTGATCCTTGTTTTCAGCTATTTTCTGACGATGCTTGCTAATATCTGCATCTTGTTCTTCATCCTGGATACTACTACAATTTTCTGGCACTTCTTCCTGATTAACTCGCAGCTGCAGCCAGAACAAACAAAGCAAACTAGAGTAAAGCAGCAAACTCTTACAAAATGTGATAGAACTGTTACAAACTTCTTATAATCAAGAGAGGCCTTGCTACAGAAATGTTCCCATTCTTAACTTAGAGAGAAAGTTCCACAACAGGATTTCTCTCATTGTACCCACTGCATATTCAAATACAGTGTTGAGATTTCTGTCTGGTTAAATACATGGCTTTCTACTCACAATATCTGAGAGATACCATGTTGTGTTGCCTGTGTATTTTTCAGACCTAAGCTTATTTCTGACCTTTACTAATAGTTTATATGTTATTTTGGCCAAGCCAACACATGGATAAGAATTACAGAAATAGACAACTCAAACAGTTTTAAATAGTTTCCCTCTGCCCCAGTTCCCCATCCGTATGATGTGAGCAACAGCACCTCCTTTTTTGACTTTTGTCTGATTGCCCAGGTTGGCTGGAGATCTAGGAAGGGCAAAGGCAGGAACCATCTCTTGCACTTTGTGTAGTACTTCATACAGTGTGGCCCAAGCTTCACTACAGGATCCCCAAAAGTACTTTAAATTAATTTCTAAAACACAGGTCAATTTTATACCATTCAGGAGTTATACTGTCATTAATCTGGGTGAGTTCTGACTGGGGAGTTCAGACTGTGAACCAGATTCCTACATGATGTTGTGATAATAAATTATGCTCTATTTTACCAAGAAATCCCTGCAGCATAGCTTTCTCCACTCCCTCATGAAAACTGCTGTGCCCTCTCCATATGCACTGACTGCTCCCGGTTGAGCTTTCTTCTGCCCTCATTTCTGCTTGAGAAATTCCTTTCTTCACAAAAGGAAGAAGCCAGAGTAAAAGGTATCAGAGGAGCTAAGGGATCTTGGGGTGTGATTCTCTATTGCCTTTTTTCTTGTGAAGTCATTGGGGGTTACACCACTGATATTCAGACACAAAGATGCTGAGGACCAGGCCCTTCACTTAAATGTAATGCCATGACTATTGCTGTTGCACTCTGCTAGGAATCTCATGTGACAATGGTGCAAAAGCAAGGGAGTTACTCACCCTGACAAAGCTAGCTGGAAACCAGGCTTCTTTGTCCTCGTTTCTTCCCCACCACCAGTCTTTGTTGGAAGCTTCTAGAACTCTAATGACATCTCCAGCTTTGAAGCCCAGCTCTTGATCATCCATAGTCACATGGTCCCAGAGAGCTTCTGCATAGACAATGCTGCCATCGCTTATCAGCTGAATGGGATGAAAATGAGGTTGTGAAAGACAGAAGGTAAAAAATGAACTGTTTATAAATTACTGAGAGATCAAAATACCTCACTGGAGTGCCCATGATTACTCCTATTACAGGATAAAACTAAAAATCTGGATTTTCAGAAATCTATGTGTCTATTTATTAGTGAGAACAATTAGAGTCCTACTCCAGAGCAGTTACACAGGCTAACAAGTTACAGTCCCAGTGAAGTACTAGTCACTGTGCTCTTCCCTTGGCATTTGCCCATGGGCCCTGCCACAGACATGACACCACAGCTGCTGGATTCTTCACTATGGTGGCTACTGCCATGGCACTTTTCATTAATACGAAACCTCAGACCTGTGGAAAACACACCCGCCATCGTTACAGCAATGCAAAGCCAAGGACGTTACCTCATTAATTGCTAGCTGTTCCCCTCCGGGCTGCAGGTACCTGGGAGTGGCTTGGCAGAGCTCCTCATAACTGTAGTCTTCCTCACTGCCATTGTCATCTACTAAGGCCGAAGGTTCAGTCCCACCATCTGCAGCAACTAAAACAAAGGTGCAACAGCTGTTTGCTTCATCATTTTTATGATTTCCAAAATAAAACAATGCAAGATGAATCAGTGAGAAGTTGCCTTTGTTGTCACGAATATAACAATAACAGCAGAAGCGGAGGGCAGCAGAGTTCTCAGGAAAACCACTTTCCCACCATTAAATACCTTTTACTCTTCTTCGGAACTTTCTCATTTAGCAGCTGATGAAACAGATAAATTCTCCTTTTTGTGAGCGAAAAACAGAAGTATAAACATTACTTATTTATTTTTTTACCCAGAGGACGTCTCAAACCACCTGAATCAGAAGGGAGGTCGCAATGCCACATTCCCCACTCAGCAGATGAGAGAGGTCCAGTGGCTCTCCCTGTCAGTCCCAGGCTGGGTGCCATCACATCATCACATCCCCCGCAGGGATGTAACACCCCAACACCTCCCTGCCCACCCACCTGTGAGAGGGGTGGGCAGCCCACGCCGCAGCCCCTGCTCTGAGCCCACTGCCCACACCTCTCCCACGGAGGTCCAAGGGGACAGGGAGTCTGGACTGAGCACAGTGTAACTGCCTGAGAAAAAAAACTTGTAATTGCCCCAAATCACAAAAAATCCTTGGTTTGACAATCATACATTTTCTGACCAAAGAGGCAGCTTTGTAAAGAAATAGAGGCCAGACCTAAGATGGGCTTCATCTTATTACACAGCCACATAAACCAAGAGAAACATCATGTGACTGTCACTATGCACATGTAAATCTCCAGTTACTGTGTAAAACTGTAAACCCCATTTGGGGTACATCACTGGGTGGTAGATCCTTTCGGTGATCACCTCCACACCAGTAGATGAAGAGGACTGGGGACCAATCTCAGGACCAAGTACTACTGACTGACTCACACCCACACTGCTCAGTGCTAGACCCCTTCAGAGTAGGTTTGCCTTTGAAAGTCAGCTGTAATGTTCAAACAGATCAGGGGATGAGCTAGTAATCAAGGAGCTTTCATGACCAGTGGCCCAGTGCTTGCGTGTGTTCTCTGGTCCTTGTTAATTTATCCCTGAAGATTTATTCCTACGGCAGGCCCAAGCTGTGAATAACTAGAGAGTCTAAGCATCATATGGTGCTCAAAAATCCAATTAATAAAAAAAATTCAGAATGGGCTGCTAGCACTCAACTCCTTTTCTAATGGTTACTGTGTCCCAGATAAGCTGCCGTGCAGCCTTCAGAGCACCTCTCTCACTCCTGAGTGCCTGGGAACAGACCTTTAAGCAGAGTTACTGAACCTGCCACTTCCACCTGCAGCAAGGCCGAGCAGCCAGGCCCTGACCCTGCCTCTTCTCTGCCCTGCCTCCAGCCTGGGTACCGCCTGCCTGCCGAGCTCTGGGCTCCGGATGGGTGAGAGTCGCTTTACTCCACACACCTACACAACTAACAGGCATGCCGTTGCCTATCTGTTATTTACCTTATAGGGAGAAACACATCAAGCCCCTCCTTATGGGTGCTCACACAGTCACTAGCATCTTTGGTCATCTGGGTATTAATTTGCAAGAGAGATCAAAGCTGACTACTGCACAGATTTGCTAAAGAACTTGGAAGATTTTTCTTTCCTTTAAAAGTGGAAAAATATGGCATAGTCTCAATGTAACACAACATGGCTATTCGACTGTTCTGTTCTACTCCTCAGCTTTTTAAATATACACTCACATTAATGGTATAATCTGCCTAACCAGGGAGGATGCAGAATCTATACTTTAAAAAACAAGATTTTTTTTTCCTTACAGACTTGTAAATCTGAGCACTGATAAACTTTTAAAATACATCTTGTGAAACTTACTGAAATGGCTTCATTAAAAAAATCTCCAAATAAATAATCTATTACATCAATTTTTAGCTTATAACGCAACACCAAAAAAAATTAATCTCAGTGATCCTTTATACATCTCCACTGTACTATCAGTACTGCCTGTTGGTTTGTTCCAGTAACAACGGCACATCAAAACAACCGAATTCATTTGGCTCCAGATGAAAAATGACTGCAATTTGGGAACCGATAACCGTTCATCATTCTGTACCAAATCAACAAGCTTACATTGTCTTCATAGCTAGGCTCAAGTGAAAATCAGTTGCTTGCATTCTGCATCTATTCCCCTGTTGTTTACAGACAGAAATATCAGAGGTGGGGTGGGCTTTTCTGATTGCACCAACGGGTTGCAAAAACTTAAAAGACATCCTGGGACCAATTCTGATCTCCTAGCAGCTCTGTCACCAGTGTAAGGCTGCAGGCTCCCGTGGATGACATGGTGTGTGATCAGAATCAGGCCCCCTGACTGCCACGGTTTATCAGTTCAATCTAAAAACACTGTAAAAAATAGCAAGAGAGAGAGAGCATGTTCTACTCACACGTACCCATCTGAAGGCTCTCCAGACTCCAAAATCGTGCCATTCCCCCCCTGGCTACCATGCTGCTGTCAGACTTGATTCCAGGGCACAGCTTTGCCCTCTTAACAGGTGATGCTCGGTCCTAAAGGGCTGGCGGAGGATCACAAAAGGCTCCGAGCGACCCACCGCACAGAGAAAACAGCCTCTTCGCTGCCTTCGGCTCCCGGCTGTGCCTCCGAGGCCGAACCCGGCTGGGAGCTGCCAGCGGCGCGCTCAGCCTGGCCACCGCCAGCTCCCGGCTTGCTGACATCATGGGGTGCCCTTAGGGAGGAAGTTCCAGAAAAGAAACAAAAACCTGGCTGCCTGGCCCTGGCCACGCTGTGCCGACAGCCGCCTCCGCCGCCCAGACCGCTCCCAAAGTGCCCGAACGTCGCAGCCAGCCAAGGAGTACATTTGTTTTTCATTAAAGCAGCTTAATGTGATTTCAATCTATATTCAAATGACTGCAATTCAAAGGGAAAGATTATTTGGATGGGAGCTGGGAGTTCTTTGTATTACAACACTGTTCGGAGTATCGGTCTATCTTTGTTACGCTATACCAGTTAAAATTCCAGTAGAAGTAAACAATGAAGGTATTTTTTGGACGGCTATTAAAACTTCTGCTTCACAAGCAAATGCTGTATCATTATTTAGGGCACAAGCAGCCAAAGTGTTAAGGCTGCAGCAGACTGCTCCCAGGAAAAGTGGGGAGGACTGCGGTGTTTTCTCACTCAAACTACAAACTTAATTCAGCTGCTCCAGAAAATAGGGAATAAAGCAGGAAAGTACCCAAAGAGCCCAGCTTTCACTGGGACTGACCCAGCCAGAGCACAACCTTGTTCATTCACCACAGGCCAGCATTTACCACCCTTACATCTGTGTCATTCTGCCGTAAAGCTGGATCAGTTCATGCACTGGAAGCAAAGGCAGGAGCTGCTCCCATCAGCAGAGTGCAAAGCCTGCTGCAGCCTGCACTTGTACACAGCATTACATTTATGGTTTGGAAAGCTCCATAACCATTATGGCTCATTCTTTACCTGCGTTGCTCAGCTGAGCCTGTCCTGTAACTGGGGACTGCCTCCTCCAGGCATGTGTTCACAAAACCCTGGAGGCATTTCTGCACACAGCCGATGTCTCAACACCCACTGAGATCACATGGTTTCCCCTAGCACTGCCTCAGACAGAGAAGGAAAGGCCAAACATCGCCCTGCAATATTAATGCCATCTTCCTACAAAAACCCAGACTGCTGCACTGCACAGGAGGCTGATAGGAATTCTCATCAGAATCCCCAAACTTCCCTATTATTTCTTGCTGCAAGGACACACTGGATAGTGCAGTAAAAACAAGCTACTACGTATTATAAGATGTTTATATACAGCCCCACACATTTTTCTTGGCACAAAAAAATTGAACCCAACAAACAGAAGTGACGCTGAAGTGCTAATGATCCTGGGACCCGCAAGCGAAAGTTTTCATGCTTTTTATCAACCGGCTCACAAGCTCTCTGCCATGTTCAGCCCCTACCTGCAGGGGAAAACCAGCTGAACTGCCAAAGGAGAACGAGATCAAACCCCACACAGCTCTTCTAGAAGACACATTAGAAACAATCTCTGAAAAATGGTTATGGTTTGATTTTTGCAGAGCAGAACGGACTGTGTGCTTTTGCCCAATCTCTAACCCAGTGCCACTGTGGGATGCTGCCGGTGGAGGGGGGAACTGTTCTCCCTCCTCTGCATGGGCGCGTCTAGCAACTGTGCAGCCACACACCAAACCACCACCACACGAGTTCTCCTTTGGAGTGAGCTGGTGGCGGGTTGGTTTCCTCGCAGATTCAGCCGGGGACAGGAGGAGGCGCAGGCTGTCCTTCGTTGTGGCAGTCCACAGTGACCCTCTCCAAACGCATGCTGAGCTGGCTTGCCCACTGCGCGGGGCACTCTGAAAAAGCTGTGGGTAGCACATACTAAAACACTAAAAGCTAGTTTACCCGCCTCAAGAAAATCCAGTTCTAGATAACCCTCTCGTATCATAGGACCCTACACCCCGGGGCAGACCAAAGCTCTGACAGCAGCCAGTAGCAGATGCCCAGGGAAGAACATAAAAATAGATGAGGCATGTAATGGCATTTTTCTGATGTACTTTCCTAAATTCCAGCTATCTGCAGATTCGAGTCAGATCCTTCCTGGGGCAGAAGTGGTATCTTTGTGTTTAATAAACTGATTTTTTCAAACCACTTTCTGAATTTCTGTAAACTTCTGGATGTGAAATATCATGTGTAGCAAGAGTTTGAAAAGTATCTTTTATTTTGACCTTGCTATCTGATTATTTCATTTGGTGCCCTTTAGTTCTTACGTTATTGTAAACAATAACTATTATCTGTTCATTTCTCCTCTGCCAATCACTTTTTATTCCCCTATTGGCCTTTTTTCCAAGTTGCAGAGTCCTAGCCGTGTTAATCATTCCTCACACAGAGACACTGAGTAGGTTTTCTTGTCCTTTTGCCTTTCTCTGTATCGTCCCCTGTAAAAAATGCCTTTTGAGGTGGAAAAGAACAAGGAGATGGCCCCCACACACCACACCACAATTGGGTGGCACAATTGGGCCTTCTGTTTTGTTCTCTATTCCCGTCCTACAAATTCCTGCCCTTTATTTACTGTTTTGACTGTTACTATGCACTGAACTGACACTTTCATTATCTGTTAGGATTGCAAGATCTCTTCTGGAATGGCAATATCCAGCTCAAAGTCCGTTCTTCTGCAAGCATACCAAGCTCATGCTCCTCCACATGCACTACCTTGCCTTTATCAACACCGAATTCACCTGCCACCAGTGCAGTGCATTGCATCTGCACATTGTGAAATCCTTCTGCAACTCTGTTCAAGCAACTTGTGCTTTTACTACCATGAATAATTTAGCACACAAGCAAGAATTGTAATTTCATTCTGTACTTCCCTTCCTACATTATTTGTGAAGAGGCTGAACACCTGACTCCACTCATGAGCTCTCTCCTTAAGAAAACCAACCACATTCCTCCTCTCCATTACTTAGTGGTTACCCACTTCCTAAAGCATGGGAGGATCTTCCCTCTTATCCCAGGCCTCTATTAAGAGACATCTGTAAGAGATCTTGTCAGAGGCCTTTTGGAGGTCCAAGTAGCCTTTATGTACTGAATCCCCTTGGTCACATCCTCAGTGATTTTCTTCAGAAAACCTAATCTATTCGTGGGGAACAGTTTTCCTCTACACAGGGCACATGGACTCTTCTTCATCGTAAGGGTCCACCAGCCTGTTGATGTTACTCTCTGTTATAGTTCCTAAGTCCTAAATACATTCTTTATATATTCTATGTACTATCATCTCAGACTTACTGGTCTACTGCTCACTGGATCCCTCCCATTACTTCTTTATAAATGGTTACCCCATCGCTGCCATCTTCCTTGTACCAGAGGCAATTTTTGAGGAACAAATTCCATGCTGAGGCAGTAGCTCGGCAATTTTATTCTTAAATCCCTTTAGAAGTCTCGGTTCTGGCGATTTGTTACTATTCATTTAGTTACTCTAAAACTTTTACTTCAGATTTTGAGACAGATCCTTATCTAATTTGAGCTCAGGTTTTATTTCTCAGTCACTTACAGGGCCTATAAATTGTCTGGTAGCCTACAGGGTTCTCGTATTTTTTTTAAAAGGATGTAGTTTTCATATCTTTAGCAAATTGTTTCTACCTTTCTGTAGCTTTACATCAAAATTGCTAGAGGTATTTTTTTTTCTATTTGGATACAATTCAACAATCTGAAGGATGCCTTTTTTTCTTCTTCTTCTGATAGATTCTCTTCCCCTGTGTTTAATGACAGAACCCTTTTCTGGTGTTTCCAAAGTCTGTTTTGACAGGTGACATGAATTTGTTCTAAGTATCTAATATGCTGTCCTTGAACACTCGCCGTGCTGCCTGCAAGCATTCCACACCTTCTTCTGCTCCTTTAAATTCCTTTGTTAAAGAAATGACTTCTCACTTTTATTTACTTTCCCTCTTTTAAATTAAAACACATACTGTATTGGATCTTTTTACTCTTCTCACCCCTGCAAGGATATTGGCTCAGAGTGCATTATGGACACAGAGGACAAGATTCGTTATCTGCCTGTATTTGGTTAATGAACAGCACCCTAAATTACCTGTTTCTTCCAGCCAAGGTCACCTAGCTTAGCTTAGAAGTCTACACAGTCAGATGAGATGCATCCCACCCTTACAGAGTAGCTTTTATGTGTGATCCTGCACACATCTCAGTAACGGTTCAAGAATTGTTTCACTTCCTATAGGTCTCCTGATTAGCTGCACTGAGGAGCTATTTATGGTACACCTAAAAATGTAGCACTGTGCCCCATTACAATGCTTAACCCACACAACAGCAATTTAAGTCTCCTTTTATGACTGTGCTTGCTGCCCTTGAAACTCCTCTGGTTTCCTTGGTTTGTCACATTTACTATCATCATCCTGGTGAACTCAGATGGTTCATAATTTAATCCTGTCACTATACTTTTTCCCGTTCAGGCATGGCATTCCAGACTATGGATCCTGTGACACGTGATGATACAGTCAATTTGTTTATCTGTTTTGGGTCCTAGTTTCTAAAACATTAGAGACCCTCTTTCACTGGTACAATCTTCTCTGTTATGCCCATACAGCTTTCACAATGGTGATATACTGGTTATGCTCCACTGGTTATCTTCCTTCAACCAAGTTTCTGATGTATGCCATCTAGCTTCTTTAAAAATATGTTTATTTCTCCATCTTACTTCTTAAATGTTCGCTACTACTGGCAGGGTTGCCTGTTTTTCTAAATCCTCTTTAAACAACATTTGTCCAACTGTTCCAGACTATTTCTTGCTTGAGTATTGTCAGCTTCTGCTCCATCCTTCATTTGAGGATGCAGTGATCACTGACATCACCTGTAAAGGATGTGCTGTCCTACACTGTGTATTATTACACCTTGACAGCTTTCCTCTAAATCTCCCTCTTTTTAATACAACTTTCTGGATGAAGGTGCCTGGGGGTAAAAAGGCCTCTCTGACACTGAGCATGGCATTGGCAGCACTTTGGACGTTTTGCCGTTGGGCTCCTGGTCTTTTAGCTTCTACGTGACAGCTTCAGTTTTGCCTCCAGTGCTTGCCTCCTGTCCATCCCATTCTCCCTGGCACCCACCTGCCCCACAGCTACCACCTCCCCTCCAGAGTCCCTAGGACTGCCTCCGTGTTTCACCTGATGCACCAGCTGCTCCCAACCCACTGCTAGGTCCCATTTGCATCACCTAGCCCAGCTATCTATGCAACTAAATCCCATTACCCACCAGCATAGTTTTTATCTTTTCCAATCAGGTAAGAGTGCCATCCTTCCAAGTATCACATCATCCTCCAGTTCCGAGGCTTTTCTGCGCCCAGCAACATTGGGACTGCTTAGCCTGCAGTAATGGATTTCATGATGCCCCTTCACGTCCTGTCCAT
>JANZLQ010000027.1:6202293-6231933 GCA_026212715.1 Elanus axillaris | reverse complement strand
AAATACACCACTCAGTCTAGTAAGCTGGGAATTTGTGTTTCCTGCATATTGTCCTACTTACATCCTCACTCTTGTGGGGTGAGGAAGCAAAGGCAGGGTAGCAAGGAGATGGTAGCAAGCAGAGAACTGTTTTCTCTCCGGGAGTCATTACTAACTTCTGTTTGTTCTGGGGGTGAGGTTTGTGTATTTCATCAGTGATAGGAATGAAGAACCTGAAAATCTCCTCTCCCCAACAGCCAGTTTGTTTGCACCTCAGTTCCTGAGCTGTGCTCCACACAGGCTGAAACCTACTCGGTTACCCAACCTTGACGAACTGGGAAAAGCTTGACAGTAGTTTAACACTGTACGCAAATGTCCAGGACAGGATACTATGTGAATTAAAGACATTTAAATTTATTAATCTAAATGCTGGAATCCACATCTGAATGAACCATCTAAATCAGCAGGTATTTGTCACAATTAAAACAGCTGAGAGAGCAATCCACCTCATCCAAAGACAGCTCCTACTCTAACCTTCACTGACTGCAATGGCTAGGGCCTCGGATCAGTTGTTTAAACGTACATACTTCGTGCCATTTTAAGTATTTTGGATATCCTGCTGGCCTCCAGCAGGTCTTCCATAGGTCCCCTGTCATATCTGCCAGTTGCAGGTAGGTGCTCAGGTACCCCACACAGCACTGGACCCTGGGGTGGGTAACTGAATCAAGCCCTAGTCCTCCACTGCCTGTAACTGGTGTTCTAATGTTTAACTCTTATGTAGGTACCTACATTTAGACTAGATTTACATGACTTAAACTTGAGCTGAATCCCACCCCACCTACTCAGAGCTCAGCTCATCTAAAGGAGTTCACCAATTAATTCAGCCAAATTCAAATGCCATGCCACAATGTGAAAAAAGATGGGTTAGTTTTTAAGATACTTATAAAAATTGCTGTACTATGATAAATAGGTAACCTCTTTAATATAATTTAAAACTTGTAATCCTTTAAGCACAAGAGTAGCAATGTAAGTCTCAAGGAAAGTTTCCCTTACTTGTTGGCTGGTTGTTATTCTGTCTCCTACAGTATGATTTACTGTCTTGTGACAACCGTTTTTCTGACAATTTACATCTCCAATTCTATCTCCCATTGTTATAAAAGTAGACATGCAATGTATTAGGCTTTAACAAGTAACTAAAATAAGATGCCACTGGTTTTCAGTGCTTGGGTTTAGAATTTCTTTCTATAATAAAGGGCTTTTGTGCTATCAAATTTCACTGTACATGAGCAAACAAAAAACTCTCACATGTTCAAAGACAAGGAAATGCCTTGTGAATTTAAGAGAAAAAGGAAAGAGATCAGAATGTGTGACACTAGTAATTTTTTATTTTTTGCTGTGGCTACTTAATAGATCTTTGCAACTGCTCTCAAACTGTGAAGTCCATGATATTCCCTACTTGCCTTCAGGGCTTTGATTTCATAAGTTTTTCCTGCTCAGCTTCTATGTTTATTGTAATGAGTCTAAAAAGTCACATCTAGTATAATTAGTATTGCTTTGGCTTCACTGTCTTGAGAAGTGGCAGAAATCTTGCTTTGTGTATTTGTCATCCTGATGCTTATGTTTAGGAGACCAATTATTCAAAAGCTAAATACCTGGAAAGATACTACTCTCAGGCAGTTGCCTGGGTAACTAATATTATTTCATATGGTTTCCAAACATTAAATGGAAAGGATAACTAAAAATAGAAAAAGAATTCCTACTCTGTCACTTTAAGAGTCTCTTTTTTTGAAAACTAGCTCATAGCAAGCCTGTTATTCTGTGAGTGGTCCTGGAATCAGGCACTGAGAAACCATGTAATCTCAGCAAGGGTCACAGCATTATATGTCTAATTTACCTCAATGTCTAATCTAGATCATTAAGTATACTGAGATACATACAGCAAGGACACAATCCAGACATGGGCTTTAAAGTATTTCCCAATAATTTACTGCAATATAAATTAAAAGGAACATACTAATGTAGTATATATAATGTATCTCATTGCTACAGTTAGGAATTCACAAGTCTGTTCCTTGGACAGCACTTTCTAAAGAAAACTATCATGCTCTATTGAAGCCTGGAAAATGCAGTTTTAACATATTCTTATATAAAATTGATGTGTACTTGAAGGATTTTTGAGCAGAATTTGGATGTCATTGCAGCTAAAACTTAGCTTAGAGCCATAAAAGCCGAGTACTGACTAGTAAACATATGTATCATTTTAATAAAGAAACACTGAAAATGCTATTTGTTAAATTTCCTACTTCAGTCATGGCAAGCCCTGATCCAGACACCTTTACTTATTCTCTCCACAGAGAGGCAGAATGAAGGTCCCCACTAATGTTTTATTCACTATTAACAGTGAAGGATATAAAGTGAAAATTTCACTTTTATTTCTGTTCCTTGCCGGTGAAACATGAATAACTGTTCAGATTATGCTGACAGCAGTCTGAAAGAACACAAATGGTATTAAATCAGGTTCTTCTGGTTCCACCTGCCAAGAAATGTTCCACTAATACTAGAAATGACCGTCTATTAACTCAAGATAGCAATGCATGCTAATAGTAAACAATTACAGCAAAAATACACAGGGTACATCAGAGAGTCTGATAAAGGGTAATGCTTCCAAAAAGGCAATTTTTTCCAAGAACCTGTCCATCATGTACCAGAACTCTGGCTGGGCTACACTAACCACCGAGTAAGCAACTGCAACCGCATACAGTTCTCTGAAACAAGCTGCTTAATTATTTAGGGCTTGCCTATCTAGGTAGTTAAGCTGAATGCATGGCAAACAGAAAATTAAAAATACATGTGTGATGTGACTATCGTTCAGGTATGAACTCAGGCATATTGGACCTTACTTCCTTCATATTCTATTACTATCTTCAGGCAAGTATGTGAATAGAGAGTGGAAAATACAGGAGTGTAAGTGGTACAGAAGAATAAACCATACCAATGTCAAGCAGTAGATGTGAAAAACAAGTTTTACATGAACACAGCAGAAACTCACAAAACAAAGCAACTTAGCTGGGTACTACTTTGTCACTGAGTTAGTTTGCAATCCACACTATAATCTAGTTTCTGACTAAGCTGGGGTACCAAGTTGAGATCTAGAAAATTAAAAGAGACTTGCCAATCTTACCATTAGATGTTCTCATCTGCCGCCTTCGTCCAACCCGGTCCAGGCCAATGGGGGTACTTTGTGAAAAGGTGAGTGGCCGGAACCTGGCTGAAACAGCTTTGTAAGGGGGTACCTGGTGTGCTGGAATGGGTGGCCGTGTTACAGGCTACAGAGAAAACAGGAAAATCCAGTATTAGTAAAGCTACCAGTAAGTCCAACTCAGTAAAACTCAAATAAGGTTTCTTCACATAGTCCAGCTAATTACAGGGGCAGTAAAATCCCCTACTTTGAAGTCACATTGCTTAAATACTGCATACCGTATCCACCAGCACCACAGAAAATATTTTATTACTTTACAGTTCTTTTTTACATTCAAAACTCCTTATCCTTCTGTTATGACCAGACATGCTCTATAATTTTCATGTTGTAATACTCCATGCCCAAACAGTCTGGGATCTAACTGCTTTGAGAACAGCCAGCACAATGCCAGCTGGTGTTGTAAACACACATCTGAAGGGAAACCCAAGGTGAAAGAATGACCAGAAATGCTATGGTTGGAAGTTGTGTTCATTTCCTGGGACACTTGCTTTCTTCAAATATGTGTATTGCTTTTAAGTAAAATAAACATATTTTACAAGACAAAAATAATTGTCTAAATTATCCTCTGCTCTGAAGTTCCTAAGAGTCTCATTATAAAGAGGTAACATTAAGTTTACTCATAACTTTATCTAGAAGCCATTTTCTTTAATTAAATCATTCATTTGCCTAATTATGATTATAGAACCTACCTATTTTATTTGCAAATTGAGTCTAATTTTAAGTCGTCCCTGAACAACTCCACATTAGCCAGGCTGAATGACCGTGCATAAACATTCAGCATTAAACAGCCAGACCTCAGCACATGAACTTCAGAGAAACTCATCTTTAGATCTTCTCTTATCTTTCAGTTGTTACAGTTCATAGGCCCTTCTGTCAAGTAATCTGAAACATCAGGGATGGTTTTTTAACAAACTAGCTCTTAACTAGACCCTGTTCTGAAACCAATGATTTAGTATTGTTCAAAAATGTTTTCTCACACCTAAGCTGTCAGACCAAAACAAAACACAACAAAGGAGGAGTTAGCATTGTAATTTTCAAATATTCCTGTGGGCTTTCAAAGCTTTTACGAAAAGAAAATCACCAATGGGAGGATCAGTCTTTGAAAGCCCCACATAAAATACTTCTAGCACATGTATTCCTGTTTCATTAGTCCTTTTTTACATTCCAGCTACAAATTTATGACTGCCAAAAACCTCAATGTGTATTGAATACGATTTAACTACAACCTCATCTTTAAACTTCATTTCCTCGGTGCTTTAGCAATATACCAGGACTCTACCACTGAATAACACCACAAAGAGTAAGTCTGATATATTGCATCAAACAGCTAGTAGAAGTGACGGGAATTACTATATGCAAATAACCAGCTGATTAAGCAACAAAACTATGTATTTCTGGGCAACTAAAATTTTCTTGTAAGGCTTCAGTCCAGATCCCTTCCCTGGACAGACAAGGATGTGCTGTTACTCAGTGGCAAACCTGGGAAGGCCATCATTTGGGTAAAAAATGTGCCCCATTGGGAATGGTCCATAGTTTTGGTCTTCACCACAGTAACAACCCAGCAATGTGCTCGTTTAACCCCAGCCAGCCCTCGCAGCAGCGTCAGAGCATGGAAAGAGTCAACTCAAACAGCTGCCTTGGTGCATGTTCCTTCCCTAATAAAATGATGTGAGCAAGGTTTGAAGAGAGATCAATTTGTTTTCATCAGTAAATGAAGGGCTTGGAGAGTGTTAAATCACTCCCATGGTACAGCAAGGATCATTTGGGCTGCCAATACCTACTATCCCTTGAAATCCATCTAGTATTCTTGAGTAAGATGGCCTAGAATTTATAACAATAATTTTCTTATTTTTTTCCCTCCAAGCTAAGTAGTGATAAAATTATTTTTAAAATAGCCCTATTATATAGGGTTTGAAAAACTATGGCCTTTGCCTGGGTAAAAGATACATTGGCTTCAGCTGGAGTTTTGCTTGAAGATGCATTTTTTCATCAGGGAATTATAAAGAAAAAAATGCGCAATATACAATAACAATGTTCATGTTAAAAATGGCTTTTCACAGGAGACTGAAAATACTGCCATTGTTTTAGCATTTGATTTCAGAGGAGTACCACTAAACTTCCCAGCAGGAGGATTGAGTAGCAAGAGAAAGATTAAGAGGATTCAAATTCCATTAATAACCACTAGAATCTCATTTTCTGAGGATGTAAGCACTATTCCTTTTTTCTGTTGCTTTATCAGCTTGAGAATTGCTTCAGGTAAGAGTCTTCCAGCTTTTCTGGAAAGTGGAAAATACCTGGTCAGTGCAGGGTTACAAAAGCCCATGAGCCTGAAGCTCTGCAAGCAGCTGCAAGACAGGGCCACCACTACCAACATAATAGTAAGTTCCTCTACACATTGTACCCACTCAGGATTACCTCCAGGGAAAAAGGAGCTATTTTTATCTTTCAGAAAAGTTTTTTATTTCTCACTCTCCTACCTACGCCAATAGAGATGGCAAATAAGTATGTAGGTACTGCTCAAGTGCTAACTCAACCACATGGTATTTTCTTACAGGGTTTCTACGTTCATTCCATCAGGTCAATTTAGTAGTACATAAACAGACATTTTAGTCATATTGCCAGTTTTCTTAGGTTCTTTGTTTCATTAATTTCTCAATTTATTACCAATTTTCTTAAGCAATGTCTTTATTCAAGTATCCTTGATATGCCAATACCAAGATTTTGAACACCACAGCTAATGCCACAGGTTTTTAAAAGACCTGTTTTTTGAGAATTTGAAATGATCAACAAATATTGTGTTATTAACATATTTGTTTGTACTCCTCTGTTCCTCAGGCCCTACACCCTGTAAGGAGACTAAACACACAGCTGTATTACACATGAATGAGCTCTTATATACCAATATGAGACATAATGACCATTCCAAGAAAGAAATAAGGTTAATTTACAATAAGGAAAAGATTATCCCAAAGTCAGTATCAGTTTTATTCCATGCTGTTTTGTTCCTTAACAAGAAGACAAAGTAATTAGTGACCAGGAAAGCAGAATTTTAAGCACATGATGTCAGCTTGACAAAAGGGAAGGAAGAGAAGGAAGCATCCATTCTATTTTCTAGGCTGAAGATAGAGACAAGGAAGTGAAAGGGTCTTTTGCAGTTTGCAGAGAGCACATCTCTTATCTTACTTGTGTCAGCAGAACTTCCATCTCTTCTGCTGGACCACTTCCATAGAAATTGACCCCACCTATTACGGAGATGGGTCTTCTTTTTCGCCCTCTGTGGTAGCCCACTGTATTGCTTTGGATCACAGACCCGACGGAAGCCAGTCCTGGCTGAATTTCTCCATCCATGCAGTCTGTCTTCTGAGACTCCACCGCAACTGCATCTTCTGGTATAGAAAAACTTCTGATCGACATTTGGCCATAGTCTGAGAGAGGTCTGGGGCGAGATCTTTTTCCAGAGCCCCATCTCCTGGGTGTGACCTTTTGTGTGTCTGCCTTTTCTTCATCCTGGGATGAGGACCTCTTCCAGTGGTCATCAGTAACAACCTTTTTAAACGTGAACAAGTCAAATAAGCCACAAAATTTTCTGACAGTTAAGCATTTGTGAGTTTTTCATATGGCAGATCAACTTAACATTGCTAAAAAGAAAGACCATAAATACAACAAAAGCAACTGACAATTCAGGAAAGGAGTAACTTTGCAAAGGAAAGACATCGTGATGCTGGTGCTGAGTAAGGTTAACACCAACCATCGGCACCTCTTAGTCAAACATGACTAATAACACTAAAAACTCACCTATTACCTCAGCATACAGACAGGCCCTATCATAAACACTGAATTCACTGAATTATGTCTCAGAAAGACAGCTCTGGCACTCAGAGGACTTGTTCCTGTGCACAAGTAGGACGTTACATATAACACTAGGAAAAACAATTCAAGCAGCACACTGTATTTCTGGACTTTTTACAAGGGCCTGTAGTGACAAGGGGCAATGATTTTAAACTGAAAGAGGGTAGATTTAGATTAGATACAAGAAGAAATTCTTTATGATAAGGGTGGTGGGACACTGGAACAGGTTGCCCAGAGACGCTGTGGATGCCCCATCCCTGGCAGTGTTCAAGTCCAGGTTGGATGGGGCTTGGAGCAACCTGGTCTGGTGGAAGGTGTCCCGGCCCATGGCAGGGCAGTTTGGAACTAGGTGATCTTTAAGCTCCCTTCCAACCCAAACCATTCTATGATTCTATGATACTCCTCTGCTTTACCTTTACCCAGTGATGAAAATAAAACAGTAAGGCTGCAGTTTGACTGCTTGCTGATCCCAGTAAGCCGATACCAAAACAGCCGCACTCCCTCCTTCCCACGTTCTCCCTTGGGTCAGATCTAGAGATTGTGCAGCCATGTGCAAATGAGGCGAGCGAGCTCATCCAGTCTGGAAAGGAGAAGCTATTTTTCTACATGCTCAGGAAGGTTATAGTCATACAGGCTAGGGCCAGAGATACATTGTAATATAAATACAGGAGAAACTGATGTTTTTAGAGAGGAAGCTTAAAAAATGAGCATGTTGTTCCTATTTAACAGCACACCTGGATCAGGGAGGTTAATGCCTGTAGGTATCATAATTGCACTGGTACTGCAAGTTTGGAAATAAAATAACCTCAACTGAAATACTTGTTAGAGGGATCATTTTTAAGGATTTCAATGCATTTGCAGTAATACTGCTGTAAACTTTTCTAGCAAAACCCCTACAGTTTTTGAGAAAAAATACTGCACATAAAAATTTGTATTCACATTTCCCTCAAATTTCCAAATCCTCAGCACTTCCTGGGCTCTTCCCAGCTCCTCTATAAACAACAGGAAACAAACAGAGAAAGGAAGGTGGGTATTTCTGGGCTGGGTAGCAGCTTGCATGCACGCCTGATGGAACGAATGACAAATTCCAAACCACTGCTGAGCAAGTGAACCCTGCCCCAAGTTCTCATACAAATTATGAACTAATTCTGACTTTGTAAAAAAAAATCAGCCTACTTCTTTATTAGGATATCTTTAGACTACCCAAGTGCATTTCTGATGATGTTCAAAGCTAATAAGTATTCCAAAAAAGAGAGGCATCATTTTGTCTGTCTCTGGCTACATTTTGTTCATGTGTTTCAGATCAGGTGAAGGCATTTCAGGTACTGCATATTCAAAGCAAACATGCAGCCCAGAATCAGCCTTTTACAATGATGCCTGTGAAAGAGGACTTATCTTCTGTCACCTTCTTCTCCACCTACCATTTTCAACCAGGCCAGTACAACTCCAATGACCTTTTTTCAGAAGGCTACCCAATACAGTGGGCAGATTTCACTTGTTGTTTGAAAGACAGCTTAAGACAAATTTCACTGTATGAAAGCACTTTAGCTAGTAGGCAGAGTTATTAAACAGTCAGCATTTTAACATGATTACTGTAATTAAGGTATGAAAAATGATCAATGTCATACATCACTCTACATTCAATTATTTCACTTACAGCATGAAATTTATTCTAAATAGATCACTTGCATAAATTCTGATTTCTATGGTGTCATACCTGTCACTTAAGCATGCTTCAGCTTCTCTGCAGATTTTAGCTCAGGACCAATTTTAATAGTATACGCAATTCAGTAGAGAGTGACTCCCTGGCTGGTGCACTGACACAGCTTCAGCAAAGCTGTCCCTTAAACACAGCCCCTCTAAGGTCAGAGCAGCAAACCACAGGTTAAACAAGGTTCTTACCTCAGAATCGGACACAGGTAAAGGTTCTCCACATATGCAGTGACTGAGAAAGGAGCTCATGAGAGTCATTTTATGTTTTTGTTTTGCAAAGTCTTGTCCGTAAGAGCTACATATGTGAGTACGCTCTCTGTGTAAACAGTCAGGTGAAGTTCATCCCATGATCCTGTACTTTTAGACTGAGGGAAGGACACGTCACATGTCATCTTCTAATCTGCTTTTTACACCCTTATCTTGAGCAATAACATTTGCAAAGAGAGGACTGCTCTCCTGCAGCAGCACTCCACCTACAGTGGTGATCCAAATGACAGCCAGATTAATCTCTGCTGTGCAATAAACAATGCTGAAGGATGTGTATTTTTAGGCTTAGATCTATAAACTGCATTGAAGAATACTAATAAAACAGAAAATGTAATCCTCTCACAGCAAAAATCAGAGGAAACCAGACTGATAACCTCACATTCCTCTAAGTGACCTACTCAAGCAGGACCGGATCAAGTGACCACTTACCAGTAGGAACAAACTATCCAGCACACAACTCATAGGCTCCAGTATTGTAGTCACTTAAGTCTAAGTGTGACTCTTGACATCAATGAAAAAATTCTGAGGAAACAATTTTGTTCCACCTGTCACTGGCTTTATACTGGTGCAGCACCACTGACCTCAGATGGCCCTCACTTGATTAATTCTTTGTCAGTGCAATCAGGTTTATGTTATACAATTAGTGGTAATGTCTACAGACATGAGTAGAGATATACAGGGCACTTCATATAGGATGAAAATCAAAATGTCACACACTGACTCATGCATTCTAAGTGTTTGTAAAAAAATTCAAGGAATTTCAAGATTTCTGAGAATTAAAGGTCTAAGCTGAATCCACACTGGATATTCTGAAATTCATATCTGCTAGTCTAGCAACCGCACAGGATCACCAATGCTAGCAATCAAGATTATCTATCTTGTCTTTTAGGCTGCATCCTCAGGTTTCTTCTGAGACTACAAACACAAACAGCTCTACCTATTTATACTGATGCAAATGAGTTAATTTTATCTGGACAGCTAAATTCCTATGACAGCATATCAGTTAAATTGTTGTATTTCAATTGTTTTCCTTTTTCCTGACAGCTGTATATCTACAAATACAACCATTTAAAACGAACATTTACTTCGATCCAGGCTATGCTTTTATTTGCTATTGTTCCCATGTAACGTCACTCTTAAGATGGGATTCAGCTCCAGATTCCCACATCTAAATTTTGATGTCTGCAACGGATCTGCCTGTATGTTAGCTAGACGTTAAAGCTGTCAGTGCAGCCGGTAGTGGTGAAGTTTTGTTGCCTGAACACAGGCACCCAGGGCCATTTCAAACATCCTAAGGGATCGAAAATATCTCCACATACCATGCCTCATGCAGGTATGATACAGGACCTACAGGAGGCCCAGGCCTTACAGAAGCAGCCCCTGGAGATGAGGGGGAACCAGTCAGGGCACCCCCAGCAGCACTGGGTGCTTACGTTCAGGCAATCGAGTTGAGCCCCCAAACACGAGTCTCAGCCAAGCCCACGGAGCGGATCAGCCGGGCAGCACTGCATTCCAGGCAGGAATCAGGTGCCAAACCTGACTGCAGGTAGAGGTAGACGGCACTACAGTCATGTTCCCCAACGCTGTGGGGAACCCTGCTTGGTCCCCATCTCCTGCTCTAGCAAGGTGCAGCTTCCCCACAAGGTGCTCTCCAGCTGTGCACAGCTGTCTTGGTTACCTGCCCCTCACTGCACTTGACAGCTGTTCTTAGGTGACTCCTCCAGGTGCCACTTCCAGCTGTGCTGTTTATTGGGGTGTGCTCCCCAGGGACCCCTGATCACACTACAGCAGGAACCTACCCAGGCTGCTCCCAGGTAGACAACTACACCGCCGAGCCTGAGCCCAGCCGGACCAAATCTCTCCTTTACCTGGGCCCAGACTGATTTCCCAACCCAGGAGCAGCAGCTTCAAGGACTTTATCATGATCTCACTCAACTCAACCTGGCACTGGTACAACCCTCTTGCACTTCATGGCACACGGATGCTATTGGCATTCCCTGTTACTCATTAATACCAACGTAAGCAACATCAGCTTCAGGTGTTTTAACCACTGAAATCTTAGTTTAGACTTCAAAACCCGATGAGACCCAGGCTCTGCAACTATTGCTACTAGACCACAGTGTGTATTTGATAAATTCAGCACCCAAAATTGTCTTCAGAGGGAGCACTGCCCAAGGAGCACGAGATCTGATCTGTACAGTACTGGTAAAGTGTTGCTTATATGGATGCAACTTCTACCAGTGGAATGGCAAAAATTGCCAGTACCTGAAATTGCATGGCGGGACTTTTGCTGGCACAGTTACACCAACCATGAATAACACTAGACCTGACCACACTCTCCACTGCAGAAAAAGCCCAAACTGTAAGTCTGACCCAGCACAGCCCGCTACTGCTCCGCCTGCTGCTGTTGGTACACTTGTGGGGATTGACATACTGCTGCCACAATGATGGCACGGGAAAAAAATCCCTGGGTGATTTTTTGTTAATGTATTTATGCCAATAAACTCCCTAATGAAAATAAAATCACCACTTTACAAACGTGTTGATGCCTGTGCACACTGCTGAGGCTCCCTGCCCACTAATCTGCATTTCAACCCCCTGGATTTTTTAGATTTTATTTTTATGTTCTAAAGGTACTGATACAATTAATGCTGTGTAACTTATCCATATAGAAAAGCATGGCAGTATAAGGGACACAAACCTCCTGAAAGTTTTTTCTCTACCTGGCAATCTGCTGGGAAGTCACAGGTAGGTAGGTGCCTCTTGGGCAAGGGCCCCCAGTCCTGCTGGTCTCCAGGGAAAAGAGCATCTTGGCCCCCTTCTGCCTTTTTTGCTTTTCCTTAGCTCCACAGCAAGTTGCAATGCTTATTGTTTTGGTACCTCTGTATTTTTGAGCTGTCTGACTGAAATGCAGCCTTGCTAAATACAGCAGCCTTTTTCTAATCCAAAGAAAGGGAGATAATCAAAATCTAATAATGTCTTTACAATAAATGCATATTAATTTCCAAATGCAATTTATAAAAAGATATGATAAATGAAACAGATTATCATTCTGGCTGAGAATAAGTTACAAAGAAAACCTGAGTAGGCTGAGAAGTTTCAGAACACCATTACTATATATTCTCAGTGATAACTTGTGATGGATAATCACAATATCTTCTGTAAATGAGAAGGCTTAAAAGCCTCACAGTATTTGTGCTGTCATGTAGGTATCTCTGTATTTTGATCACAAGTACACATTTCCGTGTACATTTAGGGGTCTATAGAAAAATGTACAAACTTCTTATGCTAACAATGACAGCTGTATACCAGTATTATAATTGGCAGCTATTGAATAGCTGATATTTCTGTATAACACAGTAACTGCCAAATGCTAGGAACTCAGTAGCAATATTAGAATTGATTTTTCAGTTCATATAAGCCACCAAAAATATAAAGGACCAAGTGATCATGACTTAGTGGCCACAAATTATTTTATCACCTTCACTTAACAGAGTAAATTCTGCACAACATGTCTCCACCCAGGTACATGATAAAAGGCAACCTTTGCACTTTTTCTTGTTGCTAAATAGCAGTGGGGGAGTATTAGTTGAAGTTCATTTATCACTGCTAGTGGAGGTCAAAAGCTTGTTTTATGTTTCATGGACATGATCAACATTTTTATTTGCAAACTGTTGTGACAGACACTGAGATTATGAGACTCCAGATACAATACAGCCTCCCAGAGAAAATATATTTATTGCTTTCTTTCCAGATTTTGTAACAAGATCCTAAATTGTTTTGAGAGTCCAGTGATTCCCTGCTGATCCAACAGGCCGACTATTTCCAACAGTGATACTATCGCAGCAACAGTTACCACAGAAACGACTGTTTGTACTGTAGAAGAAAGCACCCATGCAGTCAGTGTTTGAATCTTCTGTCACTAACCGACCAGAATTATTAAACCAGTCCCATTCACTTACAGAAAGAAAATTTCCATCTATTCCTTTCTAATTAAATGCAAATTGCATTAAATTCTTTTCCTTTACATCCCTCTGCCTCCTTTGCCACTAGCATCTTTTCTTTTTAATTAACCTTTGAGAAGACCTCAAATAAATGCACAGATTATCTATCCCTAGAATACACAGTGCTATTCAAGCAAAAGACAGATCTGCAAGACAGGAGACTACAATCTGTAAAACAACTGCAAAAAAAACCAGTTTAAGAACATATGCATTTACACCTATACAAACAAGCAAAGCAGAAGAAATCAAAGTAATACAACCATATTCAAAATTTAACATAAGTTTTAGCTGCTTGGAAGTTATAAACACAGCATGATAATCTGCCTTGTCTCTCCCCTCCACACCCAGTTTAAAAATTCGGACCCACAGTTTAAAAATTTGCAGAGCACTGCTTCAAAGGAGGACCCCTAAAGGAGTACCACTGCACTATATTAGTATGAGCTCCTGGAACGGGTGCAGGAAATACTATGCATTGTAATAAAGTAAAATTATATTACTGTGCCTTGTAATATTGTAAAATCAATCCCCATCAGCAACACAAACTACTGTGGTAAAACATTCATTCTGGAGGTTTTAGAAATTGGAAAAAATGTATATAATTCCACTCTTCACTCTTGGGATGTTGACATCAAAGCAATCGTAGGGTTCTAACAAACAAATACACCTATAAAACTGCATTAGAAGATCAGGCCATATAGATACAACCCCAATCAAAATTTAGCCATATATTTCTAAGGCATTTTTAATGCAGGTTTGCTTCAATTAACCTGATCCTTGAAAGCCTGGTTATCATAAACAACAAGCACAATGCTTTCCCTCTCAGCAACATGCCTTCCCCAGATAAGCAAGTTCACCTTCCTAATATCCACATTTCACAGATAAGGAGGAGACACAAAGCAGTTAAGTCATGTAAGTCACAGAGTAAGCATAGGGCTGAACTGGAAACGACAAGCAGATCTCATGACACTCAAATCTGTTCTTCAGCCTCAAGGATTTCCTTCGTACTGTCCTCTAACTCATTTCCAAAACCAAATCAGCTAACGTATTTCTGAATGGCATAGGGGAGTTTGCAGGGAAATTTATTTGCTTTGCAGAAATAATCTCATCGGTCACATAAAAATGCCAGCATGATAAAACCAGAAAACTGTTTCCACTAGTTTTCCAGTGAATGATACTTGGGGATGGCTGGGTGATGCTCTAACACAGTCCCTTTTTTACTTCAGTATCTCAACTGGAACAGCAAGCATGTAGTGTATAGCAAAGGAGTATACATATCCTCTGCCTCTTTTTAGAAGATCTATAGGCATTAATAATCCCTAAATAAATCCCTAAGTAATTTCTAAATTGACTCAGAACACGCCCGATCAAGTAACAGGTCTAAATAAAATCCATTTTCCTTTTATTTGGCAAAACAAGCAACTTTTTCCAGGCTGTTTTTGTAACACCCGTTGGCAAACCTCAAAAGCCAGATGATAAACACAGGTTGAAAGTGGAACTTTATGCTAACAAAGCAAAACATAAAAAACCATACGCCTTTGTGTCTCTTCAGCATGTCTCCAGGCAGAGGTCCTCTGGTTCCCCCCTCTCTCCACCCTTCCAGGGCAAAGCCTCATCATCCCTGCCAAAGCCCAAACCCCAACCCAGCCACCAGCAGGTCCCAGCAGCAGTCACAAACTCCGGCTTGTGTGGGGTGGAGCTGCCTTGGGCAACTCCGTGTCTGCAAACTATTACTTCCTAGAGCGTGGAGTAAGGGCGAGGCTGCTGTGGTTGAGCTTGGAGTAGGAAAAGTCGAGGCTTCTGTGCTGGGTCTCCTCCAGCACCTGGCCGGTCTCACAGCCTGCCACAGCATCCCACTCAGCATCCCGGTACCGTGAGCAGCACCACGGCCTCCGGATGCCAGAAAGGGGAAACACAGGTGGCTCAGAGGAAACTCTGCAGCTGCCTCTGCTCAATTTGGACATCACAACCTCCTAGTGTTAGGATGGACTTTCAGTGCTGACAACACAACACCATGCTCGATGTAAAAACCAAACTACATGGCCAGAAGTGCCGTTCCACTCTCTGGGATACTATTGCTCCTGATCACAGGGTAAGCAGCACCTGGGTATACTAAGGCTTCAGAGGAGAGCTACAGCAGAGTCAAACATCAGACACTCTGGAAAGGCCGAGGAGCACAAACGCAGTAAGGAAAGGGAGCAGCTTGCCGCGGGCTAACTGCAGTGGAGTCCATCTGAGCTCCCCTTTCAGCATCCACAAACCCTTTTGTAGGGATGACAGTAACTCCTCTATTACTCTATAGTTTTCAGGAACAGCCAATTCTATTCAGCACTGCAGAGTTACTCAGCCTAAAGTTTAACCTGATCCGAAATTCAGATTACTGTTGCCACTGCCTTGTTTTTCTTCTTCCTAGCAAAGGATACAGCAACAAATGATTACAGGGTATACTTACTGAATGGCTGGTAGCTCTGCTGCAGCGAGATGGAAGAGTTTTCGCTGTGACAGGAAGATATTTGTGTCCTTTGAGGGCTCCCTTCCACATCATTTCAGAGATTGGTTCTGCAGTTTGGGTTTATAGCAATGCGCAGTGGTTTCTGGTTTAGGTCTGGGCAAGTGCTCCTGGAAGTCGCTCTTTGAGCGACTGTGGAGACACTGTGTGAACACATCCTGACTTGTGCAGAGCAGCTAAGAGAGTTTAGTGTAAATCCAGTGTCACTCAGTCTAACTGAAACCTGTTTGTTGTCAGAGATGCTGTTGAGAGCCTGTTACAGTGCTCTGCTGCTCTGTCCCCAGGCCCTGTAACCAGCAAGACCAGAGTGCCACTGGAGTGGTGAGCCCTTGCTCCAAATTACAAGCACCATAGGAGTAAACCCTGTTTAAGAAGTTCGCCCCCCCCCCTCACTCACTTTACCTAGTTATCCTTCACAGTTTACATTTTCAGTTTTATAGATTAAGCCGCACTCTAAATTGCATGTGGATGAACCAGGGTGAATAAATCCAAAAAGTAGAGTTCAGAGAGCTGAAGCCAGCTACCTCCCAGCAGGTGTGTTCATGCCCAGCTCCACAGCACTCAGAAGCTTGTGGTAGGTACCAAGGATGCCCATCCTCAGCTCCGGCCTGCTGCGTGCCCCTTGTTGGTATTCAACATGACCACATCCAGCCACCACCCTTTGGTCCTTCACTGCAAGGACACTTTCTGAAGCAAGAAATAGGGAGGATGAACAGCAAGGACAGAGATGAATCCTCTCTGTATTCCCACCCATTCAGCTCTTCCTCCTCTTCGCTTCCATAAGCTGTCTCCCAAGTTAAGCCATCCATGCTCAACATTCAGAGCCCTGAGACCTGTATGGGACAGACCAGCTCAACTCTGCCAAGAGCTGAGCGCTGGGAGACTGCATGATGTGGATTAGTTGGGACCACTGACTTTCGCATGGCATGAACATCAATGAGTCAACAGACAGGTCTTAGAGCACTTAAAATACAGTCTACAAACGAAATGTGACTCAACCCTAACTACAGCAGAGTTACCTCTTCACTGTAATTTATCATTCACTTATAGTCATGCAGATAAAGAATTTAAGTAATAAAAAGTCTGGTGTACTGCAAAGCTAGATGCCAGCAAGGCAACTTAAATAGCAGGTGCTCTAAGAGCTTGTGAAAGACTAGGTGAAATGTCAAATAAATTGATTTGTCTTTTTTGTAACAGATTCAGAACAGTATTTCATTTAGGCAGCTTTAGTGGCTGACACATGCCAGTCCAAAGCAGAGAGTTTAAGTTTTTGTTATTTGCAGTGACATGGGGCTCTTCTTCAGGAAAGTAAAGACTATGCACAACAGTCCAAATACAAACTTCTACTTAATCATCTCTTGATGCTATTTAAAAGCAACATATTGAATATAAGTGACGGTGGGTGGCATAAAGCAGACCAGGAAAGCATGGGCTGTCACAGACGAGCTTTGGTGACTCATGCCTCTAGCTTAAGAAGTGTTGAGGCATGGACCCAGGCTGCACTTAATTAGCTCTTCCCTGGGAAGCAACCTCTGGAGCACCAGCAACTGAGAAGGCCAAACCTCCCCTGCTCCAGTCCAAATCCTGCATTTTGGTGAAACCAACAAAGTGACAGAAGTGACATGATCTCACGACAGGAGGGAAAAAAAAAAATCTTCCTTCGCAGAGGAAAAAAAAATCCCCCAAAGATCAATTCAGGTAAATGGATAGACACCCTTGTGTGAATACTGCAAAATCAGCTTTACAGTGTCAGGGAAAAGCAAGGTGGAAATGTTTCATTTCCACATTTGGGAAATACAGAGATGGACCAAATTCCAGAGACTTCATTTCTGACTATCTACTAGATGAGTGGGTAAAGGAATAAACTAGATTTGCTTCCAGCTATGGCAGCCAGTCCTGAAAGAAGAACACGTTTGAGCCTGACTGCTTAGCACCTTGTAAGCGCTGTACTGAAATATGTCTCCAAGCCACAGAGATTTTAGTGGCTGCACTGCAATACATACTGGCTTTTACATGAAATCCACACAGAAAAGAAGATGCATGAAACGTGGAAACAGTGCAGATTTGTCCATCAACAAAGTGTATTTAAAATTCAGACAAAGTCTTAAAAATTTGGGATTTGCATGGCTCAGCATTACATCTCGAATTATTGTTGAGAATGAACCAAGCACTTCACTGTCACAGGAACAACTTGCCGGGTGGGTACAGTTCTGTAACACGAAGGTGTAAGGTAGAATTGAAAATTAATTGTAGTCAAAAGTTCAAACCCCAATGACCTCATTGTGAGAGTATGTGGCATTCATAAAAGTGCCTGCAGGCTGAATAAACTCAAATTAAAAAATAACCTGGCAGAAGTATCTTTGGTGCCAAGCTACCTCCACGCTGAGGAAACCATGCTGTAAAGGAGGAGGAAATGAGCAACAAAACCCTTCAAAGAAATGGCAGGGAGAAACCATACCACTCTCCCTGTTTTGTAGTCACCCTGAGTGCCACAGCTTTAGGGTTGTGTACGGGATGAGGAGCAGGCGTGGTAAAAAGCAAGGACAGAGTTTACTCCCCTTGCATAGCAAGACAGAAGTAAACCCTGTCCTGCACAGCTCCTGCTTCCAATCCACAGCTCCCACCTCCAAGAGCTTTGCTTTTTTGGATCAGAAGAGAGGTCTGGATGCAGCTGCACCATTTGGGTGGCTGCCGTCATTTTGCCATACACAGGGGCTCCAGGCAGTGCTCTCAGCAGAGGGAGGGGGCTAGAGTCCCGCTCTGCTGCCCCGGCAGCCGAGGAGTCCATCCCCTGGCCACCACATCCTTCATCTCCCGCAGGGCTCCATCCCACACGGGCAGCCTGCCCCACTACACAAACCCAGAGCTGCCACCGGCGCACACTCTGTGTTTTAGACAACTGAGGGGAGCACTAAAAGGCACTCAAAATTAACCTAAAGTATGTCATAATATAAAGAGAAAGTTTAAATTGCATGTTAGATAATAACAGAATGTGGTGTTAAAACTAAATCTGCAGTAACTTTTATCCACCCAATGCACACATCCATTTAAAAACAGTACTGGCTTGTCAGGGGCCAAGGGAGGGACCAGCTGAATTTCTCTGGGGTCATGATCACAGATCACCACTAGATGGTAGATGAGTAGCATTAATTCTACTTCCCATTTTATTCCCGAGAAAGGCAACTGACATAGGTCCACACTAGGGCTCTTGCCTCTTCTGGCAGTGTGAAAGCATCTCCCTGCATATGCTCTTAAGTGAGAGTTTGGGGAAAGATGCATGACTGTGGCAACGCTGGGACTCCAGAAGAGGAAATAACCTCAGAGCCCCAACGTTTATACACATGGGGTTCCTTTTTCCAAACTTACCATAGCTGCAAGCAGCACAGTAAACAAACTTGCTTTTCTCCAGCAGAAGTACAATATTGATAAGCTCTGTAACTATTTACAGTTAGTTTGCAAAAACCATGCCAGGCTTTAAAAAGTAAGATGGCTTGACAGATATTGTAAGACTGTACAGCATCAAAGGCTGAAGTTTGTGCAGCCACAACAACTGCCTTTGTCTATCTGACACCTCAGGTGTAAGATACTTTTACTCAAACTGAGGTGGCTTAAAAGATACATCAGCTTTATTTTGTAAATGGTTTCCACATTCATAGAGATCCAGGGGGACTTTTGCCCTGGGGTATTTTTTTTTCCCAATGAGCAGCAAACCTTTCTCTGCTGCCTCAGCCCGAGTAGCTCAAAACCACATTACTGCCCATCGCTGGGACTGAGCCACACCATTTCAGATGGGCGCAGGATACATCTGACAGCTCTTCACCAACTCTGCCAAAATTGCTCCTGTGCCAACTCACACAGTGCTTTAGGTAAGGGCACAGGGTTATTACTTGAACTTACCTCGGAGGTGCTGCAATACATCTATCTACCCATCTACTGAGAGTATAAAATCACGCGTTAGGTGCAGTGAAATACCGGTGTCTTCACCAAAACATGAGTAGCAACACACTCAGCCCAGCATCTAAAGTACTGCTGTTTGAAATTTGCAGGCAAATACATAACCAGTTTACCCTCAGCATGGCCATCACTGGCCAGTGAAAACCTCAGATAGAACTGAATGCTTAAACCTCTACTGTATCTGTCATGGCACACTGCTCTACAAGTACTACGGTGTTCTGCAAGGCTTCCACAGGCAAAGTGTTTTACACTGAATCAATACTCCTTCAAAATATACAGACTATTTTGAGACCTTTCAGCTTGGAAGGAAACACAGCCAGGCCCTGCTCAGGCTGGTAAAATCTGACAAGACCACATGACAAGGTGGTGTATCTGCAGGGTGCAGTAAGCTGCCCTTGAAAACATACATGAATAGCTTTGCTGCCAAAACTTCCTTTGATATTAATGCACAAAGAAAAAATAATTTGATGTTATCATCTAAAGAGAATATGTTAAAGGAAATAATTGCTGTCAGCATATTTTAGCAATAACAAGCTGCAATAGCCATTAGTGTTCAGGTTATTTTGCATTGTTTGCATTGTTTTGCATTCATAAAGACAAAATCTGATAGATACATGTACAGCTTCTAAAGGATTTTTTGCTTTCTTTCTTACCTCTTCCTTTTTCTCTTCAGCACCAGAGGCTAAATTGAGGCTCAGCTGAGAGTGGCTGCTTATGCCACTGTCTTCATTTCCATCATCGTAGTACACAGTTTGCACCGAGTCCTGGAAGCAAACAGGATTCCTGCCCAGCTTCAGCCCCGGTACCTCGACTCTCTCCTCACTCTCCGATGAGCTCAGGGACAATGTGCTGTGATGGTTTGGGCACTGGAAATTCATATTGCACTTGACCTTCTCTGCAGTGGGACTTTGAGGCTTTGGAGTAGTTGGTCTGACCGGAATGTGAAGGTTTTCGGCTTCATATGTAAACTGCTGGGTAGCTTTTGGTTCATCCGAGTCTGAATAAAACACCTCATTGGGAAATGGACTAATGTCATTCAGTGTGGGTGATAAGCTGTCAGAGTCTGGGATACCTGATGATGTCCCGAGGCTTTTGTCTTCAGGAATAGCTACATTCATTTCTGCCTCTTTATCCTGAGCAACTGCAGGGCTTTGCAGACAAGGTGTTCCCGGTGAGGAAGAGTCTGGACTAGATACTGGGGAGGTGCATCTCTTTCTGTCGTGATCTGTGCTGCTGGAAACCCTGCGGGAGTAGTCATCATGCAGTCTGCTGTTTGACCTTGTTCTCTGGGACTGCTCAGTGGGAGAAGGAGCTGTGCTCTTGGGGCCATCCTTCTTCCATGCGACATCTGTAACATTACTGACAAGTTTCAAAACTCGGTCAAAATCCTTTGCCCTGATAGGGCTCTTCCATCGCTTGGATCTCCTCCCAGGGTTCCCCCCGGTTTTGTCCGAGTCAGCAGAAGGAACACTCACAGTCCTTGCTGGCGTCTGTTTTTCACTTGCAACCCTGAGGTCAGTAAGGTTTGAGGTGGACTTCCGTTTGAATGAACTTTTTTTCAGAAAGTTCAAATTATCTGAGCTTTTGCTTCTCCGATAAATGATCCTGTTGTTTTCAGAGTCTTTCACTAAAATTTCACAGATCTTTGGCTCTGCGATGACAGGTGATGTTGGCCTACTACAGTTGTGATGACTCTGATCTTTATCCGTGTCTAGCAAGTTTATGCGGCCAGCACCATAAGCCCGCCTAATGCTGCGCGAGCGATGAGTATTCCTCAGGAAAGACTCATCGCTCTCCTCCGCATCAGAGCAGTCAGAAGCTAAGCCATCCACTGCATTCTGGAAATCATGTAGAGGCCCCGAATAGGAATACCTGTTAGTCTGAACTCGCACCACTGCCCCGTTTGAACCATGTTTGCCTACACCGTTCTCATTTAAGATATCTGAGCATTCCCTTGTTTGAATTCCTTGGAGAACTGAAGATTTCAGCTTCTTGAAAGATCCCATTTTTCTGATGGAAGACAAAGCATTCCACGTGGATGAGTTGCTCATCAAAACCAGTGAACGAGGCCTGTCAGAGCTGGAATTAGCCCGTTTCCGAGGGGTGGTGAAAAAGCGCATGATTTTGGAAGGGCTGAGTTTATCCTCTTGAATTTCCTCCTCATGACTGTTGCTGGTGCTGTATCCCCCATTATGACTGATACAGGTAGTCTGGTTTGGGGGCTCTTTGTTATCCATAACTATACAAGTAACGGTGGTGCCATTTCCACAGCCATTCGGAAATGTTGTCATGCTCTCGATGCTGTACGCATGGAGATGGAGGCTGGGGTAGCTCAAAGCGACACTGCTGTCTCCACCAGCTGACCTCGCTGCCTCTCCTTCATCTGCTGCACCTTGGTCTGTCTTGCTTTCACATCGACTGGGTGAGCTGAGCTCCTCAGGTGGCACTGCCTGCATCAGGAAAACAAAAGCAACTGTTAGAGAAACTTCCTTACCAAGTCCCCGACCAGAAAAAGTTTGAGCCCCACTGTAGGAAATAAAGACACACACAAAATGAAGTTCTTTTTTGCTGAACAAAGGTGTGTTGCAGTGGTGAGGAGAAGGCATTCATAACTCCCTCAAAGTGTAATTGCATTCATTAGCAATTTAACAGACCTGAATAATTTCAGTATGTACTTGTTTCTCTAACGCTTAATAACCTAATAAATTCAGTATGACTAACACAACTACCTTACCACACTGCATATAATCCACAATCCGACTCAGAGAGAAACCCCCAACAACAGAATCCAGTCTTCCTCCTCACAGCGCTCAGCACTGAACCCCACCACACAAGAAGTTTTTATCCAAGAAACCACGCACGTCCACCACCTAATCCTCAAACAGTAGGCAAAGAGGAGGAAAACACAGGTATTTTTTCCTACACTTGCTCCTGTCAGAAGGCTACATGACACTGAACTGCCTTGTCTGTCCCCTAGCAGGTGAACCCAAGAGTTACATCAAGCACACAGCAAAGTATTTTTCCCTAGCCAAAGAAAAGGTTCAGAAGCACGTAAAGCCAGAAGCCAGCCTATGCTGTCATGACAGCGCCATGAAAACCTGAATTTGGAAGTGACTGGAGTCTCTGTGACGGGGACGTGCTGTACAAGGGATCTTCCCGAGCTCAGCGTGGGAGATCCAGCAGCCAGAACCACACTCCCACAGCCATGCCTCCCCTGCCCCGGCCGAGGGTCTTTGCCGGGCAGGCAGGTGCCTGCACAATGCCCAGAAACCACTGGGATGCCCAGTCCGAAGCTGGCACCATCTTAAAACCGAAGATCACTGCAACAGTCCTCTCTGCAAAGGCCAGCGGCATCTTCACAAACCCGCCACTGCCTGGGGGGAAGGTCGTGTCGGGTCGGGTCGTGTGTCGTCGTCCGTCTGTCCCCCGAAAAGAGGGAAGAAAATCAGCTGCGCTTGAGGGAGAGGCAGCCCCGGCCCCTTCTTTGGCTCCTTCTCACCCAAGTGCCCGCGTGGGCTCCGAGGGCCAGCGGGGATGGGGGGGGACACGGCCCCCGGCAAACGGGGGGGGGCCGGGCGAGGCAGGGGAGCGGCGGCAGGGCCCCCCGTAGCCTGCAGAGGATGCAGAAGCCCGTCGGGGCTTTTTCATGGCCCTGAGAGTGCAGCGAGGGGCCGGGGGAGCCGCAGCAGATCCCGTCCAGGCCAACACCAAGCACCTCGTGAAACGCGGGGCTTTTGGTGCTCGTACCCACCGGGTTTAGGGCTGCTCCCTCCTCAGAGCGCTTTCAAAGGAGTTTCGCGAGGCTCTGTCCCTCTGGGGATAAACGGATTTTCTCGCGTTTCACTCCCTCGCCGCTGTTTTTAATCCCCCTCATTCACAGGCTCGCGGCGGGAGCCCGCCGGGATGGAAGGCAGAGCCGGGCCGGGCCGGGCCGGGCCTGACCCCGCCGCCCCGGCGCCTGGGGCCGGACAAAAGCCCGCCGGGCACCGAAACCTCGGCCTGCCCTTGTGCTCTTGTACCGCTCGCAAATATCCACGCGGGAAAAAAAAAAAAAAAAAAAAAAAAGTAGCAATGATGAGAACAAGAGGCTGCTCTGGGCAGAGAAGTTCCCAGAGAAAGCGGGTTTGGGAGAATCTGCACCTGAACAGGTAGAGAGGGAGCGGGAGAGAGGCAGGAGAACAAATACAGTGAAACGAAATTTAAAGAATCAGCTCACAGCGCGGAGGCTACAACTTCCCCGCGATGCTGCCGCTGCCGCCGGCAGGCGACTGGCGGAGCAGCGCCCTTACCTGGGGGAAACCGGGGCACGACGACGCCTCAGACCCGGCCCCGCCGCCGCCGCCTCAGACCCGGCCCCGCCGCCGCCTCAGCCCGGCCCCGCCGCCGCCGCCTCAGCCCGGCCCCGCATGGCTACGGCAGCGCCCGCCACAGCAGGGCGGAGGGCGGGCGGCGAACGGCGATCGCCGCGCACAGGGGCAGCGCCGGCCCAGGGGCGGAGCGGGGCGGGAAGCCCCGGCTCCTCCGGCAGCCCCAGCGCCGAGCTTCCTCGGCCTCGGTGTCTGCCCCCGCCCCCGGGCAGGGTCTGCTCTGCTCCGGCCGACCCCCAGGGGAGTCCAGTCCCAGTCCCGGCCGCAGAGATGATGGTATCGGGATTCGGCCCTTCAGCATTCCATGCGGGCTGTCCCGGCTCACCTCACCGCCCGCCGTGGGTTTCTGGGTGCGTGTGCGCTGCTCGCCCCTGCTGCTGGGCACGGGCACGGGCCTTGCGCTGTCCCGCCGCGGAGCGCAGCCCGTTGGCCAGCCCAGGCACCAGTTCTTCCCAAACACGAGTTTCTTTTCCCGATTCTAATCTGCGGGTTAAATAGTCCCCTTCCTTACACAGCGTAACTCAGCCCCCTAGTAAGCCCGAAGTATTTAGGGGGGAAGAAAAAAAAAAAAAAAGCCTCAGATCATCTGCCACTCTTCTTCACCCCAGCAAAGCGCCTTTAGTAGCTACTTGGGTTGTTTGATAACGAAACAATCCATAACATAAATGCATTTTAATGTAGTATGTACATTGGTCGGGGGCTGCACTGTGGTGCCAAACACAGATTTCTTACTGGTAAAAAAATCAGCGTATTTTCCTAAGCGTGGTTTGCTTTATTAAGCTTGAAGACATGAATGCTGGAAAAGACGTACTTGCCAGTCTGCTCAAGCTCTTTCAGATGCTCGTGCTTGCTTTTCCACGAGTCAGTTCCCTGGCCGTCTTTCTGTCCCAGACCTGGACAACCTTTTGGTTTGCCCCTGTTCCTCAGAGTCAGCAGCAAGAACAACATTTCACAGTGCTCATATACTAGAAGGAAAATTTTGTGAGACAATGTTTTACAGCCCCATGTTGTGGCTCCTGACAAAGACCTATAACACCTGGTAGTCCTTGCTCAAATAGTTTATTGTCTAAAAATATTTCTACACTTGGACTGGAGCTGTAGACGTAATTAAAACTCTTTTAATGTAGCTCAGGTAAGAGGCAAAATAAAAGCAGGACAACACAAAGCGCGTGGCAGAACAGACACCCTAAAGAAGTAACGAGGGCCATGAGCCCCACTGCCTCTCCTCTGAGACTGGGGTGACTGTACACCCTGTAATTACTTCTCTGGAGAGCATATAGACGTACTCTCAAAGGCAAGGTGTAGTTAGGGGATGAGGCAAACAAATAGGCATAAGAGATGTAGGTCAAATGAGGTAGCAAATAACTCTGGGAGTGACCACAGGATTCTCCGGCAGTCAGCAGCAGCAGGGACAGCCTGCCACCAGCCCAGGTCTTGCTGGCCTCAGCTTTGTGGTACGCCCCATGGAAGGAGAGAGTTTTGAGGAATGACTCAAATGTGGCAAGAAAGCGGCTGCTCTACAGTGTTGGGCATGGGAAGCAAAGAGGGAATGGAGGTAAGGACTGGTAACGCTGACCAGTATGGAGAGGGTCCGTATGGACCGTGGCTGGTGGTCTATGTTAGCTTGGGACTACCTGGGGGAAGTTCTCAAGTCAGTGCGGACAAGAACGATCTGCTTCAGACTGTGGGAAAAGGAACTCTCTGAAGAGGGACTCAGTGAAGGCGCTGGAATGGCCGAGAGAATAAATTCAGCAACATTATGAAGGGAAATATTACTTATATGAGACAAGAAGTATATCAGAAATTAACCTGAAAAGCACTTTCAGTGGGTCTTGTAACCTTATTTCACAGCGTCCCTGGTATCTCTAGCAGTTTGCGCTGGTTGCTTAAAACCTTCTAACTATTCAGACCTCAATTTCAGTGGATTTATGTTCCTGTGTTCCTGCACATTCCTTTCCATAAATATCCCAGCTATATCCATCACAATCATTTTTATTATCTGTTTTAATCCACAAGCCTCCTCAGAGAAGGGAACCCCCAGTTCCTCCTGTGTCCTCTATCTACCAGCTGGACAAAAAGACAAAGCAGAAAAATCCATTGAGCTGAACTGCGCCACTAACTTGAGTCTCTCCTTTATCCAGCCAAGAGTGTTTCTGAAACTTAAGAAAGTCTAATAGCTTTGAGATCTGAACCCTTCTTTTAAATGTATTTGAAGCTCATCAGCAGGTTAAAAACCATTTGAGAAGACAGAAATGACACGAGAAGGTATTGACATGCTATCAACATGCTCACAAGAACTTAACTTCCCTAAAAAGCCATGCTAAAAAGCTCACTAGATACTTAGGTAAGAGTATATTTTATGTTGTATTCTTTAAATGTCACAACATTTAATAAAGGAAATACCTAGAAAATTGCAATTACAGAGGTAACAATATTTAGTCAATTAGACATTTGTCAAGTTTCTAAAAGTAAATACTAGAGTTTTAACCTTCCAGACTCGTTTGTCATACATATTCTACCAGTCGCATACTTAAACCCTTTTCTAACTCTCGCAGCTTCATTGAGTCAGAGTCCGTCCTTCCACATGCGCATACTATTTAGTGAAGCAGGGATGCAGCACACTAAAGAGTGTGTCTGAGAACAGGATTAACTTCCTGTACTGGAGACCAATAATTACCCAAGTCTTTTCTTAATCTGAATTATTTTTTTTTAAAGGCTGGGAAGTGGATATAGCATTCAGGTGCTGTCACACCAAAGTTTAATAAAATGTTGCAAAGCAAAATTTATCAACAGGACTTCCATAAGAAAGAGGGAAATCACTCTTCTGCCTAGAAACTTGGAACGCTTTCCAGTTTCTTGCAATATTTGAAGAAAAACAAGCCATAGTGTTTCCTCAAAGTTACAACCCAAAATTTCAGCAAGTTAGTCCTTCCTATATAAAGGTTTTTCTACAGTCCTAAAAAAAGCAAAATGTCATCCAAATTTCTGATTTAAAAAAAGGTGCTTTTGAAGTGGCATTCCTGGCTGGTTTTCCAGCTTTTTTGTTTCTTGAGAGGATTAATACTATTTGCCACTAAGAATACTTGAAAAGGCTTCAGTAAGAACAAATTCATAGCACTTTCATAGGTATTTCTGAAAAACTGAGCTATGTCCTGTGTTATTTACAGGCTAATAGTTTGACTCCAGATGAGTAACAAAGGCTGCAGTGAACTGAGAGGCAGTGCCAGCATTACCTGTTACAGCTGACCAAGTACAGCAATTTATGAAGAGAACTCCAGGAATAACTTCCAGATCAGTATATGCATGAGATTTTGAATAGTGATTTGACAACGGTCATCACACTTACTGCAACAAAAATGAAATGCTTGTTTTAGAAGCTCTAAGTCTGTAATTTAAAAGAGGTTTAATGCGCATGTGACAAGGAATGAGAAGGATTATTCCAAATGTAATACAGGTGGGAAAGGATTACAAAAAATGTGACGTGGGAGAAAGAATATAGTTTTAATGATGAAGGAACAACACCCCCCCACACAACTTTTAATAGGCAGTGATACATCTCAGCTTTCTCAGAATAGCAAAGGGCACATCTGTGTGATAAAGTCACTCACTTAAATCTGAAAAGTCTAAATGAGAATGATTCTTTCTACTTAGTTTAGAAATCCTCTCTTCCACTCCCAAAAGTCTATTATTTCTTTCATGTTTTTTTTTAAAAATACTTTCTAAATGTCTATTTTAAAGCAGTGGGTTTTTTTAAAAAGGTACTCTTAAAAGAGAGTACAAAAAAGAGCCAAAAGGAATCATTTCAGGAAACCATAGAAGCATTTGTCCCACTTCAACAGCTATTGGGCAAGATGGCAAAGGAAGTGACTCTAAGACATGCTCTAAATTAATGAGTGACCAAATTTAATTATTAACATGCAGGATTACTGAAATAAGAGATCCCTTTGCTTTAATTGACAGTGTCTTTTCCAGGCTGCAGTACGCAGCTAACGCTCCAGTTCTGCAGTTTGCCCCTTCCTTTTACATCCCAGGCAAAGACTCTCTGGCAAGCAATTAACCTCCAAGGAATCTTTACACACTGACAGTCCCACAGGGGGAATTATACTGAGTCATATAACTATTGAAGTTAAAGGCAGCTCCCCCACCAACTTCACTGGGAGCATGATCAAGATCTCAATTTGTTCAGTTTAGAAATGAGGGAAGAGGAGTATGTTTGTGTATGCAAGCTCAAACTAACACAGGCTGCTATTTATTTTCATCTGTTTTATATATAAACTGTGTTAAATTAATGTAGGATTTTTCCATTTGTGTATATCTGCAACCAATTTGGTAATAATAAATTGAAAGGGATTTTCCAACCTCAAGACCTTTGTCGCCTTGGCACTGAAAAAATCCATTCCAGAAAATGGCTTGTGTTGCTAAGGAAAACACTCAAAGGACAGCTTGGGTTAAATTGCTGTATTAACTCCTTAATTTGCCCAGTGAAAGTCATCATTGCCCCTGCGCAGGAACCTGGCAGGCTACTTCAAAAGGCCAGTTCCTGTTGCATTTACTTTGCTTCTGATAAAGGCAATTACTGACCAAAGTAAGAAAAGTTTATCATAACTTGGTCTAAATCAGAACACATAACAAACTGTTTTTCCCTCTAATCTTCTTTTAAATGTGCTTTGCTGAGGTTATTTCACTGAGCTTGCTCAGCTCAGTTAAACACAGAGACCTAATTTAGGGAGAACACAATAGCCCAATGGAGTGACGCCATCAATGAAAAATGACCCTTGTGTACCAGGTTACCATTATCCCATCTCCGAGTTGCTCTTACTCACCCACCTACACCAATACAGCTGCATGCAACTTAATGATGGCTTCAGCCTTTCAGGCTGCTAGAATGCTATTTATAACCCCACGGGGTCCGACTGCGATGTTGTTCTTTCTCCCCATCCTCAAGAGGCATTATTCAGACAGCATGACATGAAGAGATGGCTGGTACTACAGAAGAGCAGTTTCCAATAAACAGATCATTGTGTTTAAACATAAAGACTTCCAGTTACCAATTAGGAAGGCTGAATTCCACCTTTGTTTTGTGTCTCACAAAGTGTAAGATGTAGGAAGGAAAAGGGCCGTGGAGATGTAAAGCAGACAGAAATGGGAAGGAACACATATACCCTATGTATTTTTCTTTTTCTTCTTGTCATGAAAAAAGTTACAGTAGATTTTCTGTTAGATGGATGTACAGTAAAGTGATATGGACTAGTTGGGAGGAAAGGGTGGGATCTCAGAGAGCTGGAATTGTCCCACTCTGCAGCTGTTTGCTTTCTCTTCCTTCTCTGCTCTGCCTGCCATCCTTTCCTACGTCACACCCCTGGCTGTAGCATCTGATGGCCCTACAGCCATTCGGTATTTTTTTTCCTTGCTTGAAATAATAACATGTAAAAGTGACTATTAAGACCTCTTTATCAACCTTCTTCCCCACCCACTTAATTACCTTGCCATCTCCTGTCCTCTCTATTCAAAACTGTCCTTCCAAAATTACCTGAGGCTATGAAGGTGCCTTGTTACGCAACCAGGAGGCCAAAATAAATCAATGGAAGGCTAAATACATAGACGAAGGGCCCTGAGGAGTTTGAGGGCTGAGGACCACCTGCAGGGGGTGTTTGCACCGCTCAGGCCAGGGACTGGAGTGACAGTGAGGAGCTGGCACACTTAATTCATTTTTGCGTGTGAGCCATAGCAAGGGGCTGGGGG
>JANZLQ010000027.1:6176889-6191238 GCA_026212715.1 Elanus axillaris | reverse complement strand
GGGGGGATAGTGCTCAGTTCTGGTTAGTCCGTTGCAGTTTGTCTCTGCTGTTCTTTCCTCCTCACACTTTTCCCTTCCTCCAGGGTGGGTCCTTTCCATGGGCTGCAGTCCTTCAAGAATTGTTCCAGCATGGGTCCTCTGCACGGTCGTCTGTTCTTCAGGATCCACCTGCTCCAGCGCGGTTCCTCCATGGGCCGCAGTTCCCGTTAGGAGAACCTGCTCCTGTGTGGGCTCTGAAAGGGCGACAGTTCCTTCAGGAAATACCCACTTGCTCCAGGGTCATCCTTTCAATGGCTTGCAGTGTGGATACCTGCTCTACCATGGTCTCTCCGTGGGCTGCAAGGAAATATCTGCTTTGGCACCTGGAGCACCACCACCACTACCCCACCTTTATTCTCTGACCTTGGTGCTCATGGGACTGTTTCTCACACTATTTTCCTCACTCCTCACTATCTGTGCAGTGTTTTACCCCTTTCTTAAACACATTTTCCCAGGGGCACCACCAGCTTCCCTGATGGACTCAGTGTGTCCTACAGTGCGTCTGTTGTGGAGCTGGCTGGAACCATCTGTGTCTGGCATAGGGCAGCCCCAGCCTCTCTTCACAGAGGCCACCCTGCAGCCCCCCACTGCCAAAACCCTGCCATGTAAACCCAATACATTCTTGTTCACTTCCATTTGATGTTTGAGTTCTGTCAGGAGCTCCTTGTTCATCCATGCAGTCCTCCTGCCATCTTTGCTTGATTTCCTGCTTGTTGGACTGGGCCATTCTTGAGCTTGGAGGCAGAGGTGATTCTTGAAAGTCAAACAGCTCTCTTCTCTTCAGGATGTTCTCCCATGGGATTCTTCCATAGATTCCTGAAGAGGCTAAAATCTGCTCTCTTGAAGCCCAGGGCCGTGATCCTGGTATTTGTCCTGTTTCCTCCCCTCAGGATGTTGTACTCCATCACTACTGGTCACTAGAGCCAAAGTTGCTCCCAGCCTTCACAATCTCAACCAGATCTTTCTTGTTTGTAAGCGTAAGGACGTCCAGCAGAGTGCCTTTCCTCACTGGCTTCTCAGTCACCAGTGTTAGGAAGTTATCCTCAATGCACTCCAGAAACCTCCTGGATGGCTTGTGCCCTGCTGTGTTGTCCCTCTGGCAGGCACACGAATGGTTTCAGTTCCCCGTGACAACCAGGATTTCATCATGTGATGGTTTAGCATCTGGTAAAATTCACAGTGGCGGCAGAACTTCTGCCCTTGATTGCTACTAGTTGGAAATCTGTTACATTTTCAGAGGACCATTCCCTCTCTGGAAACTACTATTACTTTTTACAACCACTACCAGCAGTCTCAACCAAAGCAAAGGCTTATGAAGGCTTGGAGACTAAACATACTGCTAGGAGTAATATGTTCATACTGGTGATCTGCATTTAGGCATGTTAATAAAAGAACATGTTTCCCATGCTGTGTATATTGTGTAAATAAAAGAGTTGGCTTTTCAGGGATGTTCATCCACTACTTTTTGTTAGCTCAAAATTCCGTTGAAAGTATAGAAAAATGGAGTAACAGTTCACTTACCATCAGTTCATGCTAAATCTTTTACTATAGTCAGAACACAGAAAAATAACACAGAAATTGAAAAAAATAACAAAAAAGTAGGCACGTCTGCCTGTTGCTGTATCAGTTACAATAAGGCATCTCAATCCTAACAACTCCACACAATACAAAGCAGACCCTGTAAGAAGGGCAATCCTCCCTGCAAATATTTAGGTTAGCAACTGCAAAGTAATCCAGACACAGCACCATTCATAAGACCAATTCATCACCAGGTCATACAAGGCAATTAGGCCTGGACACTAGATGCAGATTAACAACCACCACCTGAAAAGATGTTTTAAGTGATCCTGGTTTATTTTTAACAATATTTTAAATCCTTTGAGAAGATTAATTCCTCAGCCCAAGAGCTGAGGACCTCGCTGCTGCTAAGGTAAACTGATGTACTAATTGAGTCCTCAGCAAAGGAATATTCTCTGTAGGACTTGGGAGTGATACTGCTTTGATACTGTTATTGTCAGTACACAAAAACCACCGCTGCCCCTTGCCCTGAAAGGCTGATTTCTTTCCAACAGGATGAGAAAGTTCTTACAAGTTTCTCTCTCCCTCTTTCTCTTTCTCATGCTGTCATGCAGAAAATGCAACAGATTACATCCATAAAAGCAAAACCTGTTTATGTGTATTCATCAATATTAAGAGCCTGTTTCATAAGAAAGACTGTAAAACCTTCATCAAAGACGTTATCTCTTCAGTACTATCAGTGGTGAGTAAGGGAGTTTCTAACACTGACATTAAAATGTAGCTGATAAAATACAGGAAATATATCAATTTTTAAAGATACGAGAGGAAATGTCAATATTTAAAATAAAACCAGTTACACTGGAAATAAACAACATAAGATCCAGGACGAGATTTTGAGCCAGATTTCTGAATCTCATTCTCAAGCAAAAGTTGTTACACAGGACCTGCTGCATTAGATTGGACCAAAAGCTCTCTCGCCAATTCTGTTGTCTCCAAGTGCCTTAAGGAGGAGCAAGAAACAAGGTGAATACAGAAGAAAATTCCCTCTATTTTACTTTCCCATCTTCTGGCAATCTAAAGTTTAGAGTCTTCCTAAATGAGAGGCTGCATGCAGAGTACAGTTTTCTAGTTCTTAGTTCTGCTGGGGCACTCTTCCATGAATTTTCCTGCTTCCTTTCTATTTTCACTAATTCTCTGGCTTCCACATCCTCGTATTTCACTGAATTTCCATAATTAATTGGTACCCTGAGTGAAACGTATTGCCTGTGGTTCAATTTTAATCTCCTGCCAGGTGATGCTGTGTCTGTTTGAGAACCTAGTCCTGCCGGCGGGCGCCGAGAGCTGGGTGCCGCCAGCCTCGCAGACACGGGTCTTGGAAGAGGTGAAGTAACAAACAGGAGGGATGGATTTCCCAGAGAGAATGAGAAAGGGGAGCACATTTGGCAAGAGGACATATAGACAGATATGTAAGTCCGGTTTCTGGAGTATTGCCGAAATATTTAAATGATGGTCATACTTGCTTCTTGTACCATTAGGAGCGGATTCCTGGTTTTTAACAATCTCAATGACTGCAATACATAAATCATAAATAATTCATTCCTTAAAAGCATGCTGTTCTTGATATTTTTTCCTAGCTTCTCCACATGATACTTGTATTTTATGCTGTTGTTCAGGTTTTAAGATATTTAACTTAACTTTTTTACAAGCTGGAAAGTCAGACCCGTACTGATGAATGCCACCAGTTCCCCAAAATCCATCGTTCCTCTCGGTGGCCAGTGCACCAGGAAGTATCACGCTGCATGTTAACCTTTTGTCCAGTGTGTTACACAGGTGTGTAACAGTGAGGTATTTAGCCAACTTGGCTATTTTCTTCCTGGATAGCTAAGCTGTTCCATCGGTAACATAAAAATGTTTTAACAACATAGCAACAAACCACCCAGCATGCCAAGGAGACACAGAGCCCTTGGTTCATTGTTGGGAGGTTACTTTTAATTACAAGGTCCTTATTAACACACTGGAACAAGGCAATAGCTTACTTCAAACAGTTCCAAATCATTGTACTTAAAAATGCTGTCCCTTGTCATAAACAAGGACAAGTGACAAAGACAAGAAAATTGTTTTGGCTCTGAGTGAATTTGAAGTCCTGTGACAGGACTTTGCAGAAATCCAATAATCTATAAAAGCCAAGTTTCAAACATTAACTTTGTAGTATTGTAAACAGCTAAACTCTTCCCATTAGTCACCTAATTCCCAAATTGATGGTATCAGACAGGAACTTTTTTTTAAACAAGGTTTCTCTACGAGATTGGTCTTTAAAACTTTTGCATTGATTTTATTTTTCTAGTTGGTGCAACCTAACATATTGTTGTAGTTGTTGTTAATAATGATGATGATGATGATGATGATGATGATGATGATGATGATGATGATAATAATAATAATAATAATAATAATAATAATAATAATAATAATAATAATAATAATAATAATAATGTTTAGTCCCTTCACTGGCTGAACCATTTCACTCATGTGGTTTGCCCAGAGGCATTGTTATCTACTTCTTCGAAAAATATCTACTTCTTTGAAAAAGCATTCTGGTTGTGAGCCAGTCTCTGTAACAGTATTAATGCAGGGGCAGATCCTAGCTTCACTTGAAGCTCTTAGCTTCAGTACTTCCATATGCAAGTAGAACATGAAAGTACCATAATTAAGAGCTAGTTGAAAATACAAGAGAGTAAGCACACTCCTCATCATGGAAATGCTAAGCATGGCAAAAATAAATCCAGGAGCTTTTGTAGAGAAGTTTCCTTCATTAGAAAGAAGAAAACATCTGACAAAATATGTGGGTCAAGCTCGGGAGCTGCTGCAGTGTGTGTATCTCCTCCCTCAAGTGGGTAGCTGGGTGAGCTGTTGAACGTCAGAACTTCGAACATTACAACAGACTTTTATTTTCTACTGCCCCACATGCATAAAACCCTTTTTTATTTTCTCATCCTAGGAAATGGAGGACATATGACAGAGAAGAACTTCAGAATATGTAAGCAGTGCTGGGAAGTTTAATCTAGAGCCATAGAATACAAGTGAAATAGAAACCACTGGGAGGGTTAATTTATGAAAATCTCTACTCCTTAATTTAATCAGGACAACAAATGAAGAAAGGTGACCAAAATAAAGAATTAATTAATTACTTGTAAATCTAACAGGTTGCACAGTTCTCTCGTGACTTCTTTGATGCCATCCAAAAAATGGTTCTTTGTTTAATGATACTCTGACAGGAATGTGTCTCTAAGGGAAGGAAAAAATACTTTGTTTAATCTGGTTTTTATTAGTAACTCTTTGCATTCTGGGTTTAACTAATGTCCTAATAATTATTTCTCTGTAAATAATTAGTATTTCTATGTAAATCAAAGAGAACATTAAACACACACTGTCACAATGCCTTGATAAAGCAGGCTTGACACTTGAATATGTGGCAATACCTTCCAGGAGAGGATAAAAGCTCAGCTGTTCTCTGTCATATCACTTGTGATTTTTGGACAGTTTCCATTTGCAGCCTATCCATTAAGCTCTCAATAGTCATGTTCTGTCCCTTCCTGGAATGTCATTGTCTTCTAAAACCTTTAATTTATCTTGCCAAACTTGGCCTTCACATGTCCCACTCTGCTAGAAAGTTATCTCTTGCTGCCATCGTCATAATGGCACAGCGTGGTCTGCACCGAAAACAAAACATACTCTGGGTTCCCACTTACGAAATAACTTCTCATCGCCTTCAAATGTAAGACCATTAGACCTAATGACTAATCAAACTAAGCTCTTCAGTACAGTTGTATCTTCATTTATGGTCACCCTACTTAGGTTCAAAATATTCTCATAAAACGTAACTCAAAATTTATTCCAATTCAAAATCAAAGGTTGCTATGGAACCTGTGGTGAGAGCAATACTGAGAAACTTTACTTGTTCAGAGATTAAGTGTCCTGAATTGAGATCTTAGACAAAGCTGAACTTTCAGAAACTTTTTAGTGTTTTTCATTAGCAAGAGGTATAGCGTTCGTCTTCCCTTCCAGTGTCCCTCTGGGGAGACAAAGAAGGGATAGAGACAGGGTAATGTTAAATGATGTAATATTTCAGACATATAATTCTTTTTAATGATGTGTTTTCCTTGTTAATTTAGCACTGTGTGCCAGCAGCATAAGTACATACAGATTTAAGAGACTGTTCAACAGACTGGCTGTTGAAATTTGCATTACAATATTGCTTGGAGCTGGCTTAAAATTGTGTGACAAGTAACTCTTCTTATCACAATAATGTGTATTATTATCTGTTAGCATGGCTTCATGTAACGACACTTTGGGGAGCAAAAGTAAGCCATGTTTTGTGTTCCTATTGAACCACTGTTATATTTGACTGATATGAATTGGGGGTCCAGTCCTGTAAAACATTTTCCTTCTCTTTCAAAGAATCCAATTAGTACAACTGGAACAACTCCTCCAGGACCACATACCTACTACATGCAGTGTTAATACTTTAGGAACCAACTGCAAAACCAAATTCTCAAAAGACTAAATAATACAAAGGACTGCCTCTCTCCCAGAACACAGTATTAGCCAAAATTAGACATTCCATGTGCATTAGCAAGGATGATTAACGAGTGTTTCAAGTACAGACTGATATGTGTGACTGAAGGATAGAAAATGTGATGCTTATATTTAAAAAAGAGGAGGGTTGCCTGGGAAATTAACTGACTCTTTAGTCTGACTCTGAACTTAATAAGATTTTGCAGTTAAATCTGAAGGCAAGATTGGCTGAGAGAAAGCTGGGGAGCTTTGCCCCAAGTGAAGAGGGATCATGTACCATAAAGAAGGAGGTGACGGGAGGCAGGAGAGGTAGCTGTGCACAGTGAAAAGAGGAAGGTTGTGCAATTTCAGGGATCAGTCAGGGATCCAGGAGGAAGAAAAATGATGTGATGGTCTTTATGAATGTAGCAGGAAGGGCAGACACCATTGAGGCCTGAGAAGATCACTCAGTAATTACCGCACGAGTAATTATGCAGCCCTTTGCCTCTGCAGGGGCACCGGGCTGCCGTCCCCCGAGTGATGGTGACCCAGTGACCCCTTCTCCCTGCCCCATAGATTAAGAGCTCTGTTCTGTAAGGAGCTACAGACCAGGAGTCAGTGACAGAAAACACAGTTATTATAGAGTAACTTTTATTTATACAGAAAAAAGCACTGTAGAAAGAATGAATTCTGAGTCACAGACAGTTTACACCCCTGCTTCTTCCTGATACAGACCAATCGCTACTGGGGGGAACTCAGCATCTTGCATTCTATTTTTTTCTCTGTGGACTTTTTTCCCTACGTAATACCTAGTCATTCATCACCATCCGATACCTCTCCTCCAGAGAAAGACTTTTAGTTGTTCTCTGCACTACAGATTCTCAGCCTGGAATTTTCATCTGAGGTGAGGTCCCTAAAGCTAACAGGTTTCCCTCTGATTCTTTTTTATTTTTTAGTGTTTTTCTTTTGGAGGGGGAGCCAAAATTGTTGGGTTTTTTTTTTTTCCTCATGGATTCTTTTGCAGGTGGCCAGTGTGACTCAGCTGATGGCCCAAAGAATCTATTTGGCCTGCCTTTATACCCAAAGTTTACGGGCAAAGGTTGCAAATATACCCCAAAAGACAAAAAAGATTCTGCTGTTCGAGCCTCTGCCTTGCCCAGCACAGAGCCACTCAACTGGGCACTCTTAATGCCCTGAGATCTATAGTCACACCTCTCCTCACACACACAGGGCTTAACATATATGAGCTATTAAAATTCTGCTTTTGAGGAATTCATATAAGGAAGACTTACAACCCATATACCATAACGCCCTTCATATTCTTATTACCTACCTAGTACATCTCCCTGGTGTTCTTCATTAAAATCATGTATGTCTGTTTGCACTTACATGTGTGCAATTATCCATCACAACATTCTTAGATTATTACAGTGCAAGACCTAAACATGCATGACATGAGCCAGGTTCACTCCTTGACTCCACACTTGTCGCAGTATTTTGCAATTCAACAATATTCTGGGGGAGAACTGTCTTTCAATTTTCTGCAGGAAAAAAAAAATCTATATTGTTTTAATAAGTGGTGCCAGCTACCAAAGATCTACAAAGAGTGATAAACCTGTCACAGCTAGAAAGAAAATATCTGAATCAGCAGATTCAAACTTGTGTGATTTTTTCTTTTTGCTTCACTTTACTAATTGGTCAGTTGTGCCAGGTATTTTGCTTAAATCTAAATCAGACCAAGAAGTCATAAAATAATATTTCAATGGTTCAGGCTGTGCAGTTTGGGCTACTAGTTTTACATGGTGGAGATTTACTTTGTCTTAGCTAAGCTTTGAATATATTGCCTTATAAAACGGGAGGTTTCTCTATGAGCAGGCTGTCTGCTGCCCCAACAGTGCAAAGTACCCACTAATTTCCTTGAAGACAGGCTTGCTTTTGCAAGTTGCAGAAAAGGGTCTTGAGCCTGCCCCCGCTAAATCGATTCATTACACAACTGCCATTCAAAAGCTGTCCACGCTCCAGCGAGCGTATGAAGGAAACTGCTGCTGCCCTATACTGCCACAGGAGTTCACCCACAGCTGTAATTCTCATCTAGTTGGGAAGCTTGTTAAAGTCCTCTAATTAAAAATCTCTATGGCTTTATTCAAGTCCGTCTTGCAGCCCTTGACCTTTTCCCCTCAGCTGGGACATATATAGGTGTGGCAGACTTCTGTTTCGCAGCATTATGGTGTCCATCTCCTAGAGACTTCACTTTCCTACAAATACTTATGTCTTTGATGCTTAGTTTTGCTTTGAATAGACTACAACGACACTATTTCATGAAATACAAAACTTCTGGATCACTTGTCTGCTGTTCCATAATTGCATCACTATTATTTTCTTCTAAAAAAAGTAGAAATTGCAAGATTTAGAATCAGTAATTGAGCAGGGAACAGATAAAAATAACACATCCTCATTTGATTACAATAACAATTTTAAAAGACTCACAAAATATAAATATTTCTGATATAGTCACCTTAAATGGTTCTAATAAGCAAAATAATTTTCCCTTATTCCCTTCCTTTAAGTATTGCATCTGAAAAATACCATCCAACTCATTAAGAGGCACCAACTTTTTATCTGAAAAACAGTCTTCGTTTATCAGAGCTGCTTCTTAAACTCTTGGAAATGAATTCTGCTTATGTCCTTCTAGAGCTGTGGAAATGGAACATGCAGAGAGAGTGGCATCAAGGACTGGCAAACCACACTGTTCCTTGTGTGTTGGAATCTAAAGGACAGTTATATTTAGATGACAAAAACTGCACAAGAAACAGGAACTGCTAACACATGCAGTAAATTGGTGATGTTCTTTTCAAACCTCATAGGACATGTTAGTGTTCTTATGAGAGAAGAAACAAAACCAAGTCACTAAATATGAGATTCTCCAGGAAGATTTGTGGCCCTTCTGAGAACAGATGACGTTAATGCCACTATCAGGAATGATACTGGGAATTGGAAGAAAGGCACCAAGAACCAATTAGTCGCTCACGACTTTGGCGTGTTTGGTGGCTCCTCATCCATTTGAGATTTGCTTGATGATTGTACTAATCCAAGAAAGGCAAAAAATTTTGGAAAGGATTTACAAAGTCTCCAAGGAAATCTTCATTTCCACCTCTCCCTGAGAAATGCATCTAACTGATGCACTGTGTTTTCAGAAATTATGTCCACCGATTTTCTTTTGAGGTCATTAAAGAGGAGGGCAAGGAAAAATCAACTTGGTTTTAGGATCCCTTATTAGCCTTACCTGCTCAAATAGTACATTATTCCATCCAGAAACATAGTCTGATTGGAAAAGGAGGAATTAGACCATTTGCCAAGAATTTCTAGATGACAGGCGACTGAGTCCACCAGAGGCTGCAATGAGCCAATGAGACCCTCAGGCATGCTGCTGCCATGCATGTACGCATCCTGCACGCGGGATGGGGTGCATTATGAACACAAGGCAAGTCCCAAGTTTTAGAGAGCATAGCCAATCATCTGCATGAGACAAAATCCCTGTCCATGGGCTCTCCTGCAGCTTCCCAGGATTTCTGTATCTCCAACCAGGAAATTAGATCAGAGTGTGACAAGTGTCCACACCACACAGTGCAGCCATGGTTTTATGTCTATCACACCATTTTCCTGAAAAACCTGGCTGCTCATGGGTTGGGTGAGTGTACTCTTTGCTGGGTAAAAAAACTGGCTGGATAGCCGAGCCCAAAGAGCTGTGGTGAATGGAGTTAAATCCAGTTGGCAGCCAGTCACAAGTGGTGTTCCCCAGAGCTTGGTGTTGGGTCCAGTTCTGATTAGTATCTCTATCAGTGATCTGGACATCAAGTGCACCCTCAGTAAGTTTGCAGACAGCACCAAGCTGGGCAGGAGTGTTGATCTCCTTGAGGGCAGGAAGGCTCTACAGAGGGATCTGGACAGGCTGGATCAATGGGCTGAGGCCAATTGTATGAGGTTCAATAAGGCCAAGTGCTGGGTCCTGCACTTGGGTCACAACCACCCACGCAGCACTACAGGCTTGGGGCAGAGCGGCTTAGAAGCTGCCCGGCGGAAAAGGACCTGGGGGTGTTGGTCGACAGCCAGCTGAATATGAGCCAGCTGTGTGCCCAGGTGGCCAAAAGGCCAACGGCATCCTGGCCTGTATCCGAAATTCTGCGGCCAGCAGGAGCAGGGAGGGGATTGTTCCCCTGTGCTCGGCCCTGGTGAGGCCGCACCTCGAGCGCTGGGTTTGGTTTTGGGCCCCTCACTGCAGGGAAGACCTGGAGGTGCCGGAGCGTGTCCAGAGACGGGCAACGGAGCTGGCGAAGGGCCTGGAGCACAAGTCTGATGAGGAGCGGCTGAGGGAACTGGGGCTGTTTAGCCTGGAGAAAAGGAGGCAGAGGGGAGACCTTATCATGCTCTACAACTGCCTGAAAAGGGGTTGGAGCAAGATCAGTGTTGGTCTCTTCTCCCAAGTAACAAGTGATAGGATGAGAGGAACTGGCCTTAAGTTGCACCAGGGAAGGTTTAAATTGGATATTAGGAAGAATTTCTTCACTGAAAGGGTTATCAGACATTGGAACAGGGAAGTGGTTGAGTCACCACCCCTGGAGGTATTTAATAGAGATGTAGCTGCGGCACCTAGGGACAGGGCTTAGTGGTGGACTTGGCAGTGTTAGGTTTACAGTTGGACTTAAAGGTCTTTTCCAACCTAAATGATTCTATGATGCTATGATCTTTCCAGTTAGGCCTAGATGTCTCCATCACTAGTTTGGGTTCTAATATGGAACTACGTGTCAATGTCCTAAAATGCCACCTTTAGTTACATTGCTGCACAGACCAGTTCTTGTGAGATGGCAGCATGGTGCTTTGTAATTACAGGTCAGTCAATGAATTAAAATCAAGTTTTGCCCCATCTGAAAAGCAGTACCTTCATCTCTTCATCTTTTTTAAGGCTGGCTATGAGAAGACAATTGTAAAATTCTGGTCATGGCCACATATGAACTACTCTCACTGATGATCTATGAGTTACCTCAATTTAATGTCAGATACCTTCAGCTTCAGGATTGTCTGTCTCCCTTAGGTTTGACATCGGAAGAGTCTTGTCTACATATCAGATCAGAAAGGTGTAACTTTGTTCTCCGCGGAAGGAAGGCAAGGCCTCTCTCTCTGTGGCTTTCTGATGAGTGAAGATCATGATAGTCCCATTTCAAAAAAAGAAGCAAATAAAAGGTAGATTCAGTCCCTGTAGGACAAGGTACAGACTTTTATCAATAATACTATGTTTCTTTTCATCAGAGAGAGAATTTTGGCTCTTGAGTCTAGTTTGGGGACTACCCATGGGATTTTACAGAATGGAACCTGAGTAGTTTCAAAGTCATTCCCAAACACAGCAGGGTTTTGGGAGTTTGAGGACTTAGAGATTAATTTGTATACTCAGTTAAATTCTGCTTCACCCCAGATTCACAAACTGTCACATCTGTGTTCAGAGTAGGAGGCCTTGTGCAGTAGCTGCAAATCCCTGTTGAGTAGTGACATGGACTCTCTAATCCCTTAAGAAAATTTAAAACTATTTGCAACTGAAAGTGACCATTCCTACAGTGTTTCTAACCATGTTTGATTAAACGCAAAACCAGAGTCTTCATCCATGAATGACATTGGTGGCAGTGATTCTTAATCAACAACTCCATGTGATCCCTCTGCTTCTAGGCTGTATATCAGGGTAAATCTAGTACAAACAGGGAACAGAAGTGCTGCTCTAAGCCAAGCAGGACTGGACCAGTCCCTTAGGAAACCATGTGAGTACAGTGCAAAGTGTTGCTGGAAAGAGACAGTTGGGGGCCAAAGCACATGGGGCTCAGGTAACGTTGCCCATTCGACCACCTTGTAGGATGACAGGCAGTTTGCAGCACCCAGGTATAAAAGAGCTTTTGATTCAGCCAACCCCACACACCGATACGGTGCCCTGCAGTGTGTCACTGCAGCACCCCTGTTGTGATGTGGAACATTCTTATTGCTCAAGGGGAAGAATCTAATCATGAAGGTACATATCCAAGATCGGCTCAGCCCCAAAGTGAATCCAACAGCAAAGGTACTGCCTAGCAGTAAGGTTGATCTTAGAATTTAATACTCGTGGGGCAGAATCAAAGAACCTGATCCTGGAGCTCTTATCTGTGAGATTAGCTGCAGTGAGGCAGAGTGGAAGCCCACTGAGATGAATGGGAAATCAGTGGGCTTTAGATGAGATCCCGTATGAGCAAAAGGCTGCAGAAGTGATACTCAAAGCAGACCACCGGCCTTTGCTTGTACAGGAAAATTAGCCGGGATCATTCTACTGCTAAGACAGCTGTAGTGACACAACACACTACATGGACAGCTGTCCTACCCCACACAACACAAACTATTCTAATTTTAGGATTTAGCTTTATAACCATTTAGAAACCTTAACTGTCCATCAATCACACATCAAGATGTGAGTTCATGGGCACACAGCTGTCAAAAAGCTTCAAGAAGTAATGTCAAAGGGAACAGGATAAAGCAACCCTCCTTGTGTTAAGCTTTGTACAGGCAAGGGAACCACTGGCTGCTTCTACGGCTGCTTGCATGGAGGAAATGTGCTCAGAGCTCTGCAGGAGTCCTGCGTACCCTGCCCTGCAGCAAAGATAGAACCGCAGGCAGCAATTTTTCCTTCACATGACATCGCTGGGAAGCCTCCGGCATTCCTCGGGAAAGGAAACTTGTCATGACAGGGTGCTCGCAGGGAAGGCTGGGGGGAAACAACGGTCCCCAAAGTGGTGGCAGAGCAAGGAGGAGGGGTGGCACAGGTGGGTGAGCTCCTACAGGCAGGAGAGCAGGAGTGGACCAGGCTGGCGGAGATGCGAGAGCGATGGGGAAGGACCCCACCACACCAGAAGAGGTTGGGGAGAGCGAGGCGGTGGGAGGAGAGATCTGCAAAGAGGGCAGAGGGGGCTTGGGGGGTGATGGAAGGAGAGAGCCAGCCAGCAAGGGGACCTGTGCGTTCCCAAGGGATTCCTCTCTCCTCGGCACCAAGGCAAAACTTGGGGAAATAGATTAAACAAAGGAGCAAAGAGCTACAGTAACATGGGAAAGGCAGGTAGAAAGAAGAATATTTCACTGAAACAGCTTTCATACAGTTTTTCACAGGTTGGTGGGGTTTTTTTTAGAGTGAATAAAACCAAAGCAGCCCCAGACACTTTAAGCTCACAGGGTGAGGCAGCAAACATGCAGCTCACCTGAGGTCTCTCTGGCCTTGGCAGCAGTGCGAGTGGTTTGTTTTCACGTAGGTAAACCATTCATGAACAATTTCTCCAGTGCGTTAAGCGTAAACAAGCTTTCTTTTTGCATAGGTAACTATTTCTTCCTACCCCTGTGATTTCGTCTCCTAAACCAAATATTTTTCTGTGTGGAACCACTGAAAGAAAACAAGTCTGAGGCTTCCCGTTAATTACTGAGTTTCCCAGGACTTCTCCTGCAGTGTCTGGAGCCAGGGTCCCGTGCCACAAGTTTTATTTCTTAGAGGCTTCCCATTTTATGACTCTTGGAGCAACTGGTTGTGTTTATTGATCTTTCCACACAGCTGTTCTTTTCCTGCAGGAGCTCCGAGACGGATTTTCCGTGGCCTGGTACGTGAGGCCCCGTGTATCTATCTGTTAAAGTGGGTTTGTTGATGCCAGCAATAGGAGTCGAGGAGGCAGCCGCTTTTTAAGACTCAGAGTTTGTGGGTGTAAAGGAAGCCGAAAAGGCTACACGCTGCCTTCGCTCTCACTGTAAAAAAATGTGCTTGGGCGATGAATTCCCAAATCCCGTGAAGCAGCTAGCCCAAACGAGACTCGCCGGGTACGCGAGGATGGAGCGGAGGAATTGTGGAGAAGGAGGCTGCGACGTGGGCAGCGGCGGAGGAGCGGGCGGTGGATGCGCACAGAACCGCTCCGGCTGCCCACGGGCAGCTCCCAGCACATCTCACGTCCCAGGCGGCACCGAATTCTCCTCTGCGACTTCTGCTGCTCCTTGCCCATCCTAACCAATTTTGCCAGATCAGACACGAACAGGAGAGACCTCGTGTAGATCCAAGGCCTGCCTCGTGCAACACCAAACCCCTCCAAATAACTCCCAAGTGGGGATATAGCATCCCTCGAGTGATGTTTCACCCTTTCCCGAGGGCCGTAGTCACACCGGACTCCGGAGCCGAACACGGGCCGGGGTTGGGGTGGG
>JANZLQ010000027.1:6116923-6176866 GCA_026212715.1 Elanus axillaris | reverse complement strand
CGGGGGGGGGGGGGGGGGGGGGGGGGGGGGGGGGGGCTGCCTGCCCCCGGAGCCACCGCTCCGGCCGGGCTGCCTCAGGGATGGAGCAGGACCAGGCTGCTGGTGAGGACTCCTAACTTGGGGAGGGAAGGGGAAAAGAGCAGGAAAGGAGAGTCGCTAAGAGAAAATTGTCTGGCTTACCTCTCTGCCGGCTTCTCAGAAAGTGGAGCAGGCGCTTGCAAGTACAAATCTTCCCCCCCTCCCCGCCAAAAAAAAACGAAAAGCAAAAAAAATCCCAGATAAGGATGTCAGCTCAGCGCGAAGAAAAGCAGGGGTGCTCTCGTTCGCCCCCAGCCCCCCTGCGCAGCCCCGCTTACCCTCCGTGGGGAGCCCCAGCCCTCCCCGGCTCCTCCGATGGGCTCGGGGGTCTCCGGAGGAGCCGCTGCCCCCCCGGCAGCCGGCCCGGGGCCTCCCCTGCGCTCGGGGGGGGGGAACAGCTGGATGAGTGTCAGCACAACACGCTCCATAAATTTCCCCTCAGCCTTCTGCAGACGTAAGTCCTTGAGAAAAATGCCTAAATCCCGTCGTTTGTTGACATAGTAACCACATTTAAGGTTTTGCCCCCCCACCCCCTTCAGAAGCCGGCTGCATAAAACATTTCATTATGAGAAAGATTTATCCAGCCTGCAGCGGGCTCGTTCATGGGGTTTCATTTGTCTAAGGAAGAAATAAAGAGAGTGAATGTTTATACAGTAGAGACTTCACACCCAGACCAAGGGGTTGTTTCATTGCAGCGGTTAATATTAAGGACTTCCACGACTCTCTGAAGGAAACGTATTACCAAGTAAAAGGGAAAAATCCATTATTCAGATAAACAGCCCATTTCTCATGCCTAAGTGAAGTAAAACTTTAGGACCTTTTAAGGAGGTCCCAAAATGTTTTGTATTTTTCTCTAACTTATTCACATATATTTATCAGATTCCTCCAAAGATGCTTGAAACATCTTAAAAGTTCCCAATAAAGTTTATAAAGCCACAACAGATACTGGGAGAAATAACAGAGGATCAGAAACAAGTAAAGCCTGTGGAAGACTTTGCTTCCCCGATCCTATGGAGATGAGCCCTATGGAGATGAGCTCTTTAGTCTCCTGGGTGGTGGAGAGGAGAGAGATAAAAGAGAATTGTGCTGCAGGGATCACGCGGGGTTTAATGGGTTTTAATGCATCCCCTCATCCAAACTGCTGCCACCGTAAACAGATCTGCATTCAGATTTCTAGCCCTTTTACTGGTAATTTAGGCTATGGGAGCAGGCTGGCAGCATGTGCAAAACCGTGCTACCCTGCAGGGCTTTTTTGACCCCAGCTGCAAAAAGATGGGGGTGGGGGGTAAAGGAACAAAAACTGAACCTTGGTACTTGGAGTTGAAAAGAGCTTTATAAGCAACGTTTCAGTGTTTTAACTCAATGTTGCCTTATGAAAACTGCCTTTTTTACAAATCTCTTTAAGGGCCTAATTTTATCTTATTTACTATGGAAAACTTGTCTTTGAGCAGGGTTAAATGCGTGCTTAAGCTTGGAAACAACAGAGCAGCATAAAGAGTGAGAGACCTAGCATTTTGGAAGTTAAAACCTCTTTTCCTTCAACCTTGAGATTCATTACAAGTGACTAATTTTCTCCCCCAACACACAGGCTTCCACACACCACACTTCCCCCCCAATCAGATAAATCCTTAATCCACATCTTTTTACTGGAGTGTAGCTGAGAATTGTTAGTTATTTCCTGAACTGTCATTTAAATGGGAAAATTCTTCGGAAGAGAAGAGGGAAAGAAAAGAGGAGGTCTAAATGTGCGTTCACAGCTCATGATTTTGGAAGTCTTACCCTTTGGGAAGGTTTCATTACACTTTTTGAAGGATAGATTCTGAAATGTACTTCTAGCATCAGTACATATTTCTCGAACTATCAGCAGCTAATATCCTGACCTGATACCAAATATACAAGTGTTATTTTAAATGTTGTAAATGTTTCAAGAAACCAGTAGGTATTATGAAGCTTGTAAAGCTGTGGCACAAAACCATACTGCTGTGCAATTTAGACTTACAGGGTATATGAAGACGAAACATTTTCAGTAGACAAGATTTGGTTAAGTTTTTAAAATATTTTAAAGCAACTCCAAAAGGGCGGACCACTAGCCCCCTGCCCTGGCTTCATGAATAAGTCAGTGAAGCCCATGGAGGTTTGGAGCTCTGGTGGCACCAAGGTAGTGCACGGGAGCTACGCTCTTGGCCAGGTCTTCGTTGGACTTGATGTTGAGCTCAGTTTGACACTGCACGTAATCAGCTGGTAACTGTGAGGTACAGGCTCAAGGTGAGTGTCACCCTCCACCTTTTCCTTGCATCACCCGCCACAAACTGTTTGCCTTGTGCTGTGCCTGTGCTGGGGCCGCTGGGGCCACTGGGGCAGCCGTTTCAGCAAGCTGAGCCACTCAAAAACCCACACACCAAAAGCCGTAATTTTCCATTTCATCAGCAACTTAAGCTGACATAGCCACAGTTGTGCAATTGCTGGATGCAGAGTCAGGCAGTGCAGGCAGATGGGTGGGCAGTGCAGTGGGACTGCAGAACAGCAGCCCCCAGTTACACTAGATTATACGTAATATTAAATTTCCTTCTAAGCCTTTTTGTACCTGTGCTCTCTCAGTCAAATGGGACAATACTCTTCCCTTGTCCTACAGATTGTAGGCCACTGAAATGCTATTGTGTTGCAGCCATGCAGGTACCTGAGGAATATCAGCTGGCTGAGCTCAGAAAGTCTGCTTCAGAAGGTGACTGAGGTACAGTACCTGAGAGCCTCCGCACATGGTATATAAAATCAGTCACCACAAACTCAAAAACTCAACTTTTAATTACGAACTATCATCTAGTAAAACTTATAAAATATACAAGAAATAAACCAGGTTTATTGCTGTACACTGTGCCTACCAAACAAATACTCTGCTCTTAGCAAGAATATAAGTACTAAAGTCTCTGCTCTTTGGAAATTGAGCCCAGTTTCCATTAAATAAGCTATTAATGAGAAAAAAACCCAACCATACAAACAAACCAACCACAGTGGTATACATCCTGTAAGTTATTTTTAGCAGGACTCTAGAAATACCTTTCCTGGTAAATATACACAACATAGTTTGTGCTAAGGCTGTTTAGCTTTGTTTTTCTGAGTCGGTGTTTGACCAAATAGTGATGATATCCTGCTTGGACTGTTTCCTCTAAAATTATGTCATAATTAGACTGTTTTACCATACATAGATAACATAGAATTGTAGCAATTGTGCAACATCATCCACAAGATTTCATGAGATAACAGCAAGTTGCACAAGTACACTGACTAGGACTGCTATTGAAGATGAACCACTATTAGATGGCAGAAAAGTCCTGTGTCCTTTTGTAATGGTTTTTCAGAGAGCAAAGGAGAGAAGGAACACAAGAAATGGGCTCTGGCCCAGAGCTGCAAGCACAGAACATTAGCAGCTGCTAAGTGCTATGTTTGCAAATGCTCTGGTTCCTGTAGAAACACCTAATCCTTCCTGAATTCTGGCCAGCATTTATGGTTAAGTGCAGACAGCAAAAGATTGTCTCGATTACCTGCTTCTTATCTGTATAGTCCAGTTTGTGTGACAATGGCTTTTCAGCTAGATTTTAAAAGTTTAATTATTCGGCATCTATTTACTTTGCTATGTGCACCAAGGATCTATTTGGTGGGGGCCGCAGGGTGGGGAGGGGGGGAAGGTTGGGTACTGCCTGAGCCACAGGGAACAAAACAAAGCAAGGAAAACACAGGAAACTACAGAGCCCTTGATGCAAAACATGGACTTTCTATAGGCATCCTTGAACTATCCTATGGAATGTAATACTGATTTACGTCTGGCAATGGGAGTCTCGAATATCATTTCAAAAGTGTCTGAAGGGATTAGCAGATTGTCAGAGCTGGGGCTGAGAACTTCTTTCCATTTCAGGGCTGACCTCCTTGGCGCTCCGACCGTAAATTGGGTTTTACAGAATCATTTCCTTAGGATCCTACTCAGTCCAGCAGTCTGCAGGGCCTTCTCCATCAAAGGCTACAAAACGCTGAGGCAAACTTAAAAGGCAAAACCCAGAAAAAAAGCACACAGCAAATAAAACAAGGTTTGTGGTCCACTTTTGCAAAAGCTAAAGCTGAAATTCAAAGTGAACCCTTTGAAGGGATGGCCCTTACTCAAAGCAGCTCAATGAACTGAGCTCGTTTTGTGGCTGTTTTGCTTTCTCAAGTTTTCTAAACTTTGTGCGTGTGCCCCTGTCCAGTACGGTGTTGTGGAAAGTATCATGGCATCACCTTATTGAACTTTATTGAATGTGGGCTCTAAATACCACAGTGGTCCATATATCAGCTACAGCGAATAGATGCACCATGCCTGAAGAGGCAGGCGCTCTGTATTCAAACTGGAGCACAAGTGTAATTCTTTGCAGCCTACAGCTCTTAATGATGAAGCTGTGCCACTCCGACCAGCAGCTGCTGTTGAAAGGGCTGTGCTCTGCCCGTCTCTTTATCCTGGAGCTGGCATTTGTCTGACTCCACCATTAGCTGATTTATCTTATTCAGTGAGCAGAAAAATCTTAATTTTCTTCCCGTTGGATTGTTTTACCCTGTATTAACTCCCTGACCTGCTCGCCGCCGAGTCAAGACAAACATCAGTGCTGCTCCAAGGGAAACAGCAGGAGTGCACCCAAGTGGCAAGGGGAGAGGGGCTGCCTGGCACTTTTTAGCAGTAGTTATCTTTTAGTCCAGTTTAAATACACTGTCTGGCTGTACCCTTAGGCCACAGCCAGAGATGTTGTCCAGGCCACAGATGAGCAGGGTTCAGAGGTTATTTCTTTATCCCTCCCACACTTCCCTGAAGATTACCGTCTCCTCAGATCTGCCAAGAGGGTGGCACGTTTTGTCCCCCCTCTTCTCAGTCTCAAAATGATCTGGAAAAAACCTCCTATGAAAATCACTGAGACTAGTACAGACCATTTTCACAGAACTGTGCCAGGGAGTGATGAAATGAGCAATTATATCACTGCACCAGAGGGTAAGGTTTCACAAGGTGCGTGCCTTAGTTAATGGCTTGCTGCCACTGAAACAGGGCAGCGAGCGTCCCCTCTCCCTTTTGGGCAGTGGTCTTCAATTTGATGAGCCAGTTCAGCTCTTTCAACTGACAGAAAACAGTTCTTTTTTTTTTTCCCCTGTTTTTCTATAGCCTGTGAGACGAACCAGCTCACACAGGAGGGACAGCATTCACAACATGCAGTCGTGAACCAGGACCGTGCTTGGGTTGGGGTGCATCCTGATGGGAAAGAAGGGGAAGAAGTGCTCAGCGTACAATAACATCTTAACATTGGTCAGCTGCAGCCTCAGGTTAACAATAGCCGTTATTGCTATTTCCTAGCTGAGCCTGAGATCTGTCCCAGCACATACTTTACAAGCCATGATGAGTATAGATGGAGGGTTTGCACAGCACTGGAGACCTTTTATGTCCTTTCAAGGAAAAGTTCTTTCTTGGCACAGATGGGGACAACTCCCACAAAAGTGTTAATTTGTTTAAAGCTACTGTGCAGCTCCTTTGCCCTTCAGGGCCCTGAGAGCTTTAAGCCACCAATGAGTCCATTCAGATGATGCAATACTTGCACCTAGACACGCTGTCAAAGGACTCCGTTAGCAGAAAAAATAGGAAAACCCAGCAGAAGATGAAATTCTCTCTTTCCATCAGGCCTGTGTACATTCGTTTGAATTCTTGCCTTCTGATCTACCAAGTCACCTTGTGATTCTGGACTGCTTTGCTTTGCAAGCCTACACCTGCTCCCACCCCAGCCCTGCCATGCTGAGATCATCTTCCCCCTTGGTGGTGGTACTCACCGGCTGATGAAATACACCTGCACAGAGGAGGAAGGAGACTCAGGGAGTGTCAAATATCAGTCTAAGTGCCAGCGTACCATAGCAGGCTGGTGCAGTCACCCCTGGCTTTGCTTCAGAAGGATCTGGGAAATGTCACTTCTTTTTGCATTACGTTTTGTAGCAAATACTTGTAGGCTGACATTCTGCCTCCTCCCTTGCTGGCTTCTGCACTGCGCAGGTTGCTGCGGCTGGTCATGCTTCAAAGAGGGCTGAACACTTGTGGGAGTGATTTCAAATTACTTTCTAAATGTCCTGCTTACAGGGAGGCATAGACTTCTAAGGAGTTTGCCTTCTAAAAAGGAAAATCCTTTCAAAGGTCTCCCAATATTAGTGTTCAAGTCTCTTGCTCAGCTGGCCCAGCAAGTTGAAAGACCAGTTTGCATGCTGCCTTGCCTGACAGTTTTGAATTTCCTCCTCTGGCCATGAATCTTATGGGTGAAAAGTATTCAGAGAGGCAGGACTTGCAAGTTGAATGCTTTCCCAAGCACAGCCTTCTTGTGACACAGCACCAGTCTATCAATCACTCAATCAATCAATCAGAATCGTCACTTTGTTCTTTAAACATGTGATATATCTGCATGTAGTCCAAGCTGTGATACCAACTTCACCAGTAGCCTCTGGAAAGAACTGTGCCAGAATCTGCTAGGTTTACTCATGCTGGAGAGTCCCCCAAAAAAGACTGACACTGCTGCTGCTGTTCAGGGGGAAGTTGTGATTTCACATCACCACTGAACCAAGTTAAAATCTGGCTGCCACAGAAAGGTCTTTGCTATCCTCCTCTCCGATTCCCCTTCCCTCCTGCCCCCATTTCCAGCTGCATGTTCCTCCCTCTCCCTACTCACTTGTTTTCCTGACTTAATTCTTTGCCATGCTAGTGAGTCGAATCAGCTCATTCCATACTTGGAGCAATGCCAGAGCTGGCAACAAGGCAAGCAGCAAGGGCACATGGTGATGAAAAGTGGCAGGAAGAATGGGTGAAGAAGCTGGATTTCAATCTTTTGGCAATGCTCAAACATGAATGCAAAAATGCAACCTAACAGAGAGCCAGAACATAGGGCAGGGCACGAAGGCTCTAAAAGCTACAGGTACAATGAAGGCAGCAAATCATGCTCTGTGTCTGTACAGGATGCTACAGTCCGAGACACCCCTAGTGAGTAGCTGTTTTCCCATCCTGATTATATCCAGGTTCAAGCCAACATGGAAGCAAAGAGTTGATCATTGCTTACCCTCACGTTCTAGGCAGTTTTGACATGAGCCCACAGGGCCCCACCACTCTCCAGTGATGCTGCACTGACTATTCAAGCAACCACAGGAGGAAAGGGTAGTGTGTGGCTGTGGGAAGCATATCTAATTTGTCTGTTTAAGTCCCCATTAAACAAGCCCTCTCCTCTACACGGCAAGCCTTGCTCTTTGGCAAAGCCCATGGACAAACCTGGCTCCCCAGGCCCCTGGGAACACCGGTCAGGAGAGAAAACCCTCGCAGAGCCTGCAGCTCTGGTGAGCTCTACGACCCCGGCTGGTGGCTGCTCTTACGCTCCCCAGGGCTTTCCACTTGACCTGCCTTATTTGGAATTTCCCATTAGCTGGGATATCCCATGCTGGGATATCCCATATTGGAGAGCTGATTAGCTCATCTCCCAGCTACAGTAGTCCCATCCCAAAAGAATGACTGAGAAAAATGACCCCCGAGCACACAAAGCTGGCCATTGCTCAGCTGCCATGTGGGAATGGAGAAAAAACCTTTGAGCAGCCAGCTCAAAAGACCTAGTGGTATCAGCACTGAGGTCCTGACAAGATGTTTTCATATTTTCCTGCCCCGAGGCTTTTTAAGCAATATGTATATAAAAGCTGAAGCTGAGCATATTTTAAAACTCATCAGTCCTACATGTAATCAGTGCCTTATTAGATTTCCCGTAATGCAAAGGGACTAATAGGTTAATTTGGAAGCTACTTGGAAGTAGCTTTTTCATGTTATGCTCACCAGTGTTTTTCCACATTGCTCCATGTAACTAAATTAAGTGTTCTGATAACAGTGCTAAAAGCAGTGGAAAAGCCAACATATTAAATAAACTTGGCCACTTCTCATATTTTACATGCCATCTCTTGCTTGCAGCCTGTGGGTTTAAATGCCTGGCAGCTGGAGCCAGCGCAAGGAGCAGAGAGCCTTCGGTGCTGGAATTTGTTCTTCCTTGCTTCAGCTGAATCTGAGTTTGTCGACCTTTGCTCTTATCTTTTTGCCGGGGCAAGAAACACAGCTTTTTGCATGGTACATCATACGCTGATCTGCAGCCCAGATGGTTGGAAGCCTATTGGGACCAAAGGAGACAAGCAGTTTAGCCCTACCCTGAGAAGTCTTTGAACCTCAGGGCTACAGGAAAACCAGTACAACAACAATGTACTGCAGCCATCCACTCTATCCACAACACTGCCAGGATGCCACGAATATCAGGAGATTTTTATTTTTTTCTGAATTGCCAGCACCACATTATTCTGAACATATCTTGCTCGTTGATGGCTATTTTGGAGTTTACTGCCCAGGCTCTGCCACATTTTCTTTTCCACGGCTGTCAGCTGGAGGTGAAGAGCTCGCTTCCCAGGCTGTCTGCCCCTGGAGCCTGGCAAGGCAAGGCAAGGCAGCGTTGGTGGCCAGGTAGCCCAGAACAGAGCCACAACTCATCCACTGGCACTCGAGGGCAGGAGCAGTTGTGGGGAACAAAGCAGTCTCTTGTTCAGAACAGAAACTTGTTTGCTCTGATGCTGGTGACACACCGTGGGTGTTGTATTTACCATCCGTACCTGCACTGACATCCTGCTGTGTGAGTGCACTCAGCAAGTCCAAAATCAAATTAAATTGACTGTGGTATTTAGAAGACATTTCCTCCTGCAGGAGGAACTTAATTACTTTGTCGATGAGTGCTGTGGAAATGTTAGTCTATTAAGGAAGGTGAAGCAGAATCACTTACAGATCGTAAAAGTTTAGTAGAGGGGATGACCCCTGCAGAGTTTGGTAACATCACCAACGTGAAGTCGGCACTGCTGTCCTGCTGGTCCTCTGGAAACTCACCCTCCACAGCTCCATAAGGTCAGCAAAGCCAGGGCATCCTCCCACTTGTCATCTGTGGAGTGTATCCCATCAGGATTTTATCTTCTGCCTCTCTGCGAGCAGCTGATGCTGCCAGCTTACCCCTGCCCACAAAAAACACGGCTTTGCTCAGCCTTCGCAAAGCTTCCTCCAGATTTTTGCTGGAATCGTTCTCTGAGCTGCGGGGGCCCCAGTGACATTTTCACCCTGTTTTGCTAAAGGGTGGTCACGGCTCCTACAGTCAGTTACATCTGGCCACACGTTTAGTTGTCGGTGACTCAAGTACAGTGACTGTCGGATTATAATCAAGCTGGTGCTACAACCAACAGCCAAATGTAAGTTGACACAGGACTTCAGCCTCTGAAAAGCATCATTTTTCTCCATTTGTGGAAGGGCAGTTTTCTGAAGAAAGAGCTCAGCACATGGTTTTTATAAAGTCACAGGAAACTACACAGAAAACAGTGGGTTTGTAGGGAAGCATGTTACTGACAGAGGGAGAAAAAGCATCTTTGTTTTAAAAGAATTTTTTTAAACCCCTAAACTTAGTCCCATTTACTTTGGCTTTCTTGGCACACCCTGGAGTGTTTACCAGCGGGGATGAGAAGTTACATTGCTCAGGCCCCTTAGAGAAGTGACTGTGATATAGATCAAACCACCCATAGTTTGCTTACGGCAATGGTTTCCCCAGAGACTTGTGTTTTGGTTTTAAGTAAACAAATAGCAATACAAGTAGGAGGAGGATGACTCAGGTAAAAGTACACAGATCTGTTATATACAGTGAACATTATATATGCTTAGGCTTCCTCTTAGACTTTAAAAAGGCCAGTTTAAAAGGACTAAATTATCACCCTTTGAGACTCCATAGGTTCTAACTTGAAGAACTACAATAAAGTTAATGTATTCATTTTAAAAATGGAAATACCTCTGCTTCTTTTGAACTAGACCAAATAGCACATTTCAAAATAAAATTTTATTGCTTTGGGCATAAATAAATAGCCTGAATTTCTTGCTGATATTTGCTGATCTCAGAAAACATGACACTTGGTTCTACTTAGAAAAGGAAAGGGTGCGGGGTTCACCAGCTAACCTCTTTCCCGTTTGTACAAAACCCAAACCTCTGAGCTGGACTGGACCTCTAGGCCTTTCCATGAGATGAAGGATTTCTGAAAATGCCTCCCTTTCAGACCTGTGCAAAACATTTCTTCAGCACAGAGTAACCCGTTCTTGAAATGTGCTTCTTCCTCACCTACCCTTACTCACAAGGCAGGGTACTTGGTCAAAACAGGGGACACGCAGCAACTCAAAGGAAGGGCAGTCACGGAGCTATTTCCTTTTGCAGATAATTTAGTATAAGACTCTTCCCCACTTTTTTGCATCAGTGCATAGATATATGTTTCAGTTCTGGTTATGTACACCAACAAATACAGTCATCCAAGTGACAGCAACACAGTGACGTACATTGGAATACACTTTTGCAAGCACAGCTACCTCTCAGGAAACTTGGCTTCAACAGCAGTTCCCTAGGAAATAACAGGAAAAGAAGGTTGAAACCTTGTTCTGTCTACCTAGCCTAACCTTATCCATGCTTTCCTTAGTGTATTCCCTCTGTAGCACTGCAAGCAGACAGAGGGAGGTTTGCAAGGAGCAGAAGTCCCAGCTTTTTCCCCATCCCCATCAGTGCTGCAGGCAGCATTTGCACAGTAAGCAAGGGAGCAGTTGGGGTCCAGAGGACAGCTGTGTTTGCTCTCTTTCTCTGCATTACGTGCGCATGCATATAGTCAACTCTAGGCAAAAAGTATCCTTAAATTCTTCACGGACACACACTGAGCTAAGCTGGAGAGAAAGAAATCAATATGAAAGACAAATAAGGCTTGCCACAGACATGCCAGTGCTGCCCTCAGCCATAGGGAGACATCCACTACCAAACGCAGGTTTCCTTCCTCAAACTCTGGGAAAGGGCCCCTGGGCAAATGAGGGCAAGCCTGGGTCAGTGAAAGGAGGCTATAGGTCTTTTAAGGTTTAATGAGGCAGAACCTAAAAATCTCCTGAAGACAAAGGAAAAACAGCCAGGTCAATGAGGAGCATCAGATACAGCCCTGAATCTGCTACATACTATGATGGGGACAAAGCACGTTCAAGACCTGGACGTGACAGGGAGTTAGCTAAATCCTGGTTTTCCTTTGCAACCCAGCAAAATCCCAAAGCACAGGGCACTGAGCCATTCCCAGCGTAGGGCTGCCAGGAGAAACACCTCGCTTGTCTTTGGGTCTGTGGTTTCTAGTTTGTGCTATGGTGCTGGAGGTAGAAGAGCTGCCCAAGACTGCCTTAGCCATGAGGGGAGGCTGTGGGCTTCCCCATGAACTCTCAGATCCCACCCGTTCCCTCCTGGGTGTCACTCGTGCCCTCAGCACAGGGCTCTGGGAGGGGAGTCAGAAGGCACAGGGGCAGGTGTGTGAGGATTAACATTTCTGCAGCACTTCTGGTAAATCTGGGCCTCCCTGATTATGCTTACAGGGATTAAAGATGCAAAACCTGCATCTAGATCGTGATGAGCTAAAAGACCATGACTGACTCCAAAGAGGGCTGTGAGCTGGAAACCACCTGGGAGATGGTCCAAGCCTGTTGCCTTGCCACCTTCTCCAGAGTCTGGAGCTAGGCAGAAATTAGTCTTAGCATTAGTAAAACAAGTGTAGATTAGTGACTCATTGGCAATTTCCATATTATTTTCTATTCCATAAGACATGAATAGAGCTGAAGCAGATGTACGACCACAGCATCTTCTCTCTTCATATAGTTATGTTACTGTCCTGGTTTCAGCTAGGATAGAGACAATTATCTTCCTTGTAGCTGGTATAGTGCTATGTTTTTGACCTAGGCATGAGAAGAATGTTGATAACACACTGATGTTTTCAGTTATTGCTAGAGTAATGTTTGGTCTAAAGTCAAGGATTTTTCAGCTTCTCATGCCCAGCCAGCAAGAAGATTGGAGGGGCACAAGAAGTTGGGAGGGGACACAGCCAGGACAGCTGACCCAAACTGGCCAAAGGGGTATCCCATACTATGTGGCATCATGTCCAGTATATAAACTGGGGGGAGCGGGGCTGGGGGGAATTGCTGCTCAGGGACTATCTGGGTGTCAGTCAGTGGGTGGTGAGCAATTGCATATGTATCACTTGTATATTCCAATCCTTTTATTATTACTATTGTAATTTTATTAGTGTTATCATTATCATTATTAGTTTCTTCTTTTCTGTTCTATTAAGCTGTTCTTATCTCAACCCACAAGTTCTACTTTTTTTTCTGATTCTCTCCCCCTTCGTACTGGGTTGGGGGAAGTGAGTGAGCAGCTGCGTGGTGCTCAGTTGCTGGCTGGGGTTAATGAACAGTTACTTTGTTGAGCAAAATTGTCATACTTTCAGAAAATGGCAAAGAGAGAGATGTAACAAGCCAAGAAAAGCTGAAGATGCAACATGGCCACTGAGGAAAGTAAGTGATACTGATGTCACTGATGCTGCATTCACAGGAAAGCCTTTTGTCACTTAACAGATTCATTGGAAAGGTACAAGCAATGTCACAGTCAACCATCTTGCAGAATCAGATTGGTCTCGTCCTTAGAGTCTGCACTCCTCATTGACCTGTATTTCCAGTATGCCAACCTCTAAGAATCAAGAAATGGAAATTAGAGGGTAAGATAAATGGAAAACAGACCCCTACTCCCTACTGACAACTTGAGAAATGGCTTGCATGGTATTTCCCCTCAAAATTTGTCTGCCTGCCCTGAGATGCAGGTGATCAGAAATTTCCACATCACCTATGACTGCCTCACTGGGCCCTTCTTACCAATTAGCATAGTTAGTACTACCCCCAAATGGTTATGCATACTAATGGAAACACTTATTTGGCATCGCATTATAAATCCCAAACACTGCACTTTTTAAAAGAAAATGGTGGGTGACAACAGTCCTTTCATCTTTGCCTCACAGCATCTTTTAATCCTCACTAACAAAAAAACTTGCTTTCCCTTTGCCATATTTCTGAAAGACTCAATGGAGACAAGAGTCAGAATTCATTAAAATGCTGAGCACAAAGCCAGCTCTACACAAATAATAAGCAACAACAATAAATAATGAATGAATTTAGCACTTGTGAGAAGTATCAGACTCAACTGTGCCGAAGAGTCAAATTCTCTATTTATCTTATCTAGAAAGAAAGGTAATACCAGTAGTGGCAGCTCAAGTACACCTCTGCTGCCCAGGAGTGGCAGCCGGGCTCGGGAAGGCCACCCCAGTGATGCTGAGATGACACGCTGATAGAGTTACTGGCCTGTCACACTGAGGAGTGAACACCCTTCCGCAGTCACTGATGACACTTCTACCCCCTCTACTGAAGTGCAATTGTTCATTGCATGCTACAGGGACGTGACACTCATCGTGTGTTATGTCAAGTAAATGCCCCAAGAAACCCATGCAAAATCCAACTGCAGCTGAAAAAAAATTAAAGGGAACGACTGAGCAGCATTTCCTTGTCTTTTCCTTTGCCCTGGAGCCAGGCAAAGGTATGAAAAGGCTTGTTGCTCAGAGTGCTGACTTTATTTGGAGCGGTGGCTCAAGCCAGCAAGTCCTGTAGCACTGGATTATTTTAATTATCCAGCTCTTTGTGGATTGTTTTAGATTTTATGGTCTTAGTACTCCCACTGATGTAGGAAATCCTGAGGAAAGGGCACACAGACTCTCTGTAATACAGTCTGTCTCATTCTCAGCCCCTGGAGCTGCAAATTTTGGGGAATACCTGCAACATCTCAGGCAGAGCAAGGTGCATTCTGGCCCTAGAAGTGAACTGGGAGCTGCCGGAGGGGACTGAGAGCCCCAGCTGAGCAGACCAGCATCACATCAAACCAGGCAGATGGCAATCACATGAGGAACAGCCCTTCCAGGGCCTGGATAGATGCCAAGCATCTCCTCTTCTCAGTAGCCAAAAGCCAAATATACTTGCATTTCTCCCATCTACTGGCAGATCATGATATGATGTAATATTGACATCTAATGATAATGTACCATTGCTATTTGTGACACTCCATAACCACTTTGGCTCCCCATAACCACTTCAGTCTGGAACTGCTGCATCTGTGAGATGTGAAGGCATATGACAAAACACAAATATACCTTCTTCCTCTTAAAACACTTTATGTTATATGCCACGTTTCCAGCGGGAAAGTGGCTACAAAGAAACACATCAAAGTCCTAAAGGGATTGTAGAAAGCTAACATATGGAGAGCTGGCTTTCTTACTCTGAATTGAAGATGACTTAAATTAAGTAATCAATTAAAGATATTTTGATTAGACATAGTAACCCAGCTATTAAAAGTAAGAAAGATCTTCTTGCCTCTGCTCAGTGTGGATGATATTCTAAACGTCTAATTTGAGTTCAGTGAAGTTACCCGATTACACATGGCGCAGCAGTAGACTTCTGGGCAAATCATTACAACAACCTGCAAGGTATAGTGTGGAATGAGAACAAACTGTTTTTTCAGACATCTGCTGGTTGGGGAGCTTTTCATCTGGTCTTGATTACAGAGGAACAGACTCTCCACTTGCATGCTTAGCATTAGGTAATCAACAGTAACAAGCGCTTCACACCCCTGTACTCTAGCTCTGCTCAGAACAAGCTGCAAGGGAGGAGAGATTAGCATCCTGCAAGATCTTCCCTTTATGGACCATGCATAAACAGAAATATCATTGGAAATTTGTTCCAGGAGATGGTCTATTCCACAAGCAGCAGTATTTCAAATGCAGACAGCTCAGCAGTTCAGGTAGTCTGAACTGTCTCTGACATGGCAGTGTGACACGGATAATGTAATTACTATCATTACAAAACAAAGCAAAATGGCAAAAAAATCTTCTAAAGCTTGTATCTTATTGTTGCTCAGCCTCACCAATGTTATTTGTCTTCTCCTGTTTCTCAAGTGAGTGAGAAAAAAAATAAATTATGGCCTAAGAGAGCCTGAACATATCAGTGTTAGGTGCCGGCTAAAGGTGTGAAGGCAGGAGCATGGGAGCTGGTCACACAGCAGCATGGAGCCTGCAGGTTGTGTCTCCGAGCTGCAGTCCATTAACCATGGCATCCCTACTCAGGAAGAGATCCCAAAGTCTGGCAGAGCTTGGCAGCCTCTCTGCTGCTCGGTGCCTCTTAGGCAAGAGGCAGCAGGTTGCTGGACCACAGATCATCTGCATCTGGTATGCAGGACCACAGGACAGGAGAGGCTGCAGTGGAGCTACAAATCCATGGATGCGGCAGAGTAGGAAATCAGAGACAATTACGTGAGCCTCACACTTAGCATATTAGATTCAGCAAATCTTCTGAGGTGGTTTATAGTCCTGTAAGTCTACAATAAAAGGCACAACAGAAAAAGTGTGATGGTAAAATGTATTATGCAAACTGACTGATGAAAAACATACCAAGAGACCAGGACAGCAACTCTGCAAGGTGCACACTTGAGCAGAAGGGGGATAATACATATGTGGAAGAGAAACACATCACCCTGTACGCCAACACAAAGAGCAAGTACAGCCTGGCCATCTGTGAAGAACACAAACCATGGCACAAAAGTTGAGGACAAAGTGTTAAATGTCCTGCTGTGAGGGTCTCTAATGGACTACTAATTTTGGTGCTGAACTCTAGCTTTTGAGGCCCTTAAGTGAATCTATAATTCTGAAATTAGCTGACATTTATTGAGTCATCTCATGGTAATGTGAAGCAGACTTCAAAGCTTACAGTGAACTGTCAAAGGCTTGGAGAAAAAAAACATGAAATCTAGCAGTGTCAGATCCACTGTTCTAAGAAAACCCACGCCAAGTGCACATTTGGCCATAGGAAAAGTTGAATTTGTTCTTTTAAGAAGAACAAATGTACATTCAGTGTATTCAGTCTGAGTTCTCCAGGCTAACTTTATGCACTTACAGTCTTTTCTGAGACCCTGGAGAGATCCCCTAGGGATTAGACAGTGCAGAACAGGCAACCCAGATCTCTCTTTGGGACTCTAGGAATCTAAATGATCTGGGCTCTGGATGAGACACAGCTCTGCTAGCTTTACCTCTGGGATATTTGAAGAGTGTAGAGGGCCAAGGAGCTCTAAAGCAACCATGATGCTCTCCGGATCCAGGGCTAACCAGGGGCTATTTCAGCCCTGGTGAACCTCAGTTCTCCATCATCTGCAGTGATGGAAGATTGGGCAATGATGTCCCATTACATCTGTAGCACAGCCATTTACTCCTCTCCTCCTTACCTACCAACTATATTTATTCAGGATCGACCATCAGCTTCTTTCCTTGTGTCTTTAAAACAGTTTTCTGGTTTATTGAGGCACTGTGAGTCTGATGTATCAGGGGTTAAGTACTAAGCTCTGCGTTTCAAGTGTTTCTTTCACAGGGATTCATTTAAAATGCACTGCATTGGCATGTGTTTTTAAATTCCCTCCTTGGGTAAGATTTAAATGTTAGTTTGAAAATGTTGTGTACCTCGAGGCAGCTCAAAGAAATTGCTAGTTTGTCTTGAAGCAAAACATCCTATCACCTTAAGTCATGTGTGCATTGAATAAGGAGTCATTTAATGATACCTCAGTACTGGGTGAACTAGATATCCCTGTCTGAAGTCTACTTGGCTGGAGATACAAAAGATGTAAGGGGAGAAATCCTACATGCTGCCAGCACTACAGCACCTAAATGTGGAGAGCAACATGTAAACCTGAAGAGATGTCTCCCTGTCCTTTTATCAGAGAAGGCAGGCTATTATCAAAACAGAGTGGAAGGAAAAACCAGGTATCTGATGGAGTCACAGGTGTTAAACAGAAGCATAATGTAGCAGCTGGCAGAGGCAGCTATAGGACCAGCCAAGGCAACAGGGAAAAGGAATGGACCCGGCCAAAGATACCACCACATGGCCAAGAACTATGCAGGGAGAGGGGCTCACTGAGGGACACTGGGAGCTGGGCCGATGCCCTCCAGCCAAGCTCGCACCCTGCAGGGAAGCTTTGCCTTCAAAACTCAAAGGCAGGAGGGAGAGCCTCCAAAGATCCCAAAGCAGAAATCTTTGGACACCCAGGGAGCTCTGTACATCTTTCTTTGACCATCTAGTCCATTTGCCTCTTCCTCTCTCATGACAACATCACAGCCTCCCTCTCTTACCTCCTAGAGCTTCTCTCTCCTCTGTACTGGCCCCCTCCATGTTATTCCTTCTTTCGCTTACCTCTCTAGCTGTTTCATCCCTTCTAAGTAAGGTGGCGTGGATGTTTTTTGCTGCAAAGTCATTGTAAACATGATTAATAACACAATTCTGTTACACAGCACTGTGTAAAACATTAACTAGACCTCCTTTTTTTTTCCAAAGCATTTTTGCGAACACTTTAACCATCTAATCCTTATGGTGGTTAGCTACCTTTCTCCCTAGCAGGGCCATTGCATAGAGATGAAGTGATGAAAAGATTCATGGAGCCACAGAGAGAGAGCAAAAGGAAGGAGCCTGATTGTACATCTTAATGACCCTACAGCTTGCAAGTCTCTGCTCCCAGTACCACTAACACATTTTATGCAATGATTTTTCCATGCAAAATACACAATCTGTTTCTGCTGCAAAAAAAAACAGAATGGAAAAGAGTCACAGAGCCAGGCTCCCCACTGTTTCTTCCCTTTCTCTGGGTTTCTGAAATCTTCAATTTTTCCTGCACAATGGCTTCAACATTGGGCATAAGTTCTGAAGAGTAATCCCCATTCCCATCTGATCTCAGACCGTGTCCTAGGATGTTGAGCTGTGGGTTTGAATACCTTCAGGCTGACCTGGTCCTCCCTTCCTCAATGACTCCTCCAGCCCCAGGTTGGATGTTTAAGGTTCTCGAGGTTGAAAAAAGAAGGTGCCTTCTCTATTCTGTGTGGTACAGCTAAGAATACTTAGTACTGACTTCAACCACCTAATGGGAGACTGCAGAGAAGACAGACCCAGATTCTTCTCAAAGGTGCACATTAGAAGGACAAGAAGCAACGGATTCGAGGTGTAACATGAGAAATTCTGACTCCATAGAGAGAAAATGTTTTTTACCATGAGGACCTGGGTTGCACAGAGAGGTGGCAGAACCTCCATCTTCTAAGACATTCAGAAGTTGTCAGGACAAGACCCTGAGCAACCTGCTCTCATGGGAAGTGATTTGAGCAGGAGGTTGGACTAGAGACCTTGAGATGTCCCAGAGGTTACTTCCAGCCTTCCTGATTCTATAGAAGTACTCCAGTTCAGATAATCCCTACAGGAGTAAAGCTTCCCAGAAGACTCGCAAAGAGAAGTTCCAGGGACTGTGGGAGTATCTGTGTTGCACAGACAGTGTAGAACAGATGCATTCACATTAATTTTAAGTGCTCAGAAGCCACACCAGATAATAGAAACCATTTAATTGTGGTACTGTAACACAGGCTAATTTGCATCGCTTCTTTTCAAAACCTGTGGTTCAACTGGGGCTTCTTTGTTTCCCTTCTGGCAGCAAGTACAAACTATACCAATACAGGGTGGTTTACAGTGTGAAGTCAACTACTTTAAAATGACCAGATATTACTGATAAAATGCTTAGTGGTATTTGTAGAACTTGTAGGCTTGTCAGTCTAAACTCACCTGCTTTTTGAAAAGGTGCTGTAGTTATGACAAGGTTGAAACTAGTTGTTTTTTGCCTCAGAGAAAACATCAGTTCTCTCTAGATTTTGAACTGGCTGAAAAATCTCTATGATCATTACTAGAACCCCATTTTATTCTGCTGAGCATGCCACCGCTGGCCTCATGGAAGGCTACCTGAGAATTACAGGAGCTCACTGCTGCTAGGATGCCATTAGAAAGATTTTCTCATGAATATATCACTGTCAGGTGTTAAGCAGGCAGTATAACCATGTTACAGTCCTAACGGTACTTACATTTCTTTACTGCCAAATATTAAAGTAAAAATTGGAAAGGACAGCAATGAAGAATCAGTCTGCTTAGGGTTCTTTCTACTACTCTTGTTACTAATTAAGCACGTTTCCTTCAAATAACAAGCATAGTCAGATTTCTGAGGGTAATCCATGCTGGCCTGGTTTGTTTAGATTATTTAGAAGAGTAATACTGCCATTAAGTTCAATGGAAGGTAAAACTAAACAGCTTTGAAAATCCCACCTGTAGCAAAGATAGTCACAGCACATTTATTCATTTATTACTGAATTCAAAAAAGGGGGGAAAGCATATTTATGGTGGTGCAGGATCAGCTCAGGTGATGTATTGTGTTGAGAGCAGGATGTGGAACAGATAATGGGGCAGAGGAACAGCATCTGTGACCATGATGGGCAGAAAAGGCAGAGGTCTGTATCAGTAAAGCAGGCAAGGAATGGGGCAAGGCTGGGCCAGAGCAAGGCTGAGAGAAGAGCTTCTACGTATAGTTGCTGGGCAGATGTCTCAAGAAATGTGTCTGCATTAATTAATAAGATTTACTCTGTAATATTTTTGTATTTAGGCAGTTTTTTATGTCAGATATCTATGTAACTTAAACTGGACATTCTTTCTTTCCACCAGGACTTTCAAATTGTCTAGGTATCAGGTATCAGCCAGAAGCCTTCATGTCGTTTGTGTGACATTTACTATAGGATTTTCCTCAGCTGAGAGAAGTTTGTTGCATGTTGGAGCTGTACGGTGAAATACAGCAGTAAACAGTGAAATGTTTATAATGTTCTATCTAGGTCAACTAAATTGATGATTATACTAAATTGATGAAGGTTGGACAAATGCAGGCAGCCATAAAAACTAGATTGATATTCTGTGAGCACTGACAGTTTTCTTACACTTGTAGACTGTGTGACATCAGGTTTGAATCAGATTTATTACTAAGATTCATAATTCATTTTTTTGTTTCATGAATTAGTACTGAATTCATCCAACATACTACTGAAATGAGATTCACAAATTTGGAAGCAAAGTAGTCCGGGTTTTTTAACTAGAAAGCAACTCAGGTCTAAATTTCATTGTATTTAGTACAGATACTCTCTACTAATTTCATGAACAAATTTAGAGAATTGAATAATCTCCATAGAGAAGCTATCACCAGTGCCTCAGATACAGTTCAAAATGACCTTCTTTTGTGAAGAAACCTGCTACAAAAGTCCCTCCTGTAAAGCTTTTGTGAAAAGCTATGTAAAAAATGCAATTATGTAGGCACTCTCCCTTTACCATGAGGTTCACTGGATTCATTTTAGAATATGCATCTTGATAAGGGTTTCAGACTCCAGGCACAACCTTAGCCAGGCTTGCAATTGTCTCTGTGCTCTATGTGTTTGTGTGCTTCCCATTGGATCTGTATCAGAATTTTGCTGCAAGGAAGTTCTAAGTAGTTTTAAGGGTATTTAAATTTTTTTCTTCAATTTAATATAACAAACTGCCAAAAAAAGTCTTCAGAAAGGCTGAGAGGCAAGATTTAATCTTGTTTGAATTATTTTATGCCAAGGGGAATTTTTACTGTTCCTCACCCTCCAAATAATATTCTTTGAATAGCTTCTAAGGATTTATCTAAGGATCTTTAAAGTGGGATCACTGAAAACTGAATTATAAAGAGACCTCTCCATCCCTACCCTTCTTTTCAGCTTTGCTAAATGTGCAAGCTCTCCATGTCACAAATTAGTTCAGGAACTAGGAAAGAAAGCATTTCAGAGATTTCCCCAAAACTGTCACTCTTTGTTCTGAAAAGAATACATTTTCATGTGTCATAATTGTATCAGCATCCATTCACAGATAATGGGGTTACAAGTGCGATTAGTAAATACATCAGTGCTGTAAATACACCAGTGCTGTTTTGATAAGAAGCCAGTCATGGGACATACAGTATTGAATTTCTATGCACACTGGTATTTTCTGTGCACAGTCCCTTGATGATTAAGCCCAGAACATAAAGGGATTCATATTATAGTGTTCTGGTTTCAGCTGGAATTAAGTTTAATTTTCTTTCTAGTAGCTGGTACGGTGCTGTGTTTTGGATTTAGGATGAGAATAATGTTGATAACACACTGATGTTTCAGCTATTGCTAAGCAGTGTTTTACACTAAGTCAAGGACTTTTTAGCTTTTCATACTGCCCTGCCAGTGGAGGCTGGGGGGGACAAGAAGCTGGGAGGGGGCACAGCCAGGACAGCTGACCCAAGTGACCTAAAGGAGTATTCCATACCATATTACATCATGGCCAGTATACAAACTGGGGGGGAGTTGGTTGGGGAGCACCACAGCTCAGGGATTGACTGGGAATTGGTCAGCAGGTGGTGAGCAGTTGTGTTGTGTATCACTTAATTTGTATATTCCATTCTTATTATTATTATTATTATTCATTCCTTTTCTGTCCTACTAAACTGTCTTTATCTCAACCCATGAGTTTTTACTTTTTTTTCCTGATTCTCTCCCCCATGCCCCCAGGGGCGGGGAGTGAGCAAGTGGCTGCGTGGTGCTTAATTGCCAGGTGGGGTTAAAGCACAACATATAGGTTGTACATGAAATTATAATAAAGACAATTTAGAGTAAAAAAACCCTTAAGCCTGAGTTTGCTTACAGTCAGTTAGATATGTAAGACAAAAACCAACTGGGACAATGTTGAAGCTTTATGAAAAAATATCAAATTTACAAAATTCTAGTCTGTTTTGGGTTTGATCTCGGTGGCATTTGGCAACATAACTCAGAGCAACCAGTACTTTGCCACTACATGGCCAAAACCGATTTACTGAGTAAAATGGTTATCACAAGCAATTACCAGCTTCTTAAACCCTTGGAACAAGAGTTCCAGCCACACATTTGAAGATCTAACACCTTTCTGTGTAATTAAAGACTTATGCATATTCTTTCAGTGCAGGCTGTAATTAATATCCCAAATTAAGCAGTGTTTAGATATATATTACATGCAAGTGAGCTAGCTGATAATCCGATTAGTTAAGCAGTGGTTTTCCTCTGTGGTTTACAGATCCCTCAGGATCAAGGGACTACTTCTAAAGAATTTGGAAAGAACAGCTGTGGGAGCATCTCATATTGCACCAACCCACTACAGTTCCAAGGCAATCACTGCATCAGGCTGCCTGACATTCCCTGCCATGAGCTCCACGGCCTTTCTGGTGCCAGAAGCAGACAAGCAATTGGGTCAGTTCAGCTCACTTTCCCCACTGGAAAGAAAATTAACTTTCTGATGGAAAAGACTTCTAGATGCAACTCAAAAAAAAAAAACAAAACAAAACAAAAAAAAAAAACAAACCAAAAAGCCAGAGAGAAAGAAAGGTGGGAGGAGGTTAGACTGTTTTAAGAAAGTCTGTAGTTACTGAAAGTTAGATGTAACTAATGTGATATTGCACCCACACTACTGTCAACAAGCATGTATGTTCCCTACAGAAGTCTCTGCACTGTCAGTGGAAAACATTGAGATTCCCCAAGACAAAAAAGCTTGAAACCCCTTTATACAGGGCCTTCTCGTGTCTCAGGAAGTCTGTAGTATTGAACAAATTAAGAAAATGAAGAGAACTAGCATAACTAATATGTTATTACTATAGTAATTTTACTACAAAGCTGCAAAAATGCAAAATATGCCTTTGACTACCACAAAAGTGATTAGGTCTCAGCATCTCCAGGCTGAGGGAGTTGGGGTTGTTCAGCCTGGAGAAGAGAAGGCTCCAGTAAGACCTTATAGAACCTTCCAGTACCTAACGGGGACCTATGAGAAAGCCAGAGAGGGACTTTTTACAAGGGCATGTAGTGATAGGACCAGGGGTGATGGCTTTAAACTGAAAGACAGTAGTAGATTTAGAATAGATGTAAAGAAGAAATTCCTTGCTGTGAGGGTGGTGGGACACTGGCACAGGTTGCCCAGAGAAGCTGTGGCTGTCCCATCCCTGGAAGTGTTCAAGGGCAGGTCAGATGGGGCTTGGAGCAACCTGGTCTGGTGGAAGGTGTCCCTGCCCATGGCAGGGAGGTTGATCTAGATGATCTTTAAGGTATCTTCCAACCCAAACCATTCTATGATTCTATGATCTCCTCGGTGGTATACTTTTACTTTGCAAGACCAGATGCTCAGTTCTCAGCAGCAATATCCTCCAAAGTAATCTAGCACTGCAGAAACTGAAAGAACATCAGAGATTCAGCAGCCTTAAAGAGCAATCGTTCTGTCAAGTAAGTCTTATCCCAGATCAGCAAACAGCACATATCACATTGTGTACCCAGCAAAAAACACATGATGATGTCACAGGCCCAAATATAACCTTGCCACCCTTCACAAAATTTATTGTGAGCATTCAGAGACGGAATATAGACCAAAAGGCAAATAAACCAGTTCTAAGACTTTGCAAGGCCTTGGTTTAAGTATTAGAAGTCTGCACCCAATGGCATACTGGATAGATAAAACGTCAAATAATTATTTCATCATGAACCATCTGAAAGACCACTTGTCCTAATACAGCGCAAATTGTGAGTACTTGAAATGGGAGTCTCAAACATCAATGGAGTCTCAAACAGCAATGGGAGTCTCAAACACCCGTTTGAGACGCAAACTTTCACTTCTGTACTTTTAAATCTCAGGCATTTGTGTACATGTATCAGAGAGATGGGTGGAAATGCTCACCCACGTACAGAGAGAATTTAGGGAGAGTATAGGCCCCCTTTGGGTAGAGCGTAGTTTCTCAGTCAATAATAGCTTTTTACTTCCAGAAAAGTTCAAGCTCTTGGACCTCCTTTTGCACCCATAGGAAAACAACAGCAGTTTGAGTGAAAACTAAAAAGCTTGTTTGCCACTCAAGTGACCTCCAGGCTAGGCTGAGGTTGTGGGGGTTGAGCTGCATCCTGGTTTTCATATAGACAAAGAGGTTTAGAATGGAGTTGATCATCCTTTGCTTTCATTTCCCTCTTTTATGCTGAATTTGGGTCACTGTAATGCTATATGACAGAAATGTTCTGCATGGCTGAATAAGAGATGTGTTTGTTACCAACCTTGCCACGGAACTAAATCTACACAGGGAGAAAGGATCAAACATGGGAAAGTCAGGGTTACTGTGCAAATGCAGTGTGAGAAGGCCACTGTCCCTCTCTTTTCCTCCCACACATGACAAATCTCTCACTTTGTTCTCCGAACACTGGCTGACCCCTCCACTTTTTGCTCTTTAACATGTTCCTGTTAAGGGTACCCCCTCATTTCTGAAGTTTTCATTTGTTCTTTCATTTCAAACCATGTTCTTATACAATATGGCAGTGTCATATCCCATAGAAGTCCTGGAAGCACTAATTCAAGACTGTTGAAAACACATGGGTCTTAATTGTCATTTACAGGAAGAGTTTTTTGCAGAATAACTTATTCCAGCTTCCAGACTGCCTTTCATTGCCGTTATAGCATAAAGACCCTTTATATTGCTAAAGTAATGTAAAAAGTCTTTCCTATAATCAGTTATGAGCTCCTTCCTTGCTATCTCTCTATCCATTTCTAAATGACATCTCTTGCAAACTCACTTTCTGGAGAAGACTGGGCTGTGTTCTCATTGAACATAAGGAGTATAAAATTAAGGTCGTATGTTATGCTCAGTCCACAGCAGGTCTCCCTTTGCATCACAGAATACAGGCTATTAAATGATAGCCTGTTTCCAGGTTAATATAACTAAGAGTGACTACAACATCACATAGCAAGAATATATACAGGGCATGTGTAGGATTTTTTTCTTGGTTTAGAGCTATTTGTGTCACACTGATGATCTAGTAGTTGCAGTAGTATCTCAACGTTTTCCATTTCTTATAACTTGTTATAATAAACTTATACATTTTTGTTCATCCTTACCATTTTACTTTTAAAAATTCTGATCCTTTAGGTTCATCAGTAGAGATAACACATTTCTGAGAAGCAGAGTGGTTGCCCTACACTGGATTATACCAGTTTATTTGGGATAGTTTTGAAATAACCATTAGAGATTCACTCTGCCCTCTTCCTGTCCCAGCTAAAAGCTTACATTGTGAAAAACACCACTGTGAACTGCATAAATATACGAGACATGCTCGTATATGCTAAAAATTTGGTATGACTTATGTGGGCCTTATATATTTCAGGAACTGATATCTTGCTGCTGCCATTCCTTGAGGGTCATAGTATTATCTAGGTGTTTGCTGTGACACGGCACCTGAACTGTGTTCAGACTAGATGCTTTTACTTGAGCATTACTGTACCCATAAAACATCAGTTACTCATGAAATGAAGGTTTATATAATGAATAGCTATTAAATCCAGTACTTCTGGTACGGTAAATATGAAACTATTTTGTGCCTGTGGACAATCTGTGACCTGTTATAATCCAGGTTGCATGTCCTCTTTTCCTTGGATGTTTTCAATCTCCCTTCTCCCTTTCCCCTTCTGTATGTTGAGCTGAGGTCAGTGAGCTCTTCGGTGACATTATAACATTATAATGATATAAACCATTGCTACCCTTGTTCTCTCGCATCCTTGTTGCAACATACCTGGATTTATGATAGCCGTGTCTTGACCTACAAAACCAAGTCTGCTGGGAATCCTTCAAACAGCCTATGGCAACACTCCTGCTGCTGCATTGCAGTGCAGAGGATGGCTCTTAAGGGCAGGAAAGTCATTATTAAAAACTTGCAATTGCTGTGAAACTGGACCTTGGCAGAAGTGAAAGTCCTAACCAAAATGGCATTCTCCATCAGCTAGGAATTCTTTCAGTAGCAAAAGCAAAACACCTTGGTGATGCACAGCTTATACACCAAGCAGCCCAATATCCCTGTTCCCTGTATACTCTGTAAGTATCTTTTCATAGAGGCCATTAGTCCCTATGGACCATAAATATTCAAGGCTATTGTTTTACAAATGCATTTCAAAGCAGCAGCAGGAAGTTTGGCACTGAAGTATTGTATTGTTTACTTCCAGAAATTATTTGCTGATCCTTTTTTATCTTGTATATTTAAAATAAATAGCTTTTAAAAAATTAATTTCCACAAAAAATACCACATACTGAATTGGTCTGAGCTGAGAGAGGAGAAAACAGCCTGGTTTTTTTCAGTGGATTCCAGTTTCTCATTATCTACTTTATCTAACAAACTTTTCTACATTAGTCTAGACAGTCTTCTAGTGAGTGAATCCATCCAGCCCCCAAGCACTGGAGCCAGATAAGCACTTGCCTACTCCACAGTGAGAAAAGGGAAGAAAGTGGCGGGTTGGATGGGAGAGACACTTTGCTGCTCCAAAGCATCACAGAAAGAGCAGCAGCTGTCTCAGGAAAATGCTAGAAGCCATAGAAAATCAAATAAATACATAAATAAAAAATCAAAACCCACTAAGCACAAGCTTGCAATGAATGGAAAGACAACTACTGCATATTAGGGGTGTGAATTGTCAACCTACAAAAGTTTGGGGAGTGATTTGGAGTATAAAGGCTTACTACATTATTTACTAGGGAAATGTTATTGGTTTTGTACACAGAACATACATGTGGCCTTGGAGCTCAGCAGCCTTTGGGACTGAAATGAACAGGCCCTAGACCACACCGTACAAATGTTACCCAGAAACTTAAGCACAGAAAGAGCTATTAAATAATCACATGTATTGGAGAGTTCCAGTCTTTTAAAAAGCTGCTCCAAAATGCATCTATGGGATATCCAGATGAGCACATCCCAAAGTACCCTCTTTAACATCCTCTGAAGACAGACAGGTTCAAGTGAAACATGACCCAAGCAGAAATGCAGTGCATTTCAACATGAAAAGTCAACAACTATTTCCTTCCTTCCAGTGTCAGATTGAAAGATTTTCTCTGCTATCCTTGGAAAGGAGCCTGCAAAATTCTCCAAAAAGAATGTTCTTCATAATAATCCATATTTAATGAAACTGCATGGTGGTTATATAACCAATGCTGATTTCATAAAGAGCCTAATTTAGACTTCTTAAAGTACATAGTGCTTATGTCGGAAAAGCTTGAACATGTTTTACTAGGTCTGAACAGATAGTGTTATTGGCAAGAGATAAATGCTTCAGACAATTTGGTGCTAATATTTCAAGTCTCTGCAGAAAAAAAAAGCAAATGTACCAAAAGAAATACTGAACAAAATTAATCTTGGCTGCACTTTTACTCCTTCTGGTAGTGCTGAACAGTAGAATCATTCAGTATTTTAATTACTCAATTCTGTACATTTGTTTCAGACAGTAAATCAGTTGATACAGATCACTAGTGGACTCATCTTGTACAAACACAAGCAGTACCAGATAGGCAGCCAAGATAAGCATTTTTTTTGCATGTAACTAATGTTCCCCAGAGGTGGGCTAAACCCTCACCAACCAAGGAGATAGTTGACTAGGACTTTAGAGAAAAAGAATAGAAGGAAATGCCAATACAGAACTGCAGATATTTTGCAGTATATTACATGGAAAAGTCATTGTTGGCTGTGAGCCAGCGCTCCAGAGTCAATGCATGGAGGCTGCTCTCTTGGTACACTTTGGCAATGAACTTTGCTTGTTCCAGATGGCTGGCTGGTTTGCAGAGCTGGTTTTAGAGGCTTCTTGGTCAGATGAATATCTGAGATAGAGCCAGAATTTCTCATGTGGGGGGCTAGGTGTAAATAATGTAAATAAGGGTCACACTGTGTATAGCCAGATGTGTGGCTGATTGAGAGGTGGCTGGGTCTAGGAAACACCTATAATGAACACAGGACCAGGTGATGGGATCAGCCCAGCTTAATTTATGCCAGTTAGTGTCTTCCATCTAAAAGTGTCTGGTTTGGCTTCTCAGCACATAAACACTCCCAGTTTAAAGTGCCTTGATTTAGAGGGCCACTGCAAGAGGTACAAATCTAAATCGGGTCTCATACCGTACCAAAACCAAGTGAAAGAGATTCCAGTGTGTGTCTTTCTCACCTGGCAAAAACATAGCTAAGATTTAGCGTGGAGACAACTAAGCAGGGCTTGATGTGGATTTGGACATATGTGTGGATTTTAGCTGAGTTGAGGATAACACGCAGAAAATGATCCATCTACATTCACAATCAAAACCATGTTGCAACGGCATTAGGGAAGTGCCACAAGCAGTTATGTGCAGGCTGCAGAGAGGGCGCTTATCTCTGGCTTTTATGGGCATGGAGCTTATATAGATTACGCGTACACAGTGTAAGTAAGTCACACTTGACAGTAAGTTAAAGCTAAGCGGAACAAGAACAGAGGCGCTGCTGGCAGGCAGGGAAGCATAAGCAGACCCAGTGAAGTTTCATTTCATTACAGATACGCAGCCACAATCAGTAAGTCCGCCCGCAATTCAGATCTCCTGGAGATTTTTGCAGGGGCTAAACTTTCCCAAAGCTGCATTATACCTAATTCCTGTCACCATCTCCACCCCAGGGGAGTTGGAAAATTCCGGTGCAGCTAAGCGGCCACCTCCAGCTCTACTAATGGCGATGCAATGTATCTGGAGAGTTTTGTAAGCCCCAGCATATCATTTTGAAACACTGAATACCAAGAGGGCACGATAAAAAGCTCAACATTGTTTAGATAGAAAGACTGAGAAATGACTTGACCATATTGCATAAAGCTTTTAATGGAGGAAAATACCAAGGAGCAGCAAAGAGAGTAAAAGCAACCTGTCCATCTCCTTAATGAGTAAGGATGAGAACAAACAATTTTACTTTATGGGTTTTGCTCCTGGAATGCCAAGACACTGTCAGCATCTTCTGGAAATGAGATCCTGTCTGTGCTGTAAGGCTTTGTGCTCCACTTTCAGTTTTTATCTGAATATAGACATTCGAACGTAAATACATGAGTCACTAGCTTGAACAGATAATTATATGCTGTCATGATGGTGTCATTTTTCATCTTCTTTAATAGTATGATTTTTATTATTAAATAAAAGACTTTGCCAAAAATAATTTGGTCTTATCAAGAATAAACTATAAAAGGTAAAATGCTAATTTCCACGCAGCTATTAATCCTGTAGGCATATGTATCACTTTGTCTAACTATACAAATTTGCCATAGTCAAAAGTAATGCCTCTCCCAAAAATATATTTAAAAGCAGCTTCCAGGCAACATCTGGAAAATCACTATGCATGTGAACTGCATATGCAGTTGTGCCTTCTTCTGTCAGATCCTTTCTGTGAAGCAAAGATTTTTCCAGACTGCTTATTTTACTTCTGGGTTACTCATATGTACTGGGGTATGGGGAGAAGAAGACTTTGCATATGTTTAATAGGAAAACATTGTTGATTCAGACTAGTGCCTTGTCAGTCAAAAAATAACAAGTTGCTCCAGGGGTGCACTGGGTTTTTGCTGAATTTTTAATGAACAACAAAATAATTTACAATTGTCCTGAGCAGACTTAGGATGGAAATTATATTGAATTGGAAAAGCCACAAGAAAGAGCCTCAAAAGAACTGGAGAAAATGCCTTGCAGTAAGAGACTTAAAGGGATCAAATTATTTAGTTTATCAAAAAGTAGTTATACAGGAACTGGGGAAGTCATTAATTTAACAGCAGAAGCATAAGAATCAATGTCTTAAAGTTGAAGACAAGGCAAATGCAGAAATAAGGTATATTTTGATGTCTAAAATGGGACGTAGGCAAAATTTAATTCGTAAGACCAAAAAAAAATGAAGCTTTTGCATCTTCTTTATCATTTCCACACTAAGCTTCCTGCTCAGCCTGAAAGTTTTCCAGATGCCAGTGGAGGGTCTTCTGTGGCTGCCAGATGCCTCGGAAATGTGAGACTTCGCTGTGGGGCTAATCCAATGACCCACTGTTGCTGAAAGGGAAGGTCTTCACCCTCCTCCCAGGTGCACGATGGTCCTTTCCAGCCCTTCCATTTCTCAGACCTGTCTGCCAGACACTTTAATTCATTTATCCAGCAGGGAGTTATTTGGGGTGTCTCATCTCATCTCATGGATTAGTGAGTTTACAGGTTCACAGGCTGGCCAGTGACTGGTGGGTTTGGCATCAAGTCAGTAGTGGAAGCAGGTGATCTCTCAGTGCTGTTCATCTGTTATAATCAGGTAATCTGTCTCCTGAAACCATTTTCACCGTAATTGTCCAAGACAGCTAATTGCATCCCCTGGATGAGTAGAATTCACATTCATATCTCGTATCTCCTGGGCAAGGCGACAGAGAAGGGAGGTAGGAGGATCCTCCTAATGCAGCTGGGCTACCGTGCCAGGACCTCAGGAGCCATGGCACCTGGAGGGCAGCAGGCCTGAGGGTATCTTTTGCCAGATGCCAGAATCTTGGGTCCTGGCTTGGGATGGGCTATGACTTACTTCGGACGCTCAAGGTATGAAACAACAAACAATCCTGAGGACAGAGAAAGAACCCAAACCCCTTTCCTGAGGTAAGTGCTATAGCTACCAGGTTGCCAAATCAGGCTCCTTGCTTGCTCTCCTTCTGGCCCCAGGTCTCAGGTGCACATAGAGAAACCCTGTAGTATCAGGGTTTCCTATCAGAACAAAATGTCAGACCTGTAAAACTAAGGAGCTGCATGCCTTAGCTTAACACTAGTAACAGTGCAGTTGCACTGACTATAAAGCTGCTCAGACATGTCTAAGCCAGCTTAGACTGTGCTCACGCAGGGACTGGTAGCAGCCCTCCTGCCAGCATGGTGCTCAGGGCATGCTCATTTATCCTGCGGAGGAGACACACTCCGCTGCGCTCCTGAGACGTGCTCCTTGCACCCAGTACATGTTCCTTGCCTTCCTCCAAGGACCCTCTGTGCCAGCCTTGCTTCTTTCCAAGTATCAACTTCATAATCTCTGTTGGGAGAATAAACAGAGACACAGTGTGCAGGAGATGGGCTTGTTATGCTAGGATATGGTGCTGCTTATTTCTCTGATTTCTATAGACTCACAAATATGGATGAAATTGTGACTCTGCTAAAAAAATGGAAGTTGTGCTTCCAATATTTAGGGTTCTTTCTTTTTTCTAAATTTCTTGAAAATCAATAGCATTTGTGCACTTCACTGCCTAGCACTTTCCCTCAAACACTAGATTAATCAGGAGCTGCGTGCAAGCGTTCCCCACGTTACAAAGGCAGGTAGATGAAAAATGCCACCCAACAGGCCTCTGCAGCTTCACTGCGTTTGTCTGGAGAGTTTTTCTTTGCTACACTGAGCAGGAAGAGAAGAGGCTTTGTTTATCAGGCTGGATCTGGAAAGGCTGTCTGGGCTCCGGGAAGAATCCCACCACAGTCCTTGCTCCTGCTCCGCTCCTGTGCTATCATGCTAGCAGGATCAGAGGGCTCCTGGGCCCAAATCTGCAGTCTTGGGATCCAAATTCTTGCTGCATTATCCTGTTCCTTCTCTCCTGTCACCAAAGATTATTGTCCTGCTCATACTCCTACAGAGCTGACCTCAGCTGCGATACTTCTCGTCACTCCCCCTTTTTAAAAGAGACTCTCAAAGGCAGCAATGTTTTATATTGAACAGGATAATTTTTTACATTGGAATACTTTTTAAAACTGAAAGATGCAACACATTAGGAGATACACTTTTCTTGTGAGACAAAAAAAAAATTGGACCTAAGAATATTGGCAGGATTGATTTAACCTTACTTTTTATTTTCATACTTCCTCCTATTAATCTCATTCTTCTCTTTAATCTTTTGTTAAATCTGTTAACATGCACTGAAGACTGTTTGTACGGAAGCCTTCTCCTTGAAAATCATGCCTATCTTAGGGGTTTTACTGGAGGCAAAGATAATAAAAACAACACACAAAAATGCTGAGGGAGAATATTTTCAAAGTGGGAGGGAAGCATATTTCCTTGGTATTTTCCAAAGTGTTCCAACATATAAGACTATTTATGACAATGTAAACAAAAAAACCAATGTTCCTTGTGAAGAATGCAGAATCATCCTTAATTAATTAAACTCCTACTGTGAGCTCATAAATACCAGGATGTTGAATCGCTGTATGTCAATGGAGACTGATTATTTTTATTATATATTCCAGGGGAGTAAAGTAAGGCTTCTGAAATTCACAACAGCAGCAAGTTACAAATATGGTGGAAAGAAATCATATTCAATATGAAGCAAGATGCTAGTCACTACCTTTGAACTCAGTGGATGTGATAAATCTGTCTAAGCCCTGCTTTGCCAGGACACACAGCTACGAAGATGGGAGAGGGACTCTGTGGACTCAGAGCTGGGTGCTCATTCCTCACCGTGTGGCTGTGATGGGAAGGGCTGTCACTCCTTCCCACACCACAAAGCCATGGCTGTCTGCAGGAAGATGCCTGGCAAGAGTTGTCTGGGACATGGGTCCAGCCCATGACCAAGCTGGAGGACTGCTTCATCCAAAGCCAGTGCACTCAGGCAAAAGGGCAAGCTTTCCTCAAAATAGTACGGGTGAGAGGGCAGGCAGGTTTACAGGACAAACAAAGGCACACACAAACTAAACTCCGAGGGATTCATTTTATGCGGATGCATGTGCTGGGATGCCATAAGGCTCAGCCTTAGTACTCTCCCAGCCCCGAAAAGTTCTCATCTTCCTAAGGAGCAGAAAAACAATACCAAGACACAATGATTTCTTTTACCTTTTCAGCCATAGGGAAGACATTTGCAATTTCAGCTGGCACCTCTTCTAGCAGGGAAGGCTGCTGGAAGCAAGAGAAGCTCAGTTCTCAAGAAGTAAATAGAGGCAATTTTAACTGCACTTATTACCTATTCCCTGAACCACAGCTCTAGCTGAGCATAGGAAAGAACTGGTGCTGGCAGAACCCCTGGAGGAATGCGTTAGGCCATCATAATAAATGTCTCTGAGGAAGCGTGTGTGAACCAAGCCCCTGCCCTGCCCCGGCAGAACCAGCCCTGGTGGCACGTCGCCATGAGAGCGCCGGCGGGGTGGAAGGTAGCAGGCTCGCCACTCCTCCAAGGATCGCTGCAGGACTCCAAGTGATTATACTAGAACAGCGAAAAGTCAAAGCCCAGCTCCTCCTTCCTCCTGTGCAGCTTAACAGCACTTGAATGAAAGTGAGGGAAGTTACCCTTGTTGAACCAGCATGGCAAGTGTCATTCATTGAGCGCGCTGGTAGCATCGTGTGGGTATCAGCACCGTGAGCACCTCTGTGTCAGTGAACAGTGTTTCCAGGGGCACTTGCTCAGAAGATGGCTGCCCTGGTCCCCTTCCCTCCCGTTATGACCCTGGTGCACACAGCTGTAACGGGCCAACAGCTGGGCTTTTGCATTAGCCCTTCCATAACATCAAGATTCAATTCTCGGACCTACAAGAGCTCCTCTAGAAATGAACGTATCTACTGTGCTTAATAGGGTGAGTCAAATGAAATTATTCACTTAATCCACCTGATTCACCGGAGCTGTTCCCAAACAGATTTTTGGACAGGTTAATTTTACCTGGAGTGCTTCACCGGTCTGGTTTACTGTAAGTCCAGAGAGACCTGTGCTAGCTCAGCGGTGAGACAACCCGGGAGCAGAAATGAGCAGCCAGGGAGGCGGGAAGGGATCACTTCTTTCATCAGGCAGTGACAGGTTTTGATAGTTCAAAGTGCTCTTGGAACAACAGTGCAAAGCCCAAAGAGTCAGCACTGTAGAGAAACTGTATTTAAATTCCTGCATGGAACTAGTGCTGTGAGAACAACGTGGCACATGAATGCTGCACATCTGAGTACTGCTCCATCCAGCACAACAATAAGACTAAAGCTTAGCTGATACCAGACAAATCTTTATAACATCATTTGTGATGCTGAATCCTTATGAAACATGGCATTGATTCATTTTATAAACAGAAATGATTGAGCCTACATAGCTTTCAAATAAATTTTTTAGGGTACTTTTTGTAACACTATATCATTATAACTCCAAACAGAACTAGTAGATAGCCTGCAAAATTCCCACAAAAGTAAAAACAAAACTCCTAAAAATTTCAATAAGTTATGTAACTGCAAAAGTCCTAAAAAAAACCCAAACCAAACCTCCTAAAAAATAACAGAAAACTTACATAACTAGAACTCAGTTACCTCCTTAGAAATTCACTGTCAATCTAAAAAAGTGAGAATTTAAACAAAGAACTGTATACTTAGAAATGCCGTAGGTGAGTAGTATCATTTCTCTTTCAGGGGAAGATGATTAAGGCTGAATGAAGAATGAAGTATGAAAAATGCATTGGAATGCCTGTTAAAAGAGGCTGTCAGAAAGTGTGGTGTGTCTTGGATTATGTTCACTCAAGGACTGTCAAGGGCAAGAACTTTAATGGCATAAAAGCACTGAGAAAAAAAGCAGAAGTTCTAGGCCTTGAAAGCAAAATACTCCACCAGGTTGTCTATTAGCAACAGGCAGGGCTCAAAAGGTTTGGATGCCTCCTCCAAAATATGACTGCATAAGGAGTACCATAGCTTAATTTCCAAATATTTTTCCAAAATACATTTCAAAACAACATTTACACTCCTGATGTTTTTCTATTGTTGATTACTACCCTTATATGCAAATTAAAATAAATTAGGATGATTAAAATGCACACTATTAATGATTGAACTATAGCTTCCTGTTGGATGAAACCTTCATTGTAAAACTGAGTGAGAAGCACAGCTCATATAATACTCCTAGAGCTCAGATATTATGGCACTTTTTTGAGTGGAAGTGAGATCTTTGTGTTTTCTCTGCACTGCTGCTATAAAGTGCCAAAAGAAACTCTCATCTATAGCATAACCATATTTTAGTGTCCCAGCTGGAACTATGAAAAGGTAGCTTACAATTTTAGTAGCTGGTGAGAGAGGTATCATCACCTGTAAGTCCTTGAATAGCCATTCATCCCTGTTTATAAATTTTTGATTTTATGAGTCACTAAAACTAATTAAATTAACTACATTAAAACTCATTTTCTTCCATGTAGTTTGCTCCCTAAAATCTTGTTTTCTCTTCTTTTTTAACATTTTCAAATCCTATGGTTTTCCATGGAAACTTCTTTAAAAAAAAAGGTTAACTATGATAAGATTGTAACTGAGTTCACTTCCTGGTGAAAGTCACTGTCTCACATTCATGGAATATTAATTTTGAAGAGGCAGGAACCCAAAATGTGGAGTCTATTTCCGTACAGTATATAGCCAATGTATGTTAATGGCCATTATTTTACTTTTCCACTTAAGCAAGCTATAATAACAATACTCAAGAGAAGTCTGTCATCTTGGGCATATGTTTTCAGTTATCTGCAGAAAGGACAGATAGACATTCACCTCTTGATCTTGCAGCTATGCTAGCCTTCTTCCATTAAAACTTTCCAGAGGTCCTGCCAAAAGCAATTGTGCAGCTGAAGGTGAACAGAGTTTATCCACTTTTACTTGGGCAATGAAATTTCAGCTACTTTACACAGCCTGGGAAACGAAACATGTGAGTTTATCTACTTTTTTATGTACTGCTAAGATACCAGTTTCCCAGTATATCCTCACCAACACTAGCAATGGTGAAAAGATGAAGTGGACCACATACCTCTTCAGCAACTGTCTTTGTGAATATTGTGTTTTCCAACCTGCCTTATACCACACCAGTAATTAAACTGCCAGTGGACCACTTGTAGTATCTGGAATATTCAGTAAGGAAACAGTCTAAGGTGGACAGAGTAATAGCTTACCAAGTTTCAAGTTCCTTCTCTCATCATAGAAGATGTACTTTTTCAAGTCTTTAGTCAACACTAAACCCGTTATTTTTTCTGCAGCATTGCTTAGCATTTCTTTACAATCCAGGTATCCCTATGGGAAACTCATATGTAGATCCTGTCCTGCTCTTCAGACTCATGAAGAATGAAGTTATAACATAACAAAGCCTCAAGCAATTGCATGAAAGTTGTCCAACAAAACCCAAAACCTTTCCTAGAAAAGGAAAGAAATTCTGTATTTCTATTAGAAATGATCCTTGACTGTCTAGGTTTAGTTTTGAGACAGGCTGAGGAGCTGCTTCATAGTGGGGTCTTCTGTGAGTCATCCTGATGGATGAATTATACATATTTACTGCAGTACTGGTATCCTCTTCAGTGTATGAGGGCATGGCCTATTATTCTATCCTGTCTTAACGGGCATATGAGCATATCCTTGCAAGAGTAAATCTATGGCATGCAATGGGATTATTCACATGTTAGATGCATGCCAAAGTAGTTTGCTCCATCAGGGTCATGTATTTTTCCTCTCTTTGCATGGGAACACAGAGGGTAATTTTGTATGTGGTGCGATTTCAAACATCCTGTTTTAAGCACTGGGTTCTTTTCTAGGTGCTTTCAAACTACAAAGGGCCAGTTATAAAGGCGCTTTATCAAAGTTACTAATACTTAAAGACAGGGTTCTTGAATAGGTAAAATCCTTCCACTAGTGCATTCACTCAATAAGAAAAGTCAACCAGAATATCCAGAAGAAATAACAGCAGTCATGAGACATTAGTGGAATCAAGAATTTAGGACTGGGAGACAGACAATAGGAAAATTAAAATATTTCCTCAGTTTGAAAGTTTTGGTGTCTGGTATAAACCCTTTTCCATCTACTTTCAGCAGTCTTTAACAGATGTGCTACAACCTGGTCTGTTTTCACTTCCTGTGCCTACTATAGATGTCCAAATTTCCAACAGTTACAATGCAGTAACACCTAAGAAGATAGCACTGTTCTCCAGAAAAATTGGGAAAAGTAATTATCACAGCATCTGAAGCTGTGGACCCAAGTCCTCTTCTAACCTGTGGGCTGCCAGCCCAGCTGATCGCTGGCATCCTGCCGGAGTTAGCCCCCTCCCCAGCTGTTAGCAGATACCCTTACATGAATACTCCCTGACCGGCATCCATTAGAGTGAGCTGAATTACTTAAACTATTTAATCCAGCTCATTTTACCAGAAATGGGCTAGGGAGCACTCACACAAGCAACAACAAGCAGGTGGAGGTGGAAATCTCTTCAGCCCATAGAGATGTTCTATGAAGGGCACTTGACTACAACCTAAAGTACTAATCTAAAGTAATATTTGTAAATGTTTTTATCTCTAATGGCCAGCGGCGTCTTTAACCAGGAATTTTTATTATCCCTATCACCACAGTATCCAAGTCTCTCCAAGCTGTTTACACCCAAAGCACTGAGAACTTCTCCTGTGCCAGCTTTCCTCCAAGCATCCTGCCCATCCACCGCGCCTGCCCTCACCTTGTGTTGCTGGGAGCGAGGCTCACATGGCCAACAGTAATCACCTCCGCAGGAATGCTCTGCAAATTAAGGAGGATGGGAGCTCCAGGATACAAGTCACATTTGTATTAAGGGGAGCATAACGGAAAATATAACTGATTCACCTAATCAGAACATTCCTCGCCCTTGCTTGCTGATTTACGCTGTAGCAGCCAGGAACTAGTCACACTGGGTACAGCTTGTAATATTGACAGTCTTCAAGCTATTCTCTATCTATTCTCTGTCTTTCAAAGATTCAGTGGATTCATATGGGATTTATGCAAGTCCATTAGTAATTAAGGGAGGAAAAAAGTGCCTTGATGAGGTATCAAACCACATAATGAGTTTTTCTTCTGAAAGCCTGTGAGCCTTCCCAGGCAGAGCTGCCTTTGGGAGAGTGATTAGTGTCCTTTGTTGGACTAAGATCTTGAGATCACATGTTCTAGGAGGTAAGTTTCTCCTCATGTTCTGACACAATTTTGATGATTCTTTTTTCTTCTTTTTTTTTCAGAGAAAGAGTTTTAAGTGATATGGCCACCACCACCTAGACTTATGGCTTCAAACATACATAAAAATTACCTTGAATTTCTTGCAAACGGTTTTTCACAGGTTTGGGATTCTTTTAACTTAAGGTTTCATAAGAATCAGAGTAGTAAATAATTTTTGGATGAAAACCAGGTGTCATCCAAATTTGGTCTGGAATTATGTTTTACTGGGACTGATGTTAACATATTCTGTTCTTGAATATGCTCCTCTCATTTCACTGTGTTGTTTTTTGAGCATTGTAAAATCACTTTGCACTCTAGTTAAAATTTAGAGGAAACTAACACTAAGGGCTGTCTGTACTATGAAAGGAAGCTTTCATGTATGATGCGTATCAGTACATTAATGCTTTGTGAACTGGGTATGTGCTAACAGCCCAGGTATTAAAGAGCTTGTCTTCTTTAAAAAAAATGGGGTTCTGAGATTTCAAAGAATATGGAGTTTCCTGCACCAAGCTGGATTTCCTCTATTGTATTTTATGTGACAAATCCACTGAAAGAATAGCAATGACAGTGTCTTTGCCACTGGTGACGAACTATCAGGGAAGAGAATGAAAGGAAAAAAAAAACATGTATGAAATACATCAGTCATGTCAAAGACACCACTAAGAGATATGCAAATCCTATCCTTTCTGTAGGAAGTACTGCAAATTATATAAAATAGAGTAAAACTGTAGTTAAGATAGCCTTCTTAGCCCAAAATAATTTATTTCAAATCATTGTTCTTTTTTTATCCTATGATATGCTATGCTAAATTACCACCTCTTCCTCTATATTACCAGTTCTCAGAAATAGCCTTGCCAACTGTAGTATCCATTTCTCTCTTATTCTAATTTCCTTCTTAGATATTCATGCAGCCATATTCCCATAACCTTTTTACTAGGAAGACTCCTGTACTCCTGTTGATATCAAAAGGGGACAACACTGAGATACAAAGTTTTGCTAGCTTCTTCTTTAAAAGTTCCCTGTATCATTTTAGTTTACTATCAATTTTGGGGTTGTATTTTTACATGCACTGCCAGAAACGTACCACAGTAAAACTGACAGACTATCAACGCACTGTATTACAAGCAAATCTTCTTTATCACTTTATCCATGTGAGCTGATGTTACTTTGAGAAAAAGAATAAAGAAAATAAAATAGCAATGAACAGTATGAAAGTGCTAATCAATAAGAGCCAATTACATCAGTAAAAACTACCTTAGACCCCAGCATTGACTCTTCATGGATTTGGTTTCATATTCTCTTCGGAACAACACAGAGCATCTTTCTTAGTGTCACAGCTCATTTTCCAGCTCATCACTTTAATAGTTGTGAGAGGATATATGACCTCCTCATAACACTTATGCCTGTATTGGTCCTTTAACAGGGCAATAAGCTCATTCACTAACGAAGAGGAGTAAACCAAGGCTGATGGGTCTCTCTGTCTTCAGAGAAGTAACTAAAAAAATCTTCAGACCCTTCCTCAGTTTATGCAGCCAGAGCAGCTGTTAGAGATCTTCCAAATTACCTGGAAATTACCTTACTTCTGGGGGTTACAGCCTCATTCCAAAGCATGCGTTAGCATCAAACTGCATTTTGAGACTGCTTGGCAACAAATATGTAACAGGTATTGCAGATAAATATTTTCCAAACACTAAGCAACTGAGATGCTGCAAATACTGAGCCGGTTCATTCACTGGTCTCAAGAATCTTATTTTGCTCTTTATTAACTCAGAAGAACAGTTCTAGGCTCTACTTCTGCAAGTGTCTTTCTTACAGGTTTATTTTTTCACGTACTATATAAAACCCCCCTATCCTTAATGATATTTTTGCAGTGACTGACATGAGTGCTGGATTTTCCAAACTGGTAAGGATTTAATGCCTTACGAGAAGGTAATTAATAAATCCTGTGACTCTACAAGTATACTATGCACTTCTTCCTGTAATGAGAAGCATGAATTCTTTTTTTTGTATTTATTGAAGAGCATTAATGAATATGACTCTTTACAACATTTCCAGGAAAGGTGGAACAGAACAAGAAATGGTCCAGTCTCTGTAAACAGACATTAATTCATAAATACTTTCAGTGAAGAGAACAGTTTGTCCATTCTTCTCCCGAGAAGTGGGTCAGAATTGTCACTGCTAACCTAATCCCTGTGGCTTAGCCCAACTGCCTTGCGTCACAAAATGTATCTGAAAATTCACACTGTACCAAGCTGCCTGATTGCTCTCCATATTTCAGCTGGAAAATCAACAGAGGAAGCCACACTCCGGGAACTAGCTTGCACTTCTGGACCTCATGCAGCCCATGTGCAGGAAGGGATGAGGACAAAGAGCAGGACAACTTCAAGAAGCTCTAGAAAGCTCAGAAAAAATAAAGTCACATTTTAAAAATGTACTTAAGTAGAGCATCATTTCAACTACTCAAGAGAGGCAGAGCTATGACAACTGTCACAGACATCTGACCGAACCGTGGACACAGAACCCCTTGGATCTTGTGCTGTTTGCATCTTCCCCTCATACAGCTGTGGCCTTTAAGGATACCTTTGTTCTACTACAGCAAACAGTGGCAGAGTTTGGTCTCTTGCCATGAAGGCAAGTGGCATGGTTTGACCAGATCCACCTTATTAAGCTTTCCTAGCTTCCCACAAGGGGCTTCATCCGCTGCTGGGGTGCAGAGCAAGTGCTGCTGGTCTACGCCTGACCCACACTGGGGAGCATCCCAACAAGATGTCAATAAAGTCAACTGTGACCTGTGTGTGAGCCCATGACCTCTCTCTGCTTAAGTCTAATACAGACATAGCCAGTGTGTAAATTTACTCTGAAGTACTTTACTTCTGTGTATACTTCCATTTACTTCACTGGAATTACCTACGCAAATAAACTTATATAGAGGCACAGAGGTTTTTAGGATTATGACCTATGTGGTAGCTTATAAGCAGTTAGCTTCCAGTGCCTCACAGCATGTGAAAGACCTTGTGCACTTTGGTTTTTGTCAGTCCTGTCACAGTTTGTCAGAGTTTTCAAATCTAACATTTTTTATTTGTCATTTCAATGTGGGAATGAATTAAAAGGAGTTAGGCGGAGGAAAGAATTCTTTGTTGAAGAAAATGTCAATGGAAAAAATCATATAAAAAGAAAGAGATAAAGGATATCTAAATAGAGATGTAAGAGGAGAGAAAAAACATCTGGGAGGCTGACTATTCAGGGACTTCAATCCACATTAAATTGTCGGGCAATCAATCAGACTGTATAAAATTCATGAGGCTGGTAATTGCTTTCTATATAACCACCCAACAGCATAATTCATTAGTACATTCAATAGTACAAGTGTTATCTGATTCACTCCATAGTCTAGCTGAAAATAAATATTTAATGTAATATCTAGCTGAAATGTAAGTTTGTTCAACTTGCACAAACCCCGCAAAAAGCTGTTCAACCATTTTTATTTACACAAAAACAGGTGAAAGCTGTGTTTTCTTGTTATGTTCTGTTTCTACAGCTCTTCTAGCAAACCAGTTTGCTGTGACCATTACTCTAATACTTGTACTGTGGTTGCACGTAGAAATTCCTATCCAGGTTGGGCTCCGTAGTGTTAGTAGACAAACAGAAAGCAAGAGACAGTCCCCAAACCATTTAAAGTTTACAAGCCAAGGAGATGTGCCAGGCAAAGGGAAGAAGAGAGGAAGCACAATACTCATTTTCAAATGAGTACCCAACTTTAGAGAGCAAGAAGTAACTTCCCTACCAGTCACAAAAAAAAAAAAATTCCAACATCTAGATCCCAGACCTAGCTACTTATGGGGCCACGGCATTAGTCCAGACAATGATATTGAACTGAATGTTATGGACATGTGCAGTAAGCACATTTCAGACTGTGCTTTACAGGAAACTAAATTTTGAGAGTTATGATCAGGAATTAGTGAAAAGAATATAATACCCCGAGTGGCAAGAATCATGCATGTGCTGTACAACTTCTCCCTGCAGCTGAGCTCTGGCATGTTAATGCTGGTCAGGCAGCATCGACTGTGCTTCCCTGTGCCGCTCCTCTACTGCAGAGACAGCATCTCACCTACCCGCTGAGCTGCGAGCTGCGGCACAGGAGAGGTACCACTGTAAACCACTCTAAACCAGTATATACTCCATATTCCCTCAGTCCCTCCATACACAGGCACACTGAATCCTCAGCACTGAAGTACTGGGGCAGAGCTGGCTCCAGGGAGGGCGAAGTGGGGAGCCTGAGCCATGCCCTGCCTTCCCCACCGTGCTCTGCACCTGAGGTGGGAAGTAGAGAGGCTCCGGCAAGGCTGCCAGACTCCCTCCTCCATCCCAGGTAATAGCAGAGGGGGAGGTAGTGAGAGAAGACAACAAAAAGAAGCACTGCCAGATAGTTTATGGTACAAACCTCCCCCTTCTTTCATCTCCCAGACCTACAGTGCTGCTGGGGATGGAAGGGGCAGGGAAGAAGGTGAGGCTGTGGTTGGGAGACTCACCCCGAAGAGGCTGGAAACCACAGATGCAACTAATTCTTCTTAGTAACAAAGCATAAAAAGAAAGATTATCTTCAGAAATCACTAAGCAAATAAATTTTGGAGAGAAGAAATACCATAAATTCACGACAGTTCAACAGTAAGGGGAAAATGTTTGTCAGGTGTTTCTCTCATCAATCATTTGTCTGGGTTTGTTCAATACAGGCACTTCTGCAAATAGCATTTACTAATTATCTTTGATCAGCAAGATCACTCAGACTTTGTCTTTATCTAAGACTGGCTCTGCAAATTCTCTTAATCTGCAAGTAATTTGGGAATTCTTAATTTTTTATTATTAAGGCAGGCTCAATGTCCCTGTATTGTACTTTTTAGACTATGAGGGCTGGTGCTTCCTGTCGGAGGAATAATTTCCCTGCAAAATTTGCACATCTTGCTGTTGTTTCTACATTTCATTTTGTGACAGAAATTAAATCCCTGCTGGTGTGTGAGGTCAGAGGAGACATCACACTCCACTCACCAGGCAAGCGGCCTCATGGAGCTCCTCAGCTCTGCTTATCCGTATCCCAGGAGCTGCGGGAAGCTCTTATGCCCGTTCCCTGCCATTGGAGCCATCATTTCCAGCAAGCTGGACGAAACACTTGTTGAGGCAGATGTACCAGGCTGTCATACGCTGCATTTCCTCATGGTTTGTCACCCAAGCAGCTGTGGAGTGTTTTGTTTGTGGGTTAAAATTAGGAGCCATACACTCCAGTGCCAGGGCTTTTTAAAACATTATTTCTGTTTCCAGGGAGGTAAACAAGAAATACCCTCTTCAGTTTCTCAGCTTGTCGCAACTGGCATGAGTGACACGCAGCAAAAGCCTAGACTAGCACATGGCAAATACAGAAATTTCTCTTCAGATTTGAAGAGACCAAAATGTTTACTGCTCATTTTTGTGAATAAATAACAGAATCAAGAGGTTGATAAATGATTTCAGAAGGAGGCATGCAATGTTCCTGAAAGTGCTGTGGTTAAGTGTGTTTCAGTGTCATTTTTCTTCTAGTCAAATGGTTTATTTATTAAAAGGCACCACAGCTACAGTGGTCACTCATTTACCAGTGTCATGCACTGACCCAGCTCCTTTATTGAGGTGTGTTTCATCCTTTCAGCACCGCCAATAAACCCTAGTATGTTTTTACTGTACCTGTCCGTAGAAATCATCCCAGTTAAGCCCTCACTTTGCATAAGCACTGCTTGGGAGATGACTATGACTATGCCAAAACAAGCTCCTTTACTTTTAATCAGCTTCCCAGGCACTGGCTGGCAGGATGCTGCACATCTATTTTGCGTATTTCTACAAATGCAGAAAAAACTTTAATGTAGGCATTGTGGGCAGAACTCTGAAACAATGAAGTATATTTATAAAATAACATATATTTATACAATAAATTTTCTTGTCAGAGAGCTCCAGAGCCACTTGGACATCCTTCCTCACTTAGGAGTATGCTTCAGGCGTCAGTGAACCCTGCTCACTCTTTTACGTGGCTTTGGGGTCAGGGCCATTTGCACAAGTTACAGTCACAGCAGCCACTGCAATGTATATGTACATTTAGGGTTTGGCACTCTCCAAAGTCAGTGGGTGGTATTCCTCCCTTCCATAAAGCTCTGTGGGGAACCGCCTCTGAGCATGAGGGTTACAGTAACAAGTCATCCCCCTTAAGATGGAGTCGTCTCTTCAAAACTCATTTTGGCTTTCTGACTCATCCTTTCCTAGGATGAATCTGACTCAGAGCAGGGGAAGTGTGAAATGTATCCACTAAAATGCATTTTTTTCCCTGAGGAGAAGGTGGAGAGTCCAGTCCCACAAAATCAGACTGTTTTTTTTTTTCTTTTCTTGAGCCCTTGATAAATGTTCAGAGGAAGGATCTGACTGAATGCCTCAGAAACTGAAGTAATCAGCTTTTCTGTCTAAAGTGAGCTGCTAGCATCACAGTCAAAGGGGTTTCAGTAATCAAGGGATAGCTTGCAGCTAAATATGACTTGATTAGATATATAATCTGGTCCAGTTGAAGTTGTGAGCTCTCCTACTGTTTTATTCATGCAATTCCTACGTGCAGAGGTTGGGTCACTGATTCTGTATTCTGATGCAAAAATGCACAATAAAGACACAGCTTGTTAAGAGTCAGTTACAGAGGATGGGTGTTAATCTTGATATTACAGGCTGATTTTCAGCAATGATTTGAAAAGCATAACATATGCATATGGGATACCTCAGATGAATGAATCTCTAAGCACTGTGATAATTTTCCAGAGAAACAATTCCAGAAGCGATCTGACTCACCCGCCCTGCTTGGTGCTATGGAAATATTTTCTGGATTTAGAGATGCAGCACATCACAGTTGTTAGGAAATGGTCCAGGCAGTCACTGTCACTGCTTCACAAGAGGATGTACAGCCATCTAGGCCTGAAGTGAGGTTACTTTAAATAAAATATCTCAGGGCGAAAGTCTGCCAGCCACCTTGCTCACACCACCTACTTACAGGGAAAGGTGCATATCAGCATGAGTTAATGTTACAAAATTGTACCATAGGTTAACTTCTGATGTACTAAAATGTCCTAGTGTAAACAAAAGTCTTCCAGGAACTTTGGCAAGGGCTACATAGAGGCTACTTCTAAATGCAATAATCAGTAGTAGAGATGTGTAGTTTGGCATTCCTGAAATCTGATACCTGAATTCGACTGCAAAGCTTGTGAGCTAGAAGTTCAGGCCTGGTTCAAAGGAAAAGAACTTTTTAATCACCCTGTGTAGACTTAAGATCCTTTTCCTTGCCTCCCACATGATATATTCCTTCATATTATGTGCAGATCCTACTTGGACGGAGACAATAAAACAAAACAAACCATGAAATCTTATTGAGTTCACAAACACCTTTCCAGTATTATCCTGAACTTTGCAAGACATTATCACAGAACTGCTGCTCTGACACTGCAGGTATGTATCTCTGAAGTAAAAGACTGAAAACTTGTCTTCTTTATATCTTAAGTACCAAACACAGATTAGATATTTCCTTGGAAATCAGAACATGTGAGTCAAATTCTGTCGTTGTATGCAATGCTGCAATCAAAGAAGTCATGGCAAAACAAAGAAGTAAACAAGTTCTTTTAAATCAAGTTTAAAGTGTGCATCATTTATTAGAAAATTTTAAATACTAATTCAGTAATCAACAGCTATGTTGGTTTCTGCCATTCATGTATATGAATGAAGACCTTTTACACACTCTTAGTTCTACTGGTGTAAATAACTGACTCTCACTGGTGAAAAAAATGCCTTTTACATGAGTGTGAACTTGCCAGGAGACCTGAGGATGCTCCAGCCTTCCTGATGGCACTGCCTGGAACAGCATATGCATCCAAGGCACATGCCATACCCACCGAGTTGTGCTGCCTCATTTCCCCTTCCCCATGTATTCTCCATACTGAAGCTCCTGGGTTTTTAAACTGTGATTTAATGCAGGTTATATAAGAATAGTTGTACTGGGGCAAGAGGAAGATTTATTTAGTTCAATATTCTGTCTCTGGCCAAAAGTGAATGTCTAGCAAACAGTATAAAAAACCCTAGCTATCACACAGTGGTAATTAATCAGAACGCTTTCCAGCCTGCAGGGGCTTAATGAGCCAGAAGTTGTGTCCTCAGATATAATAGCTCTATATGGATTTCTCTTGAATTTTGGTAAACTTGAAACTTCCAGAACATCATATGGAAGAACTATACCACAGTTTAAATTCATATTTGGTGACAAACCACCTCCTCTTCTTCATTCTAAACCTATCATATACAATCCCATCCTCTTCACGGCACTTACTAGTTTATAGATTTCTGTTGTATTTTCCCTTCATTTGTCTGTTTTGTGCAGACTGAAGAATCCTAACTTATTTGCTCCATGCATGGAAGCCACTGCATAATTTTGATCATTCTTGTGACTTGCCTCTGGATCTTTTCCAATGGCACTGTTCTTGTTGAGCTGAGGAGAGCAGACTTCTGCACGGTATTCAAGGTGCAGGTGAAGCATGCATTTGTTTATACAATGGCATCACAATGCTTTGTTCTTTATTCCTTAAGAATTCTTAGCATTTTATTTGGAGTGTGTTTGTTTGGGTTTTTTTGATTGGTACTGAGCACCAAGCTGATGTTTTCACAGAACTGTGTACTACAGTCCCAGAACTTGGCAAGAGGCAGTTTTACAATGACTATATAGCAGTGACCACAGTGAGGTGCTGGAGTGTCTAGGGTTTCTGTGGGCCTCTGGTGTACAGATGAATACTTTCCACTCGACAATGACATATGCATTACTATAGTACATGTGGGATGCTACAGAAAGTGGAGACGAATCTGGACAGACGTATTTGTCTCACTTCGCCTCTGAAAATCGTATCACATATACCTACTGCATATGGCAGCTTATACATGCTTTGTTCTTCTTAAAACAAAAATTAACATGAGACATTTTGAAAAGCTAGTTCATGTACTTTTTCCAAGTTCCACAGATAATCCAGATTCCTGGTTTTATAAGAAAGCATTTCATCTTGCCAAATACGTTGCTATGTGGCAAATTCAAATACATTATATAAAACATATTTTCAAGGCAATAAAATTTTTGGATTATAAAATATCACAATTCTACACACAGTCTGTTTTTTCTTTCCTTAGAAGAAGGAAAATACTTTCCAAAGCAGCTAGGGAAACATTCTTCTTTAAAATGACTGCATGCAGCTATAACATATATAGCGATGGATTTATTCCTAACGGATTGAGTGGACTCTGTGGTAGTTCATTATCCATTATTACTGAACACTTAAAATCAAGAAGCAGTCCAAGATTTTAAATGGATCCTCAGACTCCTCCAACAAAAGCACCTGAACACACCAGATGATTACTTACCTGATTATATTACAATGGAGGAGATAGGATACAAGTGATTAAACACCAAAGTGTTTTTAAACACAATGCAGTTAACATGTCATTCCAATGACTGTTTGGCTGACTACAATATTTCAAAGCAGAGGACACAGTCTTCTGGTTTAGTGGATCACAGGCTCTCTTTGATGTCCCACAGCTGTTCTTTCAAGGCAGCTCAGAAATTGTTCCATTTTAATCCATTCTGATTAATGCCACAAAATGAGTTTTCCTGACACTGGTAATTTTGCTCTGTTGGGGAGTGATTGAAGAGGATGGGCTTTCATCCCAGCACAGCAAATCACTGGCAGCCTGCTGCAAGAAAGAGTTAACCATCTTCTTCAGTGAATGAGATGAAACTGTAACTTGTTTTCTTTTAATTAACTCCTTACTAGATTGCTCCAGGTCCTCCTGGCACCCCTCAGCTCCCAGACAATAGCAGTGCTCCCAGCTAGGGTAGGATTTTGGAACACTCAGGTTTCCTGGGAGTAGCCATGCTCTGCATGAGTCAGGTCGCGCTTTTCTCACGCTGTCTGAGAACAATTTTGAAGAGACTGATTGTGAGCACAAGGCAAGTCTAACGTATCTGAAGCCATTTAGACAGACTCAGCATGCTGGTGAGTCAGGATGACCGGCAAAGATAACATATCAGCAACCCACACCAACTCCACTGCTCATAATGAATTCCTTCCTCTGGGTTTACTTTCCACTGATTAGTCTCGTTTTTCTGAGTTTAGCATTACTGCCTTAGGACTCCCAATTCTATTTAGTTTATGTCCCTGTGTGGGCTTGGTTGCTCTTTTCCACACAGTGTACTCTTAGACTGTGGGGCAAACCACAAGGCTTATGAATGAACTTTTAATGCACAAGGCTGCCAAGTTGGTATCTTCATACACAACCACATAGGAATATTCCAGTGGTGCCAGGAATTGGATCCGGAGTAGAGACTGTGGTCATGACTCCAGCACGGTCTGCTCCTGGGTACAGTGGGGTCACTGTACACATCCAGAGCCTTCTGCATGCATTAGAGAGAGGAGGTTAATGCAGACAGTGCAAATGCTGTCGGGGACAGACACCAGCCCACATTAGACAAAAACGGAGGAGAGACTTTCAGGAAGGAAGTGAAGATAGGTACTGGAGTGCAACCTGGGTGCTCCTAGAAAATTTACAAAAAGCATGGAAAATATGCTTATATGGATTTAAACTTATAGAACATAGATTCTTCTGTAAGTAGGTGAACGGTGCCTGTATCATGTCTGGTTGGGTCTGCCATTCAGTGCAGTGCAGGGACTGAGCAGGCAGCAGGTTTGGACGTGCGCTACCACAAGTGAATAAATCAGGTTTTGGACAAAACTTGTCCATTTATAGGGGTGCTAACTTACCTCCCTCTCTCTCTGAACTGATGCTGATAAAGATGAAAACAAAAACAAATGCCCAAATGAAAGGATAATGTAGATCTTATTCAGGTAAGAAAACGTACAGTTTATTATACATAAGGAGAAGGTGTTCAGCTAGTGCGATGAATTCTTCCCACAAAACAGATATAAACCAGGTGTCTGAATCTGCTTCTGGAGGTGCATTTCCCTCCATACTGACTAGAAGGAGAACCTAGAAGATCAGCTTATACTATGTGTCTAATTCATTTCAGAGCTCTACATTTAGGTGATATCCCTCCCACTGAGCATAATACAAGGTTCAGTTAAGTCAATGTTAATTTTCCTTGGGCTCTAGAACATTAAACAGAAACCATCACAACAGCTAAAATCTTATTCTCACCTGTAAAGCGTGGACTTCCAGAGAATCAATGTACAATTATGACTGGTTTCAGAACAATTCACTGTTGATAAATACTGCAAAACACATAGTCTGCACTAACACGTTACCCTTATATTCAGGTGACAAAGACTGGTTTATTCTAGTTACTTTCTTTCCCACAACGTACACTAAAATCACACTTGCAAATTAGGCTAAGTATCCTAAATAAAAAACAGGATGATGTGAAAAGAGGTGAAGACTATAAGCTTGATAAGCAACATCAAGATTATATGATTTTAAAATGTTGCAATAGTTCTTATATTTAGGTTGCTCACATAAAATAGGAAAAATTAATGTTGTCATAATTATGCTCTCTCTGAGATGCCAACATAAAAATATTAATCTCTATTAGTTTAAACAACAGTTGAGGCAGCAATTAAAAAAGAATTAGGAAAGAGCATCAGACTCTTCTAAATGCAGTGAAAAGCCAGGCAGGAGCCTGGTGCTCAGGCACCTCCAGTAACCTCCCATGTGTGTCAACACTCTGTCCTGGAACCCTGGTGGATTTGCCTCACTCCAGATTGAGACACATCCTGTCAGTCAAATGGGCCTGTCAGTCAAATGGGCCTGTCAGTCAAATCTGCACCACAAAAAGTCTGTTTAGTGGAGTGTGAAAAACAAATTTAATCTACATGGGTATAGCAAAACACACTAGTGAACATGCACATGGGGAACATTTTTCAAATCATCTACTGAAAATCTTCTGAAACGTGCCCAGCATTACTATGGGAGTGGTAGTCACACTGGTTAAAGACATTTTAATGTTTAAAGATTTAAATCAAAGTTAGGACAAAAATGATTTTTTCAATCATTTGGCATCTGTGTTCTGTAACACAGATGGCTTTGAGAAAAAAGCCAATTTATCAGACTGAAATGAAACTTTAATTAGATAATCTAGTTCTACATTGCCAATATTAATTTATAAGAACTCTAATATGCACAGATACATGGGTTGCTTGAATCAGACTGCAGGACTCAAGAGCTGGAATCAGACCAGCACTTTGAAGTCTGACGGTCTGAAGGACTAATTTTATCTTGGATTGTTTCTTGCCCTTCCCAGTTTTGGGAAGAATGATGAATTATCTACTACCTTTTGACTTTCTGCTCAATAGCTCAGTCAGGGACACCAAATGAAAAAGCTGAGGTAAGATATGTAATCTACCAGCAGAGAATCATAAGAAAAAGTTAAGTTGGGAGGGCTCTATGGAGAGGTCTCTTCCAAATTCTTACTCAAAGCTAAACTAACTCAAGTAGTAAATTGGCTTCCTCAGGGACTTGTCCAGTCAAATTCTTAAAAGCTCTAAGGAGGAAAATTCTAAAGTCCCTCTTTGCAACCTATTACAGTCCTTCAAATCTCTCATAATGAGCACTTTTTTCTGTATATCCAGGCAAAATTTAGCTTGCTGCAACTTTCTGCTGTGGCATCTTGTCCTTTCATTGTGTCACTCTAGGAAGAGCCTGTCTGCCTTCTCCATACCTCCCCTCTAGGTAGTGGGAAGCAGCAGCTAGCACCCCCTTACCCTTCTCAGCTCCGTGCTAGGAAAATTTTATTCCATTTTATTCAGTGACCCTTTCTATGCCATATGCACCCTCTCCCTGAACATCTGAGTGGCCCTTTTGCAGACTCTCCGGTTCTTTGACATTCCTTTTGTACTGGAGACCCCAAAATCAGACACCATACTCCATATAGTAGCTTCATGAGCACTGATAGAGGGGAATGACCACATCCTTCAGTCTACTGGCCAGTTCTGTTAATAGAGCTTCAGCAGGTGTTTAACCATCATTGCTGGAATGGACCACTGCTGACTCACTAGTGTCAGCTTTATTAATATTAAGATTTCAAATATGTCAATTTTTATTTCAATTTGCCAGAACTGCATAGCACCAGCATCACCTGCCTTCCATCTTCATAGCTACCACCATGACTGTTACGCTTTGTATCACCAGTGGGTAGCTTTCTGGTCTCTTGTGAAAGGGGATGTAGGCAAGACAAGCTTCAGCAGTTACCACTGCAGTGTCCAGGGACTAAACTTTCTCTGATTCTCTGACACTTTGATCTCTTTGATCCCAAGAACAATTCCTTGTCCTTTTTAATATTATCAGTGTTAACTGTCACACAGCCATGAGCATACCACTCTCCTTCATCTTGTCAACTCTAACTCAAGCTCGGCTTCTGAAAATGGAAAGTTATCTTCAGCAGAATAAACAACACTCTTCTTTCTTTTTGGTGCTTTTTTTATATGGCTCACTGTAAAGCTAAAAGCTATAGAACACCTTCATTCTGAAAGTATATAGCCACTGCTGAGCATACCAGACCCAAAGGATAACTCTAGATCTATTCACTCCAAAACAGATAGGTTCCAATCAGCATCTTGTTCAGGTAAAGCATGAAACCATAGCGACTATAAAATTAATCATCAGATATTGCTGTGCAGGCAGCTCTGCAAAGCCCAAACAGAGCTTGCTGCAGCTGATACCTGTGGCCCCAGGGTTCAGTCATCTATTATCCCAAGTATAGCTTGATGCAGCCAGGCTGTATGACCTCAGTTTAGTTTTATTGACAAAATTGTTGTTACAGTTTTAAAAAGTGCATGAGCTAAAGATTTAAAAAAAAAAAAGAACAAGAAAAAGAAAAAATGCAAGATGAAAACACAGGCAGAGATGTAATTGTTGAGTAAGAATTGGTAATAGTCAGCAGCTCAAGCACTTGTGAGGAAAAATAGCAAACCAACATAAAGCCCTAAGGAATGAAAGCAGAACACTGGCAGATGGCAAATCAGCAGCAGCAAGGACCAGCCAGTTCCAAGGAGCGATAAAGGCTAACTCTTCCCCACTTGACTGATGACTGGCTGGCCAGTCAACAATTAATTGATACTCTTAAGCAGTATATGTCCTGCTTGGAAAATGTCTTTGTGCATGGTAAAAATACTTGAACAAACACAATCACAGTAAAGAAGGGTTGCGTGGCTATCTTGGATATCTTGAGACCGATACTAAGAAGCTCCAGAAGCAAATGTTCTCATTCACACAAAAAAAATAAATTTTTTTACAAAATCTCCACCAAACCCAGGTGTTTACTATTGATCTGGGCCTTAGCAAGAAAAGCATGTGCAAATAGTGCCAGTGTCCACAGGACCTTCTCAGACAATTTCAAGGGATTTTTTTGGTTTTAAGGCTTGGTGGGTGCTTGGGAGTTTGGAGTTGGTTTTCACTACCTTCTCCCATAGTTCATCTGTGTGCAGAAAGACTTTCTTAAATCTGCTAGGTGACCAAGGAAGTGTGGTGGATACTTCCAGACATGAACCCCCAAAGCTATGCAAGAGCAACACCTTACCACGACACACATAAGGCTATTCTGCAGTCAGACCATATACCTAAACCAGGCTCCCCACTCACCCAGTACTGAGAGATCTCCCAGTGATACCACTGTCACCAGCTCATACTGGAGCACTAATGCAGCCTTGCTGCCAAGAGTTGAGACAACTTAACTCTGTTTACAATACCAAGTTCATGGCTAAGCAACCACAAAATGTTTTTATAGCTCAGTTCAGCATGTAATCTCAAAGATGTCTTGCTGTTTCTGACCTTTACTTACAGAAACATGATGGCATGGGAAGGCATGACCAGCCAAGCACTTCCTCTGTGGAATCTAGTTTTGGTGGTGATATGTGTTTCTGTTTCATATATTCTTCACCATTATAGGAATCAAATGGAAAGAAAAGGATTTTCCTTTAATCATGTGAATACTAATTAGCAATTGTCATCTGAATTCCAGGAGAACACTTTCAACAATGAATTTTGGCATTTTTTATAATGGCTTAATGTAGAATCTAAAGTTTTCCAACTACAAAATGTTGTAAATTTCTTAGCCCTTGTGGGCTTTAAACTCAAAAGCATATATGTATCTTGCAGGAATGGATCTTCCTTACAGCTTTCATATCAGTTTAGCTTTATAAACTAAGCACTATGTTGATGACAACTATGAATGAAGGCGTGTGTTAGAATATTATTGTCCCAGTGAAATGTGACATCTTGGGGAGTGAGACAGCGCATATTTTCAGCAGCAGTAGACAACAGTTTTTAGCAAGATACTTAATAACTTCCTTAAAAAGAAAAGCAGGCATCTAATCTGGCCTTTTTCTAGGCCAAAGCTAATAAAACTTACTGTTATTCCAAGTGTTGCAAGTTGCAAGTTCACTAACAAGCACAAGTTGCCACATTCACTTGATTTTCATGCAGTTCTCTGGGCATAATATTATTTTTACAGTCTACAGAGAAAGAAGTTTTCTACTTCATATATAACTCCTCTAGATGTGAAACAGAAGATTTCCCTGACAAATGCGCTAGCTAAATCCCACTCTGCCTCCAGCGCAGTATTCACTGTTTTATTAATTCCTGTCATAAGCTGCAGCATTTTCCTGACAGACAGCTGGTGTGTTCCCACTTTCAAAATAAGAGGTAGCAAGACGAGAGCTGATACATACTGAAGCTACAGTCAGTCTCTAGTGATACAGAAATGTCCAGTTTTGGTGTTCTCTGCCCACACTACCTTCTGGTGGGCTTTAAGGACAAGTTCGTAAGGCAGAGTTCATGCCTCCAGTAAACATGGGGTGAGTGAGAGAGCACAAGAAAGTGTGATAATGGCAAGGATAAATGAAATAGCAGAACACTGTGGAGCTTTTTAATGTCCCAAACAGCAGTGTGTGAATGCCTAGCTAACTACCCTTGAAAATAAAGTCAGCTATAGGTATCTTTTCCTTTGCTGACTGAGAAATGAGTTTAGAGGATGTGTGTTTCTCTTTCAACAGCTGTTGGCAAAACAAGTAGCCCTGTGGCGGGTGACACACTAAATGTCAGAATCTTCCACTTGGTCAGGGCTGAACTGGAATGACTTTCACCGGTCTCCTGAGCAGCCCAGTTCCAGGCGGGAGCGGTGCCGGCGGGCAGCACGCTGTCCCTGGTCACTCGACAACAGGCCAGCTCCCAGCTGATCCAGTACCCTTCCCCGCACACTGTCCTTCTCCCTGTCTGATGGCTGCACATGTTGCTAAGTGAAAACAGGAGGAAAATAAGCACATCAGTAGAGAGAATTTATTTAGGGCAGATGAAGAAACAGACAGTGCCCAAGGAGAATCAGTTCCCATCTTTGTTTATCAAGTTGCAAAACCACTAACTCAGAAAGATTGGTAGAGCAGCTGTATGAGAACTAGTAGTTTCAGTTCTTCTAGGTCTGAGCAAACAGATTTCTTGTTTTGGCTTCACAGTGGTATGAGGCCTTTGAGTTTCACTTTGAGATCAGCATTCAAAGCAAGCCAGAAGCTCAGAATGAACTTCAGCTGGAATCAATGACTTTTTATGAGCTTCCACAACACACTTGGTATTACTCAACACATACCTTAATTGAGCAATCTTTCTCCAGAGAAGGGAGAGAAGTTTTGTCCCGTCTAATTTGTTTTCAAGCACCATTTCAGACCATGTTCTCATTTAATTGTGCCAATACAATTTTCATTGGAGCATCTTGGGTAAATTCAGGTTTTGATTTCCATCAGGCTGTATTTCAGTCCTTGTAACCAAAACATCAGTAGAAAACCAAGGGCAAACAAGAATCTAATGCTAGAGAACTGAGTTTTCAACTGCATTATATGAATTGATTATACACTTTTTAATACCTTCTTCTTTACAGAGTGTTTCCCCCCCTTTCATATTTTATGTATTTTGTTTCTCAAAAATTGCAATTCACTCTTTGGATTTCTATCTTTAGGAGTGAGAGTGTCGTTGTTTCAGCTTAATGAGTGTGAAATATCAATTAAGTTGAGTGAAATATAAAATTATTTTTTTTAAAAAAGGACATTTGGCTATAGGTAGTTTGTAAAAGTGCATATCCATTATTCCCAAGGGCAACAGTATGAACAGATATTTCATTCAGTAAATCAAATAGCCAATAAAACTCTGTGCATAACCTAGAAATATTCTATTTTTCTGCCTAACTTTGAAATTGCTTACAGTATTCTCATTTCAAGGTTTTATTCAAGATCCAAAAACACATTTGGGGGCTTTGGGATTTTTAATCAGTTTCATGTAAACAATCAGTAAAGATGATATATTTATATAAGCCCAGTTTGTCACCTTTTCCAGATTCTTAATAAGCTACAGATAACTCGCACAATGCAGTATAGCACTTACTTATGTGTTATAAGATGAAGAGATTCACTTCAAAACTAAAAATATTTTATCTCTATTTCGAACTGCATCAGGCAAAGGGAAAAGGAATCAAATAGTTGATAACCCTATAAGAACCAAGTTAATTCAAACCCTCTCAGAATAGTCCCTTCAGAAACTTTCTGAAGCATCCTGCATTTGTACAGCTCTTATCCAGGTTCCATGCTTTACAGTTGCTTAGGCTATGCTACAGTATGCCTCAAAGACCTGCAGTCCTGATTTATTTTTGATCAGGACTCATGGAAGGAAGTTGATTCTGCAGCCAAACATCCAAGGGAAAATATCAATACATCTATGATATGCCCTTTAAAATAAGGTGGTTGCTCAAGCAAACATTTCACACAAGTGTGGTCTCCGGTACTGAAATTTTTCAAGCCCTTGCCTGAATGCCTGCTCAAGTTAAACTAAACATTTTCATAATGCCTATCTCCCAGGTAGGTACAACAAGGGGAGACATGCTTTTAAAATATTTGCATTCTAAATATTTTCCAAATTTTCTTACTGCTACAACATTACAAACAGCAATGCTGTGTGATTATCATTAAAACTGTTCTGAACATAGGCAACAAAAGATCAGAAATTACATTCATTCTTTCCTTTCAATGTTGAGTCCTAGTGGGAACAGTTACAACAGTTTCATGATACTTGAACTTTCACCAAAACATCTAGCTGGCCTTAAGAGCAGAGCTGAAGAGAAAACCCCCAAAATTTCATATTTGTGGACACTGTAAATCATTCCTTTCTTCTTAACTGTATTATTCCCATATTCCCTCAAAGGTCTTACTAGTTATTCACATCATCATCAATAACACTGTGCACCTGGTTAGAAATTATCGTGCTTTGGGAATACAAATCTTACAAAAATTTTGCTCAGGAAATTTTGCCCATGTGATTCAAAATTAATTCGTAATGTTGACATAATGCTAGTCATTTATGATTAATCCTTTTTTGTTTATCTCATTAGGTTCTACAGTTGCATTGCACATATATATTTGTGTGCATTTTCTGAAATTGTTGCTTCTATTCAGTATTGGCATTTAAATGAAATACGCAAATTTAACTTTGCTAATTGTATTGGATTTACCTTAGATAAGGAAAACTGTCTTAGCTCTGTTTTTTATGGTACCTCTAGTATAACTATTGATTTGTAGTAAATAGCATGTGTTTTAATTCCAGATCCTAACAATCTTCACCTCAAATGCACAGTAATATTGATCTTCCATTGTGGTTGTTTTGCCCATTGCTTTCCACTGCAATCTCTAGTCTTGTCACTGAAGGTCATTTTCAAAACCATTTCCCTAATGAGGTAAATTCAATAAAGTCATCTAACAATTCAATTTAAAAGAATAGGTTTTCAGAGCAGGAAAATGTCACTGCAAATGTGAAGACCACTGAGTATCATTTACAGCTGCTTCAAGTGCTCAGCTCCTTGAGATCTATGCCTTTCAATATATTGGTAGAGCAAAGCGGAGGCGAGTCTCACTCCTCTACATGAAAAGCCAGAGGAGTTTGCAGTACACAGCAGCACAAGTACATAGATAGGAGCTAAAAACTGTGCTGGGTCAGAAACTGGCCAGCAATGGGTTCTCCTTAAAGAGCTTCATTTTGATTCTGTAGATTCTTTATAGCTTTAAGTTGTATTTTTATGTGATTACTGAACAAAAAAAAAAAGGGATGTTACTTTTCTCCATCCTTGGCACACTCATCACTGTGCTCTAAAGCGACAATAACAGTCTAAGTGTTACTAATACCAGGCAACTGTTACTAATAACTCCCGTTGTTCAGAGACCTTTTCTTGTGCGTGTTTTGAGATCTGATATGCAAAGACCCTGGCAAAGAATCTGATCAGAGGAAACTGCCATTTAGCCACCCTAAGTTTGCAGCTGTCTCTATGCCAGCATCAAAGCATTGCTTTAACAAGGGGGAAAAGGACAACAGGTCTGAGTGGCAGGGTGTACTCTTCCCAGCCCCAGCGAGCAGAGAGCCTGCAATGAAAAGAGCTATTATGGGACACTTTCAAGCCAGCATTTATAATGTAACTCAGCTAACTGAGTCATGTCCTCCTTTGAAATACAGAAGAACATTTTAAAAGCAACTTTACCCAAAATGCCAAAAATTTGTGTTCTGTTTACTGCTCTGGTTATTGGTTTCTAATGATACCAGAGGGCACAGACACGTTTCCTAACTACCGAAGCTGGCATGTCTTATGAGCCACTTACACAAAGTGCAACTTTTGCTGAGAATGTCAGGGTGAAAGGCCACAGTCCTATCTGACCATGTGCTGTGCTGGAAAAATGCATCATCTTATTTTCTTTCCAATATTGAATACTGCTCTAGTACTACTGCTGTGCGGTCAGATACAGTGTGTCTTCACAGACTTGTTGGGCACCTCTTGGGGAAAATTTGATCACTCAGACTGTATGGTTTGACACAGCAGCACTTTTCTTTACTAACACCTTGCTTGGTGGCCTTTCAGCTCAGCTACTTGGGCAAAGTCTTTAATAAGTAAACTTTCTGTCATAGCCAGAGACTCTTTTCTAAGTTTTTCCTGGAGAAGCAGGATTTGGTTTATTGGTAACAGTGGGCAAATTGCTCTTTTCCTCACTCTCTTAAAAAACCAGGGACCCAGAAAAAAGCAATGGACCAGTGCTGGCAGTAGCATGGTAAGGATGGGGTCTATTGGATGAACCAGGGAATCTGCTGTGTGCAGCAGTGGTAGCAAACCTCTTCCTGCATGAGGCACAGTTTCCACTGACTCTCAGCAACAATAATAAAATGCCTCTTTTTGATTTCTAGAAAATGCCAAAAGCAGTTCAGCTGTGGCCTAGAACATCTATATAATATCCCAAATGACTTATAGGAGAACTAGGTAACAGAGATTGTGATCAGATAGTGAATACCTATACATAAGAAACATTTCTGTTCAGCTTCTAAGGTTTCTACTATGCATAACCTTGTGAAAGCAATAAAACAAGAATTTAAGCAAACCAACAGTGCATGTTTTCTCATCTTCCCACCCAAGCAAATACATGGCCACTGCTCACCACAGACCAGATCTGAAGACTGATCTGAAGTCTCTTTCCTAGAAATGTCTGCTTTCTTGCATCAATTTACCAAACATTGCTCAAATTTCCCTCTGCTGACCCATTCACTGTGTTGTCCCCACGTGTACACAGTTAGTTGTCTGAAACTTTGCGGCATGCTTGGAAGCCTGCTGTGATAGGGAGCTGTGGAAAACCAGCAGAGTTATACTTGCAAAATGTGACTGAGAGCATACGGTAGAGACAGCAGCAGGAGGTAACCAGCTACCCAGCGAATGAACAGCACGTTCCTGCTGCAACACTGCACAGAATTTCTTTGCTTCCATTATTTTGGGATAAATGTGCATGCCACAATGATGATCTTCCCAAGGGGATTTTAATGTTTCAGTCTCTTAGTTTAGTGCTTTAATACCCTATTCACTCAGCAGACGTAGGAGCTGGAGCTTAGTGCTGTGCGAGTTCTAATAGACAGCTTCTGGGCTAGAGAGAACATTAAAACTTATTTGGTCCATCTAAAAGAACTATAGATTCATGCACATACAAACACTTCTGCACTTCAAGTCCAAACCTAAACTACTCTCTGCTGGTGTTTCTTCTCTAATAAGTAGAATAACATTATTTTCCCACACCAACAAATGTATCTTTATTGGTAAATTCTTCTAAAATTCTCTATTTTTAACCATTAAAAGCAAAAAAAAAAAATCTTGAGTCATGATGCAGAAACTTTCAGAAGTCTTGTTTATATTTCTCTTTTCAATATAATTTTTTCTTTAGAATTCTATCTACATTTAAATTTTAGAGTCAAAAGCAAACCAAATATAAGACTTTTAAAATTTGATGTCAACTGAACTATTGTTTTGTAAATTAAATGATACTTTCAAGAAGTAGCAGAAGCACATTTTACCGAGTTTCTCATTTGACTTGAGAGCCAAAAAGTCAATTCCTTACACAGTTGAACCCATAAGGATTTCATCATTCCTGAACAACTTTAAATACTTTAAAACTTTAAATAACATGTGTGACAAAACTTGCACTATTCATGCAAAGAAGAAATTATTATATCTCCTCTGCATTTCATTGACAGTTTTTCACTGGAAATAATTGTCTACAAGAACATGATAATTTTGTGTTGGGATGGATATGATTAACTGTAGGCTAAGTTCACTATGTTTTATTTGTATTCTATTTTATTAGGGACAGTAAAATTTATGCTACACAGAATTTTTATCATGAAACTGACAGACTGTATTCTCAGTATCAAACTAAAGTCTTCAACTACAGCTATTTTTCTCAAAGGAGCCTATGATTAAACTGAAGGCCAAGTCTAATCAAAAGATCTTAACTAATATGATCATGTGTTTGGGAGCCCTGTTAAGCACATCAGAATCTCATTAATCAACTTTGGAGAGCCTAATGAATTTAATTTAAAGTAAACTCATAAAGGGTATGTAGGTGCAAAATGTCTTTCTCCTGCAAATGCACACAAAGAAGTTGCAAACACTGTGAAGTAAAACAGGCTGTGGCTGCCAATTTCTGGTGCAAACAAAATCATCACATCACACCATGTTTCAACAGTAAACTTCTAAAATGAAAGGCCCTCCCATTTCCCCACTGTAAGATCCTATCGTACTCAAGTTTTAGGTCTACACATGCACACAAGGGCACTCTTCCTCCTCAACCTGGCTGAGGTGGCAGGGACTCCAGTACTCCTGTCCAGGGAGAGGACAGAAACGGG
>JANZLQ010000027.1:6013793-6116914 GCA_026212715.1 Elanus axillaris | reverse complement strand
CTTCCTTCTGCCTGTGTACTCCGGTGATGCCTGTACCTCATCATCCTCTACAGACCATTCCTTTCCCTCGCTTCTCCTGCTGCTTTGCACCTAATTCTGGCCCTCTTTTTCACCTGAAAACCTCTCCATTTCAGACAAGCTCCTCATCCTTCTCTCTCCCTTTGATTATATTCCCACATCATACCTCCAGACTTTCGCTTATTCATCCTCAGTCCACTCCTAACTGCTCACATCCCCCTCTCTCCCTAGTTCCCCTGTATCCTGTTAAACCTCTTCCCAGTCTTCCTCTTTCCCCATTCACACTCTTCTGTATCCCTAATATGGTTTATTTGCACCTACAGAAATACCCACCCAGTCACTTAAGCATCCAGGTAGGCAGGCAGACTCCACTCCTTTTCAGAGAAGGGAGTCAGGTGCCTCTCTTAGTAGGCACATTGTTGTAACAAGGGCAGTAGAAGCCAGCATCACACTGTCTCCAGAAGTACTCTGATAGTTTGTACATGACATAAAAATGAAGATTTAAATGAAAGTGCAAAGTAGCACAGAGCAATTCAAACCTTGAACACAAAGAAGAGCAAGATATACAAGCTCAGCTCTGTATTAGATTCATGAAATCATCTGCCGCTGACTACCAAAGGCCAGAGAAACAGGGGTCCAGTCATCCAGATGCTCCACAGAGTCCAGAGGCCCAGGTTATCAAAATAAATCTCTCCGAGAAAGGATTACACTGACTTGACATGATTCAGTGTCATTCTTCAGTTGTTCTTGCAGGAATGCTGGCATAAAATGGAAGCTTGCCAACATAAAGATGGATGGCAGCAGGAGTTACTGTGGGCAATAGGTCACATCCAAAGCAGACTCCAACATACTGCAGGAAATTGCTGCAGATAATGAGAAAGAGTCCAGAAGAAGTTGGGAAACTGCACCAGTGCTGTTTTCAAAGTAGGTCACAAGTTTCACATCTCAGGGGAGGCAGCTCACGCATATAACAAGATGCATGCATTTTTAATCAGAACATGATCCATGGAAATAGTTTGAGAAACAGAAACCTCTGTAATTCTCTGCATTTGAAGACCTTCAAGAAGAGGCCTGTCAAAAAAAGATAATTTTCGTGACCCACATCTCAATCTTTCTCTGGAAATCTGGAAAACTGTGGACAAGAAACTTAGAAAACTGATAGCTGGTGACATTCTTACCAACGGACAATCCACTGGGTGCTGCTGCTGGCACTTTCTCCAAGTCACTGCACACAACAAACCACTGGACAAGCCAAATGTATGTCTTAGATCCTGATGCTGTGAAAAGCCAAAATCAGGACTCTGTTAAGAGTCTTGTCTGGTAGTTTTCCATCAGGCTCAGGCTTCAATCTACTGCTACTAAGATGACACCAAAGCTTCAGCACACAGATATCCACCATTAGATTGTGACAAGAAGAATTGAAGACCCTGACAAACACGGGAAGATAAAGTTGTCCCAGGCAAAAAGAGAGTCTCATAAATTCTACATTTCTAGATCATTTATGACCAATTTGACTGCAAAACTATCAGGTAGATTTCAAGGGCAACTTGGATGTGATGCCACCCCAGTCCCAGGCAGCAATGGCCTGTGCTCAGAGCAGAAAGGCTTCAGCAAGCCCTCCTCATAAAGGTAAAAAAACATATAATCCCAGGGAACAGAATGAGATAATGTTTAGAGAACGTTTTCAAAACCTAATTCAATTGAACCTCGGAATGAGCATCTGGAAATGGGAAGGAGCAGCAATTTCACAAGGTCCTTTGAGGACAGGAAATCACTGATCACAAGAGGCATATTGCATCTGTTTACCATCACTGTAGATTAGGATGAAAGAAGAAAAAAAAGATACAGACAGTATAGTTATTCTGGCTTTGAATTTGCAATGTAACCTCTACACGGACTTTTGATATTGCCACCTGAAAAATGCACATGGATCCTGCTTTCAGCATTAGTAGAAGTTCATATTTTCACAGTGTAGTCAGAAGTTGGATGGAAGTATAAGGCCCAGGCTAGTGTTGTCTTAAGAGGCTGTCTAAAAGCAACAAAAGTACAAACTCTGTAGAGAGGTCACATAAAATAAATGCAGTCCTTTAATTGCAGGGAATAATCTCACAAAGAGAAGAACAAATGTTATTCACCTAATTTACTGAGAAGCTATAATTTTTCAGACTGTTTTAGAAGTGTACTAGTAGTTCTAAAGCCAGTTATACAGCTTTATCACTTCCTAGTATGTGCTAAATAAAGGGATCAGAAACAGAACTTCAGAAAGTACGAAATCCTGACCTTTAGGGACACAAAAAGCTCAACCCATGGCTATGCAGAAATTAACAGTTATGCTGGGTTATAGCACTAGATTGGCAGAACATTTGTTCCATTGATCCTTGTTCTTCTTCAGGGTTTTGTGTTGATTCTTAGGCTGAAGCCTTTCGTGCTGGTAAACAGCTTCAGGACAAGAGAAAGGATTCAACAAAGGCATTTAGCTTTTGAAGAAACCTTTTCATTAGGTTATTTCTGAAAACAAAGAGAAGATAATGATACTGCTGGTGTTCACAGGATATCATGCTATTTTCTTCCTTCCCTCTTCCTATTGTTTCAACTTGACTTGACTTTACAAAATGCTGCACCAAGGAGAAAATAAAACCTGTGACCAATACAATCATCCAACACCAGAATTATTCAAAATAATAGGATTCATATTTTGTTTTCTTCCAAAAGCAGCAGGGGAAATATTGTTATTGTTCTGATGTTTTCTAATTAACGTCTGAGAAGCATAATGCCAGGAACAAGATGCTTCGGAAACCTGTGACTCATTGGCTCTTCTTTGAAAAACTAAACATGAGAGAAACTATATGAAGAATTTATTTATACTGTTAATGTCTGCTAATATTTTGAAAAAAATATTTCAAAGGCTCTGAAACAATTCCAAGTTTCACATCTAGCAGTGTAACACATACAGAACTAACCGAGGAGCTAAAGGCAAGAGAAAAACAAAAGGAACATTTTCTGGATATCCCCCAGGATGGGCTGTTGAAGAGCATTCCCCACCACATCCTCTAGCGATGCACCAGCTGATGTCAGTTTAAGGCTTTGTCAGGGCACAGTTAGCAATAGCCTGAGAATTTAGGTTTGCACATATGCTTACCATTTTACATGTAAACAACTACTTCACCTGCACTAGATTAAAGGCATTTAGGAATTGAGTGGGTATTTGATTGGAGAGTTTGATACAGCCTGGTACAAAGTGAAAGGTCATTCACAAACCCTCCATCAGATGAGTTTTCAACTCCCACATGGTGACCAGGGTCATTCTGATCTATGCATTTGATTTGTGTCTATCCCCACTCTGGATGACAGTTTAATAGGGTTGAGAGAGCACATTTGAATTAGTAATCTGATTTAAAGGATCATTTGTAACTTGATTTGAAACAGCTATTTTTATAGCATGGTGAGAGAGAAAGGTTTATATGCTATGTCTGTTTAATTTCTAGTTTCCTCCACACTTTCTTGTTTTATTCAAAAATGAATGCAGAAACATCAAAACACCTCAAAAATGAAATGTGTGCTTATTCTTAACATTGGAAAGAAAATTCCTGCAGAGCACCTGTTTACAAAAAGCATATAAAACAGTTCCTGAGAGGAAATACTCTAGAGAGGTTATGATAAGTTATGAGATCCTACAGTCCTAGCCATAGCAAAACTTTTTTTTTTGAGATCAATTTCTTTTAGTAGTTTGGTGCTTCTATAGTCATATAGTCATATAGTCATTGCTGCACCAGTAGAGGCAACACTGTCGCAACATTTTAAGGATTTGCTGCACCACTGGGCTGCAGCAATTCCCACCCCAATGAGTCCAAACCACCAGCACTACAGTGATAGTTCAGTAGTCCAGTTCACAAATACTGAACCAACATATCATATTGCCTGCTGTATTAAGGACAGGTGAAATCAGAGCTGGCTTACCTTTATGTGCCAGACTGTATTTCTGCAACAGGAGCTAAGCCATCCCTACTTCGGTGGGAAGCTTACACGTCATAAGTTTGTAGAACTGCACCTCTCCTGAAAGAGGTCCTAAGTCTTGTTAAAGGAAATCTGTGTTTCGAGAGTTCATCAAACATATTACTAGATTGTTCTAAAGCAAGTAATGTTCAGTAAGCTCTCATAGTACTTTTACAAAAAGTATGAGCACATCTGGTAGCAAAATGTCTTCTTACCAGAAGTCTAGTAAGCTGTCCCTTGATCTTTGCTAATGTTCTCCACACTTTTCTACACAATCTGCACTGCAATTGCATTGTGTCAGCTAGCTCTAAAGATTATAGTCGGGGAAAAAACCCCACTAGTAGTAACTTCCTTACAAAGGTAAAATTCTGGACCTATTAAAGTAATGAGGAGTTGCTACTGATTTTAATAGTTCCAGGATTTCAATAATAAAATCTGCAAAGTTGATTGCATGTAGGTTCCAAATCTATTTTTCAAGTACGCTGAAAATAAACTGCAGAAAATCAGAAAATTTGCTTTACCATGAAGAATTCACTTACAGGTGTTATTGGTATAGGCATTATGATGAAGCTTAGTAAAGGAAAAATTAGATCAAATAACAAAGGGAATTTCCTAAAAACAAAGACCATGGGGTAGTTCCTTAAAAGAAAAAAAAAATCCCCGATGCTAAGCCCATTTAAAATTACTCAGAGAACAATCCCCCGCTCCCCACCAGAGACAAGATCTTTCTTATCTCTAGACTAAATGAATTTGATGGTGGCTTGGATAGCAAGGGTGAAACATGATGGTGCATTCTGGCTCTCACAAGAGCTCTCTTTGTGATCTAGCAGAGCTCTGCTAACTGGAACACAGTCACCAGCCTTGCAAGCCCCTGAACTTCCAGTCCGAAATGAAACAAATCTTGGTCACAGGGAGCTAAATATATCCAACAGGTATCAGACAAGCAGGTCAGTAGCTTGTTCAGGTCAAGCCTTGTTTTAGCGCAGGCAATTCCTTTTCCAGCATGTCAAAAAATATAGAAGTCATTGCAGAATATAAGTGGGAAACGGACTTCTAAAGGCTTTGCTTACTAAATAACTTCTGTTTAAACTGAACTAGAATTATCAATTTATAAATCCTTTGGGGCAGAAATTCTTCACATTTGTGTGGATAACATCTAACAGAATGCAGATCCATTATGAACATATTTTGTGGATGTAAACCAGGCTATAATGATAACTAAATATTAAAACAGATCTCCACACATAGCTATGTCAGAAAGCACCATATGCTATCAAGGTCAGCATTTTTCCCCAAACATCATTGCCCCTTGCTATTGCTTTTACTGTGGTTCATCAGAACTCAAGTCTGCAGCTCTGAAGCAAGAGAGGCGTGCAGCAGTGTATCCATCATTCTGCCTACACAAGCATACATATCCTGCCCAATTTGGTAGGTATGTTTCATTCCAGTATTGTAATATTCAAGTTTTATCTTGTTTAGACTGCAAACCAAGTAACGCTGGAAGTAGACCAGCTGAGTTCCCACTTGCTTTCTTCTCCCATATTCAGCAGGTAATTGTTGTAAGTTTAAAACACAGAATGTGTTCTACAAACAGGGAGTTTTAAGGTAGGAGATGACCCAGCCCCCTCTACCAAAACAGCATCATCCGTGTCTACTTGTGATACTACCAGTAACACAAACCTCTTATACAGCTGTATTTCACCAAGGGGCAAAACAAGACTTTCAATGTTGCAAACTGCTCTTGTAGGTTACTGGAGTAACAATGGCACCAGGGAATGGTCCATTAACCTCAAGGGGTTGCACGGACATAGCTACATTAAAACCAACAAAGGTCTTCAGTGCAGATGGTGCTGCAGGTTTCTACATCTTCCTTTCCCATTACCAACTCTGTAACTTATGGTTCTTTTTAAGGTCCGAATTCACAGCTTTTTAAATGGCCCATGACACTCAGGGTCAGAAGCACAAATGGTCCAACCAGGGCATCCTAAAGCTGAAGTCCATCCCTTTATCTGGAAGAAAAGAGTGGCCAAAAGATACATTTCTAATATCTTACCAAGCCTTGTAGCATGTGTGCCTAAACCAGCTTCAGTGCAAAGGATTTTAAATTGCATTGCAATTACTATGTAACTTGGTTTAATGGAAGGTGTCCCTGCCCATGTTCGGGGGGGTTGGAACTAGATGATCTTTAAGGTCTCTTCCAACCCAAACCATTCTGTGATTCTATGATTAACAGGCTGGATCTGTGCTGCTTGTCTGACTATGCTGTCAGTAAATCAACGAATACTCTGGTCATAATAATTTTAAGAGGATATATCTGCACACCCATTCTGATTCTTTGGACTAGACATTATTTTGAGGCTTCTGAAATAAAGCTTCTCCCTTTCTGCTTGCCTACAAGAATACAGCAGCTCCTTTGTTATCTGACTGCAACTGTGTTTTTGTTTGGGAAACAGATCCAGCTTGACTTGACATTGAATTAGATCTCAAAAGATTAATCCAAAGCCTGGAAAGCTTCTTCCTGGATTTATAAAGCTTTAGACTAGACCTCAAATGTCTAGAGCACTGTATCCTTTTACTAGCTGAGATATTCAATCCTATGCCCATCAGGGGCCATATAAGTCAATGACTGTCAGAGGGTACCTTTCCCAGGTTAACTAGCTGTTTCAGAATCAAACTTTCCCTCACTTTGGCTTTAGCCATTTTAAAGGAATTAAAATTATGAAAATTACCTGAAGTCAGCATTTTCTTTTACCGGGTTAGACTCATTCTGACTCTCAGTCACGGTTGCTCTGCTTTCCAAAGTCACATAACAGAAAAGAAAAGCTGCCAAGATACGGGCATCCAACCAACACTGGACATCAGGTAATATTTGGAAAACGTGGAGAAATTGTTTCATTCTTGCTCCAGCTTTGCACTATCCCTAGCTAGGACAAGAAATTACGATACTTTGCAAATGCATCTTATTAATATTTAGATAAATATTAATCTTTCTGGATGTGTGAGAAAACTGTAGCACATTTCTGAGCTTTTTGAAGTCCACATTAATGGTGATCACATACTCTGCAGTGTATATCTGACCAATAGAAAATTTTAAGTCTTTTTTGTAATTGTAATAACTCTATTTGCCTTGGTGGAAACCTAATGAGAAACCTGTTATGCCCTCCAATAGTTTCTCTCAGCTAATAACATTTGCATTACTTTAGGCTGCAGGAAATATTTTTTTGCAAGGATGAGTTTTTATGTGTCTGGGTAGAATTTAGAGTTAATTTCTTCAGCAATATTTGAAATGATCACTTCCTGCTCAGAGCATTAAAACATATTAGAACAGAGGTACTGGGAAATCCTAATAAAAACTTTGGAAAAGGTCAGGCTTTCACAACAAATTTCCATAATTCATTATGGATTCACTACACATGGACAGGCTGCAGTAAATTGTCCTGCTGACAAAACTGCAAAGAAAAGTGAATGGAACAAACTGAACTGCTCTCAACGCAAGGACAGCAATGAGATCTCTAATTGGAGAAAATGAATTCCTGAGAAGAGTTCAGCCTGCAATCTTGGATTCTGAGTTTTACAGCAGAAAAAAAGGCAATTACAATATTCCAAGCAATTCAGGTCATGTTACTTGTGTTATACATGATGCCTTATGTCTAAATTCTTCTAAATTACAGATTCATTACGTTATAAATGGTCCCCTCCATTTAAAGCAAGAATTATTTTGCAACATATGCAGTGCAACTGAGAGGAGAAGGCTGTGGCAGCTTTCAAAAGCAGCTTATTTTTCTGTACCCTGGCTAAAGCCAGGCTTTTGTCCTGTTGCTTTAGTGCTTTTACTTTGTTGTTTCTTTTCTTCAATGTGGTATAAATTATTCCCTCTTGCTGGTGATCTTTGGGTGTAGAACTGGGCAGAATCTCAGTCTGGAGATCATTTACTAAACCTACATCTTTTCTGATTGGCTAAACATTGGCACAAACAAGAACATTAGTCACGATCATGACTAATGTTCATTAGTAACATTTTTAAGCTCAGAAACACAGCAGTTCACATTATCCACCAGCTTAGAGAACCACTTCTTCAGTTACTGCATAAATGAACTGTGCATTGCTGACAGGTAGAAATGTTATTCTCCTTCTGCTTTATAAACCTGATATTTGACAATATCTAACCTGGGATCTGGGAATGTTTCCCACCTCTTGCATCAAGGTCCATTCTCTGGCTGAGTACTGGATGTTTGTTGTGATAAGACTCAAATGTATACCATCACCCATCCATGCCCTGAACTATCACACTACTTCTACGGGAAGAATCTAAGTAGGTGGGATCCACTGCACAGGGCAACATGCCTCCCTATAAAAATGACTGATGGACTAGGGCCTTTGAGACACTGTAGAGCAAGCCAGGCCCATAGTTTGGAAACAGCAATTACATTGTCCAGTAAGAGAGGGCTAAGCACACACATAGGCCTTCCTAGCCTTCCTCCAGAGGTGAAAATACCATGTTCTTCATAACCTAGAAACTTGGTCGTTACAGATCTCCCTTAATGACACTGTTCAAGTCATTAAAGCCTGCAATCAGTGATGACTTCAAAGCCTTTCTCCTGAAAAATACTGAGAGAAAATTGCAAAGATGTTTTGCATCTTGCCAAAAAAAATCAGTAGATATTCCAAGGACTCAGTAGCTGAAGGGAATGAGGCATGAGTTTCAGGATGGTTAATGCTTTTTGTAATGCAGGGACAAACCCTGGTCTAAAATCGTTTGAGATAATGGTCACTGGACCCACTGAGTGCTCTAGTTTCTTCAGAATACAGAGACGCTTTGTGTTGATGAGTCACTAGTTAATGGTTATAATAGTGTACAATAATAGTGTGTTACTGGAATAGCTAATCTGAGTTTGTAGATGGCAAATAACTCCTGCAAACAGCTGAGCCTGTCATTACTTTCTAATATAGTGTTAAAGTAAAAATGGCAGCTTTTTAAAGTGAAGAAATGCCTGGTTTAATGTTGAACCAAAGAAAGTATTAAACCCCATATAGTTTAATACTCTTTAACAAAGCAAAGTCTGCAGGCTGCACACAGACACAGTACTGATCTCCCAAAACACAGCTTCAGGGCTCTGTACTTGCAGGAGCCCTGTGCTGTCACCAGGGGAAGGAAGTGGCAGCCATAGTGTTAAATGCTGATGTAACACCTTTGCTTTCAGAGAGAAGTCAAGTTTTGGCACCCAAATGACAGAGAACATTTTCATAAGTGATTGTTTATGTAACTTTTGGTCTATGTAAATCTCCTGTTAATGCATTAGACCTTTAAAGAGGTTTAAATGGCGAAAGCCTCTCAGCTTATCTTTGAGCTTACCTAGAGTTACAGTGTTCATCCAGAGCTTGGTTATATTATTGCCTGAAGGGTGACAAGACAGTTAGAGAAGAGATAACAGGAAATTTGTCATACCACATACTCTATACCCGGGGTTATGCACAGCTCACTGTTTCATTCATTTTATCTAGTAATGTATAAACTTTAAATGGAAAACTTTATGCTCACTCCAGTTCCCTCTTTTAAACACTTTTAAACTCTTTTTCCCAGCACCATTTTACCAAAAGATGTCAGCAGGACCAGAGGAACTCCTCCCTGCTTTAGGGCCCAAGCAGCACTAGTGGAAGGTGTACAGCCCCCCTTAGTTTTGTCCAGCCTGAAAATGAGCCAACAGATAATGACAGCAAGGTGAAACATCCCACCTTAAGACTGGAAATAAGGAAAACAAGAGAGAATGAGTTTATATTGGAGAACACTTGCTAAAAATTCCTCCTTGTTTGTACATAAGTCCAGTGCTGCCTGCAGACCCCAGCCACTGCCTGGGTGTGAGGGGAAGAGCCTGCAAAGCTGGCACAAGCCAAGCCTGGAACTGGCCAGTGGAGGCCAGGGTGTTGCTGGTTAATGTTTAGAGGCACTAATCCATGGAATTCTGTATGGAGTAAAAAATGGGGCTTTGAGTGTATTTGGAGAAATATGTTGGACCCCTGCTTTGCTTAGGCTCCTCATTCAGCTTGGGTGCTAGAAATCAGAGCCAAAGGAGATGTGGTGACCAGGGTAATCCAGCATAACATCCTTACAGAGCTGCTTGATGATCACTGTAGGATGTAAATCTCTCTTCACGAACATTAAGAAAATACCCACTGCCATGATGAGTATGGTCCTCTGAAATCCTCCGTTGGAAAGTGCTAGGTGTTAGGATCTTGATTTGGTCACATCTAAATCAGAGACAGATAGGACTGCCTAGTCAGAGGACAGAGAGAGGGATGCTTAAAAGCATGAAAAGAAGTAACTGGCATGGTCTTTCCAGAGAGTTAGATGTCTGTCTGTCACCACTGTCCCCGAACCCAAAAACCTACCTAAGGAAGCTGTTCTGCCCCTTCTTTCTGCTCCAGAGGACCCCACAGCCAGTAGGAAAGACACACTTCCATCTTGGTGTGAAGGTGAGACCTGAGGAACTCCATGCAATACTCTGTATTTCTTGAGCCTCGGATCAGTAACAGCAGTGGAAGCAGCGTAGTCTGATCTGCAGTCACATGGATAAACTTTCCAGTTTCCTTGGGAAACAGGTGAATATTGCACTATGGAGCCTCAATAACTGCCAGAAGCTCACCAAGGCAAATAATTCTTTTTCTCCAGTTGTAAATAAAGATTTTTAAACTATACTTTTCTGTCTGACTCCAGGGAAGAGGTGTTGCCAGGGAACATTTTTTGTGAAAAGTGCTTAGCTTCGATGCAGAAGTCAAAGACACTGCTAAACGTTCCCAGCTGCTGAGACCAGTTTTGCAAAGACCCACCAGGATTTACAAGTCTGATTAGAAGTTGCTGGCCTTATAAGAAACTTGAATATATACAGCTCAGAAAATATTTCTACCACATTTTGTGGCCACATTGGGAGCTAAATAATGTATGTAATGTACATGTAATACATGTTTTCTCAACTGCCCACCCCCAGCACTTGGAGGTCCCTGTCCCTGCTGCAGGGGTTGCTGAAGTTCTTCTAAAGCAGCAGGTAAGTTATCGTGATTTACAGGATGGAATATTAAGGTAAATTGACACATATTTCTTTAATGTCCAAGGTTGTGATGTGATTCACAAGAGCTCTTATCAAAAGTAAAAAATGAAACTGTCATCCATCAGAACTCTTGCAATGCCAGTTAATGTCATACAACCCTTGCTTCTGAAAAAAAATAGGCTAACTTCAAAAAGGAGAGGGGCAACTGGACACAGTTTAATGCTCAGGTTGTATAAACATCACACCAGAGTGCTCTCTTCAGAGGAACTCTGGGTCTCACTCATCCCTGCACCATCTCACTCTCATTTCTCACATGTCTTCTGTCATGTCTGAACTAAAGCAGAAAGCACTTTAGGCCAGGGACTATGTCTTTTTATATTTCATAGAGCACCTAGGACCCTTTTAGTTGCAGTAAGACTATGGATAATGTATTAAGAGGAATGAATTATTACTGCTGTGGAAGGAGATTTCCATGCGCTGCTCTAAGTTTGCAACTGCTCCTTTTATAATAAGAGAATAGCTTCAAATATTGTTAAATAAGGCATGAAGTGTCTAAGTGAGTTATAATACCCCAGTAGTACTATGATTACAAAGCACTAAACACCTGCATGGGAACAGAAAACAAATCTCATGGGCAAAATACATAGCTGCTCTGTCATTTCGTAATGTCTTGTAATCAAAATCAGCATTTCACATAAAGTAGGTTTATTCTTTTTGGTCAGAATCCAAAACTGTACTTCTACAGGACAACTCCTAAACTTCCCCCATACACACACCTCTGTTTCGGTGCCGTGTCATCATGTTTTCCAGTCTCTGTACTGCTCAAATCAACACTTTGTTTTCAACAAGGACCTTGCAATTCCCACTTGCAATTTACTGCTTTCTAGGCATTCAGTGACAGCTTTCAGCTCCCATGCATTTGCTCTCTCCCTCCTATTTCTTACCTAGTTTTATCTTACAAGACTACTACCTCTGATTGCCTTTCCTAATATCTCATCAGGACAGTAAAGAATGACTAAAGGTAGAGCTGACATTAACTAGTAAATGCACACATTTTGAGTTCAATATTTGAAATAGCACACATCCATCTGTATGTCTCTGCAGATGTATTGTTTGCATCTTTCGCAGATCTCCTGCATATTACTTATCTGCTTAAATTTTAAACTATTTGGAGGAAAAATTAGCACTTGTCACTTGGGAAGGCAAATGTGATCAAGCAGAGGTTTGACTTCACAGTTTGCATTTGACACCATCTTCTTGTACGGCTGCATTTATGCTTTAGGCTGTGGTTCCATGATGGCGTATCTAAGCACCACCAACAGTATAAAGTGGATCTGGTCAGACATGGGAACATTACTGCAGTTCAGACAGATTAAACACACTATATAGGAGAGAGTTTAAGCTGTGTAATGGTTTCATACTTTTGTGGAAGCTTTATGCTGGCTGCAGGAGGGCAGATGTTCCTTGATCTAGCATAAAAATGGAAATGTGCAGACAGATTATACCTGATTGGGCATGAAGCCTGACAGTACAAAACAGATCCCTCAGAGTTTTTGAATAAATTTGGATCAGCAGTGTGTTTATTTTAAATCAAAGCTTGGCTTTAGATGGCCATGGCATTTCTGATGAAACATGAGGATCCCTAACGGCAGATCTACCATACTGTCAAACCATGGCGTTCAAGACTGACACATTCCCTCTTCCCATTGTAGCTCTGTCAAATTAGATTGCTAAGTCCCCTTATGTTCAGGCCTTTCCCAGTGCATCTCCCTGCTGAAGGATATGGACCAAAAACTCCCAAGCAAAATTTTGGGTTGTCCCTGGAACTAATTGATCATCACCTCTGCCAAGAGTGCAGCTGTAGAAGACAAGTGGTGTCCCACTGGGAGGACTTTATCCCCTGCCCATGTAGTTCAACACAATATATATGAACACTAACACCATTGACTGATGCCAATGGAGCTGAAAGGACTCAGGCCAGCTATAACTGCCAGAGGCACAGAACGTAATTAGGTATTTCTAATAATTGCAAGAAAACAGAAAGTTTTAAAGCCAAAGGAGAATCCTGACAACTTCAGCTGAAATCCTCAGATATGTGGCATAAGCACTGACAGAGGTATACCAGTGTCACTTGTGTTTTGCACTGCTTTCCAGAACAAAACACCCTGCGAAAGGAGCAGCACAATACGGTAACTGATTTCCTTCCTTTCTCTTTCTATTCTAAAATTTTAACCAATAAAGATGTTCTGATGCAGAATATGGTAAGAGCAGGGTAAGAAACACATTTTTATACCCATAAAAAGCCATTTTCATGTTTTAAATATATTTAAATATATTTTTTGTCATTTCCAGCAAATAAGCATAGAAATCAGTTTCAGTATCTAGTCAGACAACAGAACAAGCTCTTAGGATTTTGGTCACGAATGACTAATTGATGGAGAAATGAGCACAAAGGGAATGCTTCCCAGAAACCAGAAACTGCTTATGCAATTCAACAGCGTTTGCATGAAGGACTCAAAGAATTTCAAATCTCCAGTAAGGTAGTTAAAAGTAGAGGCGGTACACTTGTAAACAGTAATGGCAAAATTTATGCAGCGATTTGCCACAAATAGTTTGCCTAGCTCTAACCAGTCCTGTCTTATAAGTGAAGAGACATTTCCTGATGGGAATTACATCACAGTTTAGCAGTTCTCACTTTATCCTGTCCCTATCTCTCTTCCGTCTCTCAGTTTAACTGCTATCAGGAAAAAGCAGCTGAGAAGTGTCACAACAAGCCATTTGAATGAGTAGCATACAGAAGAGAGTAAGAGAAAGTGGTAATCAACAGCCTGTATCAAATATAAAGGAACTAGAGCTGGTACAGCTCAGAAGAAAAATACATAAATGACTAGACACAGCCTCTAGTAAAAATACCCATCCTGAACTTTCCATTCCTTCAGTGTGAAGACAAAGGATCAATGTACACGGGCAGAGCTGAGCCAGAGCATTTTCGATTTTATCGCGCTGCTCTGAATGTTGTTCGTTTGCTACATGGCAAATAATGGTCCCTTTTTGTCACCACAAGAACAATGACAGTGACACCAAAATGCTTCTCATGCCATTCAGTGCAAGTCACTGCAGTGATTCTGTTCCAGCCTCTAGTTAATTCCTCTGTCCCGACTGCAGCAATATGTCCGTGGTTTCCGTGGTTCTTCTCCCTTGTTCCGAGTTGCACAACTACTTTGTTTACAGTTTATTTCTTCTCGCTGGAAACAAATGACTCCGATGAGGGTCTCCAGCCCTTTGGCATTCGGAGAACCCAGCTGAAGCTCACAGGGAAGGAGATCTTTGCTACCATCTGCTGGTAAAGTACAGCTGGGCATCAAAATGGCATCACTGACTTGATTTTCTGTATTATCTGACCCTTCAGCAAGAATCTGCTGATCGATTTGTCACGTTCATTTAAGGATTTGGTAGGAGGCTAAGAAAATACTGATTTTTTGTGGTGTGGCAAGAAGCCAGCACAGATGGGCATGTTATATTGTAAGAAAAATAATCAGGGAGAGGTGGAGAAAGGGATCTCGGTCCTCTAAAGATGAGCAAATCTCTGCTAGCAAGACTTTTGAGGAGTCATGTGGGAGCTACAGAACTCCCAGAAGTATAATGACAGGAAGAATACCTTGGTATATCATCATGGCTCAAGGTAATATAGGTCTGATATTGTTGCTAGAAATAATAAGTCATCGTCTCAAAAAGTACTTGCTCCTATGGCAGTAGCTCCTAAGTCAGGCATTGTAATCCCAAAGGTGATTGTGTCAGTGTGCAGTGGGTGTCAGGGTTGCTGAGGCAAGTATTTGGAATTATAGACTATTACTGGACTGAGAATATTATGCAGAGTGGAGGGAATTTGTCAACCTCTCTTTTGGGTGCATCAAAAGGAACAAAATCAGTTAACAAATATACAAGATGGGGTGTGTCTGCACTCATGAGCAGGGAGAAAAAAGAGACATCTCACATGCTTGTCAACCTTGAACAAAGTTCATAGAAGCTGATGTAAAGATATCTGGCATGTATATTGGGGAGCTCCTTAAAAGCAAGGTGAAAAAAAGCATTTGAAATGAAGACTGAGAGCAATAGCTGTTTCTGGATGTTTTTTCAGGGAACTTGCACTTGGAAGTATTTATCAGTTCTAAATTTATCAGTTAGAAATGAAGTAGTTACTGCTCATGTAGAAATGTACTGTTCTACAAGCTGAAAACAACATCCAAGTAAAGAACAAGCTGAAATTCTTTCCCACAGGTGCTGAGCCTCCTCAGCTCCGTCACCTCCCCAACTTTAACAGGATCTGGAGAGCAAAGCGGCTCCTTGGACTAACGCAAGACTTTGCTGGATTCAGCCCTAGAGTAATGCATTGCAGCATATGCCACACTCACACTGCCCTCCTCCTGCGCTCAGTTCTCTCCCAGGTGCCATCACATGAGGATGAGATTCATCATCACCACACTGTCCTTCTGCTCATGGTCTGGTCCTTTGCTAGGGTGCACTAAATCCACAGCTAAACCTGTTTCTGTTTGTATTGTATTTACCACTGTGGTTTTTGACACTGTGGGTATATTTAGGCACTACCACAATGAAGTAGTAACAAACTATTCACTAATGTGCACTTACTCTTGCTGAACTGGGCAGATGACTGTAGCTCTATGTAAGTCTAACCAAGATTTTTAATCAGCAGCAGGGAAGGTTATTCTGAGCCAAAAAAGCTGCGTGCTGCCGCCCACTTCCCACGCCTCCCATCCTGCCTCCCCACTGGCCCTTCACAAGCAGAAGCACTGTATTCAACTGCTGCAGAAAGAAAGCGAACAACCAAGCTCCCGATTTTTCTGGTTTTCTTATCACAGATATTGCTCCCTTCCTATGATTCGAACATTGTTCTCACATCCTTAGGGAGGAGTTTGCATCATTATTTCTTAACAGCCTTTCAGACGACAGGTCCCTGCCCCAACGGCTGTAACTGCCAGGGAGAGAGCCATTGTGCAGCTTTTGAAAGTTGGCAACAACATGTTTGGGTCGGGCTCCAACTGCCTGCAAAGCCACCCCCAGCTCATTTATCTGTTCAAGTCAGGGAGATAAAGCGCAGCATCAATTGGTGAGAAAGCCCCAAGTTAGGTTGATCCCTATCAAGTGAATTTCCTGGCCTTGACTAGAAAGCCACAAACCAGCAGTTTTTGCTGCTTCCCCACATACAGTCCAGACAGGATTCAACGAAACCAAACCACTAACGGTAAGAGAAAATCAATAGGATTCAAGTGTAGCTAATCCTCAACAAGTGAGTACATTCTGTAACTAAATCTTCTTGTACCCTGTGAATTTGAATTGCATTAATCTAAGCAGCATGTCATCTATTCACATGTTAGGCAATGAGTGGTAGGAGGTTGTTGGTATATCAATAGCTGCATGATCTTGTTATCTGTTCTTAAAGCCAGGTATAGGACACAAAAAGGCACAATACAACACTCCCCAAATGTTAGCAGCAGCTGATTGAAAATGCAACAGTAATTCACATGAGTGAACCCTGAAAAGGCCTTTGAAGAGGGACTCTGGCCAAGCTGATACCGGCCGCAGTCTGATTTGTGTAACCCACACATATCTCGGAGTACTCAGCCCTCTGCTCTGCCGACCAGCTCCACACTGTCGACAGATTGAGAAATCCCTTCAGCCTGTTCTCCAAGGAGCAGGGAAATGAGCAGAGGCAGACTGACACAGAGAGGTGAGAAAGAGCAGACCAGTCTCCTTCTCCAGGTTCTATAATAAGGATAATTGTGATTTATAATAAAGATGCTTCTTACTTTGGTTTTCAAGCATTGGTACCTATGCGAAAAGGCATGTTCAACTCTGAGCCCTTCACATTTGTCAACAGCCTTTCCAGCTGTCACTTCCCTCTAGTTGTCCTGTGTCCATACCCTCCCCCACTTCTAATTAAACTAGTTTTTACCAATGTTTTGACAAAAGCAATGGGGTTATGCCCTACAGACTGTGAAATGTCTGGAGAAGGAGTCCTGTCTTTCTTCTACCGAAATGTCATATAAATGAATATTTAACATATAATTAGAGTAGGTTTTGGCCAGAATATTTTTCACCAATACTTCTAATGAGAAATTGATTTCTAACAGAAATGAAAACTGCATAGCGTAGGGCAGAAAGATAACAATTCAGGACAGAACTTGCACCATTCCTCCTGGCCCCAAGACGTGTGCCACAGAGCTGCCACATCCTCCTGGCCCCACCACACCATGGAATATTCATCTGCTGGTCCTGCTGTGGTATGTAGAAAATGGAAAAGCAGAACATCTCAGCATTATCTGCAGGCTGGGCCACTTACTGGTGAAAGAGAAAGGCAGCAGTTTGAAAGCAGATGTCTCTGTCCTCCCTTCTCCAGCAGTGATGTGACCTTTCAGCTGCAAGGAATTTAAATTAACTTGCAGTACCAGTGTTGTTCTGGCAGATATAAGGACATAAGCAAGGTAAGATTATACGGAAAACATATCTTTCATTAGCCTCCTACTGTCATAATGGAAGGCTTGTGTGACTGCAGCCTTGTTGGATTTTTCCAACTGTAAGTGTTGATCAATAAAAATATTGCCTCCCTCCAAAAAGCTTTCCTTAAATTAACTTAGCATTACTTATGTAAGCTCTACTGCAGACCCATCTCTTCTGCTGGCTTGGCATCCCATCTGATTTCCATATAATTGTGCCGACTTTCTCACGTATTTTTTACTTAGTTCATCAGTCAATGTACTACATTTCCAGAAGTCCTACTGTATCATGGTTTCTTTTAGCTTTTACTTTTAAGCGTTTGCTCATGTTTGCACATTGCACGTAGCAAATAATTTAAATTATGCAAATAATTAAAGAGCTAGAGAACTGGAAAAGTGTGTCAGGATGCACTTTTCAGTACTTGCCAGTTTGTTCCAGAGGGATTTACTACAATGCACTTATGTCTAACAGCCTCAGCAATGTAATAACTGAACACTGAAATGCAGCACTCGGCTGGGTTATATTAGCATCCATCTTTGCTGTACCAAGAGTTCATGAGCCAGGATCAGGTAGGAACACTGCAGCACGGTAAGATCATATCCTTTTCCATTTCAATCCCCTCTTCTAAGTGCCTTGCAACCTCAAGGCAGAGATTTGTAAGTCCTTACAACCCTTGATATGCAGGCAGAATAATCTTCAACACACCATTAGCAAGCATAGGCAAGGCCATTTTATGTTGTGTTGAAATGATCTTTTATGACCATTTAGTGAATATGTGTGTTTGGGAAGGTAAGTTTTCTTAACAAATAGGGAAACTGAAGCAATATTACCATAGACTCTCCCACAGAGGGAGAGTGTCCACTGTAATTAATTTCATGTGAATTTTACTCCAAACATACTTTGTTCCAGTAGTTTTTTTTTTATTTAGTGTATGATGCTACAAATAGCACAGACCTGGGCTGGGGCCACATTGTAGCAGGCCCTTTAAAGACCTTCTAATAACAGCTTCTGGGCAGTGTCTACCTCACAAATCAAGAGAAAAGACAGGTCCAAGACTGAGAAAACAATACAGCAAAGATATGTGACAACTACTTATGCAGCATAATGAATCATGAACAACTAAATCAAGAGAAATTACCCTGCTCTCCCACTGTACCTAGTTATTCATAATTGTCTCACATCTGAAAGGCATAATAACAGACAGAGGTGAGGTTCCTACAGTGACTGCTCTCTAAGTAACAGATTCTAAAATGAAGGTTTTAAAGCAACACTTAAGAAGATAGTGGCCGTCTTCTCAAACTGCGCTATAGTGAAAGCACACACTGACTAGAAGAGAAAGGAAAGGCAATGAACCTGGTCCCATCTCATCCTGACAATGTTCTTCAAGATGAGATTAGAACATTTATCTCAAGGAAATGAAGACCTGAACTGAATCACTGAATGGGAGAAGGAGCTGATGTGCGAAGCATCTTCTACTTCTGCCAGATTTTATCACAAACCCATGCCAGGTAAATTAGGCATCTAGGGCTTTTTTTGCTTCAAGTCCCTTACTATAGGGATGCAAATTTTTCTAATATATCATACCTTGGAACGGTTCACAAATCCTTGCAATCCCTAAATTATCTAGGAAGCCTGAAAGCTTTCCCCAAACAGTGTCCCTTCCTTACAGAAATTAGTAGCTTGTGTTTATATACCTCTCTGGATTTGCTGTTAATATAAATACAATGGCATTTCCAGACCAGAATGAGGAAAGTGAGTATGAATTTGCCTGTTTTGGAAGTCAAATGAGAAAAGCTTTAAAAGCCAAAGAATAAGCTGTCCTCTAGAACCAGATCCACTTAGTCTAACTCCAACCAGTCGTGCATATGCCACTTTGCAGTGCAGTTCCCTTAAAACATGATTACTCCCCTTAAAATTTTGTAAACATGGCCTACAGTTGGGAAAAGAGTTTAGATACTCATTTTCCTGTGCCATCAACCATTTTGTATGATGCATATCTGAGCTTACCTTCCATGTGACGGAGGGGCAGGCTGCCAAGGTGAAGGTAACTTTCTCTGTCACTACATTGAAGGTGACACGAAACATGGTTTGTATTCCAGTGGCCTCAGACCCAGGGTAGGAATCTTCAATGATGGTCACACTGCTCACTTGTGTACATGCTGCCGGGCTCCTGTCACACTGTAGTATACATTCAGTAAACCCATAACGTTATGATCGAAGCTGAAGCCTGAAACAGCTGTAAGGGTCCAGCTTTTCCCAGCAGCCTTGCTCCTGTGTGTCAGAACTAATCAGATTAGCTGGTTTTACTTGTCTGAGTTGGGACTAACAGGTTAGCAGAACAGTTTGGGTGGGGGAAGGGAGCAGTAAATAAATCAAATTAGGGCATTTACAAAGCAGCTGAGATTTCCTTCCTGCTTGCCTTTGTCTCTTTACAGGACTCTCACAGAGCAAGAACAATGCACCACAAAAACGTGGCTTTGTTTTAGAGCAGCTCTTTGTATAGGACAATCTCTCTAACTTTGCCTTGATTTCATTCGGTTTTGGTTGCCAGTGATCACCAAGAGGAGAGCTCTCCCACAGTGGCCTGGATGTTGTGCAGATAAACAAGTCTCAGACAGAAAAGGCACATATTGTGCTTTTTTCATCCCACACTACCCGCCAAGGCAACACACTGGCTGTGCCAAGAGATCAGTCACACGATCTGCTCTGCACAGTACTAGATAACAAGATTCACAGATGCCCTAATGTGGAGATGAGAGCAAAAGGGTCAGAGGGACAGGACAGTACAGGACAAGACAGGACAGGACAGGACAAGACAGGAAAGGTACCATTTCATGATCCTCAGTCTGCCTCAGCATACTTTTCCATCTCTGTTACTGACTGAGGCAGATTTACCCGCATGGGAAGGAAATTTCAAAAGAAGAAAAAAAAAGGGAAATCAAGTAGTATAACAGCCACCATTAACAGTGGTTGGCTGGATGCATGGACTGTGTGTATGTATTAACATTTCAGAAAGCTGATATGACTTGAGATTAATACCTCCCTTGAAAACTTACTCTTGAGTGTTAAGATGGAGTTCAAACATGCATTGACTTTCTCCTACTTGCTCTGTGGTCTGTGACTCTAGACAGATGTTTGCTACCGAATGAGGAGGCCACCAAAATGTCCCAAGTATCTTTCATTCTACTAGTTAGTAACTGTACCATGAGTAACACATTTGCAATGTTGGGAAGAGGCCAGACTGAAAACCCTTTATTCTTGCCAATGGATACCTACTCATACAAAAGTTGCACTGACATTGGACAGATTAGATGTGCAACAACTCAGCAAGGGGAGTAGTATATCAACAATCTGACTCTAAGAATTCATTTATTCTAATAATCTAATTCTTGTGGCCCAGAAGAAGCCATGCACCATGCAAAAGCTAAGGAATGCCCCAAACCTTTTGATGAGAGCATATGGCTGGATTCCTGTACATTAGTGTCTGCACTGGCAGAACTGAAGCCCACAGTGTTTAAAGGGCACAAAAGCCACATCACAAAACTGTTATTCAAAATCCTAACAAAGCAACCCCATAGCTCAACTCCCAGTACGAGGATCCCTCCCAAGAAGGTCAATGAACCATCCAGCCAGTGTCCAATTACCTTCAACCTGAATAAGATGAAAAAGGAGAATTTTGTAGGAAGCCCACTCTGAACACAGGCATACAGATCTGATGCACACCTTTAAAGGGCAGAATGATATGTGCTGTCACTTAAGCCAGGACTGACTGGACAGACAGAAATCATTTGTTTGCTGGGATTAGGTCATAAAGTGGTTTTGTGATTTTCATAAAGAGAAAGTAAGATTCAGCTCCCTGTAAATAATGTAGATAGTAATGTATTTGTGTATTTCTGAAGAGAGAGACTCATGCACAGTGAAAGGTGTTTCCTCTCCACAACTGACTTCCTACAGTCTGCTTTCATTTATTTGTCTATTTAGATTCTTCTAGGACTATTCAAGCACCGGTCGATGAAGTGGAGGCAAAATAACATGAAGTATCTTCTTGCTTTAGTTTTATAAAGGTTACATTTTTGTTTTTCTTTAAAGTGCAGGTTTAATAAGAATCTGAAGTAGAAAGTTTCCTTTGTGAGAAAAGATGTATTTCCAAGATGGTTTCCCTGTAAACTGTCTTCCAGGTGCCAACAATGTTGCTGTTCCTCTGAGATGTAGTTGTCACAGAAAGTCAGGCTTGAAGTGAGACAGATCTTCTGGTAGTTTGTGCTACACTGACAGAGAGCTCTGGGTATGAAAATCCGTAGCATGAAGACAAGTGAGTTTTAGGGTGATACGGTCTTAGTGCCCACTGTGCTGCTGAGCACAGAGATTGGTGGCTGTTTCTATTTTTAATCAAAGCAACAGTCTCATAACTCCAGAAAATTACAATAATTAGGCTTCAAGGTCACTACAGGTGCATAACTACTTGTAACTAATTCCCACTTCCCAAGAAAAAGAGCAGAGGGCATGTTAAACTCTTTTTGGAAGAGGAAATCTCTGTGACGTAGTGCTACAAATAAGAAGTATTTGCATTTATATAATATTATCCACAAATTACTTCTGGGAGTAGTCTCACTGCGTAAATAAATAGGATTTGAGTCATAATAAAATTACAAATGTATTTTATTCTGGAACTGCTAAATTTAGAAAGTGTCTTTGACATGTAACTCATTGCCTATAGTACCTGTTCTTTATACTAATTTTCCAACTGTCTTATCTTGGATCTCAATCATACAGATTAAATCTGGGACAGGGACCACCTTCAATTTCCATCTTTGCATAGCAAAGCATCTAGCACAATATCATGTCCTCTGAAAAGGGATACTGGACTTTACCATGGTAAGAAAAATAAAGAAAGAGCCCAACATGAAATCTCCAAAGTAGATGTCCAGCCAATGCTATATACCTTTTCCTCCTCTCCATGCTCCTTCAGCTTCTCCCTGCTCCTTTCGCTCCTCCTACTTTATGATTTATACCTACTTTTCATGTCTTGTTACCATTTGCACTGTAAGCTCCTCAGGGCAATATTTGATTTATTCTACCTACAGCCCCAAACTTTTGCCTGAGTACTAGCAGAGTCTCTTGAGTGAAAATGCATTATAAATTAAGAAACTCAACATTAAGAAAAGCCAGTCCTGAGATCAGTCAGCCTGAACTACTACCTAAAAGTATTTTAAAAAGGTATTCTTCAGACAGCTTTTCTCCTCCTGTTAATCCAAAGGCATGCATAATACATATGTTTAAAAAAACTTAATATGCTGAATACACCGACTTAGCAAATTGTATATGACATCACAACTGGGATCTTAGTGACAAATGTTGGTGTATGGCAGACTCAGAAACAACCCCTATTGATCATTACTTCCCTCTCTGCCTACAACTGGTATGTGTCAACATGCATCCTGTTCTTCCATGACACCCCACAATTTTCTTCCTTCCCAAAGAAATGAGCAGATCAGGAAGAACTTCCCAACACAGCAACAATTGTAGGCATAGTTTATGAGTCTTAGCATACAACATACATACATACAGCATAACTGAGACACTGATGTTTTGTGTTGTTTTTGCTAGTACCTGCTCCTCCCCTGGACAGGTAAGGGGTTTATTCTGTGAAATATATGTAGGATTGCATCTTGATAGTGTCTTACAGATAAGCAGTGTGACTCTCCTCCAAAGTCAATATTACAATAGCAAAGCAAGCTGTGGATAGCAGTGGGCAGACTTAATTAAGGTCTTGTCCCAAACAATGATTCAAAGCCACACACACTCAAAAAGAATGTGCCACCCACAAACCACTATCACAAATTTTCAGGTTGCTGTCAGATGAAAGAAGGTGTAAACAGAAAACAGGCAGAAGCAACATAATCTGCTTTCTGTTGGTGTAAGGGTTTTTTTGGTTAAATATAAAGGGCAAAGCTCATAGAAGGAAGCCTGTTTATAAATCCTAATACCTTATTTTATGAATCTGATCACGAGACACCTGTATTGGGCTGACAACAAATAATTGCACATCTTCATATCACCTCAGAAAACACGTAACAGCTGACTGGTGCATTTTGATTGCCAGGCAGCTTGGGTAAGTGGAATTGTAGGTTTCATTAATCCTTATGGACATTGCCATTATCTGTCTCAAATGTTTTGCAGGTCTGTTAGCCTAACATCTCTCAGCTGACCTAATGGAAAATGGCAGCTTCCACATTCCCTGTGCTTTGAAAATATACATTTAAACCTGCCTCAATGAATTCCCCATCTCTTTGGATTTGGTTAGTATTTGTTAGTATATGTTTAAGGAATGATGCCTGAAATCTCTTCCTGAAGCATCTTAAATCCTGTAAAGTCAGTTTTGATTACCACAATACAGTGGATCAGAAAAAGATGCAGACTCTAAATGAGAATTTGCTCTGCAGCTCAGAGCTGGACTTTGCAAGGAAGACAGTGTGCCTGCTCCATTATCCCGCTGCTTGCCCCGCTGTACCAGGAATTCCTGCTTTGAAGGAAAGGCTTTTCGAATTCAATAGCTCCTTCTGGTGGTCTAACAGAAAATGCTTGGTTACGGTTGGCTCAGAGTAATGCAGGATTAATGCACATTTCATTCCGTAATCATACGTATCAGCAACAGCTAGAAGTTGTGCCATGAGTAAAACAAACATTAAAGTTATGATTCAAGAAATATGCCATTCCAACTATATTCTACATTACTGTCATAAAGGAGACAAGGTTTCTAGGATATCCTCCTTTCCTCCCATTACACCACAATATTGCTGTGAATTTCCTTCTATATAGTAACTAAGGAAACTTGAAGAAAGGTGATGGAATGAAAAGTGGCAGAAATCACAGATTCTGGGCTACTGGCCCAGCAAATTTAAGAGAAGTCCTTAATGAAGTATTTGGCAAGGCACTTCTCAGAGCCAGTGGTTCTGATTTTGAAGGAATGATGAATTTATATGAGAGGGATTTGATCCAAACCTTGCTGAAAACAGAGGGACATCCTCTAGCAATAGGAATGTGCTTTTGGTCAGGGTCAAGGACACCACTTTCAAGGAAGAAGAACACATTACAAAATCTCTGATCAACAGACCCTAAGATGCTCAGGAGGTTCTGTTTTCTCTTTTTATCCTCAGATTGTCCAGTGTTAAGACAGATACTATCCTCTTGTAGACTCACCTCTTAAAGAGTAATAACCACACAGCATTTACAAGGAATGCATTCTATTCTAGCCAATCTCAACAACATTACATCACTCCCCAGCTACCCAAACAAAACATTGACTTGGGAGTCATAAGCAGCAGTCCCTAGTCTTGTTTCTAAATGATGCATTGTTTTTAACTAACAAAAGTCACTGTCAGGGCTCTACAAGTGTATTTCCTATATGATGGTCCTTTTAAGAATTATCAGGTGAGACATTCATGGTTGCTGTCAGAGGTCTCCAGAGATCTTTCACATACCACTTCCAGCAGGGCATGCATGATAACTCCACTCAGCTGGACCCCTGTTGCCTTAGATTCTGCTTAAGTGAAGCACCAAACAGAGCTTCAAGTTAAATCAACAAGAGAAACATTATTTAAAAACACAACTGAGTCACAGTCTACCTGCTCTTTCACCAAACTTCATACTTGGCAAAACCCAAGGTTTTACAAAAGTAATGAATAAGACAGATGTTCATATGAAGTTTAAAAGCCACAACTCATACCTTTCTAAATACAACTTAATTTAAAATATTTGCAACCCAGATTTTGTTGAAAGCCAATACAGTATAAACTAAAGTGAAATGAATCTATTTTTGCCCAAAAATGTATACTTTAAAAAACAGTACTAAGGGAAAAAAAAAACCCAAATCAGAATCTAAAAAATAGTTCTATTTTTCTAATCTACATATCTTTCCAGTCAACAGCCCTCATCGATGCCATTGTGAATTTTAGAATATGGCCTGGCTGGTACCATCATTGAGGTGCCAAAGGAAAACTAATCTCACACATTAAAAAGTGATTATTTTTTAACTTGATGCTAATATTTGGTCTCAAGTCTACTCAGAATACGGGGGAAAAATCGCTTTGGGGTTGACTGCTGATGCTCTGCTACCAAGTGATTCAAACTCTTTCTGGACGTGAGTTTAGCTTTAGCTCTTATTCACTAGAAAGGGTACTCCACATTATACAAGGAAGCAGCAGGGATGTTCCTGAACTGGGGGAGCTAGCAAGAAATAAACAGAGAATGCACCCTTGGGAGAACCAGGGAACGGATCTGTGCCAGGAAGAATATTCTCTCTTCCCAGATGGCATGTGTGAGGCTTGTATCTCCAGGACACAGAAAGAAACATGCTCTGAGAGAGGTTTTGAAGGAAGAAGCTTGCAGTCAGGGTGCCTTGTGCTAGTCAGTACTTGCTTGTGGGGGCAATGAAGAACTGTGTGGCTCTAAGGTGAGAGCCTTGAAGGTGGAAGAGTTAGAGAAATTAAAAAACGTGGAGGTTCTCATGGAAGTAACAGCAGTTCTCTAGCTGCGGGATGAGCATGTCAAACTAGATTCCGTTTACTGTGCACATTTTCAATTGGCTTTTACCTAACTATTAATTACAATGTGTATGAAAGTAGCATATGAAACCCTGGGGAGCAATCAGGGGCCCATCCCTTTTCATTAGAGACTGCACATCCACAGAGCAAGAGAAATCTCTGTCTCCAGCAACCTTCAATGAATACACACATAAAACCAAACCAAGCAGAAGACCAGTGGCCTGAGTCGACAGTCACCATAAGAGTGCAGAAACAGACACACAGGTTCAAGCTGAACGTCTGCCTAGTCAGCCTCTAGACTCCTAGAGTAGCCACTGCTGGGGACTTAGGAAAAAGTAAAGATCAGGGCAAGTTTACTCTAGTTTTTTCATAGATCACTCCAGCTTTCTGCAATCTTTTGTTTAGGGACTTCCAAAGCCAAAGTTATTTAAGTGCCTTTGTACTTAGCAATACTTGATGAACCTTCTTCTCTGACTTTGTCTACTTACTCTCTAGAGCCTTGATATTTGTGGCTGCTACAGTGTCTGTGTGATGACTAGTTCTATAACTGAATTATAAGAATGTATAATAAAGTACTCAGTCTTGCTTATTTTCCTGTCTTGATACCTGGTAATTTCATCGAACACTAAATCATGGCTGTCTATTCCACCTCCACATGACATTCATAACTCCATAGATTTCTGTTACACCATCACTCTGTTTGTTTGTTTTCAGCCTGAAGAGAAAAATGAGTTGAACTGATTTTCCTCATAGAGATGTTTCTCTAGCCCACTAAACATCTAATGACCCAGAGGTCCAGCTCTAAAGGGCCATGCAGTAGGCCATTTCTTTGGTAAGGTGAGAGATCTCAAGAGCAGTAACCAAGCCTGAGATCAATGGGTTCATTGTGCCCAGTGGGATGCCCTACTCCTTTTGGTTTGTCTTTGAGAGACTTGTAATTGGTGTGACTGACATAATCATTGCCTGAGCCTGCAGGTAATAAAACCAGACTATAGTTACTGCTCCATCATGAAAATTGACCATTTCTTTGTAACTTTTTGATTCCTACCTTTTAATCAGTTAACTGCTTTGCTCCTTAAAGAGCCTCTGCTAAGGCAGGAACATATCTAAGGACTTTTGGAAATAAAGTATGCTGATCTAACCAAGTAATTCTTTTTCATTCACTCATTGACTCCAGTACCCTGCTATATTTGTGAAGTTTGATCTCCTACTACAAAGCCATCACAGGTCATTTCTCCTATGCTTTATTTATTTGTCTGTCTACCAATGGAACACCAGTGAGCAGCTGCAAAAAGTAAAATTCTGTTTAAGGACAATTTATAATACCAGTCATCTAGATAAAACCGAAATGTGTAATGACAATTCAAATGGGAGGGAACAAAGCATTCATTAACTGGAAGGCTGTTAAAGTGAGATCAGTAACAGCAGGCATCACAGACTAGAGTTTTGTTCCTCTCGCTATTGCTGACCTGATAGATGAGCTAAAATAAGCCACTTTGTAACTCCATGCTTCCCTCTCCTTTCTGAAACCTCTTTAAAGGTCAGGATTGTTTCTTTACTGCTGAGGTGCTGTGAGGATTAACCCAAGGCTCTGAGTTTCAACAGACTGAGCAGAAAGACTGCTGTTTGGGCACATCCAAAAGAAGATCTACGCGCTATGCCATCACGTCACTGAAGCTAGAGAGACTCCCTGGTGAAAAAGGGATTGTGAGGTGTAGACTTGTGCTTTTTGACAGAACAGCTTGCCTGTGGCTTTAGAGGAAGCCTGTAGCAGCTACAGGAGGTGAACTCAGACACCTTTCCACAGCTCAGCTCAGTTTCTTGCCTGCAAAGCTTTATTCCTTCCATCCACAGTATGTGTAAGAGGGAACCTGTGTGTCAAAACACCTCTATTCTGAAACCAGACATCTGGCATAATGCTGGTAGAAGGTTAGTAATGCCACTAGCAGCTGAACTGAGTTTAAGTAAATGACAATGTACATGTTAGAAAGATGACTGTGACCCTATGGAGAATTAGTATGTCAAAGCACATTTATTTCATATCAGCTGAACTATAATCACCAGAAATTTTAACTCTTATTTGAGCAAATAATTTCTACTACTTCTTTGGAAAAGATTTTTATCCTGCTTGTTCTAACATCCCCTTTTCCACTGTCACTGGTAGAAAAGGGTCTCTGGAAACGTATTTTTCAGCCAAAACCCATTAACTGTTCTAGATTCCTTTAATAAAGAAATAAACCCCATCATTTTTATACAGTTTGTTGAAACCTGATAACATATAAAATGTATTATAACGGCTGATTTTTTGTGTGTGATTCAGACAGAGCCACTTGACAGGCTAGCAAGAAGGTGTAAGTACATGACAAATATCTCTTTCTGAAGTTTACTGCAGCTGATGAATTACATGCTAAGAAACTCTCCAGAGCACTTAAAATCAGTCATAAGTATCCAAAGCCTATAGCAAAATAAGGCACCAGAAAAAGAATTATTAAACTTTATTGAAAAAAATGCATGTGGAAAAAAAACCCCAAACAAACCTCCAGAACAACCTAGATTGTTGGACAATCAATCTACATTTCCAGAAATCATTCATCAAGTTCTAAATAACTTGAAAAACTTCTTTTCTGCTAGACTTGTTTGTAGTCTGTGCTTTTCCTAGCTTGTAGAAGAGGGATTTAAGCAAAAGCATTCTTTATGATTCAAAGAGTCAATGCCTTGTTCGAAAAGGAAGTTTTGTCTTCCTCCTGCATGCACAAAATAAGCTAAAGTAAGCCACTCCAAATATACCACTTCTTAGCTTCTAAACTTGAAAAGAAAAACAGTCCAGCACACTACCTCTTCAGTTGTACTGGTCCCAGGTATATGACTATACCCCTGCCTCTCACATGACCCGCTGCCTGGTTTAGATCATGAACAGCAAGACCTTCATATTGACGCTGAAATTGAATAAGGATGTGGGTGATGGAGGCAGAGAAAAGTATTTTTTAGAAATGTGCAAAACAGTTAAAGTTTCTGTGGTTGAAATTCACACTTGCATCCACAACTGGCCATTTCAGTGTGTCATCTCAGAGCACTCCTGCATCCACAGCTAATCAGAGCTAATGCAGGTTTTCACACAACAGCACCACAGGTTACACTTTTTACTGTCTCAGTCAGCTATAAAATTCTCTTCCAGCCCAACAAGGGATGAAACTGCCTCTGTAGCTCATGCCTTCATCAGAGCTCATCTAGATTACAGAATTAATGCACGCATCAATTTTGGAAATCCAGTTGGTACATTCAGTTTATCTCCCTGACCAAGTTTCTGATGTGAACAGACAGAATCTGTCCTCCACTCTCACTGTCCAACTTCCCAAACACTGCTTAGATGTCTGTCCTCATCTTTAGGATTCTCTGTGGCTCAGTCCCAGCTCAAGGATGAAGACTGGGGGTTACAACTGTTTGTTACAGTAATGCAAAGTAAATTCAAAGCACAGGAAGCTTGTATTTATAATTATCAAAGCTGTGCAACTGAATGGCTTGAGATTGTTAACTGATAAGCAGAAGGTAATGAACTAATGATCAAGATACCTGTAGACAATCAAAGAACTATCAGAAGTTTACGCAAGATACCTTTAGTGTGGCTTATCTTATCCATTAAAGTGTTAGTATGATAAGGGTAACAGACTAGAAAATATCTGAATGTGAACTCACCATACTGACAGTAATGAGAGTTTGGGTGCGTGGGTAGTACATGGATAAATTAAAATGCCAGCTCAAAATGTACAACAAACCCATGTGATCAGGTAAATGAAGAACCGCTTAAATATTTACATAGGAGTAACTCCACACACAGGGAAGAAATTTGTCTCATGGTTGTCCAGACATCCCTGGGAGCAATTTGATCAGCAAAAGATAATTGTGTTTGTTACTTACAGGCTGAATAAAAGAACCTGAGTGGTTGCATCAGTCCCTGAACTACTACAGATTTCCAGATAGGGGTGCAAGAGTAGATGATTCTGGTAGTAGGTTATTGCCCATCCCTGGAGTGGCACCAGTTTGCTCAAAATATTGAACCACCAGTAATCCCTGGAGTACCGAAAATGTGACTGGGATCAGAAGGAACAAGCAAGGTCTTTAGTCCTCTAACAGAAAGGAATTTTATACAAAAAGAGATTTTTGTAGCAAACACAACTCTCAGGTCTTGGTCCAAGAATGGAAGGATAAACTTCCACAGGAAATTCAGAGTATCACAAACCCTGAAAAGACAATTAATTTCTTTAGCCTTGCTCTGTTCTACAGAAACCAGTAATGTTTTGTCACAAAAATCTATAATAATCCTTCCACTGCCACAGCTTTCTCCCTGGAGAGAGGATTCTGTGAGGCATCCTATAACTGCTAGTCCTATTGCCTAACCCACTACTAGTGCAAGGAGTTCAGAAGATACAACAATGCATATTACATAGAAAAACCTTCATGATAACATACCCCCTAAAACTACAAAGACTGGGAATGAAAAGCCCAATCATTATAGTTTCAGCTTTACCACCCTCACCAGATAACCAATGCCTGGAAATGGAGAATTGTGGTAATTATCTGCACAAGCTGCTGATGCTTTTTGTCAAAGCACACAGTGTCCTCTGTATTAGCAACAGATAGGAAACCTGTAGGTGTGATAGTATTTATTGCTGCGTATAAGATCCTGGCTATTGTGGAAGAGTTCACTGCCCAGATACTCACATTAACAGAGCAACTTGCAAGCCATGTTAAATCTTATTTCTAATTTCCTACTCATTTCTCATCCCAGTCCAAAACAGATTTCTTCCACCCTGCTTCACCTTTCCTCTGGTTTTTTTTTTTTTTTTTGCTACTGTAAACTGGGCTCTCTCCAGGCTTAATTTATACCTGCAGCTCATTTGCCTTGGGTCTCATCCTTCTCCCTGTTCTGCTGTCGATTTCTTCCAGCTTCTCATTTCCCTTTCCTGCACACATTTTTCATGCTGAGACTGTAAAGATCTCCTCTTCCACTGTTCTTATGAGCCCAAAGAGCTCCTGTCTGCCAGATCAATTCACCTTTTACCCTCTTCAGAAGGCACTTACTGTCTTGTGCCTCTTGCCATCTCTGCAGTGGTTGCATAACTACTCTCTTTAGATGTGAGAAGGCAGAGTTTGATGTGAGGATGGTGTCCCAAATACAGCTGCACCATACATACATACATGGGCTATTTTCATCCCCACTGTGCAGCTCTGCTGGCAGTGACAGTCTCACAAGGCAGAAACATAAATACACTCACATTTTTCTGATACTCTCTGCTGCTGTTTACATTTGCTCTCACTCTGCATGACAGATGTCTCTTCTAGACCTCTCTCTCCTGTATTGCATAATTCCACACACATTAGTACCTTTCCCAGCTCCCACTCCAGAGCACATAATCTCACATGTACCACTGCTATGGTGAAAGAAAATCACATGCTGGTACTCAGAGGTCTCAGGCAGGGCTAGGCACAATACAGACACAACTCATATGGCTTACTGTTTAGCCAAATTAGTTTTGGAGGACCTTACTCTGCCCTCTTATACAAAGAAAGTTACTGAGCTGGTGAAGGAAAGAATTCCTGTTGCAGGACCTAACTCTGTGAAGACATTCCTGGTACATTTGCTTCTGGCACAAAACAGTGAAACTATTTTGTACATCTGCAGAATGTGAGATTCATCCCCTTCTTCCCTCCATCACTAGATGTTTTGTACTGTTGTTTCCCAGAGCTTGTTTATGTCATCATTCCAAACACATGATGTCTGTTGTGCTACCAGCCACTGTGCTCTTTGTCTTCTTTACAAGAGGCAGGCTTAAGAAGGAAGTTTAGTAGAAATGTTTATTATAATCCAACAGAGCCAGAGAACAGTACCCCCAAACCTGCTTCTCAGTTCAAGCCTTTCCCTGCATGACTTAAATCAGACTGATTTATCTTATTCCTAGTTATGTAATTCCTAAAAGACCAGGGCAAGGATGCTGAGAGCATTTTGGCAGTCTGTGATCTGCTCTGAATCAGGACTAGAATTTCCCCTGCTGTTGCCTGCTATTGTAATTTTCCCAGAAATTTTCACACCTCCATTTCTTTGCAACGCCAAACCAGCTGCACTACAACTTCCAGCTCTGCCATCAGCTGGCAAGAATAGCCTGTTTGTCTTTATGTCAATAGACAGTTCCTGTAACCTCATTGTCATGATAACAAAGCAATATAGCTGAGACCACAAGTCAGCCTTGAAAACTTGTGAGGCTGCGAGCTTGTCTTGTGAAAGCAGCCTGTGGGAATGCAGAACTGCCTCAGCAAGAGCCAGCCCTGAAGCATCACAGCTCCTGCTGCTTCAACCTACAGGATGGACAAACAACCCTTCAGAAAGCCCTGTCACTTCAAACACATGGCAGCCTGGGTTTCTTTAACCATGTTGTAGGACGGGAATACAATGGTAGCAATGAGCTCTGCCCAGCCACTTCCGTGCCTGTCGCAAGCATTGACAAGAGCACCATGTCTCTCAACTCATTTGGTCTTCTATCTGATCAGGTTTTCATTTCTAGTGAACTCTAAAAATTACCTTTTCAAATGTGACCCTCTGAACATACTTAATCTACCTAAAAGATGAACTTTGTTTAACTGAAGAGTTATTACTTGGTCAGTTACCCACCCCCCCACCTCCATATAAATATATTTATTTATAACCCTAGAGCTTAAAAAGCAAACACTTACTACAGGGTTCTGAGATGTTCTTGGTTTGGTTTGTTAATCTGATTTTATGGGAATTTATTGATTCAGAAATACTGCAATCTGAAAAAGCCTAAAAACACGTGGATTGTCCTGTAGCTTTCTGGTAATTTAGATCACTGTGTAACATTGTAATTTTGCAGTGTAAGAAACACCATCTCACTTCCTGACTAATTGATCTGCATTGAATTAATTTTTAAAGTTGTTGAATTATGCTAACAAGATCACAATAATTAAAAGACCCTCAGGGGCAAGAGGATAGAGTTGGGCGTTAGTTCTGCTGCCCCTGTGAGAGAAAAGATTCATGTTTCCTCTTGAGCTACTCTAAGCTAAGGATTCAAATCCTCAGAGCTCACATTAATGCAAGCCTGACTGACAACCTACCATTCAGAGCAACCATCTCAGATTTCTGCAATTAGCATGTGCTCTAAAATTTCTGATTCTGTAGGCTTGGTCTCTAATTTACATTTTGAAAAGGCTCTTAAGAATGAAGATGCCAAGACTGAGCAAATTCACTGCTCTTGAGACACATTCTGCGTATCTGCAAGTGCAGTGAAAGTGTGTTTCTGTTAAAATCAATAGGATAAGTATCACATGGGAAAAAACTGTTCTTACCAAGTCAGGAGCACTGACAGCTTTCGTGGAGAAACTCTGGAAAGAGACAAAAGAAAGTAGTCAATGCACTGAAATAGGGAGACAGTGTATTAAGTAATGCAGAAAGTCCCAGACAGCACTTGCTAATCCTTGAAAATCTCTTCATGGCCTTAATAGGAGCTTTTTATATGGAAAACTGTATATTCAAGACGTCTACATACAACTTAATCACAGAAAAAAAGAGAAAGCAGAGATACATTAGACGTACTGTCCCATCTGCTGCCAGTGACTGATTTTTCTTTGTCAAGGTTTGCTTTAGAAGACCCAAGGAATCAGATTATTTATCACTTACCCAGGAAGATTATTTCATATTTTAAGAACATTATGCTGAAGAATAGGAGGCTTGAAAAATCAATGAAATACAATCTGTAAACATCAATGCCTAAATAGGTCCCATATTGGAATGCTGAAGTCAGCACATAATGGGTAAAACAATACTGGTGAGATCAGTTTCTGACATTTTGATCATGGATTAGACAAATGCTACACACTTGAAGTTCCAGCGACTGCACCCTAGTTTTCCTGGACCTGAGATACAATTTATGTTAGGTCAGATTCTTAACAAATAAAGATGCCAAATTATCTAGGCTTTTAATAATGATGTATTCATCGTGTGAGCTTAGTCAAGTCATTCATTCATTTTAGACTACCCATTTATGTGGAATGACTGGCTTTTTTTGGTGCCCATGTGAAGTAGGAAAAGAAAGGAAAAAAGAAAAAGGCCTATTTAAGTGGATTTCTGCTAAACAATGATATTACCTGCTCTCTATTTAACTTCCAGTAAGCTATTTAACCAACTCAAAGAGGTATCAAGCATTAAACAATGTCTGAATGAAAAACATTTAGTACTGTGTAGCTGTTCACTACACTGACATCCACTTTGCTGTATCTGATAACAAATTAAAATGCTGGCATTTATTATTAGAATATATGAATGCATTAACATGACTGCATTTTCCCCACACAGAAAATCAGCTAAAATATTTACATTTATCATTTTCTTCTTTGACCTCTTCCATGCAGGAAGCTTACATTTTAACTCTCTGATTAAAATGACTTTGAAAATCTGCATTACCTATTCCTACGGTAACTACACAGTGCACTGCATTAGCATGCACATAACCAGCATGATCTCTCCATTCTGCTCATCACTCTTGAGGCCACATCTGGAGTACTGTGTCCAGTTTTAGACTCCCAAGTAAAAGAGAGATGTTGAAAAACTGGAGTGTTCACCTACATCTGTGGGCTAAACGAGGCCAAGGCACAGGTTTGAGGTCACACTGTGATCACCCTGTGAACGTGCTGTTCATTTACACACTCTGTAGTATGATTTTTGGCCTCAGCCAGCTACCACTTTCATGTGCCACAACCAAGGTGGAGACAGCAGAAGAATAATGCCTGATAAGTACTGCGGGTGAAGGCATCCAGTTTTGGGAAGGGGGCTAGAGAGCTTAGTTGCAGGAAAGCAAGCCGAGTCACACTATATGCCCTCCCGCCAGCAAGTCTTGTCCCATTTCATTCACTAGTACAGCTGTTGCTATCAGACCAATAAAGGCTGAGTTATGAACCACACCTCTCAGTTTTACTGTCATGCACGCACTAACTGAAATAATCCCTTAATGAACCACAGCAGGATTTTTATCTCCAGGCTTTAACTCAGGACTAAACAAATTAATGTTTATTTTTTCCCCACAAAGTAAAAATTAAGAAAACCTAAAAATATGGAATATATCTCAGAGCTTTAATGGAGAAAGCATCAAAATAATCTGATACATCTAAATGCAGTTTCTGCAGTTCAGGGAAAGGCTCAGTGAATAGAGTGTAGGATCTCAGCTAGTCTGCCACTTTGTTTTTGCATTTTCAATAATTTTGACATTAACACCATATTTCTTTACCATTAAGGACTTGGCATAGCTCGCTCAAAGTTTAGAATTATAAATACAGATGATTTCACTCAGAAATTATTATTTCACTGTAATTGCTGAATCTTCTTTAGATTAAAGCCATCATATAGATTACTGACCAATACAGCTGCTGAGCAGTTTTTATTCTTTTATACCAGAATTAATTTCTAGTAAATGGACAATAGCAGAGCTGTTCTTCAACCCCTATCTATGGCTCCCTGCCTGTGATCCAGCAGCCCAGCTTATCTCTACCAGTCACAGGCAGACATTGACAGTAACAGATGCCAAGAAACAATAGAACCAGCAAAGCCAAGGGAGGATAGGTGGAGGAAGAGAGAAAGCAATGATTGATTTTTGTTAAGCCACTCATGAGTTTGAATAATTAAGGCTAATTCACCACAAGTCAGACATGCTGCTATCCCCTGTGCAACCTCCCAGTTGCCATATCTGGTCTACATACAAGCTACTTTCTGGTTTTTAAGTAAAAATAAAGCTACTGAAACAAGACTCAGAGCAGAAGTGGGTTCTCAGTAATTTCAGACTGCATACACCATTTTTTTTTGAACCACCAGTGTTGCTCTGTATTTGTAATGCAATGTTGTATCTTGCAATGCTCCAAGGATATAAACAAGACAGTGTTTATAAAGGCAACTTTGATTGATAGAGCTGGAAAAAAATTACAAGCTTTCCAGCACATAAGCCCTTTTTCAGCTCTAAATCTCCAAGCTAAACCAAAATCATGAATCATTGCTCTGATTTTAATTTAATTGAATTAGTCCTTTTCAAGGAAAAGGACAGTTGGTACCAAGGGAGCAAAAGAGCATGTTAGCAGGAACAGAGGTGATAATATTTTAGGCACTGTCAGACCAGAAAACAGTAATTACTGCCTACAGAGCAGGGAGCTCTTGATAGAGTATATGGTGTGGAAGAAACATCGCCGACCAGTTTTTCTATCAACTCCATGATTTTTGGTATCCACTGAAGTTGTGAATTTTAGTTCCCAGGCTAATTTCCTAAGGCATTTTTTATCCCTCACTTAAGGATCGAGAGTGAGAGATCAAACCGTGGCTTTTGTGAAATACATTTTCTTACTTTTCACAGGAGATTTCTGGTTTTTTAAACAATTATCTGTGTGATTTAATTCTGCTGCTTAATTCTTGTTTCATTTCATTCCTACAATCTTTATTTGCCACTCTAGATAAAGTATATCATCACATCCTGAGACATAAGATCCATACATCCAAGGCTGGGAAGAGAGGTGGTGGGAAGCTTTATTGCAGGGTATGATCTTTTGCCAAGACAGTGTTAGCTTACAGTAAGATGGGCTGCCAGTGTAGATGCAATCAGCAAAATGTGGGAGGAGAGCAATTTCGAGCTGCAGCAGGTCTGTACATAGTATTATCTAATGATCCCAGATTCAGTTCTCTTATTGGAGTAAGGAGGAGGTAATTTTTGCTATACACACCATACCTAATCAGCTACCAATGAGCTCAGAGAATTAGGGTCACTGTAGCAATGCTAATCTATTCCCCCAGTAGTGCAGAAGCTGACCCGATAGGCACCAGACCCAAGCAAACATGCATTTGCATTATTAGCCTTTAAAGAAGTTGAACTTAACACTCTTGTGTGCTTTTCTGATATGAAGAGTACTTTAGTCACAGGAAAGGAGATAGAAAAATGCTAATAAGTTTAAAGGATGCTATTTAAAAGTGTAGTCTCCATACAAAACAAGCAGGTTGATTTAAAATGCTAACAAGATTAGGTCTGTGAATTGCCATATCTTTCTTTTCAGCCTTTATCAACTTACATTTGTGGTGTACAAGGTACATGTGCTGCAGAAAGATCACCACCATCCCTCTTTATATGATCTTTTTTGGGGTATAAAATCAAAATTCCTAGAGGCAAGAAATTCTGACTATCCAGATTATGTCCTATAGGTTTCTTTATTGACATCAGGTGCAGCGTATCTGGTAATACAACAGAGACACTGCATGTTCCCATTGCTGCAATGGATTTTCCTTTTGAAAGCAGTATCTGTTTTGCCATGTGTTGGACTGAGCAGAGAAGGGGCAAGGGCCCAGAAACAAATGTCATGAGCTCCAGTCATGTCTACTCACATCAGACTGCTTATATGACCTTGATCAACCTTGATGCACTCTGCATGCAACAGAACATTTATGTAACAAGCTGAGCAGGCAGTCCACGACCAATAAACGTGTTAAATAAGCGCACCAGGACTCTTCTGGCACAGTACATCACCAAGTGCTTTGCACGGCCAGGCATATTTCCCAAGCTAACACATAGCTAGATCCATCTTTTAAAGACAAGCTTTTTTTCTGGATGCTCACAACATCCCCAGCTCCTCCCTGGAGGAGGAGGAACATGCTTGCCTTTCCCTCCAGCTACCCAGCACAGAGACCTGTCACATCCCCTCCGGAGGCCACAGCTCCCGGCTTCGCAGGAGTGGGGTCAGCAGGCAGCTAGGTCCCTGCCTCTACAGCCATCGCCCTGGCACCCCTGCCTCTGCACGGGCAGGGTGCTGGCTCCGGAGAGGAGCTTGACACCCCACTGCTCATCCCTGCGCCTGTGGGAAGCCTGGCATTGAGCAGAAACCACTGTGACAGAGTAGCTTGTATGAAGTTTTTTAAACACCAAGAGCTCTGAATGGGTATCTCTTAATCTAAATTAATTTTGTTAAACCAATTGTAAATTCCATTATAGCTAAAGTCTATTAGCACATGCCAATTTTCCATCTCAAATTAGCCAAGAGGCTAGGGACTGGCTTAGAAACCTCTCGTGCTGCAGCATATCTCTGTGGTATGCACCACAGTAGGTACAGGTATAACAGATATAAGGCTGCCATTCAGGGCGACACTAGTGGATTATTCAAAAACTAAATGGAGGAAAAAGCCGTTAATACAATGAAAACTGTGTGCGTGAACCACCATCACTCAGTGGGGCTCTCAGCACTGAAAATCATTCTGGGGCAGCACAGGACCAAATGAAACAGTTGACTATTGACTGCTTTGGAGATGATTAGTGCCTGTGTGTATCTGTAGGGAACATGGCTTTGTTTTCTTTCACAAGAGAATAATAGCTTCTATCAGCACACATCACTCTGTATTAGGTGTTTAAAACCTTTGAGGAAAGGAAAATCAGATTTTAGTCAGGTAAAATTAAACTTTATTTCTCTGCTTTTCCTTCTTTTTTTCCATTTAAAATATTCACAAAAGGAATTTTTTAAAAAGTTACTCATTACTGAGACTACTTAGAATTTTCCTTCTGTATCATTAATAAACTGATAAACTATTTCTTTCAGCTACTTGATATTCAAACTTCAACACTACAACAGTACAACTATTTTCCCTAATGCTTTAATACAGATTCAAATTGTAAAAAATACAGCTGAACACACAATCTGAAAAATGGTTATGGTCAGTAGTCTGCTCAAAAGGTTTGAATCTTCATATCTGTATGCCAGTTAAGTGCAAAGTTGTGACCAGGCAAATGAAAATAATAATTTGATTTTCAAGTATTTATGGAAAAAAATATCTTCCATTTATCTCTCAAACACTGATGCTGAGTGTTTAAAGATGACATGAAACCTTATTTTTTGCTGAAATAAGAGAAGGAATATTCAACGTATAATTAGTGTACTGTAGTCACTGCCCATGACAAACCAAGAGAATTGAAAGAAAATTATTCCAATTTTCTTTGCAAGAAAAATCTCCAATGCAATTTTTTTTGTCCACCTGATCATTCCTAAATCACATCTACTTCATGCACACAAGTGTAGAGAAGAAAAACATGCACATGTTAGACTCCAATATACAAGACATTGAGTGGAAATGCCACCTGACTTTCACTCTACCTGGAATCAGGAGAAAAAAAAAGGCCACCCTTAAGTTTTATTACCTGCTTTGAAATTCAAAGCAGGCATCAATATCAGCCCCACAAATGCTGAGATATGTAATATTTACACAGAAAAACTTCCCATGGCACTTGGAGAGGAAATGGAAACCAAAGTTTTAATTGTCTTATCCAAGAATTACTGCAAAATATAATTTATCAGCCAAATGAAAAGTGGAAGAAGGCAGTAAATAGTTGTGATTGTTCTCTGGATTTGCAGAAATCAGTAGCAAAACTCCCATTGATTCAAGCACCCATAATTTCACTAGGAAGGAAGGGAATGTAGAGTTGGAGGAGGAGCTTTCTCCTTTTGAATTTTTGCTAGATAATTAGTTAAGCTTCAATAATTTTCAATACAGGTCATAATTGCTTGAAAGTGCTATACTCACGTGATCAGTGTCTTTTGCAGACAATGTTGCACCACAGGGAATAGCCAACATAATTATATGGCACGGTTTGGCTCGAATTAATAGTTCTGAGAGTTCAGGTTAAGACAGATTAGATTTCAAAGTTGTCTAAATCAGGTGACTAGAAATGCCTCCTTCTGTCTTAGCTTTTTGTAAAAAATAACCCACAAAATTATTTTTGCTCATACAGGACTGCGGACTTTCCAGCACTGCTTGGAGTTAAGCACTCTCTGATTAACAGTGCTACGAGACGTTTCAATGTGAGTAGCAATGGCTGGAGGAGTTCTCGCATGAGTATCCTTTACCCTACAGAAGTTCTCTCCACTTGACTGCACCCGCTGGAGTAGCTGAAACAATACTTTTTATCATAGCCAAGAGAAGTAAAGCTGGCAGCTAGAACCGATATCATGTGATACTTCCTATCCTGGGAGCCTGTTTCCAGGACTTCAGTGACTGCCAGATGTCAGCCACTGAGTTAGAGAGCTCCCGCATAGCAGTCCTGCCTCTGGCTGAATTTTTTGGTGGAAGTTTTAATCAAAAGAGTTCAGGGTTTTTCCAAACTGAGATTACAGAAAATTACAGTCTTCCCAAGAACTCTTGTTGAGAATCTCTAGGACTTTCTTTGGAACATAGACTTGAAATTTGGTTTTAGTGAATAGTCTGGCCACAGGCATAGGCTTTTGTTATTGCACAGAAGTGAGGATACTGTCTCCTCTGTTCTTATAACTTGCTTTAATGATGAGCTGGAAAAAGCTGAATTTGAGCTTGGAGTGATAAGAAAGGCAAGGAGGATTACAGGAACAGAATAAAAGCAAGTGGGTGAAGGTCGCAGAGTGGGGCCAAACAGCCAAAGAAGAAAAGGGCCTATATGCCCAGAATGGAAAGAAGCAAACAGGAGATAAAGGACAGAAGTTCAAGGTGAAAGCTTCTGTAACTACTAGAAAACTCCAAATTATAGGACTTAGAGCTGATTCTAGGTTTCCCTATCAATGAGACAACTGTTTCACGCATTAATAAGCATCCTGGTTTAAAAGCTGTTCAACAAGAGGTAGCAACATACTACCAGTATCATTTACTCCATAAACTCTAGAGATGAAGGTCTGTGCTGCAAGTGTTGGTAGCATCAAAGTTTAACCACGATGATGACTTAATCGGAATATCAGTACCTCTCCAAAGGATAATTTAACAAAAAAACCAGAAATCCATGCATTCCCTCTGCATGTATGTGTTCCTATTTGAAAGGACAGGAATATAGCAAAAAAAGCAATTTTTAGAAGTTGGGAAATAAGGGATTAAATTTTGACCATGCAACCTTGTTTTGGCACAACAGGCTCCTGAGGTGTATTGCTGACACAGAGGATGGGAACACTAAGCCCAGCATCTGGATCGAGTCTACTCTTCTCAGATCTTCCACTTTACTTTTCCCACACTACTAACACTGCTGACACAACTCCTCAGTCACCTTTCCCTGAACTGAAGGCTCTTAGCAGTGTAGTTTACCACAGAAATCAGGGACCTTTCTGTAGGGTTTTTTTGTCTTCCGATTGTGGGTTTAATGTTATTAGTTCAAACTTGGGGCATTGTTCAAATCCACAAAGCCATTTCCTAACAGATTTTCTCCATTCCCTACTGTCCTTTGAGGTACCTAGTTGTCTACATCTTTATTGTTAAAATCTCCACATCACTGACGCATCTGCTGCTGGATATGCACTACGTGCTTCTCCTTCTCTCCAAGCAAAACCGTTAACTGAATTTAAGCTGTGAAGTTATCCAGTGCAGGGTAGTTTTGTGAGCTTTTTGCAACATGAAAATGTTGCTTATAACTGTTTTCCTTATATTATCCTAATAATTATCCTAATAGGCTTATTTCTAGCAATAAATTAAGTCCAGTGAAAACATACAATACATGCATTACTAGAGAGATCTTAATTAACTTTCAGATGATTAAACCCCTTTCAGATGATTAACTCAGTTTGGAGATTTATATGGACAGTGTATCAAAATATGCCAGAAGGTAACAAAAACATTATGAATATTCATTCCTAAATGGTCCACCACAAATCACTAGAGAGCCCAGGAGACATCCCACAGTTAGTCATCTGTGGGATTTTTATTATCAAGCTTGCTGAAAATATCCCTTTTAGACAATACTAAAACCCCAGCCTTTTATGGGGGAAAAATGATATTGTTATTCATACCAGTTTCTAGTTCCTTATACTGAAGTTGTTCTTATCTTAAAAATGTACCTTTTGCTTAATTTATTAAATCTAATTCAGTTCTGATGTCATCCCTCACCCCACTAGCACAGTGTAATCGGCGACTCTCATTTTTATATACAGATATTGTAGCAGATGGTACACTCAGGATCTCTGTACTAGCAGGAAATATTTCATTAAACATTTTTTAAAAGAAAAAGTGTGATTTCAGTCAAAACAACCTGGCATAATAAATCTTATTCTTGAGTGGGAAGTTGATCCATGGGACACATTTATGTCACCAATTCTATTTCAATATCTTGACAGCAATTTGTTTTAAACTCTTCTCTGAAATAAACTTAAAGTGAGTATTTCCCCAAGATATACATCTTCTCTATAAGATAGTGAGCACATGAAAATATATTAATTTCTATTTAGGATTCACAACACAAGCTAATGAAATTCAGTCCAATAATAGGGTCACTAAAGTTAGGCAATCTCCTTTCCCACAGCCTCTGTGTCTACTCAAGGCACAGTTCTGTTATGTCTGACTTAGGCACATAAAGAGAATAGAGAAAATACAAGAATAAGACTGGTCAAGTCAGGTTTCAGTTGCCTCTACTGCTACAATTAATTTTTACAGTGTCCCCCCCCCCTTTTTTTAAAGTTTTTTTATTAACTACATCACTAATACATACAAGCACTAAAATCATTTAAGTTCTCATGCGGTTCTCCACCTAAAGAGTGATACATTTCTAGATCTGATGAACTAAAAACATCACCCCAAACTAAACTCTTTTCAGACAAGTGTGAAAGTAAATATTTGTGTTACCAGTGAAAAACAATGAGATGCAAGCTCTCTACAGCACAAAAAAGTTACTATGAGAGTCAGCCAGAGCAGAACTCAACTGCAGATCTTCCAATCCTACTGAAGCAAGGTATACCAACAATATCAGCAAACAACCAGAGCTGTTTCATAACATTAGTTAATAAGAAAACTGAACCTATGAACGGTTTTGCTTTTCAGAAGCAGCCTAGTCTAAGTTAATATCAGGTAGATGAGAAGCTAGATGTACAAGCATTTCCTTTGATCAGAAACAACCTAGCTGACATATGAGATCTTTCTAGCGATGACCATGTTATTTTTAATCTCCCTAATCTCTAAATTAAAACAACAACAAAACAACAAAAAAACCCACCACCAACAAAAACCCACACACACAAAACAAAAAAAAACCCCAAACCCAACAAAACCACTCTCAAAATAAACTCCATGTCATTATAAGTACCACATGTCAAATTGCTGCCCCAGGAGTATTTCAGCAACTATTGAGTAACAGCATACTACCAAACTGTAGTTTGGCAACTAGAGAGACATGGTTATCCAAAAGTTAATTAGCTATCACTATGTGGCTATGCTGGTCTTTGCCTCTCAGAAGTGCTCCTTACCAGCAGATTGCCAGGTACTGTGGGAAGTTCATTCTTCACTTCCATCAAGCCCTCTTCTTCTGACAAGTAGAGGACAATTCCAGCATTGCGTATATGAGCATTATATTGTCTTAACTTCATTCGAAGCAGATTTTTCTTTTTGTTTTAATATTATTTCCACTGCTATCTCCCTCTGAGGATCTATTTGAATAGGAAAACTGATCAGAAGCCCATATGCCAGGGTTTAACAGCTAAATGGAGTGAGAAAATCTTCAATTAGCTGAAAATGGTTTCAGCCAGGCAGGCTGTGAAACATCAGTCTACTGACCAAAAAGCTGCAAAAGCTAAATTAGCAGTCATTATATTTTCTAATTATTAAACTCTAGCTGAACATCAAATATTTACTACCATTAATTGAAAAAAACCCAACACCAATACAGCCAATTATTAAAAAATTAGAATTGTTTTGGATAGTACAAGCACCAGACTTGTTGAGATAGTGGGAATGAATCACCGTACTAAATCAAACAAACTGGCCAGCTTCCAACATCAAATAACTGCTTGCTTTTGGGGTATATTAAAAGAAATACTCTTATTCTCAGTGATAGTTACAAGCCAGTTTCACAGGCAGTCTTTGCAAAGTTACTTTGACATTATTAGAAAAAAGAGAACAGAGTAGGGAATTTTAAATACCTTTAGATGAACAATTAACTGATAGTTTTTTCCAAAACACAAATAATCCTCCCTAATATGGTTTATTACTATTTCTATTGCAGTAGTGTTTTGAGATTTAATCATGGCACAGATACCCTTTTTGCTAGATGCTGTACATGGAACAAAAAGATAACCCTTGTCTTGAAGAACTTACAGGCAAAGACATGGTTATTTGCTAGACAGTGCATTTTAGATCATAATTACCTCATTTGTTCCAACCCTGGTCATCTCTCATCTTTCTTAATGGAATCAAGTTATTGACATTACAGTTGCTGGCTACAGAGTATGGGTTTATATGAGACCATATGCACAGTTAGCATGAGACGGCTGCAAAGTTATTGTTGAATTCCTTATTTAGGAAGCATACAATTTGTTTGGCTTTGATATACTAAGCAGTAACTGACAAGTCAGGTATTCTTCTCTGAAAATATTTAATCAGACAAAGCTAATTCAGCTTTGCTCTCCATGAGCATCTGTGCATTAAGCCATCTGCTTTTATGGGGGAACAGGAGAGGAAAAAAAAGCAGGTCAGTTGTCAGTAGAAAGAAGTTAAATAAAACTCAATTTGATTAAGTAGAATGCCAAAATAAATGTTAATTAAGACATAAGTAAGTTAAAATCATTGCCTACTGTCACTTCTGAGACATTATGGCTTATCATTTATGAGCACCATATCTATGCAAGAGTACCCTCAATCCCTGCCAGCAGTAGCTGCAAATTGTAGTTTTTATTATTGCCTCATGGGCTTCTAAAACTTGTCCTCAGCAAAGCAGCAGACTTTTAACAACATTATGTCTCATCATATTACTTAACCCCAGTCAAAGATTAATTTGTCCTGTCCTGTTTATCATTGCAGAAGATATAAGTTTGGCCTTTTAATCCCCCCTCTCTTTTGTTCTCTGTACCAGATTCTGGAAGCAAATATCATTGATTTCTTCAACATAAATTGAAAGACCTTTGTTTCCACCACAGTCAAGAGGAGTGTTACAGACAGTTTCACAGAAGTCGGAATTTCCTTGTGAGATTTAAATATGACCAGTTTTCGGTTATTTATTCCCTAAATACTTTACAGTGGAAGATAAAACATGTTTCAACCAATCTTAGTTAAAGAGAGCACATATTTCAAAAGCTGCTGTCCTCTCTCAGGATATTTTTACTTCACCAAGGAAATTCTCCTTTTTGTCAGTACAGAAAATATTACTCACCACTGTTCATCTTCCTCTGTTTTACTCTATTCTTCATCAAATCATACTCTCAAATGGAAGTATCTGTACTGGCACCCTCCTGAGTAATCCTTCACCTCTTGTCCTTAAAATTCGCTACCCTTGCACTTAACTGTGGAGAAGAATAAGGTTACAGCAACCTACGTTTTATATGGTAACAGTTAAAAAAAAAAAAAGGCAAAATCCACAATGACAGTCTACACTGCTGGATTTCTAAGTCAGTTTCTGTAAGGAAAAACCTGCTCTTTTATTGGCTTTGCAAAAAGAATTAGCATGCAATGGAGCGTCATCATCTTTGCCAAGCAAATAGCTTGTAGATATGTATTAAACACTCCTAAGTCTCTTCTATCCCATTTACTCTCCACCTGTCTCTCAAACTAAGCATCCCATCCAGGCTGAAGCACAAATACCACACTGAGTAACCCAGAATACAAATCTGTGTATTTTAAACATACAATTTCTTGCCCTGCCTTTCCCAGTGTTTGCATGAAAAGTACAAAGATAGTCAACATATGGTTAAACATACAGCCAGTCAAACAGAACAGCATTCCGCTTAACAAATCAATGGTATTTACATGTTTTCTCCAAGTTGTTCTCCTTTTAGAGGGTGAGCCATATGGACAAAGCAGAGGTTGACTGGCTCTCAATAAAAGTAACAATACGTATTCTGATGTACATATCATTGTGTGTGTGTGTATATATATATATATACGCACTGCAGCATGCCAGATGACTTTAAGAGCAGCAAAATGCAATGTTCAATACCCAATGTGGTGTTGATCTTTTGAATTGGAAGTGGGTTTTGAATCTCAGTGACCTATCATAGATATATTCACAAACATAGCTGATGTATTTGCTGCTTGTACAACAAACATTCTACGTGAACCACAGAAGTCAGAATAACAGCAATGGGACTGTTCATAAAATAGTTCATCCTTTACAGAAATTTTACTGTGGGCTAATGACCCCCCCAACACACACTACCTTTTTCACATATTTTCATATTGCAAAATACATCTGAACAGCTAAGTTTTTAGAAGTTCTTACTGAAACACACTTCACAGGACTTGCAGTCATTCAAAGTAATGAAAAAACAACACTGCATGAAGTAGCAACAGAGCATGGTTTTCCTCCTGCTGTCTAAGGACTCTTCTGTAACTTGGGTTTTGCAGACAGAGCTGACCACACCACTGACTCCCAATTTTCGGGGCTCCATTCCTGCACCAGCTGGACCAGGACAATGGGGCGCAAAGTGTTCTCCTCCTCCCCACCAACTCGTGGGGGTATTTTTCCAGTATTGAAATTAATGGACTTAATTAATGGAGAGCTCCATTACCAGCACTCCTTCTCGCCTTTGTTATTGTCTACTCACTAGACAATAGATGCTACGCTTTCAACAACACAGTTAAAAAAAAGTGATTAAAAAAAAAAAAGGCATACCAAACACCACCCAAAACTGCTGCTATTTATGACAGATTCCTTGCTTTACTCTAGCTTTACATTAATGTGTCAGGGAACCTGAGGAGAACCAGTCGGCCCTGCCAGGCCCCATCAGGGCCTCCCCCCGCCCTGCCCAAGGCCCAGGGCCCCATTTCAGCCCCCAGGGCCATCAGTCCCTGCCCCAGTGATACCTCAGCAAGCCTGGTCTTCAGCTCGCCCTGCCCAGGCCAGGGCAGCCATGGGTCCCACTGAGCCAGGCCCTCCAACAGGCCAACGTCCCAGCCTGGCCTTGGCCCAGCCCTGTCGGAGGTGGAGGTACGCGATGCCCTGGTCTGAAGCAGTGGGACAGGCCCTGGCTGCCAGCCCAGGGTGTTCCCGCTGCCGCCAGCCCCCCCGGGGAGCCCCCGGCCCCTGCGATGCCCTGAGGTGCTGCTCCAGATGACACCTGAGGTGCTGCTCCAGATGATACCGACGGCTTTTCACAGGAACCCCCACACTGGCGTGCACGCCAAGCACACGAGCAAGACATCGATCGATGTTTCCACCTCAGGATCACAAGTTAAAGAAACCAGCACCTCACTTGCATATGCAAATCCATATCAGTCAAATCTATAGCAAAAATTACATATTTAGGACAACATCTCTGTCAGGAACATCTTTCTTTTTCTTACTCTGAGACACAAAAGATCACCAAAGGAATATTCTTGCCACTTGTTTACCCACACTGTAAGACCGCTAACTAATTTTAGTGTTACTTTGCATTTTCCTTTTAACCCTCAGATCCCCCTCCTTCCTTATCAGCAAAGAGGTGAAGATAAAAGAAAGCAAAAAATCCTTGGTTAGTTATTTTAATACCTAAACTGCAGAATGCTTAATTATTTTCAAAACTGTTTTATCATAATCATGTCATTCCTACCAAGTTTTCAAAATTAAAGCATTCTCATAAAAATATGAAGTTTTCAGGTTTTGAGCTATTTGTGGTATCAACTTTTCTATGCTTTTTTGATCAAGAATTAGATAAAATGAATGACGTCCATTTTCTGTTAGAGAAGTGACGGGTCTTGACCCACATACTTTCTATCAAAGCTTTTAAATAGCTAGGTTTCTCAGGAATACAGTTACAGGTTATTATTGTTATTGCTATTTCTGGGACATATCTTCCTACCACAGCAATATTTATTAATCATTAACATGCTATTTTTCCAAATCTTGTAAGAACATCTCTTATGGACATAAGCATAAATGTATTTCCTGCATTGACAATGTTGCAGAAATGACCTTTTGATTGCAATAGTCAATTTTTCAGCTTTTACCGTAATAAAATTAAAATTTAATCAGAACTTCAAGATAGAAAACAACCCTGTCAAGAACTTGTTCTCCAGAAGTCTCATTAATAAGCAACAGAATACCATACCTCTGACAATCACGGGGGTGGGGGTTGCTTTAAAAAAAGACAACTTTACTTAGTTATTTTTAAAATCCTTTGTTGCGGCAAATAATGAGAATTATATTGATCCTTTTACTTGTCTTGTAGATGAAGGTGTCTTTGATCATATAAGTATCATGAATTCCTGTGGCAATATTTAAATATTCCCTTTCCTATCCCTGGTCCCAAAGTACAAACAGGTGCTATAGGGGAATAGAGTGATGGTAAGACAAGGAACGTACAAAACCAAGTCAGTGCTTAAAAAGAAATGAAAGGATTTTTGCAAATCAGTCACATGAATATTTATACTCATAACAGACAGTACCGTCATTTTCCAACTACCATGTAGGTAGAACAGCAGTTCACATCAAATTTCTGAATGAAAATGCACACCGTACAACTTCTCTGGTTTCTCTTTCTATATGGCCAATAGAACACCTGTGGAAAATTGCTCATTGAAGTTAATTAGCCTTCAGTTATCACCAGTTATATCTCCAGCTGTTCTGTTTCACCCTAGACTTCTTAATGTATTCATCTGGCATATTCAGATCTGTTTCCTCCATACACATATGTTCATAACAAGAAGAAGGAAGAAACCCTGTTTCTGGGGAATTAATCCCTCATCTGTCAGATCCTGATTGCATCTTCATCGAGTTGCAATCGAGTGCTAGTAAGCATGCAATTTAGAGTAATTATATTTCTACATGCAATCAAGCCAGCTCTTTACTTAGTTGTTTAGGGATATATATTCCAATAAAACTCATGAAAATGAATCTGTATCATTTGGGGAACCTAAGGTATACATTCGTACTATTGCTTTTACAATGAAGGTCTGATAAACCCTGATATTCTCCAAGGCTGCAAAATTAAGTTCTTAAGTAAAAGACTAAGAGCTCGCTAGTCTGTAACACAGACATATTAATAAAGTGAATACTACTCATGACCCTTTTGCAGCTATAGAAAAGAAAAAGTAAAACTGTTTTTTTTATATATGGCGTGTAAGGATACACCAGATATTTAAAAAAAATCAGACAAGAAAATGAAGTAGTTCTCTCACTTCATTAAATATATCCAAATAACATTAATTTCCTTAAATAGAGTAATTATTCCAACTTGTTTTGTGCATAGAATTTTAACTTTTTCCTTATTGATCTTGAATATTGAAAAATTTAATAATATTTTCCAAGGCAATTAATTACATAAGCCACTTGTTTCTGACCCTTAATTGGATGGCAATTTAATCATTCCTTCAAGTGCAAATCCAGAATTAGAGTTTGTGAAACACTACTTATTTGCATGATTAAAATTAACTTTCTGTGACTTTCCAAACAAAACTCTACGGCTCAGATGTCACCCAAAATTGAACATAAGAGCAGCATGATGAGAGGAACCGTATGTAAATTGTATGAATACTACTGCATTTGTCAGTAGTTGCACCCACTCCTCCAAAGGATATCCCCACACAGCCCTTCCCCCCCTCATGCTCCATGCACAGCATCATTGCCAGTAGCTCTGGTATTACTTTTTGCTGAAAGAAGGGGAAGGTCATCCCCTTATACCACTGGATTCCCGCAGCATCCTTCTGGCCAAACTGGCAACATACAGACTGGATGCGTGGTCTGCAAGACGGGTAGGAAATTGGCTCACAGACCACACTCAGAGGATGGCGTTCAATGGTTTTTATTTAGGCTGGCAGCCTGTCACATGTGGGATTTGATCCCCCCCATGGTCAATACTGGGCCGCACGCTGTTCAACATCTTATTAAATGATCTGGACAATGGGATGGAAAGCACCCTCACCATGTTTGCCAATGACACTAAACTGGCTGGTGGGATGGACATGTCAGAAGGGCGAGCCATCTTACAGACAGACCTGGACAGGCTGGAAGAGTGGGCTGGAGAGAACTGTGCGATGTTTAACAAAGACAAGTGCAAGGTCCACTGGGACAACATAACCAAATAGCCCAGTACAGGCTAGAATCTGTGTGGCTGGGATGCAGCCTTGCTGAAGGGGACCTGTGGATCCTGGTGGACAACAAGCTGAACATGAGCCAGCAGTGTGCCATTGCTGCAACAAAGGCAAATCGGATCCTGGTCTGGATCTGCAGGTGCATGATAAGCAGAGATAGAAACATGATCATCCCACTCTAACCAGCGCTTGTCAGGCTGCACCTGGAGTACTGTGTTCAGTTCTGGTCCCCACAATTCAAGGAAGACACAGACAGACTGGAGTCCAAAGGCAGGCCACAAAGATGATCAAAGGGCTGGAGAACCTGCCCTGTGAGAAAAGACTGAAGGAGTTAGATCTTTTCTCCCTGGAGAAGAGAAGACTCAGGCGGCACCTCATCACAGTATTCTAGTACTTAAAGGACAGCTACAAAGAGGATGGAGGCTCTCTCTTCACAGGGAGCCAGCCACATAGCGAGGACAAGGGGCAATGGGCACAAGCTGCATCGGGAGAGGTTTCATCTTGGCATAAGAAAGACATTTTTTACAGCAAGGACAATCAATCACTAGAATAACTTCCTCATACTTGTGGCAGAGTCCCCATTACTGGAGGATTTCAAGACATGATTGGACAGGTTGCTAAATAATGCCATCTAGGCTCCCTTTTGTACAAAAGGCTGGACCAGATGATCTTTCAAGGTCACTTCCAACCTGGGCAGTTCTATGAATATTTGCATAATTCATTTTAAGTTCTCAGAATTCTAGAAGTGGGTATTTTTGTTCTTTTATTGTCACCAGGTGCTAAACTAGCAAACAAGTCCTGGTATGACCATCCTTTCTGAGTCAAATCTCTGCTTGACCCCAAACTCTGCCAAGGTTGGAATTTTGTCTGAGTAATAAATAGAGATTTAGGCTGAGATTAATATATGCCTATATTAGGGGTATAGCTGAGGTACTCAGCATAGACACCCCTTCTCACTACATGTTTCCTACAGGTAATGGACAGCTCTAAAGTGCCACCTGAAAGTGTAGTCTTTCCATTGACTACAAAGGAAGTGAAGGACAGCTCGGGCTCTTAGCTCACTTGCTTATCCAATATATCTAGCTTAAATGGGTATATAAATGTCTTAGTCAACAATGAGTAATTGGCAGTTAAGATTAGTTGTATCCATGATTTCCTCCTGGTTGTGATAAAAGAAATACTAGTTTTCAAGAGACCGTTTTATGAAACTGTAGGTTTTAGCCACCTAGGTAGTTACTTGCAAACTCCCACTCTGCAGTCTTAGCTGGGTTTTGTTAATACAAATGAATTGCTAATATATTTTTGCAACTGTTACTTAGAATTTCTTTCCTGTTGAAGAACTAAAATACATTTCTATAGCTATGCAAGACTGTCAAATGCATGTTTACCAATTCAAAACATGCAATACTTGACTAACTTGTAGGTGGTACTTACGTTTCTAATGTGCCTAACTAAGCCTTTCTTCCCCCTTCTTAGCTGACCGTGTACAAAACTTAACAAGCAGTTCAGTTTTCCAGCATTGGTAGTGTAATAATTATCAGAAGTAGCCTTCTGGGGTCTGCACATAAGACCAGTCATATTGGGTGTCACCTTGGTGGCTCTCCTGCCAACAACCGTTAGAAAGAGCCTGCCATCTGGTTTGTGGGAGCTTGGCACCCACATAGCTTTTGTGTGACTGTGACTCCTGTCCTCTTTTCTCAGGGTATCATTTCTCTGCAAAGTGCAGGGAAGTTGCAAGAAACTTACCTGGCCAAGTCTCCTAAAAGTTGCAGAGGAGGATGGGTAGCTGCTCCACAAAGGTAGAGGAAGGGAAAGGAAGTAACAGACCGCCTCCCCCCACCCACCTCCCCCCCACCTTTCCAAAAGAAGCTGAAAGAAGCAGCGAAGGTGAAAAGTTGTGATATAGACCAGAGGATATGCTCATTTTCTTCCCTTGTTGCCTTCTGTTGGGTGGGAATTGCTCTTTGTCCACCTGAGAGGGTTCAGAAAAGAAATTAAAGGCTTATTTGTAACTTTTCTGCCCATGGGTGGAAGGTGGCAAGACAGACATTTTTCTCCATTTGCCTTTACACCCCATGAGAGTTGGAGTCTTGCAGGTGTCTCTGCAGCTAAGGAGAATGTTGAAGAAGGTGTGAGAGACTGAAAGAGTTAATGTCTCAAACATTGTGGTGGGGTAAGTTCTGCATAACAACGAATGCTGCATAGCAAGGAACCCACAGGACATTAGCAACAGGACAGAGGGAGTGCAGGAGAGTGCGCAGTTACCTGTTCTGATACGCTGAGTGAGGCAGCTCACCATGCAGGGTCAAAGATCAAATTATGGTCATGTTTGCAGGGAAGGGGAAGTTACTCCCCAAACGACCCACAAGCCCACTGACCCATTTCCCAAAGGTTCTGGAAGCACAAACCATGCATGACACCTAATTAGCCTAACGAGTTCCAGTGCCTGCCTGAAGGAGGGGCAAGGATGACAAAAGGACACAAACTGAAGTCCCACATGCGTGTGCCCCCCAGAACTGGACCCTTAGGCTGGCAGGACCAACGCTGGACCAGGACTAGTGAAATCTTTCTCTTTTTCCTCTTTCTCTTTCTGCCTTGCTCTCTTTTTCTCTTTTCTTTTCCATAATCCCTACACCTCATCCCTTTAGACAGAAAATCATTGACCAAGTCTGGGACTAGGAGTGGATCCAGCCACTCCTGGGCTCCTCTCTGAGAAAGAGTCTAGAAAGCAAGGGGGTCTGCTCTGAACCTCATGACCCAACAGGAGGGATGTCCGTATTTTCCCCCTTGAATTGATGTATATGGTTACCACGGGTTACACAGTTTATTGAGGTAGTTTTATGCCAATTCCTATTGTGAGAAACCCTGCCACCTACTGTTACACCTTCCAAGTTCAGTTTGCTTCTGTCATAAATAAAATGTTTGACTGATCATTTGTGTTGTTTCACCTTAATTTAGCCCGAGGTAATTCCAAACTCACCACAACTGCCTGGACTGTCCAGCCCAGGTCGTGACAGATGGATACTGTTACATTCCCAAAGGAAAGAAGAAACCTGCAGACACCATAATACAGAACATGTAACTTTGCCTAAATGTAGAAAGTGTTTATATTAAGGCAGAGTTGCAAGAGGTAGCAATGACAAGGAAGGGCAGTGCATGTGATTCAGGTTAGTTGAGGGCAACCTCAAGGTATTAGTGGACATCAGAATTGCTGGAAGTGAGCACGAGCAAAATCCTCTGGTTCTACCCATGACCTGAGCACATCAAAGACAGCTACCCTTTCACAATGGATAACTAAATAATTCAGTAACATAGTACCAGTCAGTGATTTTTAGATGTGTCTGGCATGAATATTGGTCATATCAATCTAAGAAAAGTTTCCCTGTGTTTTATGTGAATATATTAGAAGTTTATTCAGCCTCCTTTGGATTGCTTCATGCTAAACAAATCATATTGAACTAACATTGACACATTAAGTTATGGAGTAGGAGTGTGTAGTAATGGGCAATCTAGATTCCCCAGAATTAAGGACCAAAAATCATTACCAGTATTAAATGATACACGTGCACAGAAAGCCAAATAATTGTGCCTGTTAGTGGAGGAGAGAAGTCTGGTAGTGATATGTATTCATTCATTGTAATCAAACCAGCATTAATATATTCCAAAGTAAAAGGATTAGACATCTCATCAGAGAACTCTGCCATTCAATCATATGAATCCTATCTGGCTTACAGAAATTAAAATTCCTAACAAAAACTGTGTGAACATTTCCTTGTTTAATTAAAATTATACACACAATTCTGTGCTCCAAGCTACCAGTGTGAGTGGTATGCCTTACACGAACATTATAAAACTGAAGAAAGAAAACTAAATTCTTAAGCTAACAGCAAATGACCTAGTTGTCGTAGGTCAGATCCTGATCTCACTGGCTGAATATCCCTTCTGACATATGTGCAGATACAGAGATCAATGAAAATGTTAGTTAATGTTTATTTTTAAAAGATTGTTGAAGATCAAAAGATGAGCATATCACATTAAAACTATATCACATTTTTCTTGAAATAACTAGATACTAAATAGGTTATATTAAATATTACATTATTTCCAATATTATATATTTTTATCACTGTATTTTAAACTGGCGTATGTTTAATTTATAGTTAATATATTTAATATAAAACATGTTAAACAATCAAATTCAGAACCACTAAGTACTTAGAAGACAACAAAAATATTATTATCCTGATAGACGCTACCTTTTAATTTCTTCTTTAATAGGTAGCTGGCTTAAGTGGATAAGAAGAAAGCAAGAGCTGTAATATGATTCGGCTTTAGTTAAGTTTCAGTTACTGGGCTGTGTTCTGGGGACCCACAATGTTTGACTACTACGGGACTTGTGTGCCATACTAAGCACATAGCTTCAGAAGGCATTTTAAACCATGGACTAGCAATGGGTGCTGAACCTTGAAGGCCCCTAAATCTAGAGTTAGATTACAAAGTTCCCTGTATTCCTAAACACAGGCTTTCACACAAGATCTGGAATTGCCTTGCTTAAGATTGTAGATGCCAAAGATCCCCTGTCATTCCAAGACAAAGAGGGAGGCTCTCCACCACCTATGAGGTCCCAAGAGCTTCATCTGCTCAGCCCCCTTTGTTTGACCTGGTGGTCCTGCCACCCTGGCCGATGGTTAGAGCAATTCGCTGGGAAATGGGTTCCAGGTGCTCCCAGGCCTGAGGGGGCTGAAGTTGTAGCTCCTCATTCCCAGCAGTAGTTTTCCCTGGCCCCTACATTTTCCATGGGTCGAATCCAAGCTGTGGGGCCAGAGCACTATCAAACTGAGAGCTGTATGGCCACAATACTGTAGCTCAGCCCTTCCCTGTCTAAAGAGGCTGCAGCATGTTCACACTATGACTAACTGGTGTTGAGCAGTACAGGTACTTACACAAAGACCGCACTAGACAGACTAACCTACATTTCTATATTGTCCTATGTTATCTGTATATCACATTCCTGATTAGTGGGCTGCACCAAAGATGTTTTGCAATCCCAGGGCAAGTGAGCAAATTGTAATAAGGAGATATCTTTGAAGAGGTCTAGTGACACACTGTTTGCGGGTTCCTATAGCAGCCATCACTGTGAAACTAGGGAAAAGGCACAGGCATCTCCAGAGCAAGAGTGGAACCAAGAGACCTGGAGCATGTGCTTAGCTTTGCAAAAGACTTTAGGCTTATCACCTAATCTCCCTGTGTTTCTGCCACGCACTATAAAACTGAACAACTGCTTTAGTAACTCTCATAAGTGTGTTGTGAAGAAAAATCCATTTAGAGTTTACAAAGATTCACATATTATGGAAAGGACCACACCAGAAAAGCCTATGAATTAATGACTAAGGACTAGTTCTGCTGATGCTTTTATGTGCTCCTGCCTATACTACCTGTCAAATGTAGTTAGCATCACTAAGGCGCTCTCTGTTGTAATATGACACAGAAATGAGACCTAATGAAATCTGTAGAAAAGAAATAACGTTCCTCTTCGCAGCAGCTGCTCAACCAGAAACCAGGTAAAGTGAACTAATGGACCTTTCTGTTTTTACTTTTGAATTTAAAAATGTAGAATGTTACAGATCACTACCTACTTACACCACTGCACTTCTCATTTGCTAATAGCAACATTTCTCCTCACTGAATCCAGGATTAATTCTTGTAGTTAAGTAAGGAAAATAAAGTGTCTAATTTACTTGTGATATTTAATTAACTTTGCATGAGCTATTTCTGAGCAAAAGGTAAATGCAACTATTGCCAATTTCTGTGTGCTTCTCTAGCATGACCACTCTGAAAAGCCAGAACTGTTTGCTTATCTACTCCTACTTGGTACAATTACATTAAGAAATCGGATTTTTACAAAGGTGATAGTCTGTCATCACATCTCTGTCTTCTGCAGTATTTGCATATGTAAATTCACCTACCCCTACATTTGCTAAATGTGCAGATTTACCCTGAACCTTTACATCAACTATTGTGCTTATTATTTGGTAGGAACCCAGTTGTCACAGATCAAGACACAGAAGCCCCTGTCTCCATCTCATGCCATTAACTGAAAAAATTAAAATGCACTGGGAGCCCCAGTTCTGTCAAAGGACAATTCTTTCTTGAGTAGCTTGTTTGATTTTGAATTCTCTTTAATGCCAAGCTTAGGTGATGGGAAATTCAGGGAAGTGGCTTAGGATAAAATAAAATAAAGCTTCTATTAAATGACAATTAGAATGATGCCTCTGTGATGCCAGCCCCAACAGCCTACCAAATTGGCCAATGAGACAACATGTTCTCAGAAAATGGCAACAGAAAACCTTTGTTTCAGGGAATTCCTGCACTTGCTTTCAAGTTTATTTTTAAAATAACTGCCTCTGGCATCTATCCCACATTAATTAAGGATTTGTTACTCCTGAAAACTGTCACGCTTTAATTCACAGGGAAACTTTCACTTCCGAACTTCCTTGCCAAATTTAATTCCTCCTCAGAAAGACATTTTAATCAGCAAAAAAGGTACTCCTGGTTTTCTTCTGGAAAACAACATACTGACCACTTTTGACATTACAGTTCTTTTTTTCCAAGAATTAATAAATAATCAGTAGTTGCTTTACTGTGTGTTCCATGAATGTTGTAAATTCTAATAGATCAGCATGTTGCTTGCAGTAATCTGCAAAGGCTTCTACTCTTTGGTTCATTAACATCTACATTACACTTGTTTTTAACAAACAGTAATTGCTCGTTAATCCTTTATTAAAAACCTTGCTATAAATTGCAAGCATAGAATGCCAAAGTCAGCTCAGAAACTTGCAAAAGTGTAAGTTAAACAGGTAAGTGGCTGGAGGGCCCTGTAGCTTCGGAAGCCAGATGTTCTCTCCAGTAGGTGACAGGTAAGGAAGTTATTTTCTGGTCATTCATTGTGCCAGCGGTCTTAGTGCAAAAAACTCCACCCCAACCCAGGTCTCTCCTTGATTATCTTAACTCCAGTTCACACCCCCAAGTGCTCTGTACCCCTGAGATCTAACTGTGAAGATCTTTCTTTAACCATTTGTGGTGAGAATGGAAGTTCACCTGAGCCCAGTGCCCCTCTTCAGCTGGTGCTGGACCAGTTTCTGCACCTTTCTTTGCAGCATGAGGAATGCTACGCTGACATCTCTGCACGACCGCTGAATTCCGAAGGGTCAGTGCTGCAGCGTGTGGTGGCAGAAGCCAAGGTGAATCCCCAGTTTTAGCGGTGACAACTGAATATAATGCCGTGTGCCTGTGACTTTTTTGCAAACTGCACGTTGAGGCCACACTAACTATTCCATGATTTGGCTTTAGTTTAGCAATTTTAAATCTTTTGAAATCAGTGGGAAAACTCCTGCTTATTTCTGTAGCAGTAGAATTAGGCCCTATAGCTCACCTACTAGGAAAGAAGTAGATGTGATATGTAATTAGATATGTTTCTCTAGGAAAACAACAAACGGCCCTGAAGAAACAGTATGTGCAGCTGTGCCACTCTGCTCCTGCACTTAAAGGTTAAAATCAGTCCAGCTGTTGCTCAATGAGATGCTTCCATCTTAGAACTTCAATCAGATTTTTCAACTAACTTCAGCCACCAAGTATGCAGAAGTGAATGGTTTGAACTGAAGCCATACTATTATTAAGGAATTGGAATTGGTACAATGTACCAGGAACAGTACAGACCTGTACATAATGAAACCTGAATTTCTTTACTGATCTGCTGCATCATCTCAGGCTGGATCATCTCATTTCAATTCTCTGTATCTGTTTTACCTTCTACACTTTACCTGCTGAGATCTGCAGGCTGTTAGGAACAAGGACCAGCTATGAAACAGCTACGCTGTGCCTTCAAACACAAGAAGATGCCAGCATAGTTCAGTTTTCTCTGAGGCCTCTAAGAGCCATGACATAAATATGTAATAATGATGTGGTCTATATTCGGAATGTAGAATTGCAATTTATTTGGTTTTAGTAACTGTTTAAAAAGTAGATGGATATTTTTAATTAAGTTCAAATAAGGTGATTTTAGCATGTTTTCAGTAGTGGGAAGAGGTTGATTAGGTTGGGAGCTAGTCTTTGTTAGCCAAATGCTGAACTGATTATCTTAACTTGACATATCCTTTCCTGGCATAAGAATAAATAATAATGACGAGCTTTATTTTTAATCACTGAAACTCACACAAACTGTGCAGAGTGAATCTTTACCAGTTCTGCTGCATTTTGTGAAGAAAAGGTTTAAACCAGAGTAACCTCAACCAAGGAACTGGAAATAAGAATAATTATCTTCTTAATTAGTTGTCCTCAAGAGAAAAAAGATTAAAAGACTGGAAGAAAGAGATCAGGGCTGGTATTGACAGTAGTGTTTGAATAGGGAGAGATCTGGGTTTATATTCAGTCCTTAATATGTCATTCAAAATCAAAGTGGGATATGCTGAAGAGTTTGGAAGAGTGTATGTATCCACAAGTCAGTCTCTTATTTTGGGGGTTGTGCTGGCCGCCTGAGAAGAAAGGTGACCTCCAACCTTGACAGAGAGGTGACCTCCACCCTTGAGAGATGACCTACATCCTCTCCTTTGCTAGCAGATGTTTTGCAATCTCCCAGAGTGCAGAGTTATCACTTGAGTTATATGTTACACTTAACTCCTTAAAATCCAAATTTATGCTTTACTCCTTATTTCCGGATATCATTGCCTCAAAAATCCTTCTGATTCAAAGTTGTTTTGCATAAGATTGGGAAGATGAAGGCCAATTACTTCCACTTTGTCAAGCTTGAGTTATTCCAAGGCAGTTTAACAAAAGCTCTTTAAGCAGAAGAAATATCCCAGTTTCACGGAGGAGCACGGCAACGTTTCCCTGCGTCCTTTAGTGTTTAGAGACCTGCCTGTTAGCTACTAACATCTACCGTGGGACATCCAGCCTGCACCAGAGTAACACCCGGCCACGAAAAGCCCTTTCCCCTCCTCCCGCCATGAGTCCTTTAGCGTTTCCTAATTAGTACCCTGGAAAGGACTTGGGCCGTTTTAAATCCAAGGTCAAGGAAAACTCTTAACTGAGAAAATCACACAGCTGCTTTGGGGCTTTTCCTCAGCAGGATCAAGCTGGGCAGAGGGAGAGGTCAGCCCTCGCTGGTCTGGGACCCTCAGCAGGCCTCAGGGCCTCCCTCCCGCTGCCGCCCCCCCAGTAACCCCAGCAACCCGATGGCGGGCCCCAGTGATGCGGTGGAGTTTTGGCAGCTATGCCGAAGGGTTTCCATGGCCACCCGCTCCATGGCCCAGCTCCTGGCGGGAGGCTTTGTGTGGCGGCCCAGCAGGACAGGCAGGGGCGGCAGCTCCCCATGCGCCTGCCTGCCAGCCATCCCACCTCTGTGCCATGGGCTCCCTCGCCACCTGCGCCCCATAACTTCTGCCACTGCACGCACAAAGTTACCTGGTTCTCCCCCCTCTTCTTGGCTTTTTTTTTTTCCCTTTCTTTCCATTCGGCTTAAGAAAAGAAAACATCTTACCTTTCCCAGCATTCCTGATGCAGGCTGCAAGGCTGGTCCCTGGAGCAGCTAAGCCATCCCACAAAGAGTTAAAAAAAACCCCACCCAAACCAAGAAAACAAATCCAATAAAAGACACCATTTTGTGACTGAAGCGAACTCTTTGGAGGTGTCATTGTTCATGTGGACAGCTGGATGCCGGTCCCATCGTCCGCGTGGTGAGAGGACGGGATGCGGAGGGCACTGTCCCCACAGCTGTGACCCTCCAAGCTCCGGCAGCCCCGGATCCGACCGACCACCGGCCTTCGCTCAGGCGGACACACGGGAAGGGTGTTCCACAGCCGGCAGCCGCCACATGCCCCTAGTCAAGGGGACACGCCAAGGACTATTCAGAAACAGGCTGAAAGCCTGATCTTTCGCCCTCTCCTTACTTCCAGGGCTGATACATAATGGATCAAAAGGTGGAGCCAGGCTTCATCTCTATTAATCCCTTAGGGATGGGAAATTGGAGATTACTTTTGAATTGGAAATGGTGCCGACAGTCTTTTGAGGAGTAAATCTATCCTGAGCAAATACGTAGAAAGGGAAAACTTTTTTTCCATCCTGCTAAGGGCCTAGTTTCAAGGAGGTTTCATTCTAGCTGTGCTCCATTCACAAAATTACAGTTTTCAGTGGAATACATTTATCTGAAAGATTTATATGCCAACAAATGTCACATTTGTTTTGTATGTTTCCCTTTCATACAGGGGAAAAAATGTGCCTTGCAATTTCTCCAGCTAGCAGTGCTCCTTCTATACCACTTACTATTTAAGTGCAGGATGAGACCCATGAAAAATAATCCATTTATTCCAACTTTCAACAAACCTGTTCCCTCATTTCTGAGTATACATGCCCCCAGGCTTGCAAACTACTCTTTTTGGATATAGAGATCTGTGCAAAGCAGCTTGCAGGTTCACAGCTCACATTGGAAATCTGCTGCCACAAGGTGAACCAAATGATAAGACTGATGGACCCTAAAATATATTTTCCATTGTCATTGCTATTATTACTGAAGAGTGCTCACAGGAGTGCCATTTGACAAATAAGCAGTAATGCCTGCCCTAAGGAATTTAGACTTAAGCCTTTGCCTGTATAGCAGCTTTCACTCCAGGAACTGAGTCCTTTAAACATTCACAAATTTCCTCTTGTAATCATAAATACATAGACACGGAAATCGAGCCACAGAGAGCTGAAGTCTCTTCCACAAACATTACGAAAAGGTTCTGCAGGGCTGCCTTCAGGAAGCTTCGGTCCTAGACACACAGGTGCTGCTGCTGCTCAGGAAGAACAGTGAGTCCAGCATGTTAGAGGTACGCAGCACAACTCTGCATCGCAACCTGCTGAGATCCCAGGGCATGGGGCAGCAAACACTACCTTTCAAACCCTCTTCAGGCTGGGGAGTCGCACTTTCGTATGGCATTGCCTCCCTGCCAGACTGAAAGGACCTGCAGATCCTGCACACCTCAGCAGCCCTGGACAGCTCTGGTGTTCAGAAACCTTCTGTAAGTGATGTGAAAAGTCACGCTTCTTTGAGAATCATCTTTTTCATGGTCAGAATTTGTGCGTTTGAAATACTTCCCTAGGCAGCATGTATTGGGTTTACATGGCAAGGTTTTAGCAGCAGGGGAGCTGCAAGGGTGGCTTCTGTGAGAAAATGCCAGAAGCTGCCCTCATGTTGGACAAAGCCAGTTGCAGCAGTCTCCAAGATGGAACCACTGCAGGCCAAAGCTGAGCCCATCAGCAATACTCTGATAATATATTTAAGAAAGAATAAAAAGTGCTATGTGAGAGAGGAGTGAGAAAAATGTGAAACAACCCTGTAGACACTCAGATCAGTGAAGAAGGAGGAGGTGCTCCAGGTGCTGGAGCAGATTCCCTTACAGCCCATGGAGAGCCGACGCTGGAGCGGGCTCCTAGCAGGAATTATGGCCCCACAGGGGACCCACGCTGGAGCAGTCTGTTCCTGAAGGACTGCTCCTGAGGAAAAGACCCATGCAGTTGTTGAAGAGCTGCAGCTTCCAAAAGTGGTCTGATGCAGCTCCATTAGCTGCCCCATCATACAATGCAAACAGAACATTGAGCACTACATACATAAATCTATCTGCTCCTGAACTGTGAAAAATATGTGGGTGGAGAAGGAATCATTCTGATTTCTTCATGCCATGCTCAGTAAATTCACTCTCGGTGAGTCCTAGAAGCTTTGGTCAATGTATGTACTCCTGCAGTTCTTTCCTTTTTCTGCGTGTGTGTTCCTGTAGGAAAGCCTTTCCATACAATGCACTCAATGCCATAGGGCAAGCCAAGCATCTTTAAAGCACCAGAACCGTAAGGTTTTTATTTGATTCTTGAGGGGGGCACAAAAGCCTCTGCTAACCTCCCACTGGCATCTCCACACCTACACAAAGCCAGGAGCATGGGCTGCTGTGACAAGCACTTAATCAGTTTTCACTTACTGACTGCCTTCTCCAAACCTGCCTCTGTGCACCAGAGACTCCTTGTATTCTCTCTGGGCCAGAAACGTATGAATTCTCTGAAGGTGGGGCTGCAATTTGCAACTCCGTGGACCTATATCGTGTTAAAACTGCCACTTTCCAAAGTGGTCTTACATTTCCCATGAAATCTCCTCACTTTACCACCTCAGCAAACAAGCAAGATCTGGGAGCTTTCATCTGGGAGCCTTGCTCCTAAAAGAACTTAGTATCAAAGCTCTCTGAACAAGTTTCACAAGTCTAAGTTATAAATAGCATTGCTTGCTGTGATCTTAACAAGTAAAAAGAAAGAACATTATAAACTTTCCCTGAAAGAAAGCAGTGTGTCACTGCAAGCTGTTCCTGAACAGAACAGCACACAGCAACTTCCTCCTGCAGCCCGGTGAGGACATGAAGGTGAGGGTCATGGATATCAGAAGTCCCTGTTAAGAAACACACCGGGATTGTGCAATGACAATATAGACTCATTCTATGTCTGCAGAACACAGGCTTAAAAAGGAGCTCCTGAGACACTGTGACCAGCTCTCAATTGTCACAGAAAACCATGACACCATGAGACTTTTTCCAAAGTATATGAAGTTCAGTCTTAGAACTTGATTGGGTTTTTTGCCCACATGAATCTTAGAAGAAGGCTTCTCTAGAGTCAGACTGCTCTGGCAGTTAAAAATCATCTTATAATTTCCTGCAGTTAATACCCTCTTGCTCTTTTGACAGCATTTTCCCTCAGCTCAGATAGCTCTCCTGTCAGATTTACAGAAAGCAATTGTATCTTGCTGCAGTTCAGGAGGAAGCTGCTTCTCTCCCCTTCTCCTTCTGCTCCACCTCCAGCAGTAAGCACAGATTAGAGACAAAAAAGTCAAGGCCACATCAAGCATCCCATCTTCTTTCCTCCCATAATCATAAGTTCATTACAAACTGTTGGCACATGTATTAGGCAGAAGCGTACTCCACTCACAGATGTACCAGCTTCCCTGAGGGAATGACAGCCATGCCAGGTCAGATGAAATATCACCCCACAGACAAAGTGTTTGCTCGCAAAATAAGGAAGGAAGGCCAGCAACTGACAACTAAATGGTATGGATGATCACAGGGTAGTGCACAGGGTAGTGCTCAAGCCAGTTCCCAAGTGCTGTTAAATTTACTAATACAGTCAGCTTCTGGGACTTAGTGGAAGCTCATGCCTTAAAATGAATCACCTTCCTTAGGTCGTTTCTCTCTATCAATAGAAATGCTTTTTTTACAAGAATTGCAGAGGGTACATTTCCTGCATCATGTCTACTCCAGCTCTCACTACCTTTCTGTAAATCCAGAGCAATGGGGGCATCTACTGCTTACTGCTGATTGCAGCCAAAGGTGTCTGTAAATGGAAGAGAGAAGGTTCCGCTAAAGGGTGGAGTGCAGCCCAGCTAATACATGGATGAGTGGGACTGCAGCAGTGTGTCAGCCATCATCTATGTAAAAGTATCAAAGACTCTTAAGAGAAAGTTAACAGCATCTGACTCTCAGGTCTTTTGCTTGAAAAATGTGAGCCTGTGATCAATAGTTTTGATGGATAGGTTCATTATTTTAACTAACAGAGAAAGTTGCTACAGCCCATGTGAGCAGGTTGATACTTTGAACCTGATTAAGTGAAAAAAAAATTTAAAGTATTATTAAAAATGCTTTGGAATTGGTTGAATTAAAAATGAAGTTTGTGTTATTTTGGTGTCTGTGTAGTACTTTTTCTTTTAGTACTTTGCTTCTAAGAGAATTTAGTGCTTATAAAAGAGAGAGGTTGACAGCCAAGGAAAGATACCTATTCTCGTCATTCACAGACCAGGTACATTGGAAGCATCTGGCTCGTTCTGAGATTCTGAAGATGACTATCCGCTTTGAAGTTTGTCTTTTCTGTCAATGAAGCCAGGGGTTTTTCATTTCTGTCAGTGGTAACCATGAGGCACTTTGAAGTGTTCTTTTTCTGACATTATTAGCAGCACTTTAAATCTACATATTAAAAAAGACACTTTTTTTTGGAAACAGTCTCATGATTCTTTATGAGAACATTCAGTGTGGGTGTATATTTTATTTCTGTGTTTCAGAGTAATGGCCCATTTTACCTGTAAAGTACAGTCTGAAAGATAGATACAGTCTGACAAGTCATTTTGCATCTTACCTGTTGAATTGCAAACACCACTTTAAATCTATGTAAGAGACTAATAAAGGAATTAATTATAACAATTAACAAATGAATAAAAGGAACATTAATATAAAATTATAAATAGAACATATTATCATGTGTTTTTATTCATATATTCCCACATGTTATGAAAATGGAGAGAATGCTGTATGAGTGCACTGATCTAAATTAGACAAAGCAGACAGTCATATTAATGGCTAAACCTAAGGTATCATGGCATCTGAGAATAAGCTAGAAAAACAAATAGAACAAACAAAAGAGAACACAAAGTTCTAAATAATTTTACTAGTTCAAATGTTGCATAGTGCTGAACTTCATGATGATGACTATCAGATCCCTCTGTTTAATCTAAGCCTCTTTATTTAACAGCAGTACATCAGATTACTGCCATGTGTTCAATTTTAACATGGGCTGCTTGAGGACAGGAACACAGAAGTTTATCTCTGCTTCTAATGATATTTGGAAGATCATTGAAATGCATTTTAGCTAAGTCAAAGGGAAAACCATTCATATAAGAACAAATAGTTCACATAAGGGATGAGAGAATGAAAATACAGGAAATTTCATTTCAGAATGTGAAACCCCTTTTTTTACATGAGGGTGGTAAAACACTGGAACTGGCTGCCCAGAGAAGCTGAGGAGTCTCCATCCTTGGAGACAGCCAAAGCCCTGGACATGGCCCTGAGGAATCTGCGGGAGCTGACCCTGCTTTGATCAGGGAGGTTGGACTACACAGTCTCCAGAGGTGCCTTTGAACCGCAGCTTTTCTGTGATTCTCTGAAAAATTCTGTGACTTACTGTCTCACAGTAGGCCCCAATGTGATGCTGTTGCTAATGTAAATGTGGCTGGACACAAATGCAATAAAATACCATGAATGAGTAGTGAAACATGTAGGGCACTGATGAAATAAGTGCCTGAATTCTTAGCTCTATTTTGAAGCCCCACCTAAAAAACCATGTTCCAAACCTGGATGGGATTCAAAAAGAGGTACATGAATGATTAGTCCCCTGAAAAAGCCACCATATTTCATAATCAGAACTCTTTCTGCTTGGTTTACTGACAAGATGGCTCGCTCACAGTCCTACAAGTTTATGCAGCAGGGGTTTCCAGTAGTGGAGAGCTTTATAATATAATACAGAAAAAGAAAGGAAGAGTGAACAGCTGGCTCCGAAAAGCCAGACTAGAAATAAGATGCACTTTTTAACAACAAGAATGACTTCACATTTGAATAAGTTAAACCCTAGGAGAGTGCTATAGTTTGTGTAATGCAGAAGAAGATCTTGAATGATCATTACTGGTCTTAAAATACACTACATCTAACAGCATACACTGACACTGAAAAGGTCTGGACTGTTTCTTTCTTGTCATATCTACCCAAATAGTTGAGAATCATGGCTCTGCTTCATTGGGAAATCTATATTGCAGAAGTAAATTAGACATATTGCATGGTAGCCTATAGATAGATGGTATTTAGATTGTAGGTAGGCTATAGACAGACAGTCTTTGTATCTTTAAAATACCGAGCCTCTGAGGGTACTGCAGGCTCAAAGCAGTGCATGTCTGACTATATGTGTGATCACATTACAGTATGCTCCATTTCAAAAGCTGTGATTGTTATTACCAGATCACATTTGCTTTGTGTTATGACTTACACACAAAATTAGCCCAAGGTTATTACAGGGTGTTGATCTACCTGTGGAGGAGAAAAATGGGATGGCCAGTAATGCCAAGACACGAATAAAAATGGAAGGAGTAGTTCAGGGTATAGGGACCCATATTTAATGGCATATCAGGGTCACTCAAATTCTCTAGATAAGATCAGAGCAGGAAATGAATGCAAGGCTTATGCCCACACAAAGAGGCCATTCTTTGCAGAGATACAAGTACTATACAAAGTGAATGAGCAAAGTTTGCCTCCCACATTTCTTTCATTACTCATACCTAACACCTGCTAGTTAACTAACATCCATCCATTTTTCATACTGGCTTGCTCCAGTTCCACTGAACATTAATGTCGGTAAAGTAATCTCTCACTTCATGTTACCTTGCACAGATAAAAATGGTAGTGCTGCCAAAGCCATGCAACCTGAATTCAGTGGTGCTTATCAACTTTTAAAGCAGAATGTACCCTATTTTCAATCCCTGATGGGAGACAGGGTTGCCATCAAATTAGAGAAAAAGAAAGCAGCTGTCTAACTACAGCCAGCAAAAATGTGTGACTGTGTAGGGCTCAAAAAGAATTGTGCACTGGAAGCAAATAAACCTTCAAACAGGCAGAGTGGCAATTTTCCAGTTTGGGATGTAAGTAGGACACCAGATTTCATTAGCATTGCATTTCCTCATGGAACAGTTACTGTAAATGCAAAATCACGTTTTATGTCTTGCCTGGAAAACATCATATACAGCACCTGAGCACACCTTCACACTGAAATGACCCTTGACAGACCAGTGACTCAGAGGGACTTTGTTCTGGTTAATTATCAGCACCGGTATCTATAGCAAAAGAATATTCTCAAAAATCTCCTGCACAGTTATTGTGCCAGCTTGCAAGAGCTTGGCAAATTGCAGCATGACCACATATGGCTTTGGTCTGGGGACCTAACTGTCTAAATCAACACTACTCTGATGACTTCAGGGAGGCTGCAGTGATTTACACTGCCTGAGAGTATAAACACATCAATCTAGAGGGTCAGAAAATGGATCGATTGCTACACCTTTTACTGTATGGTGTGGCATCCTGTACTATACAGCAGAAAGGAAGTTGCTGAAGAGGCAGAGAAAAGGGTCCTATACACATCTGCATCTGCCAAATAGAAAAAACTGGAGGGTACCCTCATAACCTTTGCTTTCTAGTGTGGCCAAAGAAAATGTAGTTAGACACATTTATTCTGTAGTCTCTAACTATTCTGACAAGACTCTGATGAATGAGAATGGCCCCAAGCACAATATTATCTTTTTTTCATTGTTGGTGACTCTCCACATAAGCTGTCTTTCATACCTTAATTCTTTATGCTGGTCTGTATGCATGCTGGGCTGTGATGCTTTGACATGCTAATGAATTTTGCTGTGCTGTTAATAAGTCAAAGCTACAGGACACCTGGTGATATCATCATTACCAGTCTATGTATGACTGTTTTATCTTCTTGCCAAATTTTAATCTAGCATTTTCAGCTAGGCAAAAATAGCGTGCCCATCTGGGAGGACAGGTAAGGGGTATTTGGTGTGACCCCTGCATTACACCTACCTACATTGCTTGTGAGAGCTAAGACACATGACCTTTATGTTGGGAGTAGAGGTTTAGCAAGGGCATTCACTTGCAGGGAAGGGACTTTGACTATTTTTTGTTGTTTTCCAAATGAACTTTGTGCTGGAAGGAAGGGAGTGGAAAAAAAACCTGTGTTTGCTGAATGTGGGTAAAGCAGGCACATTTAACACGAATATTCCCAGGTAGCACCACCAGCCTGCCCCTGACCTGATGGGGCTGAAGGAACAGGGCAGCTTTTGTGACCGCCTACACCTTTCCTTCAGAAACTGCCAGTGGCTCCTAGGTAAGTTTTTATTGTTCCCCTCTGGCAGTGAGACTGAGAGCCTAATTTCATTTCACATGGACCCAGACCCCCATATCAGTACTTCTCTATCAAGTCTGAACTTTCAAAACAGCATATAATCATTAACATCAAACCCTGCAGTTGCCCACTGAGATGTTATCCAGTAAACTACAGTTTTATAATAGAAAGGACATACAAAAGACTGTGCCTGGTGCTGCACAATGACTTTGGCAGCCACAGCTCCCAGATTAATATATTAACTTTATGGTTGGCTCTGACTTTGGAATGATATAAAATACACTTAGCACAAAAAAACTCCAGAAAACTTACTGAAATGCCTTGCTCTTACCTGGTGGTCATAATTCTCAAAGAGCTTGTTGATGGAAGTGAGTACCTTCATGTCCATTACAAGAGTGGGTAAAAAGAAGCACTGGAAGAAGGGATTTTCCCACCCACATTCAGTCATTCAGTGGCCACATGGGATGCATCTGGGTCCCCTGGGTCCTGTTCAGTGCACTTTCCCGGGTCTCACCTTGCTTTGCTCTAGCAGTCTTCACTAGCTTGCCTCAGTACTGCAAGACCCACAACCCCACGAAGTTTGTGATATTCAGTGTCATACAGAATTAGGTCATTAGTTTTAGATTCAGAGTTTAGTCTATGTTTGCTGTTCAGATTACTGTGTAAGGAGCACGCATGACTCTCCCTGTACTTCCTGCAGAGCTAAGAGCCAGTCCATGGTTCTTCAGCTGCCCAACCAAAAGTGATTTTTTCTCTGCCCCAAGTACTAGAGGAGAAGAACGGCCTGATATTTCCTTTCTCTTCTCACATCTCTCCATTTTCCAAAAGTACAAGGTCCCATTGCTTCTCACCTCCTGAGATACAGTCACCTATCACCCCCACGCAGCCCAGCCCCATGCCATCTCACACCAGTTCCCCTGAGAAGCCTCATCCCTTCCCTCACCAGAAACTGGTCCCTACTTCCCCTGCAGCATTGCTATCACACGAGTGAAGAGGAGCAAATGAAGAAATCCAAGCTCAGAGCAGATCTTGTTCTTGTCTCTGATGTTATCCCATCAGAGAAAGGGAAGCCAGAATAGAGACCCAGCAGTGGAGGGATGGAGTCTGCTTCTCCTGTTGTCTTGGGAGACGTTAAAGACACAGATGTTGTACATATTGCTCCCAGCCACCCTGGTGCCCTCCTTTCACACCTCCTTCTTCTCCTCCGGGGATGACAGCCACACATTAGGAAGGGAGGTGTGGAAGCCAGGCGCCCAGCTCAGTTCCCCAGACACCACACAGTACCAGGCAGCTCGTTCTGACCCTTTCCAGTGCAGGCAGTGGGTTGGTGGCTGATGCCAACCACCAACCAGCCCGGACAGCAGCCGGTGCTATGGCTGGCCTTTATGGGGACAAACACCGAAAACCTTCGTTCTCTGTATTGCTCTCTATCCCCATCTTCCCTTCTGCATTGCATGTTACTAGTAGACCAGACATGCCAAGTAGATACTATTTGTAGAAGCCATGCCTCTTGGTTAACTCAAAACTGTTGAATAAAATTCATGAAGAAAAATAAAAATCCTATCCCATTTTATACCTATTCTCTATCCTTCACAAGCACGTTTTTCTGTTTTTCAGTAACTGTATTGGCACACACATATACTCTCCACACAGGCCTGAAGAGTGCCAAACCAGAGTACGAATGTAATGCTTCTGCTTCTCAGTTACCTAGCAGGCTTCTGTGGCATTTAGCTGCCAAAATTTGGATTTGGCCAGCCAGCTGCTGCTGTGGTCCCTGTGTATATCTGTGCAGTATTTCTTGTATCAGGAGACAATTTCTTCTGACTCCCAATGGATTTGCAGCTGTGAAGGTCACACTTCTATTTTCTTTTTTCTTTTATGACTTCAAATCTCAGAGGAAACCACACATGACTGAGGAGGATTGGAGTTTTTGTGAGCTCAAGACAACTTTCAGATGTTATTTTTCTTGAGACTCTACTGCAGTACCACTTACATGCTTTCCCTGCCCCAAAGCATCCACATAACGGCATCCATCAGTGGATGAAGGCACAAGACGGGAGCAACCTAAGGAGTCACAGCCCTTGTCATGCCTTGTCCTGGCATCAAAGCTGAAAGGTGTTGCAAATATGATGAGGTGTTTTCTTAAATATCTTTTAGATGCTTCTAAAGTCTGGGTTAGTTTTTTTGCTTCTGATCCAAGGCCTTGACTGTAATACCAGTTCTTCCTAGCTCCATATTACTTTTCAGTTCAAGGCAAGGAGGCCTTTGAGTTTTTTTACATTAGTGAAACCAGCATGTTTTTAAAAATAAATAATTTTATTGGTGTATGGTACTGTTTTATCACTTCCATTATTGTTGCTAATAATAGCAAAAGTAAAAATTTATTTACACCATTGAAACATATAAATAAGTCTGTTGGCTCACACTAAAGATCCAGCTGGCTCACAGAAGTCAGTGTTTAAGGAAGAGTGTAAGAATAGGACATGCATTGCACCTTCTAAGTTTCAGCAGTCCAGAGAAGCTCAAGAAGTTGCAATAGTAGTTATTTCTGTTGTCAGTGGTTTTATCTTCTACAAACTCATGGAGTGAACTCATCATTCAGTATCCAAAGTACTCTGTGGTGTGAGTTCCACTGTTTGGCCATGTACTATATGAAAAGTACATCCTTTTGACTGTTTGGAATTGAACAGTGTTGAACATAACAAGCTCATTTTATAGCTATGATTTCTGAATTATGAGAAATGGTGAATAACACTGTGTGCTTAATCTCGTCTTGTCACTCAGACTTTGTAGACCAACATGATACTGCCTCCCCTCCCCAGGTTGTCTCTTTTCTACTTCAAAGACACTTAGATGATATATTCATTCCTAATAAAGGTGCCATTCCTTTGATCTCTTCTGCTTCCCTTCTTTGACTCTTCCATATCCTTGTTGTGACAGAGGGTTTTGAAGACCCTACAATGTTGAACTTGTAGGTGCATTATGGATTTATCTGGCAATGCAATGATGCTTTTTTTGTGTTGTTTTCTATTTCTTTCCTAAGAATCCCCAATTTAAAATAGTTTCTTTGCCTTTCTGTAAAAAAAAAAAAAAGGCTGCATTACAGGAGTCTTCAAGAACTCTGCTATGGCGAACGCTGACACAAATAATGTATTACAATAATACTATCTTAATGGATGGTGGGATGATGCGCTGTCTGAACTGATGATTAGAAGAGTTGCATTTCCCAATTTAATGAGACACAATGATGTAAGCAGACTTGACAGTTCTTTCCTGAGAGGCTGCCTGCCCCTTCTTGAAAGGCTTCCTTGCCTAATGTTTCAGAAGAGAAAGAGACGTCATTTATGTGCGTGTTTTCTTGCTCTGCAGGCAGCCAATTATTGCCTATCACATCTCACACAGCTGCTATTTTGCACACACAAGCCCAGGCAGATGTCACATCCTATTTTCACAACGCCAACCAACCAATCAAGGCAAACATGGAAAATGCAATATTCCAGGCCTTGCAGGTGGAGTCTGCATTACCACCAATTATAATATTCTCCCCTATGTTATGGAGAAGTCTAACCATTAACAGTAACATAAACATGTAGCTAATGTCCTACTGAGCAACAAGGTAAGGATTACATGTGCAAATTCTTTCCACTTTCAAGTTTTAGCCTTATGTGGAGAAATGGGGTTTATTTCCAAATACTGAATGTAGTAATGGGCTCAGATGAATATTTTAAACTATTCTTAGAGCTTAAAAAATACTAATTCCAATTTCTGATCTGGGGGTATCTTGGCTTGTAATCAGTGCACTGTACCCTGTAATCAAGTGCCTGCCGCAGATACTTTCTTAAGGCCTTGATCATATGTCATCGGCTGCTCTCCAGCTTTGATCACGGGTGGTGAAGTTCTTCCTGTGTGTGCAATGCCAATAAATAATGTTACTGCCATAGTATCTCTCAGTGTTAATGACATTTTTCTCCAAGTCTGTAGAAATGAAGAACCAGTGGCACTACTGACAGTCTGTGGTAATAGTCTGATAGTTGACAAGAACGTCAGATCCCTTTCTTCTCCATAGTCAGTAGCTCAGCCTGAAGCAAATGCCCAAAGGTCAACATTTATTGCCAGACTTCCTAACCAGTCCTCTGAGGGTTTTTCTCGTTCAGCGTTTTTGTGGCTCTGAGAGCACTGATCCCACCGTGCCTCAAAGACAGCCCGGGCCTCCCTGGACCTGCACTCGCACAAGGGTTTGCGGGTGTTCCCACGCATAGCATCGCTGCTGGAACGGGCAGTGCAGTGTCCTGTGGAAACAGAAGGAATTGGGGGAATCAAAATAGCAGCCTCCTGCGTGTATCCTGTCCGATACGGTCAGACCAGGGACACGCCGACTCGAGGGCAGCGCTAGAGGGGCTCGGCACCCACAGGGAGCTGGAGGGATCAAGGCCTTACAGACTGAGCACATGCACATTGAGAAGACATTTTGTCCACAAACGTGAACGTTGGATTGATCCATAGGGACATCAGTGTAAATAAGAGTGGTTTAAGCTGTTGTAATACACCCCAGTCTTTCTGGAGGGCACTGAGATCCACTTAATACATGGGAGCATCTGCCATACCTCAGATGGAGCTGCTAAATAATTTTCTACTTTGAACCTCCGTAGAAATACAACCACCTATAGTGAAGAAAATCACTTTCTGATTGGATGCATAGGAGAAGTCCATTAATTTATTTCCATAGTGTCATGAGTGACTGAGTAGTTTTCCCAGGCAAAACTCAAAGTGGTTCTATCAGAGCTTTTACAGACGTTTTTACAGGTAATGTTCACGTATTCTGATTTGATCAGGAACAGAAAGTTGGCACATGGAGAGATTTTTAGGCATTATCAAGATAGCATCAGCATACAGGGATTTTGTTTCATTTTTTTCAACAATACATATTCCTTCTGTGCGGGGATTTTGCCAAGTAGTACCAATGATTCCCATGGCAAAATTAAATTAAAAGGGAGAGAGATTACTTTATTGTCTGGGCCCGTTGGCTGAGTGGGATAAAGAAGGCATTAGTTAATTTGTTATTGCTGATAACAATCATGTATTACATAAAAGCTTTCTCTGCTGAGAAAATGTGATTTGAAGCTTGTTTTTGAACACAGCAAAACAGGGAAGATCATTCAGTCCTACGTGTAGTCATGTGTAGAGCCCATGTATCTAAGGAAGATGTGTAACTAAATGATATTTCTACTGCTGTCTGCTTTGATTTCATAAACTTCCCTCTCCCCAGCTCTAAGGGGATATATAAGTTCATTACCTTTAGATGGTTTTGTTCTATGAAAATTTGTATTACAAGATTACAATACTTAGGTCTGTAAAATACACCCTGTCAAAAATACAAGGTGAAAGTCTCCATATCTTGACCTAACTTGTCTTTTTGATTACAAACCTTTTTTTTCTCAAATACTACTTCAGGGTACCTCTAAAAAACAGCTGGAAATCCAGTTGCTTCTCAGGACGTAGGAAGGTACCAGCTTTTGAAGAACTTCTTCTATCTCTTGCTTGGTCAATAGACTACTCAAACCATGCTGGTATTTTTTATAGCCTGTGTCGTCATGACCCATTGCGTCTTCATTAAAGTAAGTAATAGGCAAATCTCTGTAAAATTAATGGAATCATATTGTCATAACTCTGGAGTACCTCAGTGATGAATCAGGTTACGTGTTTGTGTTGTACAGGATGAATAACTGCACGGCAGTGACTTCTAAGTGTCCCCTGAAGCAGCTGTGTGCAACGGGAAGGTACAGCTCAGATCATTAGGAGCCCTGAGACTGGGACAGGCAGAAGAATCACAGATGTTCTTCCCCCTTTCTGACAAATGACAGACACCTCACAAATTATTATTTTGACTAGATTACTTAGGTCTTACACAGATTACTAGAGGTATACAGGGTAAGACCATATTAGCTGTGGTTATTGTCACAGTTAATCACATGTGATTTGATCTTCAACTGGTGTCAATCTGCCCAGGCTCATTGAAGAAATTAAGAAACACTCATTGATAGCAGCTAAGGAGCAGAAGTCTGTTGTACAAGTTAAATAATTACTTGTGGAAACCATTACATGACTATCCCAAGCTATTTCCATACCACAGGCATGAATAAAGTTGGAAGAAATGATGTTACAATATAAAGGCAACATTGGCATGTTTTGCATTACATACGATTTTTTTAAATCCAGTGAAAAACAGAAATTACTTGGATTCATGAACCTGTGGACTGTGTGGCCCCCAGCTTGGGCCAGGGAGAAGAAACTGTCCAGAGTTCATCATTCCCAAGGTCAGGACACACTGCAATGGCACATTGCACAACCAGAGCGCTTGAGGAGCTCTAGCTAGAAAAAGGCACTTGGTTCTTCAATAGTAGTTACAGAAAGATGTCCTGGGTCAAGTCGTCCCCGTTGAAGTGAAGACTGTGAGGTACATAGCTGAGGGGATAAACACTATCACCTATAGACATATTACACTGGCTTTATACCACAGACAATATCACACAGTGTCAAAACCAGCATCTGGTTTGCATCACGCAGGAGTGTTTCCAGGACTGTCCCCTTAAAGTGATGGAAAAGAATAGATTGAATTGCTTCAAATCTCTCTGAAGTGAGAGTGAAATGGAATGACATTCTCGAGGATACAGCAAAGGCAGGCAACTGGTTAGGCCAGAACTTGAAGAGGGCAGGACTTGTCATGCCAAAGCTCAGCAAGCATATTGACAGTCATGTCAGATAGTAAACCTTGAGAATATGGTCTAGGAACCGTATTACGTTATTATTGCAGAAGGGGACACAGACTGAGTGACAGTGCCTCATTTCTTGGCTTTTCTTTCTGCAATAACAGCCTCAATCAAACACACTTTTTCTCTTGGCATCACTGTGTCCTTTCATAGCTGACACCCTGCTAAGCTGTGGGAGAAGCTGACAGACTCACAGACAAAGACCTTAGAACTAGAGTGAAACTGTTGAACATTCATCAGCTGATGAATATTCCCACTGCAGACTGTCTCGGCTTTTCCTGAGCTTTAAAATGTAGTCTTCGCTGGAGGAAATGCTTGCAATACGAATAGATTTTTATTATCATTTAAAAGAAATTATCCTTGAAATTCAGTAAATGCTCACTGTATTGGATGGACATTTACAGAATTATGTTATCTTTTCTTATGGGTAAGATGGAAGAGTAGTTTTCTGAAGATAATAGAGCAACCTGATTTTTCTAAAAGTGTGCTTGTATATAATAAGGCATATTCTGCTCTTGATACTGCTTTCCATCAGGATGAAAGGCAGTCATGCTTACACATTACTGGAAGGACGCCTGTCATACTTGATGTCACTGTTAAAAATGACACCTTTTTAAAAATCTGCCTCTTTTTGGAATAAAAACATGGTTTGAAACAAAAGCCCGTGGACAAAAAGGGTCTAACTGTGCTTTACTGCTGCCATCTTCTGACATCCAGCTTAAATTGCAGGTTTTTCAAAGAACTATGTTAGCCCAGACTATTTCTTCCTAATGTGCTTTCCAGTAAATGTCATTACATCGATGATAAAACAGAGTAGGATTAGAGATACGTGGCTTTGACTTGCACTGAATATTTAGCGAAGTGAACCGTGGCTGCACGAAGTACACTAACACACTCCAGAGACTCCAAAATGGGAAAGGCAGGACCTGAATCTCCTCCTGAACCTTGTTGGTTAGATGCACTCCAGAAGGTCCGTGAAGGTACAAAGAAAGAGAGAGTCTAATGTCCTCTTTTTTTATTATTGTTATTAATCATTAGGATCTAAAGTTACCTCCTTGGTCAAAGGGTTGGGCTGTTATCATACTTAAACAAAAAGGGAATTGCAAAACGGCTTTAGAGAAGGCCTTCTGATTTCTACTCTTATATATTCCCTTACGAGTTGTGTCGGAAAACCTAACTCTTCCATTTTCTATAACAAAAAGGTACAATATAAACAACATAAGAGAAACTAGCAAAAAATTACCCTTTACATGTGTACTGGGAGTTTATGAACACATTTCTAAAAGAAACTGTGAATTCTAGTTGCTGATCATCAAGTGCCCTCAAAAGCTTTGTCTCCATTGGGAGCATGACTACATGGTAAAACCAGCTCACCAAACAGAGTAGGATTTAATAGAGGAGAAGAAAATAAGCAGAAAAGCCGAAGCCCTCCTACTACAGGGAAGGGAAAGGTCCATGGATTAACTACATGTATTTACTAGAGCTTCCTAGTAGTATTGACTGTGTAGGGCTCAGATACCATGATAAGGAATGTTATGAAATCTTAAGATAGGTATAGTTGGTGTGAACTTCATATGAATGACATTACATTGAAGCATCCTTCACAATTCGATACTGCAGTGATGTAGGTCGAGGCTTTCACAGTATCTGTTTCCCATGTCCTACTCAGACATTTGGACACCTGATACTTTGGCTCCAAGAAGATGTCAGGCAATGAATTCAGCAAAAATCTGGGCCGGATGCTGTGGCCAGATTACTCTTACACCAGAATACTCACATTCCCCTCCTCAAATGATGCTTGACTTGCAGCCACTTTGTATACGCCTGCCTTGCAGCAAGCTCAATTAATGCAAGGTTCAATGCAGCCTGCACTAACAGTTTCCTTTGAATTCATTTGTGCTGGAGCCTTGGAAGAAAGAGCAGCATGGGATTAATCTGTGCTTCCCAGCAAAGCAAAGCCCAAGGCACATTCAACCATAGCTGTCACCAAAAACCTAGGGAGCAGCCGCTTCCCTAATAACCTCTAAAACACGATGTTGCCTTTGCAAAGGTGGATGGAGATAAGTGGGCATGGTTTCATTTTTGCTTTTAAAAGAATTACATCCCATTCTCAACAACGTTATCCCAGCCTCAGCAATGAGACAAGGCAGCACGTTAGACACCCAGACGGCTCCAGCCAGCCCTCGCACCGACGTGGAGGGAGACAGTGCTGGTCCACTTCTAATTGCTCTTCACTCCTGTTCTCCATGACAAAATCCAGTCTTCCTACTGATTTGATGCTGCTGGGGATTGTGACATGTTTACCGGGAGTTTGGCTTGCACAAAGGAGTTTCTCGGAGGATGCTGGTAAACACGTGTTGTCATATGGTACCAGCTATGAACCGTGGCTGGTTTCTAGCAAGTGGTCCGGATCGAAGCCTCCAGGGAATGTGGTTAAAGGGGGATGCTTCATCTGGACACCTAATTACAGCAAGCACTACTTCCTACCATTCATCATACCCATCAGCCAGGTTATTTTAAGGATTCTTCTGACACTTCTGCTCCAGTGTGTTTTTAAAGCTCTCTTTTATATTGTATTTTTTTACCATGTGTTCCTTCCTCCTCACCTCTTCTGCCCTTCTCCTCTAACATACCAAATGCTTGCTCTCCTTTGTGTTCACATTCAGTGTCTGTATAAACAGAAAAGGAAATGTTGTAGATAAGAAATCTATGCACATTTGATTATTTCCCACCCTTTGTATGTCACGTTATGAACTGCATGGAGGAAATAATCCCTTATGAACTGGTGCAGCCCTTGTCAGACCCCAATCCTGTTTGGAAACAGCGGGGTTAGAGTTTCGTACATTGTTAATTTTAGAGTTATGAACTGGGTAGAGATTTTGCAGGATGAGGCCTTAGTTTTGCCGGAGATTCCTCTTAACTCCTTTGTTTAGCAGAAATCAGTTTCTACTTTCTTTTCTTTCCACACCAGTAAAATCTCTAGCGAAGTAATAATCCCACGTGATTTACTGGTACTTTGGACTGATGCCAGCTTTGTTTTAATCCCAGCTGCTGTTTTATCCTCCGGGTATTTCAGTTCATAGCAAAGTGCACAGCACAGTCCCCAGAATCCTGTGTAAGCACAGATTTTAATATTTGTATTCAGTTCCTTTGTTTTGTCCCTCATGGCAGAGCTCTGCTAGTCCTCAAACTTGACCAATTTGATTACATTTAAACTATCTTTAAATAGATGCATCCCCTGGGTGAAACTTCTTCCCTGATTAGTCTAGATGGGAAGCATCTGTTTTCCCTCTGCTAATGAGAGTTCCTAAAATCAAAGCACAAAGACAGGCACTGGCCATGTCGCGTGGCGTTGGCTGAAGTCCAACAAGCATGTGGTTCAGCAGAGGAACTTGGATTTGGGCAGGTTGTCCTAAAGACATTAGCACAGCCATCCTAAAAATCCAAGAAGACCCACACGGTAACAAACCTACAAACACAGTGATCTCAAGCTGCTGCAATGCTTTTATCCTTGGAGATGGGGAATGTATCAACACTTGGTAAATTACACAATCCTAAACACATAAAATGCCTAAACCCAGCAGTATTACTAGTGAGAGCTACTGCCGCTGTGTCTGCAGTAGCCTTGTGCTCCCTTCTGTCCCCTTCCCTGCCTGGGGTTTGGCCCTGCTCTGCCTCGGGATCCGCTCCCTCCCGTCTAGTGCCAAAATGTTCCCAGCTTCTCTGCACCGCAGTGGGAATGGGGAGGAGATGCAGCCAGGTCCCACTCCGCTCTTCGTGCCAACACTGTGCCTTGCAGGTCTCCTTGGCACTCCTTCAAGGAACGGCTGGAGAAGAAGAGTAGAGGTGACTTGTGTCCTAGAGCCATGGGAAAAGTGGGAAAGGGAGAGTTAGGGGTGTCCCGTCCTCCAAGAGGGGATGTAGAGGAAGAAAAGAGGATGCTGACGCATGAGTACTGCCCTGAGCTAGGTTGGCCACCATGGGGTGATGCTGCCCAGGGGCAGGGCTTCTGCTGGGAAAAGTGGGGGAGCTGAGCAAGAAGAATGCCAGCGCTGGGCTGTGGGCTTCATCTTGGAGGGAACCAGTGGGCTTACTCTGGCAATGCACCTGGGATTAAAGTTGTATCTATGTGATGTGAACCGGGCTCTGTCAGGCGGCTGTGCAGAAGTACCCTGAACCTACACAGTCCAGTGAAGGGAACTCTGGACTCCACACGCTTCTCCTTTTGACTCCAACCTGTCCTTTCAAAATCACTTTTCCTCGTCACCTCTGGAAACAGTCCAGCCCTCTCTCTTGCAGTGATTTCGTGGCCCAGGAAATTGGCTCTTTCTTCCTCAAACTCTCCTGCTGTCAGGTGTGCAGCCAGACCAGACGGGCCAATTACCCCCAATCAGCCCAGTTAGCCGATACGCTGGTGTGCTCCAAGCTGGTCCCTGGGGACGTGGGGAGGGAGAGAGGTAGCCCTGCTGCTGTGCACCAGCAGCTGTGTTGCTTATGAGGCACATGAGGTAAGCAGCCCACTAACAACCTGATGCTCTAGTGACATCCTAAGGGCATGGACCCCAAGTGGCCCCACATGCATGGCTCAAGCATCAGGAGGGGGGTTCTGGAGGGGCCAGAGCAGTGTTTCCCTGCCACCAAGAGAAAACTCAAAGATTTATGGATTAAAAAAGTCTTGCAAACTATAGGCTTGATTATAAAGCAAACCCCTTGCTGGGGCTTGTAGCTAGGAAACTGTGAGCTGGGGATTCTCCAGTGCAGATGGCTTCGAGGGCTGATTGCTCCCAGGAGGGGTGGGCATCAGAAGTAGAACCCCCAAGGTGAAATTTTACTCATTTTTCATTTTCCTTAATTGCCAGGTGTGTTTGGCTGCTCTTACTTACTTCAAGCAGATCTACAGCCATGTCCCTGTGACTCCTTGGAGGCCTTCTTCACTTACAAGCTATTATTTCCCAGTATTTGTTCCCTGTCCTAGTTCTTCTGGTCTCCTCTCACACCCCTTTCCCTGCAGTGCTGAAGCAGTCAGCGAAGAGACAAGGTTAGCACAGACCTCGATGATGTGCAAACCTGGGAACAAACCAGTAATGCCTGCTCTGGCAGAAGAGTGAGTTGCAAGGAAATTTTCAACACAAACCTGTCATTTCAATAACACAGAACAACTCCAGAGCGGCTCCCGAGCAAAGACTTCGAAGCCCTTTTAGTGAGGCAGCATCATGCTCGCTTGAGGAGAGGGAAAGCCTGGGGGCAAGGAGGTGAGCTGTTTGCACGCATCTGGTACAGAGCTTGGCCTCGGAGTCCTCCCCATCCCCTCAAAACACGAGATTGCAAAACTCTGGGTTATGCCTGCTGGCTCAAGCACAGCACACTGGAAACAAACAAATTTTTGAAAAAAAACCCCACATGTTTTGTCCTTGCTGGAAGAGTTTTAAAGCAGCAGCAACTGCCATAAAATGATAATGGGAAGCAAAAATAATTTTAGTCCGCTTATAAGTGAACACATCCTCTTTTTCTCTGTCCAGATTGCTTTTTACAGAGTACCCCTGTGTGTTGCATATTAGCAGAGGAAGATTTAAGCTTATCCAACATGCATAATTTTACTGGGCATCTTTGTGCAACTTTCCCTGAGATCCAACATGCTGGATGATCTTGTGTTTTGCTACTTGTCCTCAGCCTTCTGTCCTCCTACAGCCATGCCTACCTGAATGAAAACATTTAAGGTTTTTTAAAAAAGCAGCAAAAATTTGTGATTTAAAATAAAATAAATCCAGCAGCACCAGGCTCTGAGGAACATGGGGAGTTTCCACTGTGTAAACACATCCACAGACACATACACTGTAAGTATCTGATTAGTAGGCCAGATGTTGCTGTGGTGGTGATGGGGGATGTCAGCTTCGCTAGCCCGTCTGGATCAGACAACATAGATCTCTGCAGAGTCTGCATAAATCAAGATTGTTTGGGAGAACAACGTAATAACCTGTACATAAAGACAGCCATGCCACAGAGATCATTTTTTCCAGTACTAAGATGAGGTCTGATACCGCAGCCTGAGTGGGGAGTCAGACCCATGAACCAAAGCAAATCCACTGGAGACTGCCAGTGCTCCGGTGGCAGGTCACTGCGGGCTGGGTCCGGGAAGGCTGTGCCAGTGCCGGCGGGCTCGGGCTCCTGCCCGCAGCATCCTCGCACGCAGGACTGTCTGCCTTGGAGGTCTTCTTGTCTGAGCTGATGGTTCCCTCTGGTTTAGCTGCTGCTAAAGCCCTCAGGATGGAGAAACCAGGTAGTCTGGCACCCACGGGCTGGAGCCCACCCCATGCTCAGAGGCAAAGAGGAACTGCATGTGGGGTTTGGCCGCACCAAGGAACTGTCACACTACTTCGGATGAGGTCCTGAGATGAACCAAGCACCTGTAACTCCATTTACTGATATCCATCACCTCTGAGAAACAGGCGCCACGGCTGAGAAGCCATACATTAAACAGACACCCATTACATGACTCATGCAAGAATCACATTAATTTAATCAGATGCTAAGAAAAAAAGCCAGAAATTATGCAAGGTTATTGTCCATGCCTTTCAGAGCAGTGCACTGAGCCCATGCTCCCTGGTACCTAGGGCTGTACACAGCTCTCAGATCAGGGGACAGATGGATTATGTAGATGAGGACAAATCAAATGCCATGTAGCTGCAGGAAGATGCAGATAGAATTTACCCGGGAGCTGCTAGAATTAATGGACCAATGACAACCATCATGGAAAATGCACCAAGCAAGGTTTTGAGCCGAGAGAAACAGAAATATATGGGGAAAACAGCATAGGGCTGCAAGCACGTCATCCGTTTGCTGGGAAACAGCCTCAGAGCTTGAAATTATTGTGAGTCCTTAAAATCAGCTTCCCTTTTATGGCACTAAAATATTACTTGGATGATTACTTGCACATGATGACTTGTGGAAACACCTGTTCAAGTATATGCTTATGTATGTATTTACCTTTATGTAAGAATAAATCAGTAGAGTGTGAATGTCTTCTGAAAAGCTCTTCGAGGCCACTGCCATGGATCAGGCGTCAGGACAGAAGAGGTAGCAGTGCTTATATGAAAGGGAATGTGGATCTCTATCACATCCTGGGAGGAATGAATGTTTACATGTAATCTTTGACAGATGGGGATATTAATGCTTTCATTTTATGGATAAAGAAGACAGATATTAGATGATTGCTATGTATTACACAGTAGTAAAAGCTCTGTGATGAGGATAAAATTCTGGTCTTTTAGGGAGGAAATCCCTTTTCTCTAGTTCAAGTGGAGAGCCTTTGTCAAAGGGATGGTCCGCAGAGGGGAGGCAGTAACAACACTGGCGCACTCACTTCTGAGGAAGGACCCAGGAGTGAATCACAGGAGGAGCGGTAGAGACAGCGGGTCATAGGCTACTGATATTTCAGTGAGATTCATAATTTTAAAAAAAACAAACAAACTCTGGGTTTAGAGACAAGGGTTGGGAAGAGCCATAAAACTTCATCAGTGTCCCAAAACTACCTGAGATGGGTTTTTCTGATGCAATGAAATCCTGAAACACATCCACATAAGCACATGCTGTTAAATTAATTACTGTCATAACAGTGCCTTGATCATCCTTCTTCCTCCTTTCCCATCGTTCCTGACTTCCTATCTGAATACAGCTTGCCTCATCTTTAAATGACAAACTGCAGAAAATGGAATATGTATGTGAGGGAAGCTTATAGCCAGGTTGTTTATTACTGTACTCAATGTCAATTTATTTGCCCATTCTGACCTCCTTTTCTGGAGTTATCGATCCTGCCAGAATGACTGACAAAAAGTGGCTCTGGAGCCCTACTGTAATGTGGAAGAAATACAGCAAATTTGCAGCCTCTGTAGCAAAAGGAAAGCCCTTTCCCAGGGCTTTTAAAAGAGCTTTGATTCCCCTTGAAATAACAGGCAGGAATGTGCAGAAGAGGAAACAAATACTAGGGAAGGTCAGTGCTGCAGGCACTAAAGGCACACATGGGTATTGGAAAGAGGAAACTTAAGAAAATGCTAAGAGGGAAAGAGAAGGAGAAAAAGTGCTTCTGGAGGTCAGTGTTCATGTACAACATTTGCTACTGCCATGGCCAACACACAGCCACCCCAGGAAGTTTACAGGATTGATGCTGCTGCTCCAGAGTAATAATGTATTCTTGAAAGCAATGCTGCTAGCTGATCGGCTTGGCGGTACTTCTCCTGCCCCTGTGGCAGTCCCAGCTGAGATAAAAGAAGGCAAGTGAGTCTCTGAGCTGAGCTTTGTCAACCTGGTTTTATTTGTGTGTTTTGAAAAGACCCCAAATCAGGTCAGGATTAGTAGCAGTTGCTGGGATTTAAAGAAATGGTCTGTTAGCAGTGACCTACCAAGGAAAAAAAAAAGAATTGGCTTGTGCTCTTGCTTGTGCTTTTATTTCTATATAACAAAAAGGCATGAGAGTATTGGGACTGCTTCCTATAGGTCTAAAAGAAAAAGATATGGAAAATGTCAACTTTGGCTTTCCTTCCTTTTGCTGAAGAATTTGCAGGATGTCTCAGATAGTGGTTGCCCAACTCTTAGCTAAGATCAAGAATTATCCAATCATTTAACAAGAGTATATTTTCTGCTACATTTTTTTAGGCATTTCAGTGAAACAGAATAAAAATCCCCAAGGACATTAATAGCCTTAATGAAAAAGTGTTACTCCTCTCAGCAAAGCAGTTTTTGTATATATCTGTATTACTCCAGTTATCCAGCGAGTCTATTAGGACAAGCCCTGGAGTTACTATAAAAAGAAAACAAGATAATATTATTGGGTAAAAAGGGGAAAACCTCTTAGGCCTGCTCCATGCAGCATAAACAAGGGAAGAAAGCAAACATAATTCTCTTTTCCCCTTGGCAGGACACCCTTAGATGGAGCTCAAGACATTTACTAGAGATGAGATGGGGGAAAAAAATGGGCCAGAGGCTGAGAAGGGAAGGGAAGGAAAAAGAGGGTAATTTCCATTATAATTTGTATTTAGACCTCTGTTGTCTTCACTCTTATACACGACTGACACACACGGTCTTGTGGCCTATTTGCAACTGTTGATGAAATGAGACGTGGACCCATAACTGATGCACTGAGGTTGCTCTGAGTGAAATTCAACAGGATGTTGATCTTGCTGACAAATGGCAAGTAAGGCTGAATATTAAATGAAATGTTCATTAAAAAACTCCCAAAGCAAACGATAAATGCTCTATACATGGAGGCTGAATGAGATCAGAGCGCGACAGCTGAAAGGACCACAACACAAAAGACACGCTGTAAAATGCTGTATAGCAATTGACTAACAAAAGCTTGCATGCAGAGGGCACAAAAGAAGAGAATTCGGAGGAAATCATAGATTTCAGTGTAAAATTTCTGTTCATGCATTTTAACTCTGAGAATTAGATCTCAAAACATCAAGTTAATGCACTCACCCTGATGGACCTACTTCCACGGCTTCCCTCCACCTCCTGTGCCAGACACCGAGGGCCAAATTCTGCCTGTGCGTAGAGGACTGGGTTACATCACTGAAATATTGCCATGGTCTAAGGTGCTCCTTTATAATGGAAATCAACAGATAATGGCCAGGCTACTCCTACTTCTCCAGTGTTTTTCTGTTTTTCAGGCAAGTCTACAGCCCCTGAGCCGCACACAGGGCAGTCTGCCCACAGCAGGCTCGCTGCATCTCTTCACTGCTCCAAAACCAAATGACCCAGGACCTGACGGGCAGAAGAAAAAACCCAGACAAGTGCAGGACTTCTCAGAAGCCTGCAGAGATAATAGCAAAAAAAAAAAGAAAAAGGGGGGGAAGGTGGTCTGGAGAATAATTGGACGAGAATGAGCTAAGGTGAGAGAAGAATTTGGCCCAGCATGGACATTAAGTAAAAACTGTGCTCCTGCAACCCGAGGAGGGGTAGTACCTGGCGTACCACCAGAGAGCTCTATTCTGTTGCATTTGCATTACAATTGATTTCTAAGCATAACCCACTGATGCAAGCAGACTCTTCCTGGACAGACATAGCACTTGGGCAGACTTACTAGCAGAGGAGATGTAAATAGTCGTATTTTCCCCACCCGACGGCCTCCCCTTCCCATTGTCCCACCTCCTACTCCTGCATTGCATCCTCGGCCATGCAGACGGCAGCCTGTGGCATGGCGGGACGGGTTCCCTCCAGCAAGATGGGAGAAGCCACAGCCCTGCATAGCAACTGGGCAGAGCGGTCATCACGTTGGGACCCACCACTTGGCCACCCTTGCCAACACCCCAGCAGAGCATCTCCCACCCATGAGGTGCCCTTGGCAGGGGGGTTAGCATGGGGTGGGAGCTGCCCTCAGGAAGGGGCTTAGCCCCCTCTGCCCACCTGGGCTACCTATTCCTCTGCGTGGCTTGCAAAGCGCAAACAGCCAGGCAGGACCTTGGCAAATCATCCCATCCACTTCAGGCCAGACATCACAAGGGACAACTGGAGAGTGTCATGAGTCATTCCAGACTGTTCCTCAACAGCAGCTGGAAGACAGTGGCAACAGCATTAATTAAAAAAAAAAAGAGGGAAGATTCAGCTTGGAACACTCAGTCTCTTCACAGGCCCATGTTCAGTCCTGGGAGAAGGCAGTAATTCCTGATCCTAAACTCAAAAGACACTGCATGGGACTGCTACCTGTGTACAAATTGCCCGAGTGGGAATTTCGCCACCAAGCAGGCAGAAGAGCTCCAAACTGAGAAGGGATGAGCATTTTTTTTCCATATTCAGAAATACTTTTTCACCATTGCAAAATCGATTAGCAATTCCCCACCACACCTCTTTCTGCAGCCTCTCCTCGACAAGCCTTTGAACTCCTTCTCCCCCCACCCTCGTGAGGTTTCTTCCCCCGCGTGTGCCCCTTGGCGTTACAGCGGGAACGGAGCGCGTCTGGGTGCAGGATCGGTGCCGGACTCTGGCAGCAGCGGGAGAAGGCAGCGGCATCGCCAGCCCACCCGGGAGAAGCGTACATCAGTGTGCCGGCCGGCTTAGCGAGGCAAGGAGACGGCAGCTTGCATGTGGAAGTCAGTCTGCCCGCGTCTGCCGTCCCTCCTGCCGTGCCAGCTGCCGAGGGTCGGCAAAAAACCCTGATCCTGGGGTTTGGCTCCTGAGCTCGCCGGCTGCGGGGGAGGAAGGAAACGCTGCCAAAACCATTCCCCCGGCACCTCCTCTTGGGCTATGGGTGCACCCTGCACAATGCTGGGGCACTTATTTAATAAGCCTTTCAGTGCTCGAACGCGTTGGGCACGTCAGCCGCAAGTCAAAACGGTTTTATATGAAAGGATATTTTTCTGCCTTCAACAAGCGGGAGATGCGGTGGCTTGTGTGCTCTTCTTCCCTGGCTCAGAGACAGGAGCGGGAGGAGAGCCCAGCTCCCGAGCGGCCGGTGGGTCCCGGCAGCGTGGCAGGGCCGTGGTGTGTTTCATCCGCGTGGCATCAGTGAGCGGCCAGGTGAACTCTGCCTGCTCCACCAGCAGGAAGGAGGCAGCAAAAAGATGGTGTCAGAGCTGCACCCCCCCCAGCTCCAAGGCCCTGGCAAAGCCCTGGAGCGGTGGTTGCAGAGGGAGCAGAGCAGATACAGCTCAGACTGCAGCAGAAACCCCCACTGCAATCAATCCTCTTGGTCATACAAGTTTTCAAGAATAATCTGAAATTCTCTCAAAAATACACTGGAAATGCATTATAAGTTGTAAAGAGATGGGAGCACCAGTAGACAGGTGTGGACAAAGGTAGGATGTAGGACAAACTAGAGTTGTGTAGGTGCAGACCTAAGGGTTACCACTCCAAGCTGTTACGCAAGGCACAGCGTTGCCTCCCTTAGGCTGTCCAGGCTGGAAGCTTCCATGCAGCTCCTGTGCCCAACAGGGATTCTCCACAGACCACGTCCAGCCAGATTTCTGATGCTGGTAAAGCATCTTTATCATACAACAGGGTTCTGATACCTGGTTTTTGTACTCTTTACAGATAATGCAGTTGCTCTTCAATGACTTGCAGGCTGAGCGAACGGGGGCTCTAAGGAAAAAGGAAAAAACAAGTTAGTTGGGTGAAAATGAGAAATGAAAGTCATGGCTGACAAACAAATCAAGCAGTGGATACCACAATTCCCTGGGTCGCTGGTGGGGTAGGTAGTGTCAAATTTAATGGGGACATGCATTTTTGCATGATAAGATCATCAATCCTTTTGACCCAGGGTAAGTAGATTTGGCCCTTTCCTAGATGACAGTTTCAGAGTCTCCCATGGGTTTTGTAGAGGGTTGCTGGGGTGTTCAGGAGAACTGAGATCTGCTGTGGAAATAACTGTAATGTCTCAGGCAATGTTTGTGATCTCTGACTGGGGTTTGGGTTACAAGTGATCAATCAGTAGATGAGAGAGAAAAAAATTAGACTGAGTCCTACTACCTTGGATGGCTGCTGGCAGCTGCCTTGCAACACGCAGCCCGGATGCTGGGAACAGAGAGTGCAGTGCTACCTGTAAAACCAGCAGCAAAACCCTTAAGTCAAGCTCCTTCACATCAGCCATAGCTCTGAAGGGAAAACAGGTTTATACAGAGGCCCAAGAACAATGTGTGTGGCAGAAGAGTGTTGAAAACCATCCTCTGACCTTGACTGAGCAATAACTTCTCCTATGGTCTTAGGGTTGCCAAAGATTGGTGACAATTTGCCCATGAAGAGAGGTCTCTGGAGAGGTATGGCAGTGTTCTACATCATCTACAGTTGGCACCAAGAGCTGTCAGAGAAAACTTCCTAAATCAGTGTGCTGATTCCTCTTTAGCCCTCTTACAGAGCGATTACAGAGCTCCCAGGCACTGGGGTATGGCTCACATCTCTCAAACCGAATCCAGTTCGATCACAACATTTTCAGCAGCAGCAGAAGCTTTTCAGGTTTCCCCTTATTCACGGGTCTTAGATGTGACTGCCATTAATGTATTATGCCCATGCACACATTTACCCGAACCACCTGTGAGGGACGAGAGCGAAGTGAGACATCAGAGGAGACGCTGGTCAGTGTGGGATGCCCAGCTGCTTCCTCACGGATGAGTCGGCCTGTGACAGTGGCACGAGCTGACAGGAGAGCACAGCACTGGAGATTAATTGCTTCTAATGAGCAGAACTGCAGCCCTCAGAAAAGGATGAACTCAGGACTGCCTCGGAAATTACAGCACTTTAACCCTCTGTGGTGTGAGTCCCCTCATGGGAAGCTTTTTGGGCACTACATCCCCACACCCGAAAGGAGGGAGGATTTCTCCGGAGGTCTGTTGCCCACAGCAAAGTGAGAGGCGGGATCCCAGCTCCGCTCTCTGGGGAGGAACAACCACGGCACCGTGCAAAACGCTGGTCCCGTCACAAGCTCCCAGAGCCAGCAGGAATTTGTATAAACCTCCCCTTTGAGGACAGCCTTATTTTCTAATCCTGATGCAACCTCCCTGTTCCCTGAGCACATATCCTGCACTACTGCAGCAGCTCTGCCAGCCAGGACTGCTCACACACCGGTGTAAATCAAGGGTAACTCCACGGACCTTAAGAAGTCTATGCTGGATTTACACCTCCACGGAAGGAGCCTGGGCTTGGGTGTCTGCCATCTGGAACAGCTGTATGAAGTGACTCTCCCTCCCTCCTTTTTGTCTTTTCCCTTTCTGTAGCTCTTTCTTTGTCGGTACATCTTTCCTAAAACAAGAAAAAAAACCCAACAACCCAGAAACAGAGCGTTCCCACATCAGGGCAGCTATCTGGGGTAACCATGAAAATAGCAACGAATGCTGGGTAGTTTGGGGTAGATCGGGCCAGCGGCTCAAGGTCAGCTACTGTTTCTCTTCTAGGCAATTTCTGCAGGGTTCATCAAGTTTGCCATCAGGTCCGTCGGGGTTCATCAGGTCAGCGCACAGAACGCACAAACCGTTCCTCCCCCACCGTCCTGTTGGAAAAAGTCCTCTAAGCTTCCAGCAGAAGTGGGGAGAGGAGACAGCATGGCTTCATACACGTGGGAGGAAACCTTCAGGCCGGCAGGTAGCAGATCCACCGCTGGCACGCGTGCCCAGGCCGGCTCGGCTGCCTGAGAGCCGGGACCCGCCGCCGTGCCGAGCGGAGCCGGGAGAGAGCCCCGCTGGGACCCGTCCTCTCAGTGCCTGTGCACACTGGGACGAAACGGAGGGAGAGAAGCAAATGAGCTGTAAATTTCCACAGAATGGGTATTTGTAGTTTCGGGGGGCAGAAGAAGACCCAAGCGACGTGATCATTTGAGTTAAGGCAGGGAGCTGCCTTAGCTGGAAGAAGAAATGGGAGGAGAAAAGTCAGGCGTTGAGTTGTGACGGTTTTGTGGAAAATCACTATGGCTTTTCCAGGCTTTTTTAATTTCAGAACTGACGTATTTTTTAAATGCTGGAGAGGTGGGGGCATTACTGAGTTGCAGAAGGACGAAGGTATCCCAAGACTGAGCAGAATTTGGGGGGAATTCTCATTTAAGTCAACTGAGGCTGAGCTTGTTGGGAAACCACAGTTGGTGGATCTTTAGGGATATGGGCAGAGGACCTTTTCTGGAGAGCAGAGCACGAATGGGTGATGACAAGGGAGGGCAGGCGCTGCCTGAGCCACCCGACAGCTGGGTCTGGGCAGATGTCGGTCGCTGAGAGACTGGTGACAATAGAGCCCACTAATTAGGGCACCGAATCACTAACCATAGAAAAGAGATCAATCCGCTTTGTGACACGAAAAAAACTGGAAGGTTTGTGCTGTGCTGTTTATTTGGACACATTCACCTTTCTCGCTGATCAAAGACACAAGGCTAAGAAGGGCTTTTCTAGAAAGCCTCAAGCTACAACCATTCCATACAACTTTGCCCAGTTCAACAGTTGCTCCATAAATCTTTCCTAAGGATTTTGATCTTGGATAAGAGACTCGGGATTGTTGTTAATGTTTTTTCTGAAAACAGGAGAGGATGCTTTATTCCACCTGGTTGTTTTTGTACTCTGAGACCACGGTCCATGGAATGACAGGAACTGTAGTTTAGCTATTCCTTGAGGGTTTCTACTGAACATACCCTAAATCATATAAGCTAAAAAATTATTCCATTTGGAGCATTTATTGTTAAAATAATTTAAATTGCATTTAAATCATGAAACATGTAAAAATACATATTTTACGTAATTATTTTACAAATACAGCAATCATGTTCATACATAGATGAGAACAATATTTTAATCCATTTCAGTGCTTTGGTGTTGAAGTAATTCAACTCCAAGCTGTAATACATGTTTTTATAAAGTAATATAATTTAAAATTATTCTTTACTCAAATAAAATTCTTTATAAAACTCATCTTTTAAAATAGTGTAAGTTCTTCCTCTAGTGATAAAAGCTGAATATCTTTGACTAGATCAGTTTACAGGATGGTGTCTTTTGTGTAAGAAAGCTGCTTTAGAGCATCCTAAGCTCATCTTTATTTTAGAAGGTGGTAGTAAAAACAAAACGGACTATTGCATACCATAAGTTTCCTTAAATAACGTATCTTATAATAGAGTCTCCAAGAAAAAAAACAGGAAAACCTTACATGCAAGAGGAGCTATGTAACTGAGATTTGCTTGCTTTGGTTTGGTTTTTTTTCTCCATGTATTACTGATAAAGAATGTGCTTTTAAGAAACTACAGGCTAGTGTGTGGACATGGGAAAATGTCCTCCTACAATAAACGAGAAGTCTCTCATTAGCAAACTGCTGGAGTGCTACTATAAGGCATTAGTGCAGCTGGCACAGATCCTGAGAATGGAATTATTCATTGCCATGGTAACCCATGCTAGAAATATTACCCTCTGCAATCATTGTAAACAAAGATCCTTTCACAACGGTGTAAAAATTAGAGCACTTTAAGCAATTAAAGGAAATTATAAATTGTGCAGAAGTAGAAGTTGTGCCTTGTAAGCACTGTAGCTTTTCTAACGCTGGAGGGGTTTGAAAACTCTCTGCGAAGATTTGATCCTCTCCCAGCCTAAATGACTTGCAGAACTCTCACCCACGTCCGCTGGGAGCAGGGTCAGAGCCTAATGAGAGCCAGAGCACCTCGGCAGCACACAAGCCCTTCCGCGGGTGGTAGGTCCTCAGTGGCATGATGCTGTCAAAACCACACAGGAGGGACTGATAATAGCTGCAGTAGAGGAAGGTAAGAAGTGGGAAGTTATCACACGTGTTGCTGACGGAGCTCTCCCAGTGCAGAGTATCGTGGAGCTGATGAGAGTCATAGGGGAGAATGGTCCCTGAAGGCAGCTTGGATGGAAAGAGCAGCCATAAACTGGGCTCCTCTCCTGCGCCCATGCTTGGACAGCTGGAGCAGAAGATACTCCAACAAGTGACATTTGCACTGTGCAAACGCCCGGCGAGGAGGTGGGTTGCTTCACACGCAGGCAGGCAGCAGGTGAGTGGCAGAAACAGGACTAAAACACAGGTGTCCTTTGGACCTGCAAGTGCGTTTTCCACTTGAACACATTTCCTCGGGGTGGACTCGGTTTCTCCAGATGCCCATGCCTTCTGTCTGGTCTATTGGCACTGTAAAACCACGGGGAGCTGTGGCTTCGGCACAGCACCAGCCTCGAGAGGCTCTCATCCAGCTGGGGGTCGGCAGCAGAGCGCAAAGACATCGTAAATAAACCATTTGCTCTTCACAGTTGAGAGCTTGCTGGGCTGGTGCCTCACATCTCATAAGGAAATGATCTCTTCGTAGGAGTATCTACCAGGAAAAAGAAGGGTGAGCAGGGACTTGGAGAAAAGCAGCAGCATTCACGTGCACTTCCAGCAGCAGCAGCTCCACCGTACCTGCTGCGAGGAGGTGCGCCGAGCTCATTCAGGCCATTACGCGCCAGAACAGGCTGGTGCTGCCGCTTAGAACGAAATCCCACCATCTCCAACGCCTCCCAGCCCAGAGCCAGAGGCAAGCCCGGAGGGCTTGTGTGTCCCTTCTCTCCCTGCTGGGACAGTCCGTGGTCCTAAAAGTTCTCCAGGTTCACTGGGCTCCAGGCAGGCACCCATGCAGGCCTGCTGTGGGGCAAAGCGTGGTGTGGGGCTGAGGAAGGACAGTCCCCAAGCCCAGCACGTTTCTCCAATGTGGTTCTGGCAGTGCTGCGACCGTGACACTTCTAGAAAACATCCCTCGTTCAGGCTGGAGAAGAGGAGGCTTAAAGGGAGCTCATCAATGTATATAAATACCTGACGGGAGGACAGAGCAAGGTTCTTCTTAGTGGTGCCCAGTGACAGGACCAGAGGCAATGCGCACAAAGTGACACACAGGAGGTTCCCTCTGAACATCAGAAAACACTTTTTTTCCCTGCGAGGGTGACCGAGAGCACTGGAAGAGGTTGTCCAGGGTGCTGTCCCTCCTCAAAAGCCATCCAGACATGGTCCAGGGCAACTGGCTCTAGATGGCCCTGCTTGAGCAGGGGGGGTGGACCAGATGACCTCAGAAGTCCCGTCCCACCTCAGCCCCTCTGCGATTCTGTGGCTCTGTAAGGGACAGCCCAAGGAGAGCCAAGAGGAAGGGGCTCACCGAGGCAGGGGCCACGCTCAGGCAGATATGGGCCGGGCTGAGGAGCCCTCAGGGCACTGCTCTGGGACCAAAACCAGTCACGGAAATAGATCCCACAGAAAAACCTTGTTAAATTAACTAACATGTCTCCCACGGGATATAACATCTAAGGAGCAGACCTTGGCACGAGGGCAATTTTCTGGAGAGCTAAGGCAGCAGCTTGAGGCGGCTGCTTGACAGCGCAGCCACGGCAGCACCCAGCTCTCCGACACTGACCCTTGAAACGCAGGAGAATAAACCCAGCCAGGAGCCGGTTAAAAACTACCAGAGCATGAAGCACCACATGATTTGGAAACAAATGCTTTCTGAATTAGGTTTCCCTGTACCTCCATTTCATAATGCCGCGCTCCTGCTGCCTGCCAGGCAGGAAGGGAAGGCAAAAGCCACAGCGGCACAGCCCAGCTGGCTCTGCCCAGTGCAGGAGAAAAGCTGCGTCAGGTCAGCATCATCCCCAGTCCTGGCTGCGGGCTGAAGGCCTGGAGATCCCTTTTGTCTCCAGATCAATATCCCTAAAAATGTTTGACTTTTTCCTTTGTAAATGCATGAGTCATGCATGAGTAATGAGGCTGTTTCAGACAACCTCATGGCAATATAATACACCTCATCAGGATGCTCTCCTTCTCTTACCTTTCTTTCTTTTTGAGCCTGCCCAATTAAAAATTGATTACCTAGCACCTTTCCATTACATCTCACAAGGTGGGTTTTTTTCTTTCTCTCTTTTAGTGAAGCGTAATGAATGTGTGGAACTCATAGTCACAGGATGTTACTGAAGCAAAGAACCTCAAAAGATTCACTAAAAGTGAATATTTATGCAAGTGTGAATCATTTCCTTGGAGGTAATAAGCCATACAAACAATTTTCCTCAAAACAGACATATCACTACCTGTAAGTTACAACGGTACCTCTTCTGCCATACAGACACTCCATAATTATCCACAATAGCATCTTCATGTGTCTTTGTAAAATATCTCCTCTGCTGGCAGCTGCCTACAGCAATAGACTGCTCGATCAGGTGGGTCACCAGTTCAACCAATATATCAATTCCTACATTGCCCGTTTCCAGAGCCATGGCACTACATTGCTCTGCGAGGCTCAACAACTGGCTCATCAAATCTCAAGGACAGCTGCCTTCTGGCTGCATGGTGGGAGCAATGAATAACTACTGCTGCCATCCCTAGTGGAAAACTGGAAGAGAGGGAAGAAGCAGAACATCCCTTTATGACTGGTATTACTACCCTGATGTGTCTTCAGTTAGTTTCATGAAAGTGGGCAGTCTGTGGCCATCAGCAGGTCAAAGCTGTGCAGGACACTGCAGAAAGGTCATCTGGTGGCAAAAGCGTCTGTCGCCAGGTCTAAGGACAGATCTATCAAGAGGCTCAAGATGCTTTAGCCCCAACATCTCTCCTTCTCCTGCCTCTGACAGGGGAAGGATCCCCACTGTGGGGCTTCAGTGGGGTATAACACCCCTCTCCCACTGCTCCATGATGCCGCTGATTCTCCTTGACACCCTTCCTCTCCAGCTCTTTAATCCCCCATTTGCAGACCCCCAGGGACACCAGCACTATAGCTAGGGAGATGGAAAGGCAGCTCCATGGTGTCTCTTCAGCCAAATTCTCACCCTGGGAACTTACCACTGCCATCCCGTGCAAAAAGTATGGAAAGAGAGTTTTTCCTCCTCTCTTCTCATTCAGGTTATGGCCACATCTGCCCCTGGTGAATCTGGTCAGAATGGCTGGAACAAGAGAGTGCCGCTGTTGCACTATGCCACTACCCACGTCTCAAATTGCTTCACAGGCAGTGGGGTAAAATGTGAAGGATTCGGCCACATGGAGCCTTTCCTATAGAAGGATCACAATCTCCATTTAGAGGCGGAAAAAGCAAAGAGGTGGAGTTTTGCACTGAAGGTCACGGAGGACATGTGTGAAAGGATATCACAGCCTGAGTCCCAATTCCCTGCTCTATACTCCAGCCATTCTCCTCCTTCCCGAGCCATGTTAAACAGCCCCATAACAGCACCAGGGAGCCTCGAGAAGCCCTGCGGAAAAGCTCTAGGGAGCAAAAAGTTCAGTGATGCGGAACAAGACAAGGAAACAAGCAGCCTGCAAACCTCAGCAAAGTGGTCCTTACCTCTGCTCGGCGGCTGGGGCAGGGGCTCTCACTGGCACACCGGAGCATTAGGGATCCTTGCTGCACGGGGGCACTTCTGGAGCGGGGAGGTCTGAAACGGCCACGGGAGCTGCAGGTTGGCAACCTCCTGAAGAAGCATTACATCTCGTGCTCCTGCACATCACCCAACTGGAGAAAAACAGATGTGACAAGATAACATTGAAATAAAGTCCCAAGGGGAAAGAGGAATCAGGGAGCTTGTTGCGAAGCCCACTGCCATCTGGAAGGCGGGAAGAGGCACGCATCTGTGAGAAAGTGGGATCTCTGGGGAAAGCCTGGGTGCTCGCAGCTGGCACCGCGAGACGAAGGGATGGGGACTGCCTGATGGGCCTGCCCTGCCCTGGAAATCCGATCAGAGGGTGAAAGGAGGGCTGGTTTTCATTTTCACTAGACTTCTGGGTATGTCGCAGAATCTGAAATAATCACCGCATGCTGATTGTTGTCCTTGGCAGGAGCAGTAACTTCGTGGCCCAAAGGGTCTAATTGAAGATACGAGGGGGGAAATGAGAGCACATTGGGCTCTTGATTTGCTAAGAGGAGTCTTTTGTGCAGTTTACTGGTTCGGAGCCATCTTCTAGGTCTTAACCCTTTACTCCTTAGTTACCATGAAAACATGTGGTCTTCCTTGACTATGCATTTTATTTTTCAGAGGTAAGAACCATTCTTTTTGAGCTTTCACTAAGCTCCCATCATTGGTACTAAATCTGGGGCATGGAGAGGGAAGAGGAGGCTTATGCCATGGTAACAGATGCCTTTGAATTAGTAACTGGTTTTCTAGTAACTGATATTTTCTGTAATTCAGCCCAGTGAACACCAGCTTCACACTGGCCTTCTTTTATGGAAACCAAGTACAAAAGGCTTTTGCTTTTCGTTAGTCATGTAAATCCTCCGATGAAGCCTATTCTAACAGAAGGGTAGTAAAAGGCTGTGCTATAAATAGTGCTGTGTGTTTGCCTGCGCTGAGGCAGAAATGTAAGGTTTCACAGCTCAGGGTCCCGGTCATTTCAGAGCCAGGGGCTGACATTTGCCTTTATGCTTGTGCTCTGATGTCTGTTTTGTTTTCCGATACAGTCATTTATTTTAAATCGGTCTGAATACATGTTACATCTTCAGAGAGGATTAAGATCCAGCATAGACAAGTTAACTTAACTGTGTAATCTGGTCCAACTGTTTTTTTCATAAAACTTGCAGATTTATGGGGTTTTCTATCACACCGCAGGAAGAAAAATACAGGCAAATTCAACATCATGTAGTGATGATAGACATAAATATTCTAGGCCCCTGAGAAAGCAGCAATAGGCAGCTCTGCGAAGGATGCAGGCACCATTTCTGCAGTTGCTGCATGTAAGCATTTCTTACTGATTTGAATGAACCTGTTCAGATGCAGCAGCTGCATAATCAGACCCTAAATGTGGCATGATAATGACTGGATATGGTCTAATTGGAAGGATCAAAAGCTTAATTTGTTAACACGGGGTGGGAGGGAAGCCATCTATAAGCAAAAGAGTAGCAGGAGCGTAAGTGCTGCATTTTTGTACGACTTGTTATCTGTCAGTAAACAAAATCTATTAGTGCAGAATGTGAAGGGTAGAAACTCAGAGAAAGACAGATGTACATGTAATATATCCCTACTGTAAAGATAGACCAAGACCAGTTGAATTCTTATCTGTCTTTATTTTTCCTTAAGAAATACTCAGAACAATCCATTTGATTTTTGTTACCATTGTTTTTTCTGATCCTCTTCATCATTTTAGTAGAACAGATGTCTTTTTCATGTCCACTTTAGATTGTGGCCAGTATCTTCACAGCCATAATCAAGAACAGGTTTTTCACTACTCGTATTTACAAAGACACATTTGCTTTATTTATTCAAACCTATTTTGCTGCAAAATTAGCTTGTGTTTTCACCTTTACAGGTGAACAAATGGAGCTCAGCAGGAATGGAACAGATTTGCTTTACGTGATGTACAGATTTAGCACAATTTCTGTCCTTAAAATACTGTTCAGCCACAGGATTCTTGTTTTCTTTGCATTCTGCCTGCATGTCCCCAGCTCCATGCGAGGAGCTCAATACCATTTCTGTGATTTGTTCCCACGCTGCGGTAGCCTACAGCTGGCTCTGAGCCACATAGGTGCCCTGGAGGCAACCATCTCCCTGGGAAGCAGGAGAGGACACTGCTGCCCGCAAAGCTTCTGGCTGCCCTGGGCTTAGCTGCCTCAGCCTCTCCCACCGCCTCCACGGTGCTGCCCCACTTCTACCCACTTCTACCGCTCACTCGGGGCCCTCACCCAGAGGATCTTTACTCAAGTCTCTCCTCTGCCCAAGGGACCTATGAATATCAAGTGACATGAACAGAGAAGGCTGACGCGGCCGGAGGAAGAGCCTGTCCATGACTCCCACCGTGACACAGGGGAGAGCAGACCCAGCCGCGTGATGCTTTTGAGCCTGCCTGGTGCAGGTGCTTAAGCGATAGTGAATTTTTTATCACAAAACTTCAGACTACAAGTTCTGAGCAACACCACAGCTAGGTGCAGCTGGTTTTGTGGATCAGACTTTAACATGTGGTACCTGCAGCCCTCTGCAAATCAGGTCACAACCGCCTGGAAAGGAAGCGGTGGGAGAGGGACTTGGACCTCCCTGGTCCAGACCAGCGCTTTGTCGGAAGTCACAAGCCCTCCCTCCCCTGTGGTGGCAACCTTCAGCTCTCGGACATCTCACCTGGGATTCGCGTGGGAGCGCTGCACAGAGCTGCTTTATGAAGCATCTTTACATAAGGATGCAGCATCAGCATGTGTTGGTTGTTAGTCTTTGGAGTAGCTGTGGGGAGTTTTACTTCACCAGACTCCTTGTATTTGTCTTGTTCTATGTAGAATAGTAGCTATGGGACTCCATCCGTACCGTTTAAAAAATATCCATTTTTCTTAAGCTGGAAAAAATACTCATGTTGGTCAAGGACAAGACTCCTTCATTAGTCAGAACAGCAGCCCTCCTGTTCCCAGGGTCTAACTGAATATCTGAGCTAAGTGCTAAGGGTCTTTGCAGAGCAAAAGGAGTGATGTGTCATTAGAGATGAAGCATGTTCTTAGTCCTCAGCTGCCACAGCAGCATCCATGGCTGCTGAAATAACCCTTTGCAGAACTTTTGAGCCTCCTTCCCATCCCCCTCAGGGCACTGTGGAATGGTTTTAATTGGAAGCAGATGTGCAACGTGGTAGGTAGGAGCCAGCGTCTGCTCAATGTGAGCTCCTGGTACGATCACGTTGAAAGGCAAAAATACCATGATTCAAGGGAAAGGATTTAAAATGAGACTAGTACTCACTGACAGCCAGTTGACTGGTCCATTAGTCTTGCCAATATTCCTTACCAATTATTAGGAGTCAAGAATATTCTCTTCTCCTTCTTGCTTGATAGATTTGCAAATTGGATGGAGCATTCATCTTCAGTGAATGGGTCACAGGAAGATTTCCAGGTCATCACTCCCATTGCAAACACTTTTCCAGTAAGGTGGCCATGAAAATCAGAGATATCCTGTCAGGAATGACTGATCTTGGTTTTAATTGGGAAGGGACTTTTAGCTCAATATTAGAAACTCAGCCTCTTCATCTTGATTTCAAAAAGAATATTTGGGCCAAGTCTCTTCTAGTTTCAGCAGACTTTTCAATTTTTCCTGTCACAGTGGATCTGCCAGGCTACTGTAGCCTGGTTTTGCGGAAGGTGTTAACAGCTGCATCACACAGATCTACAGTTATCCAGATTCATGAGGTTGCTGTACTTTTGCCCTGCACTTCATTGCAACCCCTTTGCCCCAGAAAATCCCAGTAGCTCTACTTGGACACAAGCAAGGTAATCACTAAGCAATCTTCTGTGGCAGGGAATAATTTAAACCACAACTCTTCTGCTTCCAGAGGTGTAGGAGAAAAGACATGAACGTGCAATAGGTGACATAGGCTGAGAAGGCCCGAATGTAAAATTGCTTGTGCATTAAATCACTGGGAAAACATTTCTTCAGCCTCACTCCAGCTATTGGGAAGAGAAGTTATGCTTTTGTGAACATAGGATCAGTTTATACTGTGTCACCACTCCTTACTTGCATAATGAGTTTTTCATACCTTTTATTTTGTTGTACCTTGAAAACTTTTGAGCAGATTTTATTCCAGTTCTTATTCTGGCTGGTTCAGTATCTTCCATGGATGGATAGTAACACAGCAGAACCCTTAGCAAGGCAGTGCTACTTAGGCAAGTGAAGTAAATAAACTTAAGGACTAAAACTTGACTGATGCAAATGCTTTATGCATCTTCTAAATGCAAGAAATTTAGAGAAACTTGCAAAACAGAGATTCTAATAAATATAACTTCATAGTCATAGCAGTCAAGTCCCAGTTTTATAGGTGGGAAATGTAGCTTACAGCAGACTGCATTTTCTAGCTGTCACACCAAAACTGCAACTCCAAACGTCTGTTTGTGCTGAGAGAATCAGCTTTCCTGCTGGCTTTCTGACCAGGAGAACGAGCAAGCAAAGCTGATTTGAAAAACAGAATTAAACTCAGTCCATTTCCATTGTCTAAGTGGTTTAAAAGCAAAAAAAAAAACCCACCAAAAACCAAACCCAAACCCAAGAACATGACCAGAAGACCAAAACACTCTCATTTATGAAAGCTCTCCACTAAGTAATGAATTTAGTCTAGTTATTCTATGATGTTATTAGTAAAACTGCTAAAGGCATTTCTACATAAAAATGAAAGTGTACACATGCCCAAGTATTCTCTTTTATGCTATTTCAGGGACATATTTCCCTAATGTCTTGCTTTCAGAAGCCTAGTATTTTCCAGTGCACTGAACAGATTGGCTCTAGCTCGAACATCAAAAAGTAACCTTCACGTTGATCAATGAAAAGTGTCAACTGATTTTATTAACTGTATCCATTATAACACATAATATGACAGTGGGAATATTTTTCACTGTAAGATTTTTGAATGGAAGAAAAGTGCAGTTAGTCTGAGTTCCTTACATTCATTAGAAGCAAGACTATTGAAACCATCAACATTTACAATGACGCATAAGCAAACACCAGAATCAGTGCCAATAAATACACAGAGTACCAAAATAAATATTTACAGAATTAAAAATATAATAAACACTCATTAGTATATCCTTGTGAACTGCCAGGGAAGAAAGACATCTATTGCTATCAGTTAGGTTGTAAATACGTTAAGAATATAGTGATTTGAAGAGACAGATACTCATCGAGGTTTGTAGAGGTGGAAAGGAGCAGAGTGTGTCTAACAGTCTGTTATAAAACCCCCCCGAGTGTTGTGAGCTTTCACTAAGGAAAGTTGGTGCACACAGACTCGCCAGATTATTAGCAAACAGTTTGGATAAGAAGAGCGGGGAGCTCTGGCTTTACTCACTCATTATCTTGAATAGGTCATACGCTACTTATTGGAGGTGGCCGACACAAAAAATAGGAGGGAAAATTGTAATTAACAGTCATCTGTCAGCTGTAACACGTCTTAGAGAAACTGGTTAAGTGACTTCTAACAGGACACATCTGTCCCTTTCAGCACGTAGGAAACCCCCGAGAGCATCAGTTTGTCAGATGCAACGCGGAGCAGTCCCTGCTACATGTTCCTCAGGCACACCATCATATTTACGCAGAGTTGGGTTGTGATAAAAGACTGAAGCCATGCTGTGTTTTCTGGGCTTACTGGATCTGTATTTTCCACCAACCACATTCCTACCTCAACACCTTTTCAACAGGGCCACAAGCCTCAACGCTAGAGCTTTTCTGAGACAGACTCTGCTGACAAACACAGGAAGGAAATTCAGATGGGGCCAAATTACGGGATCTTCACTCAATAACAACTGACACCACTAACAGATCCACTGATTTCAGAGGGAGTACCGGCAGACCTGAGATACATCCAGCTATTGCAACCTGCCCCGTGGCAGGGGATTTACTTCCAATTTTACACAAGGGCAACAGCTTTAGCCTTCCTCCCTCTTTTGAAAAGCAGGATAACATGGCTTTTATCAAGCTACGTGCTGCAGAAAGTTACTTGCACTCTGTGTAGGACTCGGTGGTGCTGCTGCACAGCGTGTCTTACGCTCCCTCCCCACTTGCCCTTGGGCTGCAAGGGTGCAGCCAGCACTCACCATCCTGCCAAGGGCTTGGGTTTTCGCATCCTGGCAAAGTAAGGATGGAAGAGCAACGAGATGCCACAGGTCGGTGCTGAGCTGGAGGGGATTTGTGGAAGTCTGTGCTAAAACTGCCTTCAGAGACAAAGGCACTGCTCAGGTGTCGATGAGAGCAGTCACACGGTGGTCCACCAGCAGGAGAACTGGCTTCAGCACACCCAGGCTTACACAGCCTGGCTCCTAACTCGGTGTAACGCAGCCATCTGAGCATCAATGCAAAAAAAAAAAAAGGAGCCAGATTTCATAGGCATACGCTTAACTCTCTTTTTCCACAAGGACCAGAGCTTTCATCCCATCTCCCAGGCCCCCTAACAGCCCTCCCGCCCCAGCGCAGCACCAACCCCTGGCTTTTCCTGCTGCCACCCCATCTGGCAGACACCTCCCCACGGAGACTCCCCGCTCCCCTCTCCTGGGACCACACGGCGGGGTCAGACCCCAAATTGTCCTGGTGACAAGTGCCTTGCTCCCCCAGTCCACCAGGTGCAGGTGACTTGGGGCAGACCTTCCCCTTTGCTGCCACTAACCAAGAAACATCACCAGTTGTGTAGCTTTACATTTTAAGCTCAGGCATAATTCAAAGCAGATGTAGCCGATTTTCTTTTACGAGTACATTATGTTCAAAGCTTCCAATGCATCTGCATAAAAAGCCCATGGAAGCAACCTGATACTGAAATAGCAACTGTTTTGATGCAACATCATCCAAAATAATAAAAATCTGTTGAAGATCTTACCATTCAGTCCCTACACACCGTTCTCCCTAAAACCAGATTTAAAATGTGGCTGTGTAATAATTAAAGGGAGGCACTGTTAGTTACCATGTAAAAAAACATGCACAACAACATGATAAGCAGGGCTTTTAGCACTCTGGAAAGGATCTGGTCCTGGTTTTGCCATCACAAGTTAAATTAAGGAAGGCAGTGATTGTGTTAGCTGTAATTTAAACATGCTGAGCACTGGAGTTATGTGCAGGAGTGGCTGCTTGTTAAGATGGAAAAACAATGGAAAGACATGTTTTGCATTCAGATCAGTGAAAACACGACTACGGTAATATAAAAGACTGCACAATCACCTGAATAATATTCATCTTTAAAAAAAGGGAAGACTTATTTAAGAAACACTTCCTATTTCCTAAAGAGAAAGAGATTAAGGACCTTCGCCAGTTCTTACTGGAGTCAGTGGAAGCTTTGCCGCAGCAGAACTGGATCTTGGAAAGAGATTGTCGTGTTGGCAAATGCCAGTTTTCTAACTTTGTGGCCATAGCTGGATTAACTTCTATTGCAGAGCATTGCTTGGATGGGATGTTGAAGTAGGGAAAGCAATCCATTGCTGCAAGAAACCTTTCAGCCTAGCAGTTTGAACTCCTTGCCCTGTGAAGTACATAACCTTTTCCTCTCTCCACTACAACTTTGGTTCTATTTATTTAAATATGTATGGAAAGGAAAAAGAAATGCAGTTCGTACCAAAGATAAAAAAAAATCTGGGCAGGGTCTCCACGGCAAACAGCTTCTGGGCTTTCCTACAGAAGCGACGCGCTTCCCTGCTAGATTTGCTGAACTGTCCACAACAGGAAAGTGGGGGATATATTCCACTCTATGCAAAATACCACTCAGCATCCTCACCCACGTGTATGAGATCACACAGCAGAAATCTCCATTTCAAGTACCCTTGCCACTTGTTCTGAAGGTGAATTAATTTTTTCAAGACCAAGAAGTAGGAGCAAAGACCTCCTGAAGAATGCACTGCCAGCAGCTCCCCTTTTCTAGTGCTGGAAGGCTAGATCAAAAATCTGTTTCCCAAGCAACTGCAGTATGGCTGAGAGGGAATGAGAGACACTGAGGGGGAAAAAAAAAGGTGGGGGGTGTCCCAGGCAATAGTACTCACTGTTTTGGATGAAGAAGCCCTCTAAGGCAAGAAGAGCTTTAACAACCTGGTTCTGCAGGAATAAAAGCCCCCAGGATGTGGCTCGAATGGTTATAGCTCTTATTCCTTTACATATGAAAAGTTCTTCCACTTCTCTCTACATGAAATGGACCTAGGAAACACCAAATCAATGCTATCTGTTCCTAGCTGAGATGCTCACAAGGAAGAGAAGATGTGAACTAATGATAAGCTAAAAAATTCTTGTGAATGGAATTAAAAATAACCTGTCCCCTGAACACAAACAGCAAGACAGGTTCAGATACCTCCTGCTCCCAGTAAACAGCATGTGGACTCATGACAGGGGAATCCCATCATCTCATCCCTCCCATCCCTCAGTGGAAGGGAGGGAGGGATATTCAGCGGGAACCAGTCCCAGGCCATTGAAGACAAGTGACAGTGTATTCTCAGCACTGAATCTCAGAAGAGTCAGTCATGCAATTCTACTCGGACACGTGGGGTTATGTCATCGTAATGAAAACATAAACAAAGCAAAAAAAAAAAAAAAAAAAAAAAAAGTGGGCTAATTTTTTCTTGGTTCCTGCTCAAAAC
>JANZLQ010000027.1:5948335-6006589 GCA_026212715.1 Elanus axillaris | reverse complement strand
GTGGGGGACGGGGGATGGAGGTGGGGGACACCCAGTCTGCAGGTGACAATGCACCACACGGCAGGGAAGAGACAGGTGGAAACTCGGGACATCCAGACCCAATTCGGGAGGTACAAACCCCCGGGGGCGAAGGATGCCGATTTCACCCCCCCACCCCGGCCTCGCTTCCCTTTCTCCCACCTCACCAGGACCACTCGCTCCGTCCCCGTGTCCCTCTTTCTCCCCAGTGCCCGAGGCCACATGCAGCAGCTCCCACGCAAGCCTTTTCACAGCCCCTGCACCCAGTCATGGCACCCAAATCGTGCCCATGATGATGGCCAGCAGCACAGCCACAGCGGGGAGGGGGGGCTGGTGGCACCCGAGTCACAAACCCCCTCACTGGCTGCAAATCCATCCCAAGATGCCAAGTAAATTGGAATAGAGCAGAGCAGTTGCGTTGGAAGGAACCTACGACAGTCATCCAGTCCAACTGCCGGACCACTTCAGGGCTGACCAAAAGTTACAGTGCGTTATTAAGGGTACTGTCCAAATGCCTCTTAAGCACTGACATGCACCTCTCCTGGAAGCCTGTTCCAGTGTTTGACCACCCTCTCGGTAAAGCAATGCTTCCTCGTGTCCAGTCTAAACCTCTCCTGGTGCAGCTTTGAACCGTTCCCACGTGTCCTGTCCCTGGGTACCAGGGAGGAGAGACCAGCACCTCCCTCTCCACTTCCCCTCCTCAGGAGGCTGTGGAGAGCAATGAGGTCGTCCCTCAGCCTCCTCTTCTCCAAACTAGACAAACCTGGCCTAATTAACCTGCCCCGAGCTCCAAACTCGCTAAACACCACCTCTACCTTGGCTCTGTCTTGAGGTTGGGTAATTTCAGTTCGGGGGGCAGTGCTCCCCACCGGGGCTGCAGAGCAGACCTGCTTTCAACCAGAGCTGGGATAATGCGTGTGCCCTGGCAGCCTGACTCTGCTATACAGCATGAGTCTGGGCTCCTCGAAATGTAAACGCTTGTCTGGGTTTTAGCTCTACATGCAAGTGAGAACCACTAAAGAGAAGTTGCACGTGGGCCCCTCTGGCTTGGGGCTAGGTTCTGCTCCCTTTGAAGTCTGTAAAAGGTTTTGCCACTGACTTCACTGGCTGGAAGAAGTAGTTGTGGGGATTTTTTTTAACATCATCAGACATTCATTGCACTCTCCCACGAGGCCAGGTTGAATTATCTGTTGTGAATAATTTATCCAGTGAATTTAGTCCTTTTTCTGTTCACGTATAAAAAGTGCCATTTGCATTCAGAATTACAAGCGTTCAATAGGAGCAAGATGAGCACATCATTCAACTTACGGGTCTCTCCTGCCTTCGGCAAGAGACAGAGGAAAGGACAGATGAGACAGAAGCCAAGGTTTTGGCTGGAGGAGGAGGAGTGAGTTACATTTTACAGAGTGCAGTTCATAAACATGCCCAGTGCCCAGAAGCTGTGGAGGCAGGAGGTCAGACCAGAACCTTGACCCATAGGTGTAAGTTGCTCACCTTGACTGTGCCTCCATCAACTATGCCTTGTCATTACTTCCCCCATCACTTGGTAATATTTCTGCTCTTTAGACAGATGAAGGAAACTTGATAAAAAAAGAGAAAATACCAAACGCTTTTCTGCAAATGCAAATACACACAGCTAGGGATACTTTGGAAACTGGAAAGAACAAAACCTGGTCATATATCTTGGGAAAAAGTGGACAAAAATGCTAAGAAGTAAGAACTTGGCCACATGGTTGAACTTACCAATTTTTGCACTTTCATACTTGTGCTTTGCCATGTTTCACCAGTCCTTTACATTTTGCCAATTCTTCTGACAAGCACTGAGTCCAAAGGAAGGAGATATACAGAGGTACAAAAGGCAGAGGACAGATGACTTAATGCTTCACAGCTATATGGAACAGACAAGCTATTGTGCCCTCTTTCTTCTTACATGAATGTCTGTAGCCATGATAGAAAGGGTGGACTTTCAGCTTGGTTTTCAGTCAACTTGAAATCCAAGTGTTAATGGAGGAATGTGGCCTGAGGTCAGCCTGAAATTGCTACTTTAGAAATGTTTTGACAAATTGAATTTTTTTCTACACATTTGGTTTCAATCCGTTTTGCACATTTAAAAATATGATTTAAATAACCTTGAAGTACCTCTGGAAGTGGATAGTCATTCTAAAATTAAATATTAAATCACTGAATTTTGAAAGTGACAAATGAAACATTTTTTCTTTTCTTATTTATTTTATTATTTTGTTTTAACCTGAAGACATCTATGGATTCATCATGAACTCATGACATGCTTTGGTCAGCTTGCCCTTGCAGGGCTGTGCCAGGTGCCCCCCCCCGACAACACTAGAAACTTCTCAACTGTTCAACCACAGCCCTTCCTAGTGACAACTGTCACATACACACTTTGGTTGAAAGACAAGGCCCTTGGCCAGTGAAACACTTTGGTCAAAAGAAAATTCTCAACTGTTAACCACATATGACCACAGATAGATTGGACTAGAGTATAAGTAGAGCCCCGCTGGAGGGCAAACTGAGCCAGGCCTCCTCCTCCTCCTCCTCCTCCTCCTCCTCGGAACAGCGGGTCTGCAGTTGGGGACCCTTCCCTGGGATCCGGACGCCACCCAAGATAACTCCTGCGGGTCGAGAGCCCTCATCTTATAGGTGAGTGATTGTGCATTTTGGACCCTTATTTCTAAAGCTTAAGAATTCTTAAGTCAGGTGTATAGTATTGATTCGGTCTGACATCTTGAACCTGTGGTTTACTAATGTTTGTTGGAGTGTTAAGCGATTTTGATGAGAACAAATTTCATTCCTAGCCTGCCACTTCATTAAACAATTCTGGTTAGAATAAAGTTTGAGTTTATCACTACCCTAATTTAGTTTCTTGCAAGCTTCCACGACAAGGGGTCCATAGGAAAAGCTTTAGATAAAACATTTACCAACTTCTAACTGAAGAAGAGTAATGCTGAAAGGTGGTTATACTCATGCCAAATAGCTCTTACATCTAGGGATGTTTGGACACCCGAGTGCTGTACAATCAAGGAGGTCAGGAGAAAATGTTCTCTGGCACATCTGTTGTGCCCATGTCCTCATGTGCAATGGGAACTTCACACAGAAAGTTGGGTGGCGTTCCCTTGCCCTTTTGGTTCCCCCTGCTTTTGGCTGGGATTTCCCCAGAAGCAAATGGCATGATGTCATTTTTTGCAAAACTACAAAGGGATACAGGATCAGCTGTATGAATGGTCTTCCAAGGTAAGCAAGGGTAATTTCTGGAAAAGGATTGTGAGGAGCTGCATGAAATGGAGCCAGAGACATTTTCTTCTGTGTAGTCCTTTTTTATTCTTTCTGGTTTTACACTCTAGGAAGCTTGTGCAAGCAATACCTACTACTTAATTGTTTTTCTCAGAGGTTTAAAACTTAGTCCCCTGAATTACGCCAGGGATTTCTTTACAGCTTCCCTTCATCCCTGTAGGTCTGAAATGGAAGTCTGCTTCTGACAGTGAAAAACATTGTAAGTCTGTCTTCCTGGCAAGGGGGAAGAAGACTGACAAACACCTCACAAAATGAGAACAAATGAGGAGCTCTAATTTAAAAGCGCAGAAAGACTCCACAATCAGTTGGGAGCTCCTGATGACCTGCAGACAAGGGACAGCTGAGCAGCTGTGGTGGGAGAGCTCTTTCTACCGCATCCCACCCCCAACCTGGCTTAGCCCGAGGGGCATCTGACATGGTGGAAGAGATCCCATGCTGAGCTGCACGGCACAGCCACACCAGTGGGTTTATTCCAGCTGAAGGGGATATCAAAAAGGGTTTGTGGAAGAAATGTTTTTGAAGGTGGATTTGTTTCATCTTTAGAATGAATATGAATGATGAAAAACACGATATAACAAAATTATTCAGGAAAGGTCATTTTAAAAACACGTAGCATTTATAGGTGTACATTTTTTTAATAGCAGTTAAGGATTTTGAGGTGAAAGCTATCCTCTCTTTGTTCCTTGGGCATGCCCTGCAGCTTTTTTGGGCTGCTCGCTGAAGGTTACTGTCACAAGCTGCTGGTCCAGCTCCCAGCCTTGGCTCCGCCATCGACCTGTGCTGTGGTCCTCAGGAAGGCACTGCTTTGCTCCATTTCAGCGGAGGATGCCTTCTCCAAGTGACCCACAGGCACCACAGTCCTGTCCCAGCCTCAGTGCCTACAGAGTGCTGGAGCCAGGGGGGCACCCCCCAGCCCTCCAGCTGGAGCCATCAGGTAAAACAGCAGCAGCAATAATTACAAACCAGCTGGCAGACCCTCACCCTGCTTTTCCCCAGTGATTACACCAGGCAGATGCTCTCAGTTCCCCCGGAAAGTGCGGTATATGGCGCAGAATGAATACTGAATAAAAATCCTAGGATTCACGGTGTATGAATTAGTGATGGAAGTGACAGCTAGCAAACCATCTTGTCCCTCATTTTGACAGATGCCCCAGAGGTTTTTTGGTGATTTGAGGCTGCCTCATGCTGAACGGGAGCACTGGGCACCAGGGTGACAGGACAGAGGTGTCTGAAAAATCTCCGCAGGAATTTTTCACTTCATGCTTCATTTCTAAGCAGCTTCAGTGACTCCAGAGTCAGGAGCAGCCCTCTAAACATAGTACCCAGGATATGTTCAGTTTTAAGCCAGAGTTTACCCACCTCCTGCTGAAACTCTTTACCTTTTTTTTTTGTTGTTGTTGTTAGCATTCTCTACAGCTGTGGTTCTACCATCACATATACTGTAGTTTATATATAATTCACGGGGCTCGAAGATGCTACATCAATTTAAAACTAGTAGGTCTTCCTAATGATAAGTAGTGAATCTAAATTGCAGAAAGTGAATTGTAAGACTTTGTCCATCACAGTGCCTGCATCTAGACCCCAGCTGGTGATGGGAGAAAGTCAGCAGGCTTTTAAAAAGCCATAGATAATTAGCATGCCAGGGTCTAGAATTAAAGGATGAGTACAGGGAGGCCCAGAGCAATAACAGGTTTATAGGGAAAACAGGCGTACTACCTGGAAAGTTATCTCAGACACCTCAGTTTCTTCTTACATGGTTAGGTGAGCTACTGCACAGATAAATTCTCCAGTGCATTACAGTATGAGGAAATGGAAGAGATGCTGTTTACTGGATTACAAAATCAATGGGCTCACTAAGGAAGACATAAGTAGTGTCAGATCTCTGCTGATACCTTAAGATCTGCTTTGGGAACCACTGGGACTGAAAAAAGAGAACAGCTAAAAACAGCAAAAAAAATTTTCGGAAAAAGAAATGGGGGACTAAAGAATCCCTCTTATTTTCCATATGAGCCTTCTTGCTGTAAGGCATATCAGAGGGAATTGTCAGCTCATACAGGTACAAGGGAAAAGTGTCTGGATTTCTAACATTTGCCACTTGTTTGCATTTGCCTCCCAACAGAACCATGTCCTCTAATATTGCATATTTCCTTTTTCCCTCTCCAGCCCATGCAGCAGCAGCCAGGACCTCCTCGGGGCCATTTGCTTTGTGACTCCTCCCTCCCTTTCCCCAGGCCAGACCGTTTTCCACATCCTTTTCTGCAAACCAAACTCTCCCCAGCTGCAGAGGTGCAAGGAGCGTAAATGTGTGCGGTTCCGCAGGTCCAGAGCCTGGCTGACCCTCACTTTTAAGCAGCTCAAACTTGGGGATGTCTGAGGGAAAAGGTTCTTAAAGGTATCTAAAAAATGCAGTCTATGGAAGGAAGAATAAAGAGGGGCAAGTAGAAGATGAGGGATAAAGTGAATTTCCTACACTCCATCAGACTGTCCACACAGGCTTCCTGCTCACCAGAAACTGCCCAATTAACACATGAAAAAACGTCACTGGGGAAAGCCGATATCAGTGCAATGTACAGATAGCAAAAATCATCATGACTGGGAGATGCACATGTCCCTCTAAAGTACATCTCCAGTCTCCTGAGAGATGATAATACACTGTCATTACTTTGTTTTGTTGGCTGAAGAGCTGCAGTACTGGGAAGCGTCCAGTGAGCGGAACAAGACCTGTTTCTCAAAATAAAGACCTGGACTCTAGTTTCAGAAAATTATCTCTGAATCCCACAAACTTACAGAATTTGGAAGTGCCCACTGCAGAACTGTGTGATTTAAGTAACCAAAATGTCCTCTAAATCTCCAAGAAATCACACCAAACAAGAGCTGAGGTATAGATTCTTGAACAGGTAAATGATCGTGCCCTTCTGCAGCATAAATGTGGAGGAAAGGAAAAACAGCCACTGACTTTTCACATATTTAAACACTGGTCCAGTCTAGCCAAAATGGGAAGAAGTCCCATTTCATGAGCCTGGAAGACTGCATATTAGACCACAGACCTGCTAGTGACGACTTCACGAGGAGGAATACTTCTTGTTCTCACTGATAATATCCTTGTAGCAAAGGCCAACAACATCTTTGCATGTGAAAGGAATCCTGTGGCCCCTGTGAGGTTTTCTTTTATTACTGTCACTCAGCGCCAGCATCCCTTCTGGGTGCAATTTTATAGAAAAAAAAAAAAAGGTTCAGCAAGAAATGGATGTTCAGGTTGAGCAAACCAATCATGGGGTTTCTGAAATGAAGTAAACAATCTGAGCTGAGAAAGGATGAAATTACACTATTTCATTCAAGATTTTTGTAGGTTTTCTTGTTGTTGAGACAACTTTTCTGTATAAACAACTTATGGTTTGCTGTTCTAAAAAGCAAAATAGGAAAATAATAGTAAGCCTCCCAAAATGAAGCAAAACATGAGTTCGACCCAAAAGAATATTATTGAATGTTTTCCAGTTCAGCCAACAGACTGAAAAAATCGATTGTCTGTGTATGATCTCTGTGTTACCCAACTGTTCGTCCCAATGCAAAACAAAAGGATTGCAGAGGAATAGGGAAACAACTGAGGAACTGAAAGGGGGAAAATACCCATCATTTGTCTTAAAGCTAAATGAAAATTAAAAACGCAGGCAATGCATGTAGTCCCCCAAGGGACAGATTTACTTCTAATTAATAATATGTTAGTGCCCTAGCCCTCTGCATTAAAAAAAAGCCAACCCTCTGGATTAATCCTGCTGTAACATTGTAGCTAGAATCTCTAAGAATTAACCCAGCCCAATCCCAGATTTACTTGTACTGTAATTACTGGAAATGTGGAGAGTTTATTTTCTTCCATATACTGAACTGAAAAGCAAAATGTTAGAAAAAAAAAATCCTGTAAATATGGGTGGGTTTTTACGTGGACATAGAGCCATTCACTTTCTTCTTTGGATGTTTGCAATATCACAGTCATAATAACAACTCTTTTTTTTTTTTTATAATTGTGCTAGTTAAGTTTTTCTACTTCAAAAATAAATGAAAATAAAATCCTGTCTGTGCAGTCCCAGCAGACCTGACAGACAACAGTATCACAGGAGGGATGGGTCTTTCCCACTACCTTTAATTAAAAGCCTGAACAAGAGTGTAAGCAGATGAGGGGAACGATGGGGAATACTGGGTCAGAATGTGTTTTTAAAACAGTTAGGAATGATTTTTGGAGGATGAGGACACTTTTACTGAGAGGTAAGCGTCTAAAAAACTTTCATTGCTTTGGCAATGCCTGAGTTTTTTTCCTCACCCTTTTTTCCTCACTATCTCAGACCTTTCTATTGACTTCAGCAGAAATACTTCTGATTAGTGTGAGCGGATGTAAAAGTCAGAATCAGGCCCTTAATTAAAGATTCAGCCTCCCTAAATAGGATACCTAGATAGATGTGATCACATTACTTGTGCTTTTTTTAAAAATAAGAAATACTTCTCCAATTCATCAGCAAGGCTATTGCTAGATTCAGCTAGCTGCTGCAGATTAAAAAAAAAAGTCCTTTCATTACAATTACTGATAGATACATTTTTAGTCTGATTTCTGGAGTGCTCTGTCTCACTTTCCTCCTTCCAGCAACCAGCCCCTGGGCAGAACATCAGTCAGAGTGGTTGGGTGCCAGCACCATGGTAGCATGTGGAAGGCTTTGGGCTCGGGTGAAAGGATTCAGAGGCCAAATGTGAAAGAGGAAAAATAAACCTGAGTATGTGTGAAACACAGAGGCTTCGAGGGAATTACTGCAAAACTTTGGGAGTAAATCTGGGCCTCAGAACATGGTGGGAGAGGAGAGAAATAATTATGCTTTTTATTTTGACAAGTTTCCAAAACCAATGACAATTCACTGTCAGGATTTTTTTCTGAAGCCCCAAAACTGCAAGTACTCCTATATAAGCTGCTCTTAAGCAGATAGACACTATATATTTTGTATTTGAAATAGGGTAGCTGTCTCAGCAGCTTCCAAAAGGATTGAATACATGATGCTATACAAAACTAGGCCATGCCTTGCAAACCTGTAGGAACCACTGGTTTCCATCCGTTTCAAACCAAAGGGTAGGGTTTGTGTCCCCATGCTTTAACCAGCTGCAGGGTAAACAGCTGCATCTCAGCTAGTTAGCTTAAATCGCCTTTCTCTAAATGTGGCAAAAGACAGGTATTCTTAGGGTGCAGTTTATTTGACCTGTTTTACATGTCAGCTTAAGGGAGGATGACGTAAATCTTATCCTAAAAGCTCTGAGCCCAAGTTAAATGTTCAGAGAAAACACGTAAGTTTGCTTAAATCAGCCCCTCCCCAAATGTTTCAGCATTTGTGGACTTTAAGTTATTTCCTCCCTTTCCCAAAAATATCAGCCAACATTTTTCAGCTTTCAGTTTCTCCTTTTGGGGAAAACATTGTTACACAGGAATAAAATATTTTCCCTCATCTCTAATGCAAGCATGTGCATTGCTCAATGTATGTGTGTGTGTGGCAATGCCTATTTCTTGCACCGGGGAGCTACTTAAGACGGTTGGGAGTTTGCAGGACTGAGACTCTGGTCGAAGTTACACCATGGGAAAGGCTTGGTGCAGCCTGGATTTTGGTTGTATCAGTCCCTCAGAGCTGTGAGAGTTTCTAAAGAAATCTGACCCCGTTTGTTCTTTCTTAAAATGATGCCTTGATACACATCAGTGAACTCGTTAGTTGGAGGCAGTCATAGGGACACTGGTAGCTTGTAGAGAAGCACACGATTCATTTCCCACACAGCACTTTCACTGATCCCTTTTTAACATTGGTCTGTGATGGCCTGCTCTCACTGAAAACCATTGTGTGGTACACGCGATACAAATAACACCAGAAGTTTTTTTTTTTTTCCATAGGGCTATTTTTGACAAGAGCTGATGCTCTGACAGCAGATAGCTCGATCAATTCTAACTGAATGTCAGCTAAAGGACAGCTTTTCAGTTTTCTCTTTTCCCCTTTTCTTCATCACTAAGAAAAATGAAGCAGTGGGTGTTGATGTATGACAGTTTTACTAAAATATCTAAAGAGTACAGTTCAGTTTAAGAATAGATTAGTACCAAGAGGAATAATCACCAGGGCTTCCATGCCTGCTCTTCTTCTTGCTCGGACAGAACAGGTTTCCAGAGAAGCACCGTTTGCCCAAGGAACATGTAAGAGACGTAGGATTAGGCCCTTTGAGTTGGCTCGTAGGGCAGCCAGGATGCAGAGCAAGCATCCCCCAGCCCCTTGGGACCGGGAGGGCTCTCCTCAGTGGTGTTTCCACACACAATAGCTGAACTCAGGATCTACCAAGGATAACCGCAAAACTACCGCCAACCTCCACAGTGCTGGATCGGGGCCAGGGGCGAGCAAACTGGAAACCAGCAGCATGGGTTTACCTGGTGTCACTGGCTGGTTGGGGAAAGCCCATTTCTCTTGACTCCTGGCCAGGGTATATCGTCCCCTGCTTCCAGCAAAACCCGATGGGAAAACCATGCGCCAATCCAAAAGGTGTCATATGTTTCAAATGGGACAGTGAAGATCATCCACTCCTTTTTGTAGAGTTTTACCATGGAGCTTCAGAAAAATAGGTTGACAGGTGGTTCCAGAGCTTTGCCGGAACTCATGGATTACCAGGCCAGAAGGAAGCATCCTGTGACTGTCAGATCTGCAGTCTTGGAAGATAAAAGCTGGAGAAAATGCCCTGATTTTTTTCAAAAACGCGCCCCTGGCCAGTCGCTCTTTTTACTTGCTCACTTCATGACACATGTGTGCAAACATACATACTTATCTAAACACACAGAAGTCCCAAAGCATTTTTTTCAGAGAGATTCATCTCCTTTTCACACTCTGGTCTTGCACATGCCTAAGAGTTTACTCTCTCTCAAAATAACTCTCTGTACTAGTTTTTTGAAGTGCAATTGTATCCAAAATAGTAAAGGAGATAAATGGGCAACAAACTGCATCCTTCACTAACACTTATCTCAGATCAATTGATAATCCCTTGTCAGGCTGATTACTGTCAAAACCAGGACAAGCAAAGGCATTTCTCATTCCCACCACTGCAGCTGTTGTCTTCTTCTGTTAGCCCAATTAAGCAAAGCGAAAAGGAGTAGCACCATATCAGAGCCAGTTTGCCTTAGGATATAAATTGTCGTCTTGTGTTTGTCCGTAGCCAACACTGCAAGAATAACAAAACGATGCCATAAAACTCAACCGCTGTGCTGAAGACACAAAGGAACCATTTTTTCCCCCTCCAGCTCAACATGGCATCCAGCCACGACGCCCCATGACAGGCGCTGGCCCTCCCTCAGCCCCGCGGGTAGCCCGCGGCCAGCCCCGTGCCCGTGCTGCCGGGGGTCAGGGCTCAGCCTCACTCAGCCTGAGCCCAGCAGAATCGAACTCCTTCCCCCCACTACCCCTGAGACAAGGGGGTTTGCTGGGTGCCGTCATGAAAGCTGTTTTCCCTCCTCCACCTCTCCTCTACACTTGGCAGGAAAGAGCCCTACACCTTTCAGCTTGGAAAACAAGAAGGAATCAGTAATTTTCTCTGGCGCTGTTAGCCAAAGCCCTCCTGGAAACGAGCTGACGCGATTATTGTAGAAGGGTAGCTGACTTCTGGCAACAAATGCCGAAGAAGCGTATCACCCTTGTGGCTTGTTGTCTACATGGCAGGACACCCTGTTGTGTGCTGGATTGTCACATGTAATCTATGCAAATGCAGTCATTAGCTTTAGCAGATGTTTTTTTATTGTGCTGCTTCAGAACTGAAAAGAGATCAGCAGGGATTTTTGTTTTCTTACCCAGATTTTGAGGACCAGAACAAATTGCACCAACCTGTTGTTAATGTGAACGCACCCTTTCTGGTACATAAGGCTGCACACCTACTTCCACATTTTATTTACTGCTTTTCATTTTCTCGATCTAAATTTTAACAAAAATCCTTGTAACAGTGTGAGGAAAGTAGCTTTGTGGTTATTGCCTGTCTGTGACACAGGGAGACAGATACCTTATCAAGGTATCAAAGAGGAGAATCAATGTCAGCAGTAAGTTCTTCATTCCTGGTCTTCGCTACAAGGCCGTGCCCCTCATTACAAAATGCCCTTTTTGCTCTCCTTTGGCTCGTTCATCTCAGTTAGGTGCCTATGCTAGATATCAGAGCAGCGGGCAAGGTAGTTTGGATGCAGCCACTTGGTTCAGGGGGCGAGAGGGTTTAACGGCACGAATGCCGGCCACTTTGTGCCTGTCGTCCCGCCACCAGGCAGGACCCCGTGCAGAGAGCAGAGATAACCTCAGTGTCCCATCCTTGAGCCGTGGTCGGGCCACGAGATCTCCGGGGAGGCCACATAACCACCGTCTGACCGCGAGAGTTTGCAGTGGGAACTGAGACTGGAGCAGGGACCATGGAAGACCGACATCAAAGAGGCAAGAAAGAGGGTGAAGCCGAACTAAGAGGATTTGCTGGGGGCTGTGCCAGGGAGCCCCTGGAGCAACCATATGGCTGCAGGCAGTGCCGGGCACCACCAGCCTCCGCTGCCCCTGTGACCGTAGAAGCAGCTTCTTCTCAGCAGCACGGCAGTGGCTCTGCTGAGGGGGGCACCGGGCTCCCCAGCTGCCTTCCCTACGCTCTGCAGCTGCTCGCCTGGGGCTGCCGAGCCTCAGCAAGGTGCGGGGAGCGGACAGGGAGGGCTCAGGAGCGGGAGATGTGGGGAGAAGGGAGCGGAGGGCTCGAGCAGCCCGGCAGAGCTCGGCACCCCACAGCCCTCCCCGGCAGCCCCCCGAGCGCAAGCCCATCACCCGTGAGCACAGAACAGGGCATTAGGCCGCACTACGGTAATTAAGTGTGGATCGTGCATGTATCTCCTGGATGCTTAAATGTGAACCAGTTTAACTGAGTTTTAATTAAAGCTGTTGTGAGTTGGTTTAAATCTGTGCTCCTTCAGTTCTCTAGGAAGATTTTAACTGCAGAGGTAGGATGGTATCTCACGGAGGCAGGAGGCTTTGAGCTGGTTAGTTTCTAGAAGCGTGTGAAAAACCTAAATATGCTGACCCAAATGCAGCTCTTGGAAGGGGCTCAACTCAGTGTCCTTGGAAATCAGTGAGCCCAGTTGCTCTGGGAATGGAGTCCCATGGAGACTGGAGACATTCAGCCTTACAACTCTCTGTCCCAAGAGCAAGGTACGCCTTCTCTCTCTGTTTTCTCCAATGTAAATAAATAGTTTTGTGCATCCTAAAGAAAACCAACCCTACCAAAATACTCCATTGCACAAATAAAAGGGAAAGGGTAAAAAAAAGACCAAATCACATCAATTAGCTCCCTTGCTGAACAATTGGAAAGCACTTAGACAGTGGTAGGAAGGCATATAAAATAGGATAGAGCAGAACACTGTAGCATAGAGCATTAATATAAATTTGGTGTGACTCCAGCATCTGACTTGCCTTTTGCACTGCAAATACAGGGAAGCATTTTAAGGGAACAATGCTTTCTATTAATCATTTATAGTATTGATAGGCTATTTCTTGTAAGAGTCTTTTTTTTTGTTGTTGTACACTGAACATTATGGATGTTCAATTATAATAAAGCATTGCAAACTATTTGCTTCTAGCTAGGGAGAAAGATTTCCAGAGAAGTTTCTCTTGACATCAAAAGTGAAAAGTCATTTACGCTAAGGAAATACATTAACCTGCTACTAGTTAAGAGAGTATTGTATTCTCAAGAGGTTTCTGAGAATTCTAAGTTATCTTAGCTTCAAATGGTAAAATATTATCTTGTAATAAGGTGTTTGTGCATAGTTTGTCATGCTTCTTTTCTACTTAATAAAAGAGAACAAGAATGACACAGGATACTTTCAAAATGGCAAGAAGCAATAATCAAACACTTCCATCTGCCTTCATTTCACACTGGTAACATGTTTTTCACTCTCCTTGTTTGAAAGAGGGAAGACTAGAGCATGCCACTATGAATCTCTGTTCAGTGTGTTTCACTTTACTGAGGGTTTTCTGCTATAAACCATAGCTGGACAATCATACTACTGGGCTAAATTACAAAGGCAGGGCTTTAAAATGTAGTTATTTTTATACCACATCTGTAACACCAGGATCAAGCAGAACCCTGGGGACCTGGTTGTGTAAGACAGTGCTAGCAGAGATGTAGAAAGCTGCACTTGCCAGTAATTTACATCAACGCATTTTCAGGTGAGAAGTACAGGTCTAGACAATGTATAAACCATAACTTGAATGCCTACATTTGCATTTAAGCATCCTAATAAACAGCTAAATAAAAGCACCAAAAGTCAAAGTCGTAGTTCAAAAATACCAGCTGACCTAATTCGGAGCTCAGCCAGGCCCCGCAGAGCCTGAGCCGAAGACTGAGCAGAGCAGTGAGGCTATATATTTTGGGGTGGGGATGCTGGAGGGGGTGGCTGGATGCACTGCAGCCAGCCCTGGTCGACTCAGGAGACAGTTCCCAAAATCCCAGTTCCCTGCTGCTCCTCTTCCCCATGGCTGGAGACCCCTGAGGAACACCAAGGAGATGCCTCTTGCACAGAGCCGGGGAAATATGGAGTTGGAGGTTTCCGACAGAGCCAAGAGAGGATTTCCCTTTCCCGTAGGTCTCATGAGGACTGCAGGAGACGCGAACGCCTCTGATCCCAGCCCCTCAGCCCTCTCCAAGGGGAGACGAGCACCTCCAGGGGAAGCAGCCAAGGGAAAAGGAGAGCCATGGACAGCGTGGAGGGAGACGCCAAACACGTCCTTCCTAGTAAGGGACATCACTGTGCTTGAGTTACACACGATGCCTCCAGGAGCCTCCTCGGCCCTGTTGGATATGCCTCACACTTATCAGTTTGGGGTCTTCGCCCCAGGCTGATAATTTCTGTTAGTAACAAAGAGGAAGAACGGGTTTATCTCACATGTAAAAAAGATTGGATATTACTGAATTGTAGACAATACTGACCTCATATGTATTGCACCATTTATGCCTTAATGTGTGCAAAGACATCACTATTACAGGCATACAGACTCCATATAGTAAAAAGTGATTGCTGAAAGCTGTTTTTCCTGTCTCTGTGCTCATTTATGCAGTTGTCTGTAAAATCTCAACTGGGAATTTCCTAGAGACTAAAACTACCAGACCAGTTTAATCCCTTCTTACTTTATCTGCATTTCTAAGTCTCAAAATGATTTAATTAGTAACCAGTATTACAGCACATGTGGATTGCTCTCCTATTAAGAAAACAACTTTTTTAGCAGGATTGAAAAAAATTAAATTGCAAAACTCTTTTGCTCTGGCCCCGTCCCCAGACATTCAGCTGGACACACTGGGGCTCCTGTGTTTGTGAAACAGTCTTATTTCTGAGCATATTTCTTGAGTTTTTGCACCGGGGAACTGCAAACTTTTGATACTCTTTTTGCTGCTCCTCTAGAGCACAAAGGGTATCATGAACCACTGCTATCGGAATACAAATGGCTGATTTTTTTTTTCTTTTTTTCCGTAAACATACAAATAACATTCTTGAACTCTAGGACAGAAACAGTGATCTCTTCTGACATCTTGCAAAGCACAAGGAGCTGGTGTATGCTGGGGTCGGTCCCTGTGAGCACATACAGCCCCACACTCCCAGATGCTCTGCAAGACCCACCTTGCCATCAATATTTTCACTTTTGCAAATCTTAGCCACTAATTTTACTTGCAGCAAACGACACAAGACTTAGTTCTGCTCTGGGGAGAAACAACTCTCACAGACAGCTCTCATATCTAGCATGTTATCTTTTCAAATTTTTTCTATGTTCTCCTTAAAAGCTGAACAAAGTCAAATTTTTAGAAAAGAAAAATTTTTAGCATGAAAGATAACTGCAGTAGCCATCTTCCTCATTTCAGTATCAGAACAGGCACTAGTCACCTTGTAGAGGCTACACATACATTAAGAGCACTGGTTTATGCCAGTCTTACTGGCATCGCTGCAAAGGAACATTTGTGCCTGATTCTACAAAACTTTGCTATTGAAATAAATAAATAATTAAAAAAAGCACAAACTCTGCTTGATTAGGAAGGTACCTGATTGTTGGAGTCATGGGAAGTAGGACCAGAGTGGTGCTGGCTTTGTAGTCCACTGGGTATAAACTGGGAAAGAAGCTGGAGGTAGCCAAGAAGGTCCTGGGGAGACAGAGCTCAGTCAGTGTCACTCATGAGACCTCCATGGGCTCCGGTGGCTCTGCACCAAACTGAGATGAGAGAGCAGGTGGGCTAAGAAACAAAGATTTTTTTAAAAAAAGTGGCAAAGGATGGGGACAGAAAAATGATAAGGCCGCGTCATACAGAAAATACAGTATGCAGGAGTAACTCCTTGTCTTCCGTCTCTAACATACAACAAAAGACTTCAGTTCAGCTGGGAAATACCCCGGCTGCTGTAGCTGACACGGAGGCCGATACACGCCTGCAGGAGGCCAGATCACAGGCACGGGCAGACCCTGCCCAAGCCCCAGTACCGTCGGTTTTGTGATGGGGTCAGCATATCAGCTGTACTGAAAAGCAGTCTACTGCAAAGCAAAGCTGGAAACATGGCTGGAGCGCAGGCAGTGCAGACTGGCAGAGCAGCCAGCAGTCCAAAAGAATGTTTTGAAGGTAGGAGCAGCCATGGGTGCTGCAACAGACAGTCAGTCCCAAACCTGGCTGCTCCAGAGGTGTCTCGCCACCACTAACGCAGGTGGGACCGACAAGGAGTGAACCCTCCCAGATGTTCATGCAGGCACCTCCTGGCTAGAAATACTGCCCATCCTCTGCTGCTTTCCAGACGTTAAACAGATGGGCTGGAAGGCCAAGCGAAAGGCCAAAATGGCCACATTGCAGTGCTGCAACCCAGATGGTCCTCCGATACCTGGGGCGACTCAAAGGAGAGGAGCAGGGACGTCTGTAGCCGAAGCCAGCAGCTTCTCCAGCACGCACGCTGATGGAAACATCGTCTCTTGCTTGAGGATATCATTGATTCAATGGCCGTGGGTGATTTAAGCAACTGCAGATTCAGAGAGCCAAACTGAGGTGTCTGTGATAGACAATTTCATTAAAAAATTAAAAAAAAATACAGAATTGCCAGGTTTTTTGAAGTGACAAAAACTTGGAGAGCCAACAAGGAATTCACAAGAGCTCAGTGAAAAACAAAACTCAAACCCAAGAGCTGCCAGCTGACAAGAGCAGCCTGGAATTATTTGTCTCAATTAGTTAAATTTGTGATGTCACTTCCCCTGGAATGCTTTTTGGTATGTTTAAAAAGTAACTTCCTTAAATCTTGACAGAGCAGCTAAATGTCAAGACTCTCAATTCATATTACTTTTCCTTTCATCAGTTTTGTGGGATAACATCATTTCAGTACTCAGGTTTCTGTTTCTCTGGCTATTCAACAGATTAGCAATAAGGTGAATTAACGTTTTTATGGTAATTCAGGTTCCTTAAACTGATGCTGCTGCGCAAGTGGAAAAATAATTAGCATGAGACCTCCTGGTGCCTACAAAACTCACTGCAGTTGTGGCCGTAGAAGGTCATTACTTTTTATTTACTATAGAATCTGCAGGTTAATGGGAGACCATTTTTTCTTGCTGTTACGGGTTTCATCTATGGGAGAGCTCTAAGAGGCTATGGCTGTATCTTGCTTTCCAAGTACAGAAATACAGTCTGTTCCAGCACAACCACGTTTGTATTTCTGTTAGTTGGTGTAAGGCTGCGCCTATGTGCCCTTGATTATGTGTTTAATTAGGTCTACAATATTCCATAATTAATCTCTAAAACAAGATCTGAAATGGAGATTAGTTCTTGTTAGGATTCTCAGCTTACTCATCTCTTCTTACTACATGAAAGAGCCAGTGTGTTTATCTCACATACTGTTAACTCTTCGTGCTGTTACCCTAGTCCAAATATTCCTTCCAACACTGCCAATCAATATGTACTAAAAACATTTGGCAATCAGAAGAAAACCCCAAACAAAAAGGCAGCTAACAGCATTCTGAGATGGGCTGGATTTTTCCTCTGGCCAGGCTCACACCTATAAAATTTCTTCCCCTAGCAGGTCTCCTGCATGCCCTTCACTCCCATTGAAGCAAAAGAAAAAAGAGCCTGCATGATCGCTCTGCTGCAAATTTTCCCTCTTTCCACCCCAGCTCCCAGCCTGAATGTGCTTTGTCTGTGCTGCTGCTTTGATGTTGCATGAGGCAGCTTTGAAACAATAACTTGAAGACAGCATTAAAGCCAGCCAAGGGTAAAACATCCAGCTGCTACTGTGCAATTGTGCAGATATGTGCCATGGCTTTGCAGGGAAGCTGGAGATGGGCACGCGAGCCCCCGGATTCGAGACCACAGGCTGCCTGGCTGCCTCTTGCAAGGAGCAAGGGGAGAGCTGGGCAGGAGCAAAGCTCTGTCCTCCCATTTTTGAACCATTCACCACTGTGAGTGCAAAGAGGACAGACACAGCCCTGCCAGAGCTCTCGTCAGATGTTGGTTTTGAACAATGGAGGATTGAGAGGGGGAAAAAAAAAAAAAAAAAGTTGTTTGTGTGTGTGCATCTGTCAATAAGGGAGCTTAAGCTGGGGATGAGAGATACTCAGGGAGATTAAGTGTAGCAGATTTATAGGTGAAATCTGGTTAGTGTTGATGCAAAAGGTTGGGGGGGAGATTTTCAAAAGCACATGTGGGAGGCTACTGCTTGCACACTGTTGATTTGCTATTTTGGGGCCTAGCTCTCATCACTGTATGACAGTCTTGTGAAACACGGGAGCTCCTGGAGCTGGTGGAAGATGCCTATGAAGCAGGCAGGTTGATGAGTCAACGCCGACACCCTCATCCACCGCAGAAAGGGAGGGGGAGGGACCCATGGGAGAGACACCCCCATTCTTCCCATATTGCAAAGTGACTGCAATGCATCGGTCCCTACTCCCCACATGTTTTCCAAACAAGGGGTAGCTCAGGTGGACATCAAAGAGGAGGTATAGCATTCCAGAGCGGTTGGCATGTTTCCAGCCTTGCGAGCAGGACTCATCACTGCCTCAAGGAGCAGTAACAGAGAGGAGTGCAGCCCCTGAGTCCACTTTCCCTGTAATTAACCCATCCTCATCTGCAGGCAATCCCTTCTGCTCTGTTTTGTCCAGACGTGGGTGATGGCACCCAAGCACCCGCAGCAGAGATAGGGCCGCAGCAAGTGCCCACACACACGGAGCAGGGAGAGGGGGATGTAAAAGCAGGAAGGGCTCTAGGAAAGCTCTGAACCAGGAGCGCTACGGCTCTTTGCTTGCTGTCAGGAAGCAGCAGCAGCTGCTCCGCCACATGCGCTTTGGTTTTTTTTCTGAAGGCAGAAAAATAAAGTAGGTCACTACTTTATTTGCCAGAAGCAGAGATTAAGGATATTAGGAAAGGGCACAATATAGTGTAAGCTGCTGATGAAAACACTGGAGATCCAACCTGCATGGGTTTGTTTATATATTACATGAAACTCAGTTGCTGACATGAAAAACAGAGATCATATTTAGATACTACATGAAGAAGAGAGGTCAGGTCTTCCAGTAACAGAGGAAAAAATGAATTAGTTAGAGGCTATTAAAGCAAAGATGTAAGGTTTCTGGCTCTTGAAAAAAAAGCAGACAAAGTAGAAAAAGATTAGCTGTCACATAGATTGAAGAGTACTAAGCAAGTCCTTGTTTACCTTCCTTAAGAGGTCTCAAGTTTCTAAAGCACTGCATACCTACAAAGCCTCTTCAAGTTGGTGAGACCTGTGGGTAACCAACAGCCTTTAAAGATGACTAACCTAGTGCAAGGAGCAGCAGGACATAATTTATACGACTATTGCTATAAATCCCTAGCCATTAGGTACACATCAGGCATTGTCGCATAGCAAGGACTCGGGTGTTTTGCTGTTAAATCATCACATACTGAGATGATAATTGTTCATGCTCCCTGTTCAGGCATGTCCCATCTAGCAAGAAACAGGAAACATTTTATCTAAGACAAGTCCTATCACAAACAATTGGCAAACTTTAGGAAAATGAGAGAACAGAAAAACCTTTTTTATACCTTAATATGAAAAAAAAAAAGACAACTTCTGTAGTTCCTCAGTGGATAATACGCACAAATTATACAATGCACAAGAATATCTGTACAATTCTCACAAGTATGAATTATGTATTTCAGTGAAGTGTATAATTCGAAACCTTGAAGTGCTCTCTCCCTTAAACTCCTCTCTTGCAACTACATCCACATGGACTTGTCCTTACACAAGCAAGGAGGCAGTAGCACTTGTTAAAAGCAGTGAAAGTGTTCAGAAAACACCTCACCAGCATTTCACTACTGGGAGCCCCCCAAGCGAGTGTGTTAAAGAGGAACCAAAGCTTTTGCAAGCGGTCAGAAGGCTGCAAGACCACCACACTCATTTCCGTTTGTGAAAAAGTAGTGATTTTAAGATTAGACATTATTAAAACATGTAATGCCTTGGAAAAACCCAACACCTCAAAGAAAGCGAGGACAGAGACTGGGAAGATTTATCTGCAAGTCATTATTTCAGAGGTTTTTTCATTTATAAATCCCCTTTCTTTCACTATTTGAGGAAGGGCTCCTGGGAAACAGCTAGCACTGCAGTCTCAGCCTGCATCCCTGGGCATGTTTCTGCCTACCCCCCCCATCCCCGTCCCTGCTACAGATACAGGCTTATTTACCGTGTAAACTCAAACCAGGGCTTTCCCATTGTCCAGAGCTCACCTAGGCAGCAGTGAGGATGCAAGGCCAGTTCCCCAAAGCCGAGAGCCCCCCCTTTGCCTTTCCCACAAACAGGCAGGGAGTCCCAGGACACGGCAGCAGGATGAGGTTGGTTGATGCCCCTACGTTCAGAGGCGGCTGCGGGAAGAGCAAAGGCAGGATAACCCACGCGCGGCTTTACTGAGGGAGCCGGTAAAGGCAGGCACCAGTCCAAGACACCTTCTGGACACGGGCTTCGTGCTGCCGCGTGCGTCACAGCAAAAGAGCCTGGAGCCAGTTTGGGCCCTGAGGGACCAATAGTCTCACACTTATCCTATAGAAGGGACATGATTCATCCTTCATAGCCAGCTGAGAGAAATCTGAAGTGAGGTAGAGGCCTTAAAATAGGTCACCTGGATGACTACCTAGAAACATCTCTTTCTTCCCATTGCCTACAAGGGAATCCAGAGGACTTCCAAATGCTGTCACCTAACACCGGGACATGGGCACTTTGATAAATACTCCACACTCTTGCTCCGGTTGCCCTGGGCCACAGGAGGGAGAGGGCTAAAGCCACCCTGACAGGTGGGTTTCGCAAGGAGGGGAAGGTCCTGCGGCAGCCAGGCCGGCCTGAGGACTTGCAGCTTGCCGGGAGGAGCCGGCAGCACCCTTAGCAGGATAATCAGAGTTTTAGTGCCAGCTTCACCATTGGAAGAGAAACCTGGTGCCTTGATGTTATTTAGCTGATTCGGAACAGCTCTGTGGAAAATTTATTACCCTTATCTTCATTAACTGCTGCTTAATTTTGTACTTGCCAGTTTCTCCAAGGTGTCTAGATACAAGTTTCAATTCTCCTGTTTACAAAGAAAAGCTAACGCATTAAAACTATGTATGGACCTTCCATTCACTTCAGAATTTTGTTTTGTGTGCAGTTATTATTCCTCAGTTTTGCCTCACAAGCTTATGGAGGAGAAAGATTTAATAACTTCATTTTCACTGGTACTTATCTTTAGCATTTTTCTTACCCAACAGATCTGCTGGAACTGATAATGAGGGGGAATGCTACTGTCAAGCTTCTGCAGAACTTAAAAAGCTTGTAAAGCAGAAGAAGTAAGACACAACAAATACCAGCCATCTTAAAGTAAAAACAGCACTTCAGCATAAAATATTCAGACTGTGCCAACACTGGGGACCTTCATCTGCCAGCTGTATACTGTTGTTCTAAGCATCTAGATACAATATTAGCATTCTGCAATTTGATAGAAATTTTAGAGCAGTTGGGGAAGAACTGTTATTCATTGTGATTCTAGTACCTCTTCATGGGTTAATTGTAGATATTTTCCAGATAATACTATTAGAAAATAGAATTATCTATAGATCAAGCTTCAGGGCTCTCAGTGAAAGCAGTCCACAGAAATATCATAGAAAACAAGACTAAGTCTTTGACCCGAATAGATTGCAATCCAAGCAAACCAAAGGCAGAACTGATGAAAAGAGGATATTATCTCAGTTTTCCACAGGCAAAGAGGAGTAACATGGAGATTAAAAGACTTATGAGGTCAGAGAGAACCTGCAGCAGACCCCACCACTCAACTCATCTCCCAAAGTTCCACATTTAACTATGAAGGCATCTTCTTACTTTCATACAATCATAAGAGATAATTTTTAAAAGTTAGAGAATTAACCATCAGTTTATTACAGTCTGGAAATTACAGTATCTCCAAGAGAAATCAAATATCTTTTACTGAATCATGTATCTGCTAGTAATTTAACAGTTTCTCCAGAGACCTGGGGTACAATAAAATTTTTTTGCTTGCTCTGCCTAGAGAATCTGGCATATAGGAATATTTACAAACAACTTAAAATGCTTTGGTGAAAGCAAGTCATGTAAATTCACATCTGCGAGAGGCTGAAAGAGTTAACGTCTCAAATATTGTGGTGGGGCAAGTCCTGAGTAACAATGAACCACAGGTGACAAGAAGCTGATCAGCACCCCTCAGCAACCGGAGAGGGAGGACCTGCGGGGGATGCACCATTCCCTGCCCAGATAAACCGAGCAGGGCAGCTCACCAGGCATGGCCAAAGATCAAACGATGGTCATGTCTGCAGAAAGGGAGAAGTTACTCCCCAAACAAGCCCCAAGGCAACCGACCCATTTCCCAAAGGTTCTGAAAGCACAAACCATTCTTGACTCCTAGTTAGCCTAATGAGTTTGAGTGCCCACCCAAAGGAGGGTCAAGGATGATAAAAGGACACAAACTGAAGCCCCACGTGCCTGTGCCCTCCAGAACTGGACTCTTAGGCTGGAGGGACCAACGCTGGATCCAGGACTGGTGACATCTTTCTCTTTTCCTTTCTCTCTCTCTTCTTCTCTTTCCTTTTCCATAATCCCCACACCTCATCCCATTAGACACAAAACCATTGACCAAGTCTGGGACTAGGAGTGGATCCAGCCACCCCCGGGCTCCTTGCCAAGAAGGAGTCTAGAAATCAAGGGGGTCTGCTCCTCATGACCCAACAGAAGGGATCTCCTTATTTTCTACCCTGAATTGATGTATATGGTTACCATGGGCTACGTGGTTTACTGAGGTGGTTTCATGCCAATTCCTGCTGTGAGAAATCCCACCACCTACTGTTACATCTTCCAAGTTCAGGCTGCTTCTGCCATAAATAAGAAGTTTAACTGATCATTTGTGTTGTTTCACCTTAATTTAGCCCACGGGAATGCTGAACTCACCATGACCCCTCCTTGGTCTGTCCAGCCCGGGTTGTGACAATGTCATCTGTTTTGTTAGACTTGCCACATAAAAAGGAAATACTGCTTTCTGTACCAATGGCTACATTATTCCACAAATTACCTTGAAGTGAATCTCCAAGATTCACAGAGACTGAAAATAACAGGTAACAAGTTACTATTTTCAGTGTGTAGCACAACTGCTGGCCATCACACAGAGAGCAATTTATATCTATGTTTCAAACACTGCATTTTGAGACAGAGGGGGGAGAAGGATTTCTTATGTGCCCAAGAGAATAAACACCTCAGCTCTACACAGCACATGGGGCTTCATCACTGCTGAGAGGCACCTCAACGTAGTCAGCACTACAGACTCTTCCGCTTCCCCATTCAATGGATCCAACGACTGGCATGACTTCTTGCCCTCAGACCTTGGTATAGCTGCGGTATCGTGGCACAGCTGGAACATGCCTTGGAAACGATGGGGATCCAACACCAATATCACTGAGCCCTTTGGGAAAGGCAGCTGTATGGGGGAGCGATATTCCTTGGGGATATCACTGGTTAAGCACACAAAGTACACCTCCTTTTAGCACTGCAAAGCTCTGCAGAAACCTGCTTTTCAGTTCTAGCCTGGCTTTCCCAGCAACATACTTACAGCACAGACCACTTCAGAAACACTCCCCTTGTCAGACCCAACCCATCTATTTAGAATAGTCTCCTCCGGCCCATTAGGCTCAAATCTCCCTACCTGGGGTAGGGACTGTGGTCCAAAGCCTCCTCCTTATCCAGGCTGGTCTCACTGCATCCCCTGAGCCCCAAGGAGTCTCAGAGCTCTTGGCCAGGAAGATGAAGACCAGGGTTTTACAGTGATCTTACCCAAGTACCCTCAGAGTTTTGCTCCCTCTTACACCCTTTTCCTTCTCTTGATTTCCTGCATCTTGAATAGTTATCTGGAGGCCAGCTTTGCTTCCCTGGGTGGGATGGAAAGTACCATGGTGCTCCACGGCAAGCTTTAGTCGGAAGGAGAGATGGAGGATGACAGGGGGCTGGCTGCTCTCCCGTGCTTTCTGCTGTGCTGCAACCCTGCTCAGCCCAGCACGCAGCTTCAGCACCCAAAGAGCCCTGCCAGACAGGTAGGATTTAGCACCCAGTTTTGAGCTGCTCCAGATTCCAGACTTTCAACCTGTAAAAGCAGCAGGGACGTGACTCGCAGTGCCTGCGTGGGTCACCCGAGGCTCCCTGCACAGGCAAATGACAAACAGACATCTTCACCGTGGGGTTCGTAGGACCTATTTCAGATGCGCACCTTTGCCTGGGGACAGCTGTGCACCAGAAGCAGCTCTTCATCTGCGCAAGGAGCTAAGGGCGACCAGCTCAGAGGTGATGTCTGCGCAGAAGTGGGCATGTGAAGCTGGAAATGAATCCCACAGGGTGCCACCGAGACCTGGGTACATGCCAGCAGCTTGTGATTCCTCCTTCAGGTTTGCTGGAAAGAGTGCTCAAGGCTTTTAGTAATTTACATGGATACTGGCTCAAGTGGGCAGAGTAATTTCATCTCCCTTTCCATTGCTTTTCTATGATTTACAGCTTTGACATGTTTTGGGGTTTTTTTCCTGCATTGCCTCTGTTTTATTAAGTTAGTGCTAAGATATTGAGGCAACCTTAAAAGAATCTGCACAACTAACCTAACATTACTTGCTTGTTCAAGCTCTCATGTGAAATACACTTCCACACACCTCTTCTAGCCAGTACAAGTCTATTATTCTGGAAATGACTGAGATTTTCAGGATTAATGAACTGTTCAATAACCTCATCATTATTCTGCAGGTTTTCAGCCCTATCTGTAGTCTTACAGGATTTGATAAAAAAAAGTGAGCATCTTCCCTAAGAAGTTCTATAAATGGATTTCCCTGTCATATTAGGGGCTTTTGATTTTAAATAGAATCTGTTTTTCACAAATCAACTTATCCAACTAAAGTCTGCTAAAACATAACCACGTACATATTAAAGTCTACAAAAATGGCAGAAAGAAGGTAAGAGGCCAGTTGCTATAATTTTTGTACTACAGAAAGGAAACAAGTAATTTGATTTACTGGTACTTTAAGCATTACAGCTGAAAATGATAATGTCACAGCAACATAACTGCATTCCTGCCTCAGTAGCCTGAGGCTCTTTCCATAGTTCTACCTCAGTCTAGGTGGCACATAAAAGCTCATCCAGTCAGGACAACAGTGGGCCTGTGCCTTCAATTACACTCTCGTTTGAATGGCAGTAAAAACAAGGAACTAAACACAGATTTGAAAGCTGCCTCTCAAACTCAGATTAACAGTAGCCAATATTTCAATTTACAAGTCACCATAAAGACCAGTTCCATGTATTTACATTCTAGTAACAAGGTACACTTAGCTTTGATAGAGTTTTTTGTAGAAGCTCTCTTCTCCCCCACCCACCCCCATTCTGCTTAGCTTTATGTCCAGAGGCAGGGTCTGGCTCAGAAAGAAGAGTAAGCAGCTGGATAAGTATGTCATTAAAGCATTACTTTGCCAAGCCCTTCACCCTCAATGAAGGTTTAAAAGTGAAATGAGCCCTCATTTAGTTTGTTAATATGAACAAGAGTATAAAGGCTTGACAGCTCCCTCTCCTAAACTTCAGTATATTTGAAGACTTACACTCCCGAATGGGCAATTAAAGCATTGTGGAGTACATGTCACTATCAAATTACATTATTTGATGGATATTAATAAAAAGATTTCACAACAAAGTAAAAAATAATTGGAAAAAGGAAGATATTGTGAATACATCACTTCCTTCACCCCAAACGAGTCACTGCCTCTGCAGTGTGTCAGCACAGGAACTTCTCCAAGACGATGGATCATTTTGAAGCAATCCTTGCATGCAGGAAACCATCCCATTCCTAACAAAGTGGCAAATGTTGTCTTCAGAGAAGCATTACATACCCACTCCAGGGAGTGTGAATCCACTGTAAAGAAAAATACAAAAAAATTTACACCAAATGCCCTGTATTGTTTTCAGAATTAAGCCAGAAGATGTCTTTATTTTTTTTCTTAAAACTGTATGGATTAAAAAGATGTTTTACACAAAGTGCTACCAGTTTTAAATTGCTACATTTAACAAAAAAAAAAAGAAACAAACACCCAACTCTTCAACAGACACAGGAACATCTTGGATTTTTTTTTTTCTCCTGTAAAGCATTCTGTAATTTGGAGGCAAATACAGAACATTTTTTATCTGAAGTGGAAAACTCAGTTTAGCCCAACCTCTACCAGAGAGCTGGGAGGAGAGCTTTTCTGTAATTTGGAAACGGGAACGAACATGAAAAGTTATGGAAAACATGATTTAATAATGAGCCCAAAAGTCTCTGGAGCTGGTAGAGACTCACTCAGTGGTGTAACTGTAGTTCTGTTTAATGGCCCAAACACTGCTAGAAAACCAAGTTGCCTTGCCCTTGTAAGACCTGAGATGCCTTAAGTTTTTCGAGGCTGTGATTACCAATTTCTAAAAACCTTCCCAGAACAAGATCACCTCCTCAACATACGTGCTGCCTGTTTAACTAACACAAAAGGCACTCCCATTATCTGTTACAATAACAAGCCTACAAAGCAACAGACTGAGCATGAACAGCACAGTGTCAGAACTCCTTTTAGTTGCAGTGTGTCAGAGCAGCTCCTCCCTAATCCTCACAACGACAGAGCACAGCACTCTTCACATCCTTAAGTGCTGCTCAGAAGTGCTGCTCTTCGAGCCCTTGCCTAATGGTCCTTTTCAGAACAGGGTCAGGTCATGAGCTCTTCTGCAGAGCTGCCATACCACCAGTTTCCAAAATACTGCACTGTTCCGCAGCTCAGACCAAGTACAGCAAACTGTGGCTAGAAATCCCAAATGGTGGGTTTCTACCTTGACTTGGATAGCTGTTACCAAGACAAGCAGCTCAGTACTAAACCACTGTCCCTTGGCCGACCTCTGCAGCTGCATATAAGCAGCTCTTCTCAACCTCAGTTGCCTTGGAGTCTGACTGAATATAGGCAGGTAGGAGAGGAAAAGCAAGAAAATAGCAGAAATGACCAGAAGCTCCGTAGCCACAAAAGCACTAACCACAACAAAGCATATAGGACCCAATGCAAATCTGCAAATAAGAGCAGTCTCTGCCAAGTTGTGCTCTTTATTTAAACTTTTGGCAAGACTTCAGGATAGCAAAGCAGAATTTTACAGATTGATTCTCATCTTGAAATAGAACAAGCCAAATTGAGACCCGGGAATTTGAATTTTTTGGGCTATAGTTATAGGGTTATATAAATAGCTCAGTTCCTCCATATATTACAATACCTCAAACACCAATAACATAAAGTAGTTCTTACTGCTAACCCTAATCCTTTTCACACTGCTGAACTCCAGCTAACCAGCCTTTCTCGGGCAACACTCTAAGGAGAAATTAATTCTTTTACAACCTCATGACCCACTCCTGGTATGCAATCTCCTCCATGTGATCTCTGCTTGGGAAGCAGCTCTCCTTTCCTTTTCTTGGTTCTTATCAGCAAATTGCCAGATAACAGTTCTCTCTCTTTTCCCAGGCTGTCCTTTGGCACTGTGGAGGGACCTGTGTGCTATGCGATGTAAGCAACAGCAAAGGAATTAGAGCGCAGCTCAGCCTCGATTTTTTTTTTTTTTTTTTACAACTACCAAAACCTCAGTGGTCTCCTCTGCATCATATTTCATAAAATTTGTAGTGATGGTTACATCCAGCTGTGCTCCATGTTCCCCCTTTACATTTTCCTGCCCCAAAACACATTCCCCTTCCAAAGTCAACTCACCATAAATAAAAAGAACTGCTAGATTAATATTGACAAAGCTTTGTCTTGATAAAGCACCAGGCACTAAGAGGGCTTATGTTTCTCTGTTGAGACACTACTAACCACACACCTCTATCATTTTAACTGCATTCACACTGGAATTTAAATCACTTATGAAGCAGAGTTTCCAAATAAAACCCTCCTTAAAAGTACCTTTAACATATGCATAAACATTCATTCTTGTTCTTCCCCTAATCATTCCTTTTCAATATGCTTCATAAGAGTTGTCAGTAGTCTCCTCTGACATTTCCTGCACCCACAACAAGCAATTAAAAGCCATTCAAGTAAGTGATATAATAGCAGGTAGAACATTTGTCCTGCTCATGTGCTGTTTTTACCACATTCAAGAGAAAAAAAGTAATCAATTAACCTCCCCAATATGGTGTTGACTAATGGGACACTTGCATGGCACCAGATAACCTTGAACATTAGGAAGACAGTGCACATGCAAAGTCCAGCAAGTGAGCAGAAGAACATCTGGTTTATTAAGAATCATTTCTTCCACCAGCACACTAGTAAAAACAAGTTTACAAGAAGCTTAAAGTGGGATTAGAAAATAAAGGAACCAATCACTGAGAGCATTTCCTCCCACTGAAGCATTCTCACATGAATCTCAAATACAGCACTAAGCTGCAGCAGTCTCGTGCTTTCATAGAGGGACTCAGCCAGAGCAGCTACTATCACAGCTGAGGAACAGTTCTGAACAGCATCCACTCCTGAATATTCAGGGAACAGCCCTGTCCTCTGCCAAGCCACATTCTTGCAATAACACAGCCACCTTTAGTGTTTTACCCGGGGCAGCTTCGGTGCATGGAAAATAAACACAAAGCAGACAGCAACATTTTTAGGATCACTCAATCTTGCATCAAATTCTGGAACTAACTCAGCTAGCATCAAAGCCCTCAAGCCACTGCAATATCAGCCCTTCTTCCCCACAGCCCAGCATGGCCATCACAAAGGTCAAGAACAAGTTATCCATCCCCATTTTTGCCTTTATGTAGTTTTTGTGTCCTACTTGCTTCTCTCTTCAGCCATTCTGCACAGCAGCCAGCTATTTCTCACACATGCTGTCTATTCTCAGTTTAAACAGGCACACTCCAAGTAACACCTCAACTTAAGGAGGTTGTAGTTCGACAAGCAAGGCAATACATGCTCCCTGGGCTAGGCCAGAAAAATACACTAACCAGCCTTGAGGCTATAGTGAGAGCTGAAGTTAAACTTTGCTCTTCCCTCCACTTATGTATGTGCACATGAAACTCCACACTTGCACTGCGTCCAGTAACATCCACGCTCTAGAAGCGCATGTGGATGAACATGTTCGTGCACTTCATGGAGCAGCTGCTGCCACTGGATACAGATGCCATGATTGTTGTGGCACATGGGTAAACCATACTGCTCTGACTTAGCAGTTTTGATGTTTTCCCCTAATGGTACTAACCAGATCTTTCCATGGCACAGTTCCAGCATACAGCCTGCCTACCTGCAAGGAAGCCAGTGGAATAAAAACCTCCAATGGACTGAAGAGAATCCTTTAGCCTGCAGCTACCTACACAGCAGGAGTGGCCCATTCTGTAATAAAGATCACAACATTGCAGAGTCCAATACTCCAGCACTTTAGTTTCCATCTGTACTATGAAGAAAAACCACATTCTCAGTGCAGATCAAGATGGAGCTGGATGTGGGTGAAGTAAGTAAATATGAGCAAAATGCTGCTGGAAGAAGCTAGAGCATTGTGTAGCAAGTAGTCCTTAGGGAGAGTTTTATTACCATGACAATAAACCAATTTACTAAACGAAGACAACAGCTGTATAGTCCTAAGAAGCCTCAGAACTAAGAATTAAAGAAAACAGTTCTTCATAGTTAATGGAAGAGTCACTGAAAAGGGAAGCCGGTGTTTTCAAACAGTATTCCAATTTCCTCATCAGCTTTGTTGGAGCTGTTGAAAACACTCATCTGGATTGCCAAGTATGGAGTAACAGTAATGCCAAGTAAACACAGAACTCTTCTCTTGACGCTTAACTCAAACTAGCACAGAATAGTGTTTGTAATTAATGGACCAGCAGTCTAGAGTCAATAACACGAAGCTGAGCGAGTCTTCCCTATCTAAAAGTTACAGGATCATTTCAGAAATTAATAAGTAGGCCAAGTCATTTCTGTACTCTACAGTCTGGATCCAATGATTCATCCATAAAATTAAAATTTTATTCCGTATGTTTAATGTTCATACACTGCTATTCTAAACGGACTACTTAATGCCCAGTTAGATTGGCAATATTAAGGTCATTTTATTTTAAGCTTTACGGATTTTCAAAACGCATACAAATAATACACTTCTTACAAAATCTCATTTGCTAAAGTTTCTTCAGGAATATACATCAAGCATGATGCCAGCACACAGATAAATGACTTTCACAGAGAGCATTACAGAGCTATAAATGCTAGTGAAACAGCCAGTCTTTCCATATACATTACAATGAAAACAGTTTTCTTTCCCTTTGCCGCATCCAACGTTTCAGTAATTTTTTTTTTTTTAAATAAATGGGTCTGAAGTTTAAATGTGTAAGTAAACTGACTGTGGAAGTCAGTTGGCACTTGGGAGCCCTGAAAGGAAGAATAAGCAATATTTTTCAAGTTCGCTAGCTCAGGGGTAAAAATCCCTGAGAGACAGAGAACAACAAACCCGTTTTCTTTGATGGAAAGGTGTTTGTCAAGGGACATTGCCAACAGAAAGCTGTAAAGATAAACTGTAAGGCTGAAGAGCAACAGGAAGGCAGAGCAAGGAAACCAATCTGTAATGCTAGGTAATGAGGAATGCCCTTGTGGGGCAGCAGGGGACTTCACCAAAACTGCCTACTTGGAAGAAACACACTCAGCAGAAACATGTGCAAAGATACAAAGCACGAGATATGTACATGCTAACCTTGTCACCAAGATGGGAAAGACTTTTATAGCATGTGCCAAAAACTAAACTCCCACTTAATTAGAAACAGTATACAAGTGACCTGAAGAGTTAAACTATAAACAAGAAGAAACAAAATATTGCACCCCAATTTCAAAGTCACTACCAAGACATTTCTTGCTTGAAGCCAGTAGACTAAAAAACACAGATTCATGTATTTTTCCTGTTGCTTGATGCCAGTGCAGAATTGCTCAGCTGCAAGTGCTTAATAGACCAGGTCACTGAATTCTCTGGGACCTGGAAACTTCTCAGAAGCAGCATGCCCCTGGCTTTCCACCTTAAGTCCCTGAGCTGCTTGCTGGACATCAAAACAGTTCTACTGCTTCTACTTTGTACGAGTCATACCCCAGCAGGGTCCTGTGCCTTACTACATGCTGCAACAAGGATCCCAACTACATCTTCTTCCTTAAGCCTACCCTCCATACAGAAGTTGCACCACTGAATTATGACGCCATGCTGATTTTCCGTGCTATTTAACATGTCAAGGCAGGTCAAGCTAGTTAGATCAAATGTAAACTCATCCATACTGTTCATTAATCTGAGCCCTAAGAACAGTGGAAGAAAATTGCAGTACTTCCAGGTTTTTGAAACATCCAAAGCATTAAGAAGCCTGTTACGTCCTAAAGGCAGGTATCAAGCACCACAATAACACTTCAAAAAAAAGTGTGGCATAAATGGTGAAAGCAAGTCAAAGCAGACTTCAGTCTAATCTAAAGCTCTAATCCTAAAAGGTAGTATAGGTTTCACAACCAGTATACTTCAGTCTATGAAGAACTACAGGTTTAGAACAATTAGCAAGTAAAGAAGAGTTTTAAGAGCAACCTTTAGGTTCTGACCTAAAGATCTATAAACTACCACTGTGGAGGGATGGTCTTGTTTGAAATCAGATTATCTTTAAACTAACCTGAAAGCAATCATAATGCTTATGCAAAACCCTCATGCTAGTCACACTTGCTCAAGAGCAGGGCAGGACTCTTAAAGAACAGATACTGAGAGCATGTGCCCTGTGCTATTTTAACATCAAATATCTTTATGTTATTTATGTCACTTCACTAAGAGGACAGCAGTTAAGCCAAGCTACCCCAGCCCCACTTCAGCCCAACTGTGCATCCAGTTCTGTGCTAGCTTACCAGAATGGGAGCAGCAAGTTCAGAGATTTGCTGATGTATTACTTTATCAAAAGGCCTTAGACACAGCTATTGAGGAAGAACACATCACCTTTCCCAGTAAGGCATTCTCCACTGTGGTTGTCCTGAGGAAGAGACACACATCAGACTGTCACAGCTTGATTTGCGATAGCTTTCCCTCTAAAAGAACATTGTATTAGGGCATTTGTTCCACATAGGGACAGTTGGTTTTATGGAAGGACTGCTGTTCCAATTCTCTAAAAGGACTCTCCAGACTTCAGGCTTTTGCCCTATATTTAGGTCACTAGTAATTGGACATGTGTGGAAAATGCACAGGCTCAGTTCAGTGTGGCTTAATTAATTTCTTCGTCTGTAGATCTGGCAGTCATCCTACGAAACAGAACGGTTGGGTATTTAGACTTGCATTGAAGAATACATTAGGACAATAGGAAGCCTCCCAAAAATAAGCCCAACTCTTTTGGTACTAGTGAAATAAATATTTTCAATTGCCTGGAGTACAAAGTGAAATCAGTTTTAGTTGCTCAGGTGAGACTAGCAGCCTGATTCATTAAAAAGGAATTATTTCTTTTATAGCATTCAGATTTGAAAAAAAAAGATCCAAGCACAGTACAAACACAGAAACCCGAAGACTTCACAGAGACCTTCTCAAGATGAGCACAGAACTGACAGGTGCTGAAGTCTTGCAACCAATGGAGCAGAACCAACTATGGCAACTTTCTGTCTGGGGCATTATATTCCTAAGCAACTGGTGAGTGCACCAGCCACACATTAATGCCACAGCTTGAAAGAGATAGAGATCTGCGTGTTATTTTGAGCTGTACCAGGCACCTTTCAATATTGTAACTGCTCTTGAAGCAGAATGTTCATGATGAAGAAAAGCACATCAACTGAAATAAGAATTCAAATTCTTTCTGCTCCCAGAAGGCTTCCGCCACAGTTTGTTAGTCAGCTTGCTTGATGTTTTTTAAACCCTCCTTGAAGGACACAGAACAGCCCCACTCTGCTGAGTCCTGGCCATCATGCCAAGCTTTCTGTTGGAGCTCACTTTGCTACCATCTATTTACTTCAGCACAGGTCCCAGGTGCTTTAGGTAGTTTTGGCTTAAGCCTGAACGGCAAATGAGAAGAGACAGCTGCCTCCCTGCAGGAACTCTTCTCACTCACTGGTGACCCTGCGGGCTGAGTTGGCAGCGCTATCTGGACTTTATAAGAAGGCTGCTCTACAAAACAGCCTGATAAAACTCTATTCACGTATGAACAGGAGTAAAGTATTTACTTCAGGAAGGACTGTGTTTTTTGATGAAGGAACAGGTTCTGTGCTTGAGCAGATAGTTTTATGGCATTTTGAAGCTGACCTAACATGCCTACCTTGGTTTAAAATAAAAAGGCAACCTGATTCCTTTCGCCAAGAAGTGAACTCTGCCAAGAAAAAGGGCCTGAAGACCAGGACTGAAAAGGAACAGATCTTCTCTTCAAAAGCCTTGTATGCAGGGGCACTCAGAGGGTTACTAAAGTAAAAACAGCATAGAACAATATCTGCAAGAAAGCTTAATACAATCTTTTGAGCCTATAAACTCTAAACAATAGGAAAAGTGTCCATGGAACACCAGAGCAGCTAAATATTAAAACAAATACAAATTGGCAACACTTACCTACATTGTCAGTGATAAATTTGTCACTACTGTGCTACAACACAAGCTTAATATACAAGATGTTTTTCCAAAGGAAAACCACAGAACCAAGTTTGTACAGAAGGTGAGGGAGAAGGGGAGACAGTAACAAGGCACAAAAACCTCTCTTGCTGCAACCCTGTAAGGCACCACTGTGCAAACATGAAACCATCAAAACCTGTAGTGGACAAATTCTGCACATGTTTAAATGACTAGATAATGTATTTTAAAGATGACACTATGCTCATATCTTTGGGAATAAACAGACTTACAAACCTTTATTTACACACTCATAAGCTTTTAAAAACCAAATTAGTGAAATGGGTGAACTAATACTCAAGTACAGGAGTCACAGTTAATTTCTCCCAGACAGCTTCACAAGTGCAACTTGATCATGACCTGTACTGGCCTTGTTAATAGAGCCCTGGATCCAATACGGTGCAGAGGAAAATGCTGCCAATTCTGTCAAATTGTGCATGGCACACCAGTAATTTTAACAAAACAGACTTCAGGGATTAGGATGAGAACTTGTAACCAAAAGTTATTTAAATCCAGACATAAAAGGTCAGTAGCATTAATCTAACATCATACCTACAGATCTTAATACCCAAAGTTATAATTTATACCTCTATTTAAGACCTAGACACCAGCACTTTTCTTCCCTATTCTGGTCTGCTCAGAAAATCCATCAGACAACAAACTTTAGCAAAAACATTCTCCCTTAATAGAAGGTTACAGATATGTAATTAAGCTTACAAACTGTACATTTCCCCCTTTTTTCCTTATGTCCCATCATCTCTACTGCATCCTGCTAGAGGAAGTTTTTGTCCTTTCTCCAATTCCATAGAAGTCTCCAGACTGTACTGAAATTACTTACAATACACATGGGTTAGACAAGTCTTTACAACACGAGTAGGGGGGTTCACTAAAAACTAAAATTTTCTTCTAAGGAAAGATTTAGGAGGCACTCAGTTTCTTATGAGCTTTGGACACATGGATGACTTTTTTTGTACTTAGGAACAATGTCAGTAGACTATACTTCCAAAACTCCTGCTTCCATTCCTGCAACTTGAACAACTGCACAGCACATAGTAAACAATCGGAATAAACCTGACAATTCAGTTACTGGCTAAGGTTTGTTTTCTTACATGACACATTTTACTCTTTTTACTCTACACTTAAAACACCTTGCCACAAATTAAAACATTTAAGGTCAGACACAACCTGTAGCTTTGATGATGCTCAATCTACTGAGCTGCCAGAGAAGAAAATCAATCCAATCTATCACATTTTAAACAACAGAGGAACCGGAAGAAAAAGAGTCTTCAGTGATAAGTTAACATTCAGGTAGCAATTTGCCGAAAGGCCGCGCCAGCATAGGCATGCTTCATTCCTTTTATTCAGTCCTGTTTTAAGGAAATAAGTTTGAGCAAATACAATGTAAACAGAGCCAGGTAAAGGACAACAATCTCATTGATCTGACAGGTTTAAGGCCAACTATTTATGATTTGAAATATACCGTACTTTTCCATGGCACTTAATACACCAACACTTAGTACTGGGTAGCATTAAACAAGGGTATACATATTAATATCATATGCAATATATACATGTAGCTTCAGTTCCTAAAATAGAAAGTTCAAGTTTTCTTGCCCAAATAAAATCAATCTGTGAAAGATCACCTGTGTTTTTCCCTTACTGAATAAAGTAATATTACCATTTTAATCAATTTAGTGCAAACTGACTTAAGTCCAAAGACATACCATTCCTTGATTTTTAGTCACCACTTACCAAATGCCCCTTTTTCTTTTAAAACACAGCTACACTTTTTTTCCTTAAAAGAACAGCAAACACTTGACAACTAGCATGCTGTTCTAGTCTACGTTAACAAAACTTGCCGACATACAAGTCATGTTTTGGTCATGCAGCTCAGACCCATCCTCAAAATAATCCATCTCTTCATTCAGTCAGTCTGGAAGAGGAGCACAGTGCTAGATTTTAATTAGCAGGTCATCCTGGCCACTCCATACTCCAGGCTGACTACAGCAGGCTCAGCTTTCGAGAACTCTGCCACAAATTCACTGTAGCGATTGTCTGCTGTGTTGCTGCCCTCTATAGTTCTTACAGTATCATTCACAGGGATCAGTGGCTGCTCCTTGTTGAACGACGGAGGAGTCTTCAGTGCCATGGGTGCAGGATGAACAGACTGCTGATGTTCCTTCACAAGGACTGCATCTGACTGCCCATTTCTCTGCTTTATTTTCTGAAACACAGAGAACAGTTACTAACAGTGAGCACGACTGCTTTGCTGATAATAATCTCCTTCGAAAGGATGTGAATCACTTCTTTTGCTGGCCAGCTCAGCATTTGCAGAACCCTGTATTACATACCCCAGGTTAGATATGAAATATTATTAAATATTAGGCCATTGGGGAAGACATTTTCCCCCACAGTTTACAGATGCTACAAGCACTGCATGCTTAGAATTTACAGCTGAGCAGAAGGCAGACAGGTTGCCTGTCAATGTCCATAGAGGAGAGGTTCTTCCAGGCTTGCCCCTTGTTTGGTTACTATCAAGATGGGAATACTTTCTGCTGTACAGGCAGAGGAAGACAGGCCTTGGTACTATCTATCAGCAAGCAGGGACCTTGCAGTATACCATGAGTGTCCTAAAGACAAAGAGCAGTTTCATACCCAAGCCCTTATGTCCTTCCTAAAAACCATCTAAAAGACTTTTCCTTCACATTTGAAAAATGCCAATACAGTTTGTTCAAATGCAGGATTACTCTAAAAGATGTCAACTAGAAAGCAGGACTGGAGAAGGGGACCCTATTAACCTGCAAGCATTCAGTAAGAGACGAGGAAAGATTTGGATTAAGGGTTGGGGGCTTTGCTTTTTGTAAATTTAAACAATCTCACCCAGTAACTGGGAGCTTGATCTAGTTAACTGAACTGGGGTTTTTTTGTTATTGTGTTTGTGCTTTATTAGAACTGAGACTGAATGCAGAAGACTTTGGTGTCTCTTGACACCAAATTTTGAAGACGGAAACAGTAGTAGGAAAGTCTACATCAAGATCTCAAACTACATCTCTTCATTACTGAAATGAGAAATGTGGGCTCAGATTATGTTAACACATTGGAACGAGGTTCTAGAAAATTCAAAACTGAAAATTCACTTTAAGTCTTGCTTATTCTTCATCTTGAGTTTTCATTTTTCTGCTTCAATTGTAGAAAAAAAATTTAAATATACAATTAAGATCTGAAACAGTTTAAGTGACCTGCGTTCATTACAGTAGGATCAGTTTAAGAAAATCTTTCCTCTGAGAAAAGCTGTGCTTTCCCCCTCACCCCCAACATCACATACAGGAGTTGTTTTACCATTTCTAGCCACACAAAGTAGTAAAACTGATAGTAAACTTGTGCACATCTTAAAAGTTATTATTCTGAAGTTTCAGCACCTTAACTGACTGTAATGAAGCATCAGTTAAAAGCCACTGATCCGAGTCGTACTAAATTCAAGTGAGATGCACTGTTAGGTCTTTCCTGGCTGTTTACCCTAGCCCTAATGGAAGTCATTTGCAGAAATCTGATCTCTGGATTTAGCCCTGTCTTCAAATAAGCATGAGAGGGTATATAACCCATCATTATGGTGACTTACAACAGCACACACGTACATATGAAGTTAAAAGAAGGACAATACTTACTGCTTCCATTTTAGTACCTCTAATGGAAATAAAACATTTTCAGACTCCATGGATTAGCAACACAGCTGCAGCTATGATGGGTACCTTGTTATCTAAGGTAAGTTTCACATAAATTTAATCTACAGCAAGCCATCTTCAGTAATGCTGTCACAGTAGGAGCACTTTTTACATAATACAGTCCATCAGCAAAGCAAAATGAATTGTGCCTGAGAGCAAAACATTGGCTGCACAGTCTGGCGTTCAGCATAGAAGCACACAGTGAAGGTCAAAGTCAACATTACATAGAATAAGTGCTAGGCCATACAGCAGTGACATTCATGGGAAAGCTGGCAGCATTATTGCAGACTATAAATGTGAATTTGAAGAACAATTTGTAAGTACACACACTTATTTTGTAATACTTACAGCTTCCAGTTCTTTAATGTCTTCTTCTAGTTGTTTGTTTTGTTCACTCATGTTCATTATAAGATTGAACACACATTGTCTGGGATGCATGCTTCGATCAAACTGATGGTACATATTTCTCCAAAACCTGCAGGAAGCAGACAGTTTTAACTAAGCAGGATAAAGACAAAACTGAAGAACAGATACTGTATATAATTTAAACTTACTTAAAATTGAATGAGACTGTATTAGGCTCCAAAAGAGTTAGTTCTGGAGAAAAGTTGGCATTATACAGAGGATTCCGATATTTTTTTTGTTCATCCAGAAGGAACGGCCACAAGGAATAAGTCTTCTCTTTTAATCTTAAAGCAAGAAGAGATCAGGGTCAAGACACTGACTGCAAACAAAAAAGAGAAGCTGTTCAACTCAACATAATAAATTGATCTGAACTTTTTTCAAAAAGTTACCAGAAATATTTCTAAATCTTGAATTAAAAGCTCTTCATAAAACTAACTTCTTCCCACCATATGGTAATGTCGGACAGGACTGTCACTTTTAGAAGTACTACTGCTTATGCTGGGCAGGTTTTGCCTAGCTGCAGTAAATGCTTTTAAAACACAGTTGGAGACAAAGATGAACGGAGGAAAACCTTACAGATGTTTTCCATCTTAAAGCATTAGGAAACACTCTATTAATACTTTAACTGACAGTAATTAGTCTTGAGCAGGCAAGAATTTTAAGGTTACTTAAAAATAGACTGCAGGATGGAACGGAGTGATACTTCCAAACTTAAGCTTACCTATTCTTAGGTAGGGTAAGAAGAGAACAACAACAAAACAAAACCCCAGAACACACAAAACAGAGGGATAAAGACACCTTAACTTTCCCTATGAAAAGTGAGCATGAGATTTTCTCCCACAATTAGAAAGACTATCTTCAGTGTGCAAACGCACAAGAAGCACTGCTGTCCCCGGATGCAGCACAACATCATTTTCAGTACTACCAATCTTGCCTCTGTTTCTATTCAGAGACCAAAATGAAGATGCATAGGGAGTCCTTAGCCTGCAAGAATAAACAGAGGACACATTACAATGTCTGCTTACTTCAGTTCTTCTCGCTCTTTTTGGCAGTTTCCAAGGAAGTTACCAAACTGGCATGAATGGACATGTTCATGGATCTGAAGGAGGAAAGCTTCATTGTACTCAAAGGCTTGTGGAAACTGCTCAGTCAGATTCCACACGCTTTCTAAAAACTGGGTGAACACTGGCGAGATCTCCTTTGGATCACCATCCAACTGACAACACCTGAAAAAGATTCCATAAACAGATTGAAACTGGTTTAAGTTCAAAAATCAAAAAAGTCTTAGTTGCACTTGTTTTTAAAGGACAGCACATTAATTTGACACTAGCTTTGGTTTGAAGATTAAGCACCTAACTATGAAAACTCAGGCAATTTTTTAAAAATAGAAATCAGTCTATATTTGACCTACTTTTCTGACTTGTAAATAATCACATATCTGTATTCAGTACAGAAGAGCATCATAAGACAGTTAAGTTCCTTTGTCTATTACTTCCATAGTCAAAATTTGGAATATACCAGCTGAAAGCAAATTAATAAGCAGTAAATAACAGCAAGGCTATTGTCATCGCTGCTGACAGGCGCATCAAGGGAAAACAGAACTCTTAACATACAGGACTTCTAAAAGTAGGTGTGACTTCATCATTAAAAGTAAACATAAATGCAAACTCATTTTTAAAGATTTCAAAACTAAGTGGTTTATATTGCCTAAAGAGCTGGGACATGGCTTTAGATTGTTTTTGCGCTGTCTATGCATCCATGCAGATCTAGCTGCAGTTATTGACATCCGAGAGTGAGGCACCAGTAGCACTAGAAATTTATGTCTACAATACAAATCAATTATCCAGTTGGTATGTATTCAAATAGCCATACACTAAGTGCATTGTTTACTGAAACTAGCCAACTCATTGCAAAACTTCTAACAACACTGTAGTAGTTTAACAGCCACAAGTTGTCTATTCTTTTTAAGAATACTTTATTCAGTTCACTGTATCCATTTTACTCTATTGGAAGAGTGAACTACCTGTCAGAGAACTTGTGCCCAAAAGAGATCCAGTCTTTCTCTATCAAGACCTAGAGGGTAAAAACAAACAAAATCTCATGTAAAATGTTACCCAACCTTACCTCTGTAGTATTAACCCCACCAATTATCGATATATTGTATTTTAAATGTGAGTCAAATAAACTACAGTAGGAGCAACTATTTATCACTTTGTACTTCCTTTATTTTCTTGGAGGTCTTTCACAAGAGATTCTCAAAGCACATTTCTAAAACTAGTAAAAAAAGTTTAGCCTGTTGACAATCAGGTAACTGCTGCTAAGCCAGGCTCGCTTTAAGCATACTAATATTGTATAACTGCACAAACAGATTATCAACCAACTTGCAAAAAACTGCAAAGTACAGGAAAAATTAATACTGCATTCCTGTATCATAGTTTACATAAAATCACACAAGATAATCTTTGTAAGACTTTATAGCAGTAAGCTTGTTAATATCAACACTAGCTGTTTTATCACTTCAGTCACAATATCAAGCACCAAAAGGAACACAGGACTGCCTGCCCATTGCAGATGTTTTCCCAGAAGTCTAACTTTAGACAGTGAGGACTACCAACCAAAAAGGTGAAATTACTTCCCTAAAGATAACACACAATCTCTCACTGTTCATAAGAAATGAATCTTCTTCTAATTCTTCCTCAACTTCACTTTAGTTGCTTGTAATATTTGTGGCAGTTTGTTCTAATCAATACATGGTACTATATTTAGGTACTATCAGGAGTTCCTATAGCACCTCACATTGCTACTGCAGAACACGGTTCATCTTCCTACTCCAAAATTTGGAATAATCATACCAAAATTCTTCCTCCTCTCTAGAAAGCTAAAGATATTTAGACTGCTTCAGTATCTTGAGGCCTCTGTCACTGGGGGAGTTGTCATTTTTAGATTTCGATAAGGTTGATTTTGGGACAAGTGATAAAAACACAGAGCTCCTATAATTTCGTTCATCTACTATCTCACAGAAGCACTCTGGAAGCATAGGTAAGGGGCTGTTTTGGATGCAGAAGGAAGTAACTGCAACATTTCTACAAGGTGCCTAAAGCAATCTAGAGGTTGTATTTCAGTTTTTTAGATTTTAAATAAATGGTTCTTCACAGCAGCAAAGTATTTTAAAAAGAGAGATTAATCAATATACTGCAAATTTTAATACTTGTAACAAAAAAAACAAGCCTCGGTATGTTTACCCGTTCACTTTCACACTCAAACATTTTACATCCTTTGTTTATGAAGGAACAACTCAACAATGCAACAGCTAGCTTACCATGAATCCTTTGATTGTTCTGTAATAGGAGTCTAGTAACAGAGCTCCAAGCGAACAAACTTGGGAAGTCCTATCCCAGCCATCTGAACAGTGCACTAATACGCTCGCGCTTTCAACTGCTATTGCCTGTGAAACAGAAGCACTTCTTAGTGAGTGTTTAATTCTAGACAGAAGTCAAAATTAATAGATAAGTAAAAAAAGGTACATTTACCCCAAACTCACAGCATACCCCATTTTATTTCACAAAGCCAGAAGAATGTTTTTTATGAGGAAAGGATTTGATCCTATTGAAAAGCTAGGAATTTCTCCCCGTGGAAGTAGAGAAAATTCCTTATCAAGAAAAGAAATTCCACTACCACTTTGGCGCAAGGTAACAAGAGTATCTACAGTGCTTCCCAGGTCTCTTTCCATCCTTTATGAAATTAGGCTTGTAAAAAGCCCTTGCAATGCCTATTACAAAGAAGTAGGCTACACATTACAGACCAAACAGGTTAAAAAATAAACCAACACAAACACACCACCAAAGATACCCACATGTTCAACATTATACTACACAGAAGTTAATGACAAGGAAATGCTTGTTAGCTTCAGCTAAGAATTCAAACCCTGTTACTCCAACTATTTTGAGGGTCATCTTCAGAAGAATCATCCACTTTTAACTCAAGTAAACTCCTTGTTATTTCACCTAGTAAAAACAATGATCCAGGGTTTTTTCTTCACCCAGGTCCCCTCAGATCAAGCCCTTGGCTTCACAGGTGCTTGGCAAAGGCAATTGCTCCTCTGAATTCTTCATAAAGAGTCCCATTTCCTTGCCAGATGAAGTCAGCATAGCCAGTTTGGCTTTGCTGCAATTAGCACCCCAGGAGTTGTGTTCTCCAGGGTACACTAAAGTTTACTCCAACCACCTCCAAACTCGCTACACCTGGAGTATAAGAATGCCTTCATCTCCCAGTAAGCTGACCAAACAGCATTCAAAAAACCCCCAAAACATTAGCTGGCATATTTAACTTCTCCAGTCATCAAGAAACATGTAATACTTAAACCAGTGTATCAGATGTATCGGTATATACGAAGCATCTCCTTCCAAAAACTTCAATTGCAGAATTTTACACATTACATAAAGTGTAATTCTGCCTGGTAGCAAGTGAACTTGCCATCAAACAAAACAACAGCATACAAGTTACCTTGACTAAGAAGACAGCAGCATCCAACACAGCTTTGATATGACGCAACCATCCAGAATTCTCCAAGCCAGACAAAAAGTCATTGACAGACAAACCCTTCGTGCCACTGACTGAAAGAAACCAAGAGTTAGAAAGCTTTAAGCAGTTGCAGCTACCTGTACCCTGCAATGGAGAAAGAAGAATTTTGTATTGTTTCTAAAGCCCAACACTCTAAGTTGATTAGAACCCTTTCAGGAAATCACCAATGAAGTGGTTGGGAGAGGGGTACTACAAAGTTGTCTGTATCCAAAATTCAACTCTGTAGAACTACAGTAATCATGCATGACAATAGTAAGATCTTTGTGTCTTTTTGACAATGTAACATTCAAAAGTAAATACACTGGTTATCTATCCCCAACAGGGAGCCTTACTGAGGAAGGCAACACGAATACCAAAAGCTTACCAGAAATACTTCAAAATTACAATTACCAGTAGGAAGTAGCTGCATCCAGACACAGTTCAGATTAGTCAGACTGCCAGAGTTTCATCACCTTCACTACGCTGCTTAGGAGAATAAAGTGAGTGCAGTACAAGGACATGGTGATGAACTGAAAACCATTGACATTTTGTCTACCTCCAGAATTGACATACTCCAGTTCTGACTCTGAGCTCTACCATTCTTCCCTAGTATATTTCAATCCTCTAACAGTAATGCTGACTGAGAGGGCAGGGAAGAACAAGTTAAAGGAAAACTGCCTTGCAGCATAACAGCAAAAGGTGTAGAGGTAGACTGAAAGTTTCTCACAAAGACTCTTATCAATTCACAAATGAGACAGATAATCTGGTTCTTGTATGATTTGGAGTAGCAACTTGCATGGTTACGTTAATGTCCAAACAGGACAAACTTCTGGCAATAAAAAAAGAAAAAGAAGTACTCACTTGCTGACAGAGCTTCAGCTACGTGTGATTCTGAGAGAGGATACCCAACAAGGTTGCCATCTACAGAAATACCAGCCTCTGCCATAGCAGAAGCCTACTTTCATACCCAGCTAGTGGGCCCCAAATGAAAATAAAAAGGCTCTGTAGCTGAAAGCTATCAGTGGGGATCTTCCTACAGCAGCTGCAAAAGAATCTTTCTCTCTGACTATGGGAGGAAGCGAGTCAGTGGGGAAAGAACAGAACAAAATTCACCAAGTCATTCTGTGACAGTTTCATGTTCAGTCAAGTCCCCTGATGTAATGAAGGCTATAAACTTTTAAATCACTGCCTCACAGAGCTTTCTTATATCTGCACTACATGTTTCTCAGCTTTCAGCCATAAAAGTGTTGGTATATTGCCCATTGCTCAGGAAGTCAAAATGGCAGTTGCTGCTGAATGCTATAACAAAGACAGGCTTCCCAATAAGTGTCACAGCACCTTTTCTAAAGCCTGTAGATCTTTGTCATTTAGAAAAAGAGCTAGCAAACCATAGCACAACAAGGTAACAAAACATCAAGAAACCCCTGGATACAAGACTTAATTTTAAAGGTTAGTCTCTAAATATCAGCAAAAGCTATGCTAGCTTTCCCTGGTCTTTGAAAGAGATAGCACTGTTAGGCAAGAGTTCTGCTTCTGAGAGGTCCACCACATGGAAGAAATCAGCTGAGAACTACTTAATCCTTTCAGCTAGCTCACACTCTCTCTACACCAGTGGTTCCATACACCTCTTCAATCACAAAAGTACACAAACAGTCCACCACTGTATGGTAAAGGAAAGAAACTAAAAATATTCCAATTTCTGTAAAGTCAAACATCTGCAGGGAAGGGGTTGGACAGACAAGGCAATGTCTCAAGGCACTATTCATGGCTACTTACCCCTACATTCTGTGGCTTATCATTAAAGCACAAGTTTTCAGCTAGAAAATTAACAGGCTTCCAGCCCTCAGTTTGTTTTCATCCAGATACTGCTGTCAAAATCTGCTTTTTTGATCAGTATTTCAGCTTGGTAAAAATATTTCACCATCGGTATTTCCCTGTTCTAGCTAGATTTCTATATTTTTAGTAACCAAGGCAGAGATAAGAACACATACATTGAACCCAAAGAGCTACTTTCTATTTCTGTGAATGAAGACAGACTTTTTTATACTATTTAGTGACGAAATAAAGAAACTGCATTGACACTGCTTTGACACTTTTTTTTAGCATATGATTTCTAGTCCCTTACGGTCCCTAAAATGGTCAAAAATGATTCACAGTAACACTAAGATGTTTAGCTACTTCACAATAGCTATCATTCAAGATAGTTTTGGCTATATGGATCCCATCATAAATGCATGCCCTGCATGCATGTGAGCCCCCAAAACCTCAACGTTCTAGTGCTTGATTGTCCTTACACAAACTACTAGCAATGCATCAGGCAGCAGTTCAAGAGGAGACTAGAACCTTCAGACTGAAGCACATGGGGTTGGGGGCAGAGGTTGTTTTTACAACTAAACAAATGAACAAACCCAATCAACCCCATCTCCCGTACACACACCCCACAAGAAAACCTCTTAGTTAAGACACTTCCATCATCAAAATATATGCAGCAGACCACAGCAGCCATTATTGAGCCTCTTCTTCAAATACTTCCTGCAGAAATGCTGTTTCTTGACATACACAAAACCTTTTCGCTTATCAGAGTTCAATCTTTTCTGACATGTAGTACTGTATTTTTGAATATATAAAAATTGGACTTTATATTTAATACCACAGCCACAAATTTAGTCTATGTGAAGATTCTTCCATTAGTGTTGTAAAGGTGGGCAGTCTGCCCATCAGGAGAGCAGTCATGTCCACAGTGAAGAAAACTATTTTGGAAAAGTTTTGTTTCCCTGCATACAAGATAGTTAAAAACCAGCTGAATCAGAGATGAAGAACAGACTGTAAATCCCCCTAGCATGCTCCATGGTATAGTCCCATCACAAAAGGATGTTGGGAAGGATTATGTCTTGCATTCTGCTTGCAAATGGAATACTTAGATTCTGAAGGACATCAGAAAGAGAGACCAAGAGTCTCCTAGCAGGACACGTGCCAAAGAATGAATAGCAGTTGTTAGTTATAAATAAAACTGAGGACAGTCCCAGTTACAATGGTTCTTGAAAGAACAAGGTCATTGGTATCACATCCCTGATTTGAGAACATTTATTTCAGCACATCCAGGGGAAGCTGGTACACAGAATTTACATGCTTTTTTCCTTATTTTAAGCTATGAGCCATCTTCATAGGATTTCCTTCCTGATCACCCCATTCAGGGCATTTCTGCAGGGGTCTGAAGAGTAAATTATTGCATACCTCCCTAAATTTTAAGGGTACTTCCTACCCCTAAAGATGCTTCTACTTCTAGACTGTCATTCAGCAAAACTCTAGTAAATTATAGACTCAGAGGTAGAACAACTGTGTTCATTTACCCCAAAACCTGATCTGGAGAACAGGTACAGACATTACTCATGCTTGTTTCAATCCCACTTAAATAAACCAATCCTCCACAAAAGGAAAAACTAAAACATATTCCATCCTTAATGAAAGCTACAGAAAGATACTTGGTAAGCACTGTTGGTAGGATGCTAAGTGAAATGGAAGGAATATGAAGTCTGTGAAGTTTAACTGTGATACACTTCTGCCACAGATATTATTTATTACACAGGAGCAGGCCTCTTTAAAAAAAAAAAATCAAGATTTATTAGCTAGTTTTCTGGAACTGAAGAAGATATTAGCAAAAGAAAGAGGGATTATCCCAAACTTAAAAACTGAAGTTCAGGCTCATGCTGCTCATCTTTCCCTTCAATAAAGTACATGCAGGAATAACCACAAAAATACATATTATCAAAGCTCAGCAGTATTCCATACAGAGTGCCTGAAGAATAGGTTAGTAGCAGATACATGCTCAGAGCGAAACAAGACTACATCACAAGGCTGTAAGATTTCTTGACCAATGTAGCTAGAATGTCTCCATCAAAATAGGCTTCCATACAAGTGTAAACCTTCCCCATGACCAGAAAGATTTGTGTAATTCTGCACGGCAAGCACTTATATATGTATTGTTTGTCAGGTATGGAAGCCTGACTTCTGCCACTGTACTCTAATCTCAGTATTAACACTCCACAAAGTGTCTTAAATTTGCTTTCACCTGTCTACCTAAATAAAATACTAACATAATTATTTAACAGACTTCTGCCTCTCCGTTGTCACCACCAGGCAGCAGGCAGTGGTATGGCAGAGTGCTTCACCTTCCCCCCTGCCCCCCTCTCTGCAAGCACTCTGAGATGTACCTACAAGCACAGAAGTGGCTCACTAGCCCAAAGAGCTCAAGTTTTCACAATGATCATATGGTCTGTACAATTCTGTGGAACTAAGTGCTCCCTGAAGAATCAGTATTCTATATATGAAAATGCATGCACAAACACGCACTATTTTGTGCATTGATATTACACATGTGTACACATGCAGGTACACTTGGAAGACACAGAAGTCTTTCCCACAAGCCATTGACCTACTAATCAAGTTCACCCAAGACCTATGTGCCACTCAATTTTTTTCAAAGTAACTCCATTCATTGGGTTCACAGTTTAAAGGTAAAGGTTTAAGGTAATTTGTTACCACAGAGCACAGCAAAATGGTACTAAACAGAGCTGGGATAAAACAGAGAAATATCAATACAGTTTAAGCTATCATTAAAGACTTCAGAAAAAGATTTTTATATACACTATTATAGTATAGTTAGAACATACCTTCCAGAAGTTTCTGTAAGCTGGATCTCATTACATGAATATTTTCAATGCCAACAAACTGGAACCTAATGTTAGAGTAGTTGTCTTCATTCTCATAGCCCTTCCCAGCAGCTCTGTTTGCCATTGCATTAAGCTTAAAAAACAAAATAAAGATACTGAAAACCACTACTTGAAATAAAAATCTCAAATCAAGAAAAAAACAACATGAAAAAGTCATGCAATTTCAATGGAATACCCTGGGGAAAAAAAAACAACATTCAAGAGCACATGCTACAAACAGTCTAATAAATTAACAGTTAGTGGCGAATCAGCTTGAAGGCATTCAGGTGTAAGAAAGGCATGGTATATGAAAAGTAACATATTTAGAGCATATCTGAATAATGCATTTAATAATTTAATAATTTCCTATTCTTTACTCCGTATTCTCACCAACGCACCTTTACTTATTTCCAAACATTTCTGAGCAAAGACACTACAAAGCAATTAACCTAAAAAGGAAAGAGTGAGACCCAGACTTAACCATACATGCACTTTTGAGGCAACCTAAAAATGTCAGTTTTGGGGGTAAGAAGCTAATAAGTTACTGCAGCTATAAAAATCACAACTAAAAAAAACCCACACTTGGCTCAGTTGCAGTCTGTCAGACTGACCTACTACTGAACCCTGCTCAAAATAAGTGAAAATCCTACACTAAGATCTGCACTTTACATCCTTGTTTTCCAGCTCCTATGTTCAGAGATTTGAGTGAAATCAATACCAATTTAAATGCAGATGGTCTAAAGAGTGAAAGTTACCCCACACGTTCCAACACAGGTCAAAACCCCAACATACTTCAATTTAATTAGACAGTGATGAAGTATGACCTCAGAACACTACAACATAACCAGGAAGAAGTAGGGGAAATTAAGACAGACAGCAATAGCAGTTTTCACAGAATACTTGCACAAAAAACAGTACTCCCTCCCATTTAAAAAAAAACAAACACCCAAACAGCTCACCACTTCATTAATTTAATTTCAAACAGTTACAATGACTCAGATCCCACTCAACTATTCACTTAATTACATTTTAAAATGCACCTCCCCAAAAGTTCACTTGCATATTCAGTGAATTCTAACTCAGTCCTGAGAGGGCTTCAACTTCTTTAAGAAAGCAAGTAATTAAACACCTAAATAGGGAGGCCTAACCTTACCTTTAAAGAACATTTTTGCTCATGATAGAATCAACTCTGACTTTTTCAGAATTACACTGTATTCCTGCAGTCTCGTGTTCAGGAAAAGAGGCTAGTCTGTAGAATGTGAAATACATACCTTTGGCCTGGTGTCCATGACATACATGTAGCGATTTGAAGGATTTGCTTTACTGATGGCTTGCAACATGTGTTCATCTTCCAGGCACCTAGCACTGAAACCTGAGAGAGGCTGACTGCATCTGCAAATTGCAGCCTACCACAGAAGGCAAAGAACAAACTAGCATCAGTTTAATACCTGTAGTTGAAATGCTTTGCATAATTCTAAGACACTGAAACAAATTGTTTCATTCAGCAGATAACAGCACAAAACTGAAGAAAGTTTAGGCATTCCAACTTTTTAAGCACATCCCTTTCAGACCTTCAAACACAGTACCTACAACTTAAATCTAAAGGTTTATCAAAACATTTTGTCAGACTCATCTATATGGGCAAGATACCAGTTTACATAATGGACTTTCCCCAAGTTTAAGTTCAAAAAAAGTATAGGCTGGAAAAATATACACTTTAGGAAAGCAAGTTACTCTCCTGGTATGAAAGGAATTACAGTTAGTTTTACTACTACATGTACAATTTTATTATTGCAAGTACAATATGTTACCATCTGATGTAATTTGCAATGATATATTCTATCTCAGAAGGTATCAGGTCCATTTCCAAATAGTAATTATCTTAAAATGCATCTAGTAGCTTAACACTCATCTTTCATGAATTCTTCAATTCAAAGTGACAATCCTTATCTCCCTTCAAAGATACCTGCTAGCTGAGATGCAGATGCTGCTTCACACCACTCTAACAAACCCTGCCAGTTCTTATTTATCATCCACTAGTTCTTTTTACCTTGCAAATTCCTCCTTAAAGAACCAGTTCTATTCCCTTGGTGTGTTTTTTTTTTTGCAGCCCACACTTTGACCTAACAGATTTTATTCTTGATGTATCAAGGAAAACAGTTCACTTGACAAAAAGCCACCTTCAGTTATCTTAAGGTCAGTTTCTGAAAGCTTTAAGAGATTCAACTGATTATCAACTGATAACTTAAGGATTTCTTTTAAACTGGCTTAGCTTAAATCAGCATCCTGTTAGACACCACTAGTGTCAGCTGTATTTAAGGTTATCATGAGTTATACCGTTCTCATACAAGTCACCATACTTACCTCCTTACCTTCCTGGAACTACTGCCAAGTGTTGAGAAATAATTTTCAGTACATTTGCATTAAGAGGAAGACACACTATACCTCTTTATTTTTATGATAATATGACAGCACCGGGAATCTTCCTTTGCTTCTGAACTTGGAGCTACCAACAATTATGGGCTTGCTTGCAGTTCTGGGAACATAAAGTTCTCTAGGATAAGTTTCACAAATCTGAAAGACACAGATACACAAGAATTTTACGTACAAAGCACAAAGCCTTTACTAGTTTTATAGCATCCAGTTTGAGAGATGTTAGGTGAAATAAAAGGATAAATGTTAACATGTTTCTCTATATACACATAAATAGCTCAGAAGAGGAGAAAAGCCATGGATAATGAAGTATAAACTGGTGTCCAAGCACTGCTGGAAAGCACTGCTGTACTAGCCTTCACCTCTCAAGAATATGACTCTTCAGTAGAAATGCTCAGAATGCGTTTCAAATAAAATATTGAAATTATTTCCCTCATTTTTTATATTTACAGACTACAAAGCAAGATGAAATCTAATCTGGGAATCAGCTGCACCACCACAGCCATTGTCTCCTACAGTCAACACTGCAAATGCTGAAGTAGAATCCTTCTCAGTTAAGAGAGACAACAAAGCTGAAAAGCAAACAGAATCGCTGGGGCTGGGCTTCAAACAGTAAGTATACTGTAGAAACAATCCCAAAGAACACATACATCCATGCACATACACTCTCTCAATGAGACCTTGGAAAAAACTTCAATTAGAAAGTTGTGAGACTGCAAGCAGATTGAGGAGTTAACTCTCCCCGCCTGCAAGTTTTTGCTTATGCTGCAAGCCAAGTGGTTTCATAGTATTAGACTGTTCTATAGGACTAGTGTCAGAGGATAAAGCAGAAACAGACGCAGAGCAAAACATGCTTCCATTACAACACTTACCTTATAATCACGATTTGCATCAGACAACTGCCAGTTAGCATTTGGCACTCCCATTCTCTTATATTCTTCTGCTAGATCAATAAGCTGCCAACCTTTGACTTGCTCAGATTCATTTTGTTTTGGATTATAGGAAAAGGCATACAGCTCTTCATATTTTGCTAAAAAGTAAAGAATAAGACTCTGTAATGAGTTGTCCCCAAAAATGTCTAAGTAGAGAAAGGTAGCACAGTTGAAATTGCCCAAACCATAGAGAAAGTTTCAGGCTTCAAGGTTTTCAGAAGCAAGACTAAACAGATACTTGATACTCTTGTAATATTTATTCTGCAGCTATCAGAGTTAACTGACACAATTCTAGATACTTAGTTAAAGGTAGGTTATGAGAGCTTTCTTGAGTGTGCTTAACCTATTTCAGCAGGGACATTTCCAAATCCATAAGGGCAAAGCACAGGTCACAAAGTGAAGACTGAAAATTAAACAAGGCAGAAGGCAGAAGTATTAGAAGACTTCATAAAAGCTAAAAGAACAATTTTTGGATGTAAGAACAGAATTTTATATCTAGTGACCTTGAAAAGCAGTAAGTTATAAAGTTTCCTTTAAAGCAAAAAAAGCTTTCAGAATGTTTTTGTTTTTTCCTAATACACTATTCATGTATCACAGATGACAACATTTTACATTGTTCTAAACACAAAGCAGAAAACACAAGAGACCATATTAAGTGACAGCAGTCTCTTGTAAAGCTGAATTGGTAGGGCTATTTAGCATCAAAACTTCAGCTTTATTTTTGAAACTGCATGAAATCAGTAACAAGTTAGTATTTGCTTAGTAGCATTTTATCTGTAGAACACACCAATTAGGAGACACTACACGCATTTATAGTCACAATTTCAGGCATAACACTAGAAATGCAAAAAACCCCAGGAATCTCACATTGTTAGTCGATATCAGTAACCTACAGAAGCCAGACAACACATCTCTTGAATTTGTATGCAGATTAATACTTAATCATTAACATTCTTTTACATACCACATCCATTTAAGACTTTCATATAATGCACCTTTTAAAATAAAATATAAATGCCACAGATTTCTTTTGCCCCCCTTACCAACTTGTAATCCAGGCATATACTGGAAAGTCTTTTACAGTTAGAAGTATTACCTGTTCTTGACAGCTGAAGTAAAGAGTTATAAATGTCGTGACAATCTCTCTCTCTGGGAACGACAAAGTGAACTATCCTGAAGTTCTTGCACTGGATGACAAGGGGGCAGCCAGAAGTAGTCAAGGGAAGTTTTTCCACTGCAGCAATGTGATGATGTAGTATCTGTGGCACACAAGAACTCACAGCGTAAGCACGCTGATGAAAAAACGAGAACTGCATACTATTTACAAGAGCAGACATAAGACATTAGGTGATGCTGAACACAGATTTTGACTAATTTTGTCAATTATTTAGTTAGAAATAAATCTAGAAGAAACTTAAGACTAGCATTTTGGTCGGGATACCATAACTTGTCAAAATTTAATTATTCTCTTCCCTTGTACTTTGAAGTGTTAACTAATGTTTGTAAGAAACAGTAAACAACCTTCTAAATGCAAAAGCAATAAGTAAAACTCCACTGCCGTTGTTCAGTCCTCTTTTATAACTTTGCTAACTGACAGGCATACATCTAATCAGGCAGGGTCCAAACAGGATTTATTTTTAAGGATCTACAGGAACATACTTCAGAATTTTCACGCAAAATAAACCAAGTCATAGAAAGCAACTCAAACCATAAAAGATACAAAAGATGCTGAAGATCTTAGAATTCCAGTATTTAACACATACAGAATGAACAGGAGGTAAGAAAAACATCTGTATTACGCACTGTGTTATGTAGCCATGACAGTCTCTCAGCTAAATCCCTTTCAACCACTTCAACAGAAGACTGTCACATTAATGAATATACAAAAGCTCTCCATAGTTTTATCTGTGTGGCAAATCTACACAAAATTTAGGAAAAAACATGGTAAAGTAACAGCTGTTCAACCATGGGAAGAAAGCCAGCCACAGATACATTATCTCAACTGAACAAGATGTTCTTGATAGCATTTCAATTACCTCACTGAAGCAATCATCTCCTCTTAAATATTGATCAGAATTAGAAAGGCACCTAGAAACTATGCTGCCAAATACGCACTTACAAAGAGACTGTATCTTGGAGACATTATCATAATTATACTTGGTACTTCCACTATCATCACATAAATGCAATACTCAAGAGTATAGGTTCAATTTCTCCAAAATGAAACTGGACGTCCAAAGCCTTTTGGAAGTCGGAACTGGACGTCCACTTATGTGCGACCAGGGCGTTGAGCAGAAAAACTAATGGCAGTTACAGTACTAGACAACTTTGTACAACATTGGTACTGGTCACCAAGAAGCTGCAGCCCCTTCTGAATCCTTTTATTCTGGAGATGAACACTTGGAAAGACACATCTCCTTACCACTCTAAAAAAAGGGCATGGCATCTTCAATATTTCACCAAAGCCTAGAACTTTGGATTTTGCTGTCCCATTTAACCTAGGCCAGATCTAAATACAAGGTAAGTTAACATAGGAACTTTAAACCTCATGCTTAAACTATCTAGCAGTCTCCTACTCCTGCCTCTGAACTGCAGTGCCAGACAGTTATTTAAAGAAAACCACCACACATTCACTCCAGAATACAAGACTATGGAAGAAATTACAGCAGCTTGAAGAAAAGTGGACATTTTCAATATTACCTGATTTCAATTGCAGCAGCGTCATGAAAGAGTACAATCTGCAAATCATTAACTTATTACAATACCATGAACAAGGAGAGTGTTGGGAATAAGTTAGATGAACATTATAGTAAACAAATTCAACCTCAGATCAGGAAGAACAAATGCATCTGGAGAACCTATGCTTTTAAGCCACAAGCATTCATTATCCTTACCCATGTCTCTCTCTGGCTTGAATCTATGAATAACAGATGAGTTGCTGTAAGGTACAGAGTTCCCATCAACGACTTATTGCTCGTGCTGAACCGATCTAGTAGTTTCACTTGCTCTACCTGTGAGAAAAATGGGGAGGGGGAGACAAAACTTAGGTTTTGCTTTTTGCAGAAAGCAAAATTCTAACTTTTCAAAAGCTCTGCTGGTTTGTGCAATAATTTTGAAAATGAAAGCATAACACAGTACACATAAGGCTATTCAGCCAAACTATTAAGAACAAAATCGTGGTCACATAAGCTTTGAGAAGACCGACTAGTTAAAATATCCTGCTTCAATACAAAAGTGCATAATGAAGGCGCAATGTCAGGCTCATCAGAATACTTACTCCACACACACGTAACTACTATGGTTATTTACTAGCAAAAGAGATCGCGGTATCAAGTTTAAAAATAATAGTAATTAAGAGAAATTAATCACTAAGCTTTTAGACTGCTTCCCCAAAACAGAGCAAACTCACTAACAATTTCCTGTTATTGAGATGCCAGCACTGAATTAACAGCTGATCTCAGCAACATGCTTCACTGGCTGTCTACAGACTCAAAGCTATAAAGATTATGTCCTCCTGACTTCACTTTTAGATGTCTACTGTCTTTTATATCATCCCCAACTGTAAAAATCTAGATCATCATAGCCTTGCTTCATAGTCAAAATAAATTCTAATGAAATACAAGCATTATACTAATAATTATAACAGTCTCCTAGAAATTCAAGGACTGTGCTTGCATTTGAAGCAGGTATTTCAAACTCGAGTCTTGCAAGGTCAAATTTCTCCTCCTGATATTCCATCAACATTGTTATCTCAATCCTATGCAAAACACTTCAAAAGAAAGTGATTTCTAGATAGCCTGCATTTTATCTGCTGCTCATAATTTCACTGGCTCCACAGTTTGCTTTATTTGAAGCAAACATTACACAATTCTTTGTGTGCAACAGGAAAGGAGCGTGGCAAATGGCTTATCTCCATGCATTCCTCTATTTCTTGGCAGCACTGCATCATTAAGGCCAAGTTAAAGCTCTTATGCTTCAGGCTTGCTGCTACTGCCATTAAATACATGGGAGAACTTCAAAAGCTTCCAGACCAGCAAGACCAGAACCCAGATGAGGCATCTAGGAGAGACCACATCTACTGTGCTGATGTTAGGCCATTTTAAAAATAATATGTACAAACTTATTTATCTACTGAAAGTACATATAAAACATTAAAAAATTGTCTTTTCAATTCAGGTATTTCTTATTATCTAACAAGGCCTAATTTTGTTTTTGGAAGTTAGAAAAGCAACTTAATGCATAAAAAACAGAATGGAGGAAATGCAAATGCCTACAAAAAGCCAGTGCTACTATGATATTCCGGATTTCAGTTTAGAAAGCAAAAAAATTGGAAGCTACATGCATCAGTACCTCAAAATACATTATGCTGTAACCAGCAAGGTATCAGTGCTTAGATACAGAGTAGCATAAATCAATATTGCACAGCCAAAGCACAGAATTCACTTTGGGCAGTTCTGCAGCAGTAACTGCTCAGGTCCCTGGCACTGCACCTCACAAACAATTTAAGAAGGTCACAGAAACTGCTCTAGTTTTGTTCCAGTAATACAACCCACAGAATCCTGGCATGTCAAGTTCCATTCTCCTCCATGTAACAAGGGAGCTATTCTGAAAGTTGTATTTCTATGCTAGATGAGGACAGCTTCCTCTTAATATAGGTGAAGTCTTCAAGAATTCTGAAAGCTAAGTTCTAGATATACTTTTCTTAAAGGCAACTGAAATGTAGTTTATATTCAGCCTCCATAGACCACATGTTCATTGACCCAAGCCAGCTTTGATGGGTACTCAGCTAGATAAACACTTTTTTTTTTTCTTAATTTTAAAGTTTGGCAAATCCTTAGTTATGGAAAAACCAAGTCAGTCATCAGTATTGAACAGAATTGGTTCAGATTAAGAGATGGAAGAGATACAGATGTGCTAAAACTCAATAGCAGTCTTGCAAGTAGAGATCATTTAAGTAGTTAGAAGTGACATTCTGATTGTAGCTAGCACTAACAAATTAATGAGTTTTTAAACCAGTAAGATTTTGAACAGCTACCTTAATAATATAGAGTATTTACAGCAAAAGAGTCACCGGATAGCTTATGAGGACCGGGAGTTACAGGTTAAAGGCAAGAAAACCCGAAGAAGTGTTTCAATATAGCAGACAAGCTGGAACAGAAAGGAAGGCTGAAACTATACATCTGAAATCTTACATTAAAAAAAGCTGAAGGATTAAATTAGAACAATTAAACTAACACAAAAACAATTACAGTATATCATTCCAAGACTCGTGTTTCAACTTTGCATGACATTCACTGAAATTAAAAGTTTTCCCCTTCCCCATTTAAGTCTCAGGCTTGCCAACATAAGCTTAGGATTTAGCAGTTAAGCTACTCAAAACTATCCACCTCCAGAAGAAAACCCATCAGTATTTTCACTAAAACTGATTTAACTTCAAATATACAGACTGAAGAAATTCCAGTCTTTTCTACTACATTTTTATTTAAAATATGTTTAAGGACATTTCAGTTCTAAAGCTTCACTGCAAAACCACAATATTCTTACTTGTAATTTCCTTACCACCACCATTTATGACACATTGTAAACTGATTTTCATAATTCATGACTATTTAAGTATATATTCTCAGACAGAAGTGATTTTTAAGGTGACCTCACTTCTTCTCTGAGCATAAATCTGTTGGACAGTTTAATTTCACAAAAAAGCTACATTTTATCTCAGGTAGCTATGCTGACAGTTCTAATAAATTTTAACTTCAACATTTCCAGCAAACTGAAGTTTAAGGACAAATAAAACCTATTTCATCACCTTCTCCTAGATGAAAGCTTCCCCACACAGCAGTTACTTTGTGCAAGGCTGCACTGTTATTTCAATCTTATTCCACCATTATTTTAATAAAGTAAATTAAAAAAAAAATTAAGTGCTGTCAGATTAGAAAGAGTAGATATGTCTCAGAACAGTTGGAATGAGATCTAACTTGAACCTACACATGCACTGAACTTTTAAGGCCCACAGTGCAGGCTGTACTTCAGTTGCTTGCTTTCTGTAACCGTAATACTCATAATTATTACCATCTAGCATATATGCATTTTAATCCACCTGGATATTCAATAAGCCAATAGCTTACAAAAAGCTAAGCAAGCATCACAATTAAACCCAAAAACTCTGCTATTTCTAGCCATTAAGTTGATATTTTTAGAATCAGTAATTTTGGGGAAATGAATTGTGAAAATAATTGCTTCAGCTTCAAGTAGTAAGTCTAGTATCTTACAAGTTGTGTTCAGAGCTTGTTTCTCTCTTTCATTATATTGTTACATGAAGTATTTTCTCCCCAGCAGGGGCCCAAAAACTTGCAGAAACACACTCACTTGCAGATGCAAACAAGTCAGTGACCTGCAGCCTCTCTAGTCTCAATTTCACATTTGAAACTAAAACAGCTACGCAATCATAAAGAGACTTTGGTTTTACTCTAGTTTTTATTTTGAAATTAGTTATTGACTGTAACATACAGTATTAAGTTCCCAAACAAGGAGTTTCAGTTATATAAATAAATAGGCTGATAAAGAAACCTTATCTCCAACCTGTCAGCTTGGTGCAAGATGATTCCATCCAATAAACTAAAGTGCCACTAACAGTAGCTTCATCACAGACTTTCTTCCTGTTTTATATATAGACATACAAATGTATATGAAAAAGAAAACTAGCTATGCATGTTTCATATAATATTTATATAAGCTATTGCTAAAAAAAAGAGCCTGTTCCTTTATATGATTATTGGTTCTAAACATACTATTTGGAGCTGAAACATGACCACTCCTTTTCTCCACACAGCTATAAATCTAGTTTAAAGCCAGACTGCCGGGTTAGGCAACCAATCACTTGACAGTTTCCAGGACCCAACAGAGAGGGCAGCCTTTTCAGCAGCCCTTACAGTCAGGGCTGATGAGCAAGATAAGAAAGATACTGTCAGAATTTTAATTCTATAAAAGCTGCGACTTAAAAACTCACTGGAAAATTATTTACAAAAAAGAAGAAAGACTTATGGGTTGGGGTTTTTTTCAACTTTTTTTATAGAGGAAGGACAACCTAACAAAATAAAAATAGAAAAAAAAAATCAGAGAGTCTAAAATGTCAACTGCAGCTTAGCCAGTTTTTTTAATAGCCTAACACTTTGCACATATACCGATAGCTTGCGTTCCTAACAACACATACCAAAGTCTTTAAAAAAGGAAGAAAAAAAAGAAACCCAACGCTTGTTTTCACAACGGATTTGCCCCAAAAGCTAGAAAAAAACGCATGGAGCCGCATCCCGACTACAAAAAAACCAACTGCAATCCCTTCCCAGCTGCCCTCCTCTGCTCCCCACCCGACACCACAGGCCCCGTTACACCAAGGGAATTTTTAGCTCTTCTCGTTAACGAGACGGGCCATTCCGGCGGCACCCCGCCGGGGCAGCCTTCACCGAGCTCCCCGCGGGAGCTCGCACCCCTCCACCCCCCTCGGCCCGGAGGGGACCCCGCTGAGAAGCCTCCGGCGACGGCGGGGCCCGGGGGGGTGGGGGACGCACCCGAACCGGGCTCCCCTACCGCCGCCTGCCCCCGCCGGGGCCCAGGGACACCTCGAGCACCACAGACCGGCCCAGAGCCCCTCCCGGGAAAGGGACACCTAATAAAATAAAACGAGAAGGGCAGCAACGCCCTCACCCGCAGCTGACAGCGGCGGGACAGGGACTCGCCGGGCCGAGCAGGCCCTCCCCGCCCCAACGTTACCGGCAACGCCGCTGCTCCCCTGCCGACCGTCTCCCCCTCCCAACCCCCCACTCCCAGAGGCATCGCCGCCCTCCCGGGCAGGGGGAGACCGAGGTACCTTGGTGGTGCGGATATGCTCCATAACGGCGCCCGCTCAGCTGCGGCCACCGCCCGCTGTGGTAACTACTGGGGCCGGGGCGGCCGTCACCTAGAAACGCTTCCGGGGGGGGGCGGACCGGGAGGGCCGCTGGGGCGGG
>JANZLQ010000027.1:5919411-5948235 GCA_026212715.1 Elanus axillaris | reverse complement strand
AGCTGACTGCCTGCAGCGCCCCCTGGCGGCAGGCGGAGGACGGGATGTCACCGGCGCGCTACGAAAGCAACGCGCATGCGCGGTCTGGGCGGGGATGGGCTGAGGGGTGGTGGGAGGGGGGGAGTGGACCTTGCTGTGTCCCAGGGATTCTCTCTGGGATTTGGGGGAAGGGGTTGTGGTTACTGTTCTGGGGGCCAAGGAGTTCAGTGGTGGCTGTGAAACCTCGCCTGGCAGCCGGCCCTGAGGAGAGAGAGAGGTGCTGGGTGCCGTGGAACTGTTCCCTGGGTACCCAGGCCTCAGTTCATGGCATGGTGAGTTTCAGTCTTTTAGAGTCTTGAGAGTGTGGAAATTCCTGGAAGATGGGGTTTTTTTGTTGTAGTATCACAGAATCACAGAGGGGTTGAGGTGGGAAGGAACCTCTGGAGGTATCTAGTCCACCCCCACTGCTTAAGCAGGGGCATCCAGAACCAGTTGCCCAGTACCACATCCAGACGGCTTTTCAGTATCGCCAAGGATGGAGACTCCACCACTTTTCTGGGCGACCTGATAAGTGCTCGGTCACCCTCACAGGGAAAAAGTGTTTCCTGGTGTTCAGAAGGAGCCTCCTGTGTTTGTGCTCATTGTCTCTGGTCCTGTCACTGGGCACCACTGGGAAGACTCTGGCTCCATCTTCTTTGCATCCTCCCTTCAGGTATTTATATATGTTGATGAGATTCCCCTGAGCCTTCTCTTCTGCAGGCTGAACAGTACCAGCTCTCAGCCTTTCCTCACAGGAGAGGTGCTTCAGTCAAGAACACAAAGGTGCAGCCTCACCAGTGCTGAGTAGAGGGGAAGGATCACCTCCCTCAACCTGCTGGCAATACTCCTCTTAATGCGGCCCAGGATGCCATTCACCTTCTTTGCAGCAAGGGCCCATTGCTGGCTTATGTTCAACTTGGTGTCCACCAGGACCCCCAGGTCCTTTTTGGACAAGCTGCTTTCTTGCTGGGTGGCCCCCAGCATATGTTGGTGCCTGGGGTTATTCCTCCCCAGGTGCAGGACTTTGCACTTCTCCTTGTTGAATTTCATGAGGTTCCTGTCACCCTTCTCTCCAGCTTGCCGAGGTCCCTCTGGATGGCAGCATGACCCCACTGGCACATCAGCCACTCCTCCCAGTTTGGTGTCTTCAGCAAATGTGCTGAGGGTACACTGGCCATCATCCAGGTAATTAATGAAGATGTTAAACAGGACTGGACCCAGTACTGACCCCTGGGTCACTACTGGCCTCCAACTAGACTTTGTGCCACTGATCACCTACCTCCCTGTGGGCCTGGCCATCTGGACAGGTTTGAATCCACCTCTCTGCTCATCCAGTCCATACATCAACAGCTTCTCTGCAGGGATCTTATGGCAGAGTGTCAAAGGCCTTACTGAAGTAAGAACAAGTAAAAGTATGTTGAGGGGGGTTAGAGTTTTAGGCTGTACAAGACCAAAGTCACAAGCTGCACAGTGCAGTTGACTCATCCATGTCATAGCTGTGTGGGTGCCGGTGCACGAAATCTTGCCTGTGCTGTACAGTAATTGAAAGACATGATAAAACATAGCTTAAATGTTGCAGAATGGGCTAGCAAGACACAGTCCTGCTGTTTTCATTATCTAAATTAGAAACAATTCAGTAGGACAGTTTTTATACAAAATTAACCTGTTTTACTAACACAGAAACTTCATGATCTTGAATTTTTTGAGTGGTGACATACATAGACTGTCATAAGCTATTAAAATCACGCTACAAAAGCATCACCCTTTCCTTGACAGGTCCCCTTTTCCTGTTGTGCCAATATATCTTGTCACTTCATGGCCTGTCAGATCAGAAGAACTTGTTGACAAATGACTCTATGGAAGTCACTCAATACATGCTATTTAACATTTCCCAGTTTTGGGGCTTTCATTTTTTTAAGATGTTCAAAGATAGGCGAGTGCATGCAATATGTAAGTAAACATGGACTAAGCATCACAAATTACATTTAACTATATGCCTGAAGCTCTGCCTTATGTAAAGGACAGCTACGCAGTCACCCATAAATAATTTCAACAATCTTTTCAGTAGATAATATCCATCAGCCATCCACAGTCTTCAGCAGTCACAGCACTGAGCAGCAGAATATAGAGAGTTTTGCATCGTTTGGGATGCTTTGAGAAACTCTGGAGGTAATCGTATAAAACCTGTCATAGCACTGATTCATCTAGACTGTCAGCTATATTTAAAAGTAGTGCCTTTTCCTGAGCGAACGTGGCGTGTAGGATTCTCTGAGAAGCTCCCCTGCATTTCAACAGTGGCTTCTTACAGTTCCCCGGTTTTATATGAGAGACGCATCTTAATCTGGTGACTGGACGGGGCAGGGGTGGAACCATTTACGCAACTTCACACCGCACCCCATGGCATACGTGTGCGTGATGTAGAGCCTGGTAGGGAAAACATGACCAGTAATTTGCGCAGTAAAAGCAAGCGGTCATTACTAATTGAGTTCGTGACACTCAGGTGCTGAGTTTGTACGACAGTGTTACAAAACGATGGGTCCTTGGAGAGGCAGGTGAGAACCACGTGCCCTTGCGCTGGCTGCTAGCCCAGGTTCAGCCCGAAAGTAAAAGGGTTTGGGTGTTTCCACCGAATTCGAGTAAGATTTTGAGCCAGTTTCACCTGGAGGTAACTTTCGAGGTACCACAGCCTGTGCCGGTGGTCGCCCGTGGGCAGCCGAGGGCAGGCAGCCCCTTTACCTCCTCCTCTCATGGCGAGGGCTGTGCCCAGGCCTGGAGCCCCCCGCGGCCTCGCCCGGCTGCCGGCGGAGCGCTGGCACCGAGGGGCCGCCGCCGCTCCGCGCGTTGCCTGTCGCTTTAAGGGGCGGCGGGCGGCGCGGCGCCGCCGCCGTCGTCCCGTGGTGCATTGCGGCGGGCGCGCGTAAGGAGCGTGGCCGGTGTCCGCGCGCTGGCTGCCGCCGCTCGGTTCGAAGTTGGCGCCATGCGGCGCTGAGGAGGCCGCAGCCGCCGCCGCCGACTTCCCCGGCTCCCGCTGCCGCCTCCTGGCCCTGCTCTCCGGCCGTTCCCGCTACTGCCGCCATGTCTGCGGGTTTCTCCTTCGGCGCGGGGACCCTAGGCTCCGCCGCGGCCGCCGCCGCCGGGGCGGGAGGAGGAGGCGGAGGCGGGGGTTTTTCCTTCGGAGCCGCCACGTCGAGGTAACGCGGCGTGTTCCCCCCCCCCCCGCTCGGCTCGGCCCTGCCCGGAGGCCCCCGCGGCCTGGGGCCGCCGAGCCCCGTGGCCCGGCCCGGCCCCGAGGCCGCTGTCGCTCCGCGGGCCTGGCCTGGGCCAGGGCGGCACAAGCGCGTGTGTGAGTGGGCGTGGGAGTGAGTGCCGAGGTCGGAGGAAGCGCAGGCCCTGGGCTTCGTGTCTCAGCGGCTCTGCTGTTGCCCTGGAGGGTCCCGGAGCTCCGGCAGCTTTGGCTGGAAGGGCCCTCGGTGCGCCGGTGAACCGGCTTCACCGCGTCTGTCCCGGTGTGCAGGCGGCGGGGGTGTCCCCTTCCCGCCTCACCCGCTTGGCGGCCGGCCCCTGAATACAGAAGTAGGGATCGGTCTGTTCAGCAGCTGATAAGGGAGGTGCGCTTCTAATTTTGCTTTGGTTTGGTCTTGTCGGAGCAAAGCGTCTCCCTTCACGGCTGTCTCTAACGTTCTGAACGCAGAATGTGAATCATAGGCGTATCTAGGTTTCAGCACTCTGCCTGAGCTTGGAGCTCGTTGATGTCAAAGCCCAAATGCTTCATGTTCAAATGTGAAATTCCTACCCCCCCCCCGCCCCGAAATTGGGTGCACTTTATCCTTTCTGCAACAGATGACCGTATATTTGGTGTGTAGTGTCTTGGAGTAAAAGGAGAACTTTGCTGTGCTTTGACGTGCATGTAACATACAGCAGGCTCTGTGGTAAAGGCCTTATTAGTATTTTAAGTTTATCAGAATTATAAGTAAATATTTGTTGTTGCTGATTTGTTTTTTGGGGGTTTCTTTTCCTTTTTTCTTTCTTTGCACACAACTATACTAGCAGAGATAGGGTTTTTTTCTGACCTGCTCTCTATTATGCCTCCGTTGAAGATTAGGGCTGATGTAGTGCATGCAGCTTTGTGTCAGAGTTTTTCCCAAATCTGATCACTGCAATGTAAACTAAATAGATAGCCTGAGCTACTCAAGGGAACTTCACCTGAAGCAGATAGATTTGAAAATACTTGTCTGTCAGAATTGTCAGGAATTAGCAGTGTGAGGGGAGTGGAACAGAACATCTGGATCTGATAGAGTATCTCTGGATTAAATGGTAGTATTGCTTTTTGGAAGCCCACATGAGAGAGAAAATGTTTTCTGAGTGTCTTCTAATACTCCTAATTTTGTAGTCGTGATAGATTGATGACATTCTTGTGTTACCTGTACTTAGGCTTTTTAGCTTAGGTTTTTTTGGGGGTTGGGTTTTTTTTTACCCCCACAGCAAAGCTTGTATGGAGTTGGTAAAGCACTTAAGTTTCTTTTACTTATGCCTGTTTAATGCAGGTTTCCTGTGATTAAAATGAGCAAGTTAAAATAATTGTTTATTCAAAAACCTTCTAAACGTACTGCCTGAAACAAGGGAAACTTGTCTTTTTGATCAGCACTTGTTAAAAATGGTCTGTTGAACTTAAATGTTTTTCTGTTGGGGTTTTTTCTGTTCTTTTAAATCTACTAAAAATAATAAGTTAGTTTTAATAGATGGTAATTAATAGCAGTATGGTACTCTGCATTTTTATTCATGTATTTATTCTTACAAGCAGTATGAGTCTTCAGGGCTATGGGTCAAGGAGTACCACAGAGAAAGAGGCCTTTTTACTGCTGGATGGTTGGTGAAAGAATCTTGAGCGTCCCTATGGGAGGGTTTTCTTGAGAACATGTTTGAGACTATAAGAAGAAACTGTTCTTCTGAGCTGGGTCTAAGACAGTATTGTCAGGTGTTGGGGAGAAAAGGCCCTTTATTGTGTAATCCAAGCATAAGTATTATTCATCAGTGTGACCAAAGATGATATTCTGGTGGCCCAAAGCCTATGTGATATGTCAGCCTACCTAATTCCTGCATTGCACCAATACCTGTTCAGGCACAGGCTCTTTTTTGCCAGTCGATGTTCTCTATAGTGTGCTTTAGCCAGGTGCGATGCTTTGTTCTAGTTCTAAAATTAGAGTTAAGACCTCACTTCAGTGACCTGAGCTCCTCTTCCTTCCATCTGTAGGGAGTAGATAGTCCTTCTGGCAGGTGCTTTCTCCTGTTGGTGAGAACACTGCCACTGCTTTATTTCTACATTTTGGTTTCTAACTTAAAAAACAAAATGCCACTTTGTTTTACTTGGTGTTTGGGAGGTTTTGTCCTATAGTGCCTAATTGTCTACCTTACCTTTCTTCTACTGGAATGCTGAAACAAGAAAAGATTTTGCAGAATAATCATCTTTGTACTGGGAAAAGATGAGAAACATAAACTCTTGACTAGTGAGAGAAGCACCATGTTGTATGTTTAAGTTTACAAGCAGTTAGGTCATGGTGCTGTAGTTTGGTATGTTGAAATTTTGGGAGTAAAGAAAGCTGAAATGCTTTGGCTCCTGTGGAGTTGGACAGTTAGCGAGTCTGTCTTTTCTAAACTTCTTGGCCACTCTGCTTCCTGAATTACTTCTTTAAGAATAACTCACACATAGATTTTTGAACTTATAACCAACTTTTACTGGGCTTGCCATGATCATTTTTGTAGATATTTTGAAAACTTTTAATGTAAAAGCTAATTATAGCCTTTATTTTTTTTTTAGGATTTACTTTGTTTCATTTGTTATGCCTAGGAGCTGGCATTATACAAAAAGAGAGAGGAGATAAGGGAACAATGAGAGAATACTGAACACCTGAAACATAAAATACTTCTGGACAGCTGTTAACTCTGAAGTCTAAATTGCATTTTGTTTCAGTGCCACTGCTGTACTTGTGCAAAATGTTGTTTAAGTTAGAGAAAACTTACCTAGTTTCACAAATGGGAGCAGGAAGCTACTAACAGTTTAAGAACAAAGTTTTTAAAATTGTAGACTCATGTGGCTGCTAGTACCTGTATTTTCATTGGTCAGAGATAATCATGATTATTGTATTCCCCCGTGTTTTGTACAGTAACTTAATGTTTTCTCTGCTAAATGGAAAGTTTGTTCTCTATTTGCTTTGAAACTTCTAAAATGTGTAGTTACCCCAAATAAACAAAAAAGGCTTAATTTTCCTGGTGATGACTGACAGATGTCTGATTTTCTCCTTCCTTTCTCTTCCCCTTCGTCTGTGAAAATAGCTGTGGAAGTTTATTTCTGTAACCTTCTGACAAGTATGAGGTCATAAAAGAAAATATGGTAGGCATGGGTCCTCTATGGTTTGCACTTGTGGGGAAGTATAGCATTTTGGTTAGAAAATTAATTCCTGCATCTGTGTTTTGGTGGTAAGATAGGGGAAAGTTGTGCTGTTGATGTGAATGGTTGTGTGTGTCTCTGCTTATCACTTTAGATTGAAATAAAGTAACATTGGTTAAGGTTTCTGGTCAGTTATCTAATGGGGCTTGTAACCTGCTTTGAAAAGGTGTTTCAAGTTTGTTGTCATCTTCCCGCTGCCTCTAGCATTTGTTCTCCCATTTCAGTAGTTCGAGGACAATAATTAGGCAGAAGTAATGAGGTGATCTAACGGAGAAAAGTTCAAATTTCCCACTGGTCTGGCAAGATGTATCAGCTCAGCAAGGAGTTAAACAAATGCTAGAGTGAGTATCAGAGAAGCAGTGGAAGTTAGGGAGCTGTAGAAGGAAAGAGGGAGATAGGCTTCCTCTTTCTCTTTGGCGGCAGTGAGCTTGGATTCTGTCTTGTCCAGCTGCGTTGTGTATGGTTTGGGAAAATGAATGATGGTATGGGAAAGAAACAAATAAGGGGTGATGGAGGATTTTTTGTTTTGAAAAATAATTATTGCTAATAGTCTTATTTTGTAATAGCTCAACAGGAGGACTTAATTTTGGAACTCTGGGCTCTTCCACTGCTACAGCAACTACATCAGCTCCTTCAGTGGGCTTTGGGAGTGGACTTTTTGGATCAAAATCAACAACTGGCTTTACGCTGGGAGGCACCAGTACAGGTACAAAAAATTCTTCTACAGCAGAAATTTGAATCAACAGTGAATAAATATATCTCATGTACACAAAAACTGGTTCCTCATAATGTGCTTACTTTTTTTACAGTAGGTCTGTAGCTCAGAATATAACTTATCTAGTTTTGTAAAAAGGCTTCATTGAAAAGTTTAAAAGGTCATTCATTGAGAATTATGCAGTACCAATGCTGCAGTAAAAACAAATGCAGTTACCAGAAAACTATACCTGGGCCTGTGTGTAAATTGTTCCATAATGTGAATGCTGATGTCTTCTAGAAATCTAACTCTTCATCCAGGATGCTGAAATTTATGATTTAAGATTGAGGTATATTTTGATCTGACAAATATTTTAAAACGTTGTGAGATTAAGTGTTTGTAATGTTGTGTTTGTAATCCTGCAGTAGTAAACATTTTTGATTTTGTTGTTTGCATCTTTTTTAATGTTAGCAATATGCATGAAGAAATGTATTAATATTTTCTTAGGTCTGTAATTTAGCCTATGAACTTACAGATTCGTATAGGAATATTGGAGTGCAAAAGAATAAAACTTTCTGACTAGAGGTATTTTTTTTCAGCCATCAGTGTATACTTGTATGAGTAGATGGGGAAAGTTCTAAGAACCAATCTACTAGAAGTAAAATCAACAGCAAACTGAAAGCCTTTATTACTGTGTTTGGCTACACTGGGGTAATTTTCTTTTAGCTCTTAATGATTCTTTTGATCTTCTAATCAGATATTTTTTAAAATACGAAATGCATAGCGCTGTGTTCAAAATAATCTCTTTAAGTTACCAGTGGGGCAGAAACCCTAAACCAAGGCACAGGATTTTACAAAGAATTTGGTCTCTATAATCCTCTTCATTATACTGTAAATTTGCTGGTTTATATGCTAATGTTATGTACTGCCATGTGGCTGAAAAAAAACCAACTTGACAGACCAGTTTCCATATTTTTGTTTACCTTCATTTGTTTGAAATTTCAAACAATTTGCTGTACTGATATGTTATCAGCTTCACTGTTAGCAGATTATTATAAAGAAAAATGATGGGTTTTGGTGTCAGTTATGCTTTGATTTGTGCTGTTGGTGCTTACAAATACTGCTTTCTATGTTAGTGGTGTTTTGCTTTCTACATACTACAGAAAAAGCTTGTATAATAGTCTACATGTTGTCTCCTAATGTTGCATTATTTCAGTGTTTTGTTTCACGTTTTTCATATCATAACTGCTCTGTGGTCTTCAATTACTGTTCTTACTCTGTTTTTATTCTTAAAGCAGGAACAGCATCAACTATTGCTACAGGACTGACACTAGGTAAGGACCTCATTTGGATTTTAATGTTACACAGGCAAAACAAATAGAGATAGATTTATCTTGTAAAGTAGAAAATTAGTGGTCATATGTGAGCTTTTTCCCCTGTTACTAATTGCAGTCTGCTTTACAGCTCAGATGTTAAGGTTGTAAACCAGAGTGGAGCCCTGCAGTTCTGGGCACTGTTACTTGTTCTTAAAGGATTATTCCATTCCTGTACAACAGTGACAGTGTTCATAGTGAAAAGTTAGACTTTGTACTTACGTCTCCCTAATGAGTTTCATCCTTCAGCGGAGAGGAGGTGGAATATGTTACTAAAGAGTTCTTCATACAGAATTTCTTCTATGAACGGGTCTGTTTGGTAATTGCCTTTTTTAGAAGAATAAAGAGGGTTGAACAGGGAATGAACCTTGGGAATGTTTTACTTTTGTTTCTTTGATGCATCTTTAGTGACTTATTTTTCCGCTGTCATTAGAAATACAGGAATATGTGGGTAGTTGTGGGTTTGGTTGTTTTTAAACACCAGCAACTGAGGTCTGAGGAGAAACACGAGCTTGAGTATCACAAATGTTGGGGTTGGTGCTACAAGACAGACTGCAGTCCAAGAACTTTGGAAGCCATACTGTGAATAAATAGGAAAAAATAGTGTTGGATAAAGAAGCAAATGAAATGGGCAGGAGAAAGGACGAGCAGCGGCTAACCCAGAACAGACTGTGTGATGCATAATCACCCATGGCAGTTTGTAATGTGCAGATGAACTTTAATTCTTTTCAATAGCTGAATGAAATTGTCATCCAAACCAGACACACAGCAGTTACTGAGAATACCAAGTATCTGTTTCTTACGCATGCTGGTTTTGTTTGTGTACGTATATGCACACTCCTCCTTTACTTTGGAACGTGGATTCTAGAATGTAAAATGTATTCTTACCATGAAAACAGCAGGAAGTGAAAGCTTTATTTGCTTTACTTTAAAAGTGTTCAAAAGCATAGTTTGAGGGAATAACATCTCAACAGATTTGTTTACAAATTGAAGGGACATGTGCATTCATTTTGGTATGCACATCCAATTGACAATTTTTAGTCTATGTTTGGGCAGTACTGTTTATAGCTCCATTTGTCAATATTTGGTTCATCTATTAGATGCTCTTGGTGGAAGCTTTTTTTTTACAGTTTTTTTGCATTACCACTAGATACAATTGCTAGTCCATGATTAAAGTCCATTGGAGCACTAGGAATTCTGGAGTGAAAATGCATGTGGAATTAAAATGTAATTGAAACTTATCATCAGAAGGTGCTATGGGGATATTTTACTTGATGTAAATGATCTTGCATGCCATGGTGCTCATGATGGTTAAATGGGAATAGTTCAGAAAAGAAGGTCAATTGAGCATTTGTTCTCAAACAGAATGTTCTAAGAGTGATAATTTTTTTGGGGTTTCTTCTAGGCACGCCTGCCACCACATCAGCAGCTACCACAGGCTTTAGTTTAGGTTTCAACAAACCTGCAGGTTCAGCCACGCCATTTGCTTTACCTGTTACTTCTACCTCAGCAGGTGGCCTATCATTATCATCTGCTCTTACATCAACTCCTGCAGCAGGTAGGAAAATGTTTAGGGGTTTTGTTTAGCTTTTATTTTTTTAACAATAAAACTTTATGTAAAACAGTTCTACAGTCTATATTTTTCTAGTATTTATGTAATTTTGTGTTAGTTTAATAAGAAGGTTCATTGGACTTCACTAGTTCTGAGTTTGGGTACCCCAATACAGATAGATCGATGGGCAGTATACCATGTGATATAGGCAGCATATAATCTAAGTCATTGGAAGTGTAGCGAGAGCTGATTTGTCCTGTAAAATAATTATTTTTGTTACTGTTAACCCCACTGAAGGTTGAAAACTTCCTACTTGCACAGCTGAAAGGTTTGGAAAATGTCTACCTTCTGTAGATGGTCTGAAATGGTTAACTAGTAGTGGAAACAAGGACTTTTTCCAGTGTAGTTCTCATACTGGCACACTGCCATCATATTTAACTTGGCTGAACTGCGCCATGCATGATGATAATTAACACTGGAGTTCATTACTCTTAGGAGTCTGCATTTGAGCTGAGCTATCTGTGCCCTCTGTGCTCTGTCCCTTTATGTCTATGGACTTTCTCTACTCAGTTCTTCCCTATCCTACTGAAAGCTGGGATGCTTACTTCTAGAAGAAGGCTCAAACTACCAAGGAGATGTTCTTGTATCATCTGTCTTGTATAAAATATTTTGATGTTTACTGTAAAGCATTAACATTTCAGAATTCTAATATATAAAGTCAGTAGCACTTGTTAGATCCTTTATGCTGTAAAATAAATTCTTAGCCAGGTTCTGGATTCTGTAGTGTTCTAGGAGACTAAAATTCTATGTAGTTGCAGGTAAATATGGACTAATCAGGATTTTGATATTGTAGAACAAAACATACAATTCAAAAGTATATGGCTTAATTGCTTAATTGGGAAAATCTGCAGGAAATAAAAACAACAGTTGAGCTTATTATCCAGTTATGATAAAGGCACTGTTCAAACCTTTCGGTTATTTCAGATTGTCAACGGATGTATTTGAATACAGGGCCTGCATGAAGCTGATTTGCTTTCTCTGCAGGAACTACTGGCTTTACATTAAATTTGGGTGGCACAACTGCACCAACTACAACTGCCTCCACAGGCCTTTCCTTAGGAGGAGCCTTAGCAGGTTTAGGAGGTTCACTCTTCCAGAATACAAGCACAGCAGCAACAGGTGAAAGTTATTTTTATTTTTTCCTCCTGTCTCAAAACATTGAAATTTAATGTGATTGTATAAATTCATAATGTAAGATTTAGTTTATATATTCTTAACACTGTGAAAGTGTCATTTTTAACAATGTTACAGTTAAGAACAGTGTTGCTATCCATGGACAATAAAAATGAAATCTGAATAATTGGCTTCTTTCTCATTCTTAAATTCACTTGTAGTTAACACTTTTAAAATGAGAATGCAAGGAAATCCTTGTTATAGCCATAATTGCCTCAAGGAAGTTGATCACAAATGGGAGAGGGCAATGATATATAAGTATCTCCTTTAACTGTGGAGAAGTTCAGAGCTCCTTATTTTGGTGGGTTTTGGTCTGAATAAAATCTTTTACTGTTAGTATTGTCATTTCATGGCTTCCTGTCTTTTTCTGCTCTAGAGGAAAGATTTGTGCTGTGTTTTAGTCTTGGTAACACTGCTCTTAAACTCTAAATGAAACAGAAAGACACTTAAGATGCTGATGATAAATTAGCTATTGAATTAGCTACCTAGTAATGTCAAGAAATTACATAAAAACCCTTGCATACAGTTGTATGAAACTTCATGTAATCTGTTTTCTTCTCTGTTTATTTTGCATATTTTTAAATCCAAATGTAGTAAATGGATACTGAAACTGCAAGCAAGATTATATGTGCTTTTAGCTTAAAATAAGTTTTAATTATAAACATTTTAAGTGCAGAAATTCTGTTTGGGTTTCTTGTAGGACTTGGACAGAATGCTTTGAGTTTGACTCTGGGGACAACTGCAGCTCCTTCAACTACTGCCAGTGAAGGTCTTGGTGGCATTGATTTTAGTAGTTCTTCAGACAAAAAGAGTACGTTTGTTTTAAAATATCCATAATTTCTTTTCTGAGAAAATTATCAGAGCACTACAGCAAAGACAGTATTTCATTGTGTTAGGAGTGTGGAATTAAAGCTGACAACTTCAACTTTTTTTGTTTTTTACCCTGCCCTCTTACAAGGCATTTCAGTTAATTTCATTCATGGATATTGTGCTTGTATAGAAGAACAAGATATTGGTTGCAAATGCAACGTAATGAATGTAAATTTATTTAAAATAAGTATAAGCCAATATCTTACTTGAGAACCAGGACCAAAACCCTTTAAACTTTTGGGAGTGAAGTCTCATAGGGTTTGCTGAAAAAACATGCAAGACTTCTGAACAGCTATATGTCTAATAGCCAGTAGAGGGGGGAGTAAAGCTATGTTTTAGGTAATGCATTGCAAATATGAGAAGTACTCGTTTGAAACCAGCTTTCTCCAGATGCATCGGATCTTAAATTTGGTTTCTTTTTTCTAAAGGCTGCACAATAAGTGTCATATTTTTAACTGTTATTCTTCAAAGCTATATTTCTGGTGGTGCATAGTTCTATCTGATACACTGTATAAGGTTGTTAAAAGCAGTTATAAAAACTTTACCTCTGTTGTAGCTTTGAAGTACTTAAGGGAATATTGAGCATTGATATATGGACACTTAATTTGTCTTGCTTTTATACTGTCAGAGTAAGCTCAACTAGAACTGATTCGAAAATGTGCATTTCCTCTGGGGAATCAATACTTTAAATCTCTTGATTCCATTCAGGAACCAAATTTTAAATTAGGCAAATTTCATAGAGTTTCTATATTTCCTTCTCTTTTAGCTATTAAACTATCTTTACAGATGAACGCAAGTTGTGTAGACATACTTCATACTTGTAGAAGAGATGGCATATTGACTGTCCAAATGAGTGCTCTGCATGATGTTGATTATTTTTTTTAGTTTATTACTGAAACTGGGAGTAATGAAACAGCTGAAATTCCTACGTTCTTATGGGATTTCCGTTACTCTAAGATTAGGATATCAGAACACCTCTATAATACACAAATATTTTAAAATGAGGAACAGAGAACCACAAACTCAAAATCAACTTCAGTCTCACACCTCAGCATTGTTTTGCCCAGCTCTTAGGGTGGAAACTTGATGAGTACCTGAATTCCCCATATGTTGCATAGTGGAACTGGGTGAGCTGAACTGTTACTGTTGGGAAGATAAGCAGGGACCCCTTTTAGCTAATCAGTGGGAAATGTTGATGGAGACTGTTTTTTGAGTTTTCGTCCCCCCCACCTCCCCATTTAGGCTTTCATTTAGGAGCATTTCCCATAATGGATAGTGCTGGTTTAAGCAGCCCTGACAAATATCCCTACCTGTATGCTGCTACTCAGTTCTGTCAGTACAATTGTTTGTACTGCTATACGAGGAACTGTGTCAAGGTTTGAGGGTGGTGGTTTTATGGTTTTGAGATTTTTATTTCTTTTTTGTTCCTGAAGAAAAGGGAGGAGATGTGGCTACCAAAGAAAAGTGCCCTAGCAATCCCAGGACAGAAAGGGACTAGCTCCTGTGTTCTCTCTTCTGGAATTGGTTATAAAAGCTTTTCCTTTTGGAGACTGAAGACTGACTGTGTATACAGCTGCAGGAAGAGAATCTGTTCTTAAACATATTTTCCTCATGTATTAGTAAAAAGAATGTAAAAAAAAAATATGTAAAAACTGGAGCACTCACTTGCCCAGAAAGTAGCAAAATCTGATTTCAGATCTGTATCTTTTACTTTGTAAGTATTGTTCTGATATACAGCTAAAAAAAAAAAGTGGCCAGAAGAGAAAGCAATGTATACTTAGTTTTCTGCCTAATTTTTAGGTTATCAGCAGAGAAAGGAGTCCTAAATTCTGGGGTTTATCCCTTTTTTATTTTTTCCAATTCTATGTAGATTTTTTTTTCCCCTTAGCAAAAGGCATAGGGAATGGTGAGATGCCATGCTCTCTAATGTACTTGGTGACAGTCTGCAGACAATTTAAGTAGATGTTGCTTCTAAAAGTAGTAGCTTCTGCTGGCAGGACCACTGGCATGTGCTGCTTAAAATGTTTGTGGCACTAGCATTAGCTGCATAGCTATGTTCTGCCTTGGTGGTGCTGAGAGGGAAGTGAGGATGTTAATTGTATCCAGCTGAAGATGATGAAGCCCACTTCTTGGGTTTTCTGAGTAAGTGTTCGTTCTTGCAGGCTGCTATGGCATGGGATGCAATTACTGTCCCTGGCCATGACTAGAAATGGTCATGGCCTGTGTTATGTTTTCAGCTCTGTTCTATTACTCAGAGGCATCTTGATCCACAGATGTGTAGTTTGGAGTGTGTAAGTGGTAGGTAAGCAGTAACATCTTCAGTTCTGTAAAACCTCATTCATTACATGACTTGCTGCAATAGCAGAATTCTTAGGGAAGTCCAGTGGGCAAACCTTCATTACCTTCATATTTGAGAGGAGACTGCTATTGCTGAATTTAAACACCTAAATGTTTTGTGAGTGCAGGTTTAAGTGAGTTGTGGTTGCATCAGCTGGAATAGATTTCTTATGCACCTGCAGTCGTTTATGCATTTTTGGTGACTTGTATAGTGACACAAGATGTTCTGCATTACTCTGGGTGCCAGGAAATTAGCACCTTGACTGTTAAACCATTGGTCTTGAAATGATATTTATCTGTGAAGGGGAAGTAAATGAAAACCTTTCTTTTGTGGCTAGCCTAGTCTGTTCCTCTTATCAAGAGAAATCAAGCAGATCGTAGTCATTAGTTCTTCCCTAAAATCTCACTAAGTTTGCTTTGTTCTTCAAAGCTTTATTTCTGACCTACAGTTTTTATTTTCTAGGTGACAAAACAGGAACAAGACCAGAGTAAGTGTCAGATGTTCTTTGCATTCCAGCTAAACTAAATGTATTGGTTTTCCTACTACTTCTATCTTGAAAAAGGCATAAATGTAAATAACCAACTTTTGCAATATGGCCAATGTAGTAATGGTGGTTCATAATTTTAAACATTGCAATTTTCTCATCAAATGCAACACCTCCACCTTATCTGGCATCTGCTATGGACTGATGATGTGATCTGAAAAGTGGTTTCTGCAAGTCTGTACAATGCTTAACACTGCCAGCTTGGACCCTGGCATTGTATCTGTGTGCATTAACCAAATTATTCCTAGTTACAGCATACATGCAATGGGTGCAAAACTGTGTAATCGGTCACTTGGAACATTTTCATGATATTTAGTAGTCATGAAAAAATATTTGGCAGTATTAAAGCACCATCTAAACATGCATTGTCTCTTGTAGAGATAGCAAAGCACTGAAGGATGAAAATCTACCTCCAGTAATCTGTCAAGATGTAGAAAATCTACAGTAAGTAGTGTTTTTTATTTATGATAGTTGATTAGCTAAAGTATTGTATTGCTGTTAATGCTCTGTGACAAAAACACCCTACTGCAGGCTGCATGCAGTATAACACAGTGGCCCAAGGCCTTCCTGCAGGTTAACCTTGGGAACAGAGTGGACAGACAGTTTTAGCAGCTGAAGTCTTAGGCTGATTTTTTTTCAGCCTCACTTTTCCATGCATTTACGCAAATGAGCATGCCCAACAAATATGCTCTTAGAATCTGATCCATCTCTCGCTGGGTGTATTAAGCCTGTTACACATGCCTGGTAAGTATTGAACCTTATGTCCGTATTCCATGTGCATTGTGGATCTCGTATAGAATAGAGAGGACTACAAAAGAGCCTTTCCTCAGGCAGGAAGGAGGTGGGTTGTAGACTAATCAAAGAGGTTGCATGTCACTGTATTTGTGAGTTCGAAGTAGTAATCACTTTTACATAGATGCTCTATATTATTATTATATAGATAAAATAATTGATATATATCTTTGTCAGGGTTCAGCATAAAATGCTTGAACAATTGCTATTGAAGTTTAGGGGGTTTTGGGGTGGCTTTTTTTTTTTACAGTGTTAGCATGCTAGGAGTTAAGATAATACTATGGTATGCAGTAATTTTACTGTTCAGTACTTGATTTTGGAAAAATTAATTTAATAGCTATTTAAATAATGTGACTGAGAGGTAAACACTTGGGTGCTTCAGATTCAATATATTACGTCTTTCTTCCCTGCTCCATTCTTTTTCCCTTCCCCAGGAAATTTGTGAAAGAACAAAAACAAGTTCAGGAAGAAATCAGTAGAATGTCCTCTAAAGCAATGCTTAAAGTACAAGAAGACATTAAAGCTTTGAAACAACTTCTGTCTGTAGTTGCCAGTGGATTACAGAGAAACACTCTTAATATTGACAAGCTGAAAGTGGAAACTGCACAGGTATAATTGAATATAAGTTTTGTTATGTAGATTTTGTATATTGATTATTTCATATAGGATAAATAACCTTCTTGACTGATAAAGTTAACACCTATCCAAACTAAAGCAGTTGTAAACAAAATGAAACATTGAATCCTTTCTAATGCATTTCAAGTTACTGGGGGAGACTGTGATGTCAGTATTTTCAGATAAGTACAACAACAATAAAATGACTTTTATTCAGGAAAGCACTCCTACGTAGTGCAGGCATCAGAAGGGACTGTGTGCCTGCTTTAGTTCAGTTTCAGTTATATATTCAGCTGCTAGTAAAGACATATTTGTAGCAAGATGGTGGACTCCGGAGCAGCAGAAATGGAAGTATGTTTTCTTTTGATGACTTTTTAAAAAAAAAAAAAACAAAACACAAAAAAAAACCCCAAACAAAACAAAAACCACACCGTAACTTTCCAGGGACCAAAATATCTTAACTAGCACTACTATTCATCTAGTGAACTTGAATCACAACTCTGTCCACCAGTCTGCATCTTAACTGTGCAACCAGTTTGAGCTCAAGTTTTGATGCAAGTACTTTTCAAGCTAAAGTTCTGTACCACTTTTTATTTCATCTGGCATATCATGGCTGATTGCTATATAAATCAGCGTATTTTATTCTAAAGTAAAAACGTTGATGGCTTTTCTGTATCTTGTGATACCAAAAGGAAATACTCTGTAGTTGTGCCTTGCCAACAATTTTCTGTGAAAACAAACTTGTTACTGATATTCTTATAATTTTGTAAATGATACAGTTGAGAATAATTGCAAAATCAGGCAGTGAGAAATTTTTAATGGTGGAGTCATTAGAAAGTATTAAACGGAGGTATATACTGTAGTTATTATGCATAAAAAGACAATTTCCAGAGAGGCGTTTTTTTGAACTAGTTAATCTTTTAAAAGGCAAAATAACCTGTTTTGTTCTGTTTCTTCTCTTTTAGGTGACTTGCTTCCTTGCACTTGACTTTTGCTTTTTTTCCCCTAGTCTTCAATCATAACAGGATTTCTGAAGTACAATAGAAATTAGATCTTATCTCTGACAATTTAGTGCAATATTTTCTCAACTTCTGAGAGCTGTGTGCTTTCAGTCTGTGCTGTTGTTTGTTCCTTCCCCAAACTTCTGCTGGTATTTGCAGTTCTCTCAACTTCCTGGCAGTCTATTCTCTGAAGAATTTCTGGTCAGATTCTATCATGGTGTTAAATATATGCAGAAGATTTTATGTGAATGTACAGTAGCGTTGTAGCTATTTTTCTTTCTGAACACTTCATATGGAACCTTATCTTTTATTAATTTTCCCTATTTATTTAGGAGCTAAAGAATGCAGAAATAGCTTTACGAACACAGAAAACTCCTCCTGGTCTCCAGCATGAAAATACAGCCCCAGCAGAGTGAGTTACTGTTATTCATAAAAAATAGTCAATAATATGACTTGGAGAAGACTCCCGGGAGACCTTACTGCAGCCTTTCAGTACTTAGAAGGAAGACAGGGACAAACTTTTTAGTAGGGCCTGTAGTGATAGGACAATGGATAACACTTTTAAACTGAAAGAGGGTAGATTTAGGCTAGATGTAAGGAAGAAATTTTTTTACAATGAGGGTGGAGAAACACTGGAACAAGCTGCCCAGAGAGGTAGATGCCCCATCCCCTGGTAACATTAAAGATCAGGTTGGATGGGGCTCTGAGTAGCTTGATCTAGTTCAAGATGTCCCTGCAGGGTGGGTGGACTAGATGACCTTTAAATGTTCCTTCCAACACAAACCATTTTATGATTCTATGAACTTGATAATATGAATTTTTTTCTGCTTCTTGTACCATTTGTACTGAATGCTTCATAGAATCAGTGTCTAATTTCTACGTTTAATTTATCTTTATCTCATAGACATAAATACAGTCTTTACTCTCTGCAAGTAGAGGGACATCAAGAATGTCATAGAACATAACTGTTGCAATTAAATGAAAATGGGCAGCTAATACAGATCAGATTAAAAAAAAACGGGGGCAGACTAGTGAAGTTTAATCATATGATTTCATTATTTTACTCCTATAGCTACTTCAGAATCTTGGTTGAGCAGTTTGAAGTACAGCTGCAGCAATACAGGCAACAAATAGAAGAGCTGGAAAATCATCTTGCTACTCAAGCAAATAATTCACACATAACTCCACAAGGTAAATGTTTCAATTTCAATGTTTCATACATAAAAATTAAAAAAATCTTACAGCTATAAGAAAAACTTAGTATTCAATCTTCTCCTTTGTTATTGTTGGCTCTTCTTATTTAATGTACAGAAATAAGTGTTCAGATAGATTCTGCAGTTGTTCAATGTAAAGATTTAGAATTAAAGGTTAAATTCATAAAGGGTCTTGAGCTTTTTAAGATGGATCCAGTTCCTGAGGTGCAATTTGTAAGCCTAGGTTGTTTTGACATCTGCTATATCCATCTCCCTCCCTTGAGCATCTAGCTGTTATAAGGCTGATGTCTGGTACCTTCTGTCTTGCACTGGACTGTGTGACCAAATACGGGTGTCTGCTCTGCCAGCTCCAGATCAAAATGGGAACTTTTCTGTAGCTCAGAGCCTGTTGATACTGCCTTCAGCTCTGACCGACTGAGAAAGTTTAGTCTTGTTAGCAGCCATGCCATTCAATCTTGGGAGAATCTTTCTGGTCAGAGAACACTGACCTTTGGACAGTAGTCTTCTGGTTGTCTACCATTCCTGTGATTGTAGATGTTTTTATCTTTTGGGGCATTTTAGGTACAGGTCCTGCAATAAGCAGTGATTTCAAGTGCATGTCTTTTTGTGCCACATGATACTTGAACATCTTGCCATCAGAGGATGGTACCTAGACTCTGGACTTTATATGTCAAAAATGAGAGAACTTTCTAGACCTAGCTTTTAGAATGGAAGATCTGCTGAATCCTGAGGGTCCTCTATCTTTCCATGTGATCTTCTTGTCTGTCCAGAGTATGAGAGGGGTGCCTTCACAGATTTTCCTGAAGTTTTTCAGCAGTTTCTGCTATAATCTAAAGGTTCCTTGCTTGTGTGCGCAGGGCTTAATCTGTTGTGCCAGCATGCTCAGACTGTTGGCAAATGATCTAGTGATCTAGTCAACCCTGTATTGCATGTGTAGCTTTGATCATAAAGGGAAAAACTTCCTTTACCATACAGGAAACCATGACCCAGAATCTCTTGAAAACTTTCAAATGTCTAGTATTCAGTATCAATAAATTGCCTCCAGGCAGTTTGGAAACTTGTGGCCAGTCCTCCTAGATACCACTGCCTCCACAACCCTGCAGGTTGGCATGAGAATTGTTCCCCAGCTTTTCTTTTTCATAAGGAAATGCAAATTATAATGGAGGAATTCCCCTATGGAGAGGCAGACCTTTTCAGTTCAAGAATCGTTGCTAGACCTACACATCTTCAATAACTTGATAGCTACTTTTTGCATTTCAGTAGGTTATATGCATCCTTCAGAGGAAATGCAGAAGCCGATCTTTTCACAGTGAAAGACCACTTCATTTCTGTCCTCTGCTTTGGTACATTGTTTCAGTTCAGACACAGAAAAGCATTTTTTTGTCAGGAGATGCCTCGTTTTGCCAAAACCTTTGAGATTTCCCCTTTAATCCTAATGTTTTGCATTAGTTGGGTCAGTGTACTGAAAACACTTTCATATCTGTGTGGGAAGTAGGATATCCTAAATCTAAGACTTCATGTAGGCAAGAAGCTCCCTGTTGTGTTTTATGATATGCTTGTGGGTAGAGCTAGAATAGGAGTTCCTGTGGTGCTTGTTAAGCATGTCTTTAAAATATTTTACTGCGGTCTCTTTGGCAATAGCAACTGAACACTTAAGTGTGCTTTAAGTCAGAAAGAGTGGAAAATATGTACAAATACAAGAAAATCTGATGTAACTATTTTATGTAAAAAACAATGAGGTAGAATGTTCCTGTGTAACTAGATAAAGTTGGGTTCAATAAGTTTTTTTAGCTTTGCTAAATGAGAGAATCATAGGAAATGAATTACCATGCATATAAAAATAAATCTGACAAAAGAGAACTTTCCAAAATACAGTTTGAAGCCCTTTCAAAAGTAGTCCTTGGGTGACTTGTGGCACCTAGTTGCTATCACATTCTGTATTTTCTATAGACGCTAACTTGTTCTCATGCAACTGTTTTTGTGCTTTGTGTTGTATGGGTTTTGGGTAGCCTTCTTGCTGTGGTATAAACACTAAATCTTTTCTCCTGGTAGTAAGATTGTCACTTACAATATTTTATATGCCTCTTACAGATTTGTCTATGGCTATGCAGAAAATCTATCAAACATTTGTAGCTTTAGCTGCACAACTTCAATCAATACATGAAAATGTAAAGGTATGTTGTTTTGATGTGTTCCTGTGTATTTAGTGAAAGAACTACAGAGTCACTTTCTGAAAATACAATACATCTTCAGGTATTCTTTATGTTTCCTTCTGTTAAAATAACTGCTTTTAAAAATTTTCAGACTGTCCTGGGGAAGTGCTTTGATTAAAAAAGTAACTTCACAGTCATTTACATTACAAAATGTTTTTCATTTAACTTTTTAACTGTTGATCAGTTTTTGAAATGTCTGTCTTTGAGCTCATGCTTTTATGTTTTGCTTTTTGCCCAATGACCTCTTGATCTCAAGCAAAGATGACCTAAATCTGCTCTTACTCAAATAGGTAACAGAAAAAAAGTAGGTATTCATATGTAAGATTTTTCAACATATCAAAGAATTTTAGTGAAAATTGTGTTCTGGCTTGCTTAGTTTTTTTTCAACCTGTTTTTTTTGTGGAAAGTTGTATGTATAGAAAAAAAGCTACTGTTAAAAAAACCGCAAAGGTATCAAAGTTCCTAGTTAGGCTTGTTTTTTCCATCATGGACTCTGGCTGGAATTTCCCATTTACGGTTCGGGACATACTGACAAACTGTGAATGTTCTACAATCCTTAATTTTTCTTGATCATCAGAATCTTTCTTGGTTACAAAAAAAACTTGGAGTACTACAAGTGTTTGGGATTGTTTCTGTTAATTGACTTCCTTAATGGGAATACCTCTGGTAAATCTTCTGCTTGTTTCCTTCTCAAAGCTGCTTCTGCACAGTGTTGCTAGTTCTCTGAACATCTGAAACTTTTTACTTTTCCTGAATAAGGTTCAGGGATACTGAGGATCTTGTATGATCTAGATTCTTTGTATTGCATTACTTCGGTCAGCATGGATATTTACTGGTTTACAGCTGTCTACCATTGGATATTTATGCTGCTCTTGGTTAACTCAGTTTTGGTACCAGGTATAGAATATATCAGCTCCTCCATAATTTTGGCAGAATTACACAAAAATGATCCCAAATGTGTTCTGAGCTCTTTGCTTCTGAGATCTGACTGTAGCCTGAACATGTGCAGTGGTCTTTGTGGTGATACATTTCTGTTTGTCTTAAATATGAAGAGCTGGGTTAGTATGCAAGGATATGCAATAGTATCTTCAGTACCTTGTCAGTGTGACTGAATAGGAAAGGCTTTTCTTCAGCCTAAGAACTATTCTATTGCCTGAAACTAAAGGGCTGGTTTGAGGATTTTTCTTTGGGGGGGGGGGGGATTTTTCATATTTAATCTAGTGGGTGGACATGAAGGCTGATATTTTGGAAGACACAATTATAACTAAAGCTTCAAAAAATCAGGAAAATGGATGTACTGCTTAAGTGGATCTGTCATTCTGACCATCTGTTTTAGTTTATCAGCTAGGAGATGCTAGGAGAGGAGAGCAGTTTTCAAACTGCTGTCTCTGCCTTATGGTTTCTGAAGGCAGAGCTGTGACCACAATTCATTCCTTTCTCTGAGGTAGGCTTTCTGGTTTGCACATAAACTTTGATTCAAAGGTCTAAAGTTGTAGAAGAATGTAGCCTAAAACATCTTTGCACAGGGCTAGTTGTTAAATATATTTATATCATCTGTGAACATATATATTCTGTACCCAAGGTCAGTGAAGAATAAAATGTGCTTGGGCACAATTCAAGTAGAGAATGTCATTAAATCATTCTGCATAGATTAGCCTTAAGAACTGCTCTACAATGTCTAATGGTATTTGTCAGCTCCTGTGGCAGTCAGTGTGGCATTATATTAAATCTCATCAGAGTTCTATAAATGTCTTTTCTCTCTAAAGACAGCACTCTTGATGTGACAGTGAGGTCATTCTTTCTATGTGTTTCCTGCTGTTACTGATACAGCTGTTTAAATCCCGAGTCAGAATTTTTGGACTGTAAGCTCCTCTTCTTGGAAACAAGCATATCCTTAGCCAGGAGCACAGGACATAGTACGCCTTCCATAAAATTCGATTGAACCTACTGTTCTTTGGTTTTAATCTGTTACATTTAAAGATTTTCTGTTAGAAGATGAAAATAATTCTATCAGTTCTTTAATTGAAGCCATTTATTCTTTTTCTGTTACCTAAGATATCCTTAGTTCCCTCATATGTGACAAATAGAACTGGCTCATGATGAACAGGCCAAGCCAGGTGTTCCCACAGAATGTGGGGTTTTGAGGGAGGAAGGGGCATAGGCAAGGGGAGGGGGATCCTGACACAACAGGACTTGTTAGTCTAAAGCAGAACGATCTATTGCATTTGCACTGCATTATATAGTTGATGAAATCCATCAGAAACAAGTGCGAATTCTAAAATTCTGGTAGGTCCTTTAGCTTTGTGATAAGAAAGACAGGCAAGAGAGAAAGGAAGAAAGGAAACAGAGGTGAAGGTAATAGGGGAGCAAAAGCAGACTCCAGGGAGAAAGGGTAGTTAGCACTGAAGAAGAGTGTGCTATTTTGTTACAAGCTAGTAATATGGCTATATTTTGTCTCTTGGGTCTGCTAGTACAGTGATACAATTTGAATTGTTCTGGCTGTAGCTGATGTAAAACAATTCTCTCCAGCTCCTACTCTGACTAGACCCTTCCAGGTTGTGGAAGGCTTTTTTTTTTTTTAAATGTTATTTATAACTCAGTGTCTCTTTCCTTATTAAGTTACTGGTTTGTCAAATAAACTGAACTAAAATGGCTTCCCCCCACCCTCTTCAGATGCTCAAAGACCAATACCTTGGCTACAGGAAAACCTTTCTGGGAGATGCCATGGATGTGTTTGAGGCAAGACGAACAGAAGCTAAGAAGTGGCAGAGCGCGCCACGTGTTACCACTGGACCGACCCCTTTCAGCAACATACCAAATGCAGCAGCCGTTGCGATGGCTGCAACACTTACTCAGCAGCAACAGCCTGCTACAGGTCTGAGTGCATTCAAGTTATAGATTATTAGTGTTATGACAATAGTAAATTTGTGTAAAATTTTCTATGAGGTCTTCCTTTGTGTTAGACTAAAAATCTAAACATTGTGATGAGCAAAGTTACTGATACATAGCCAATAGAAAAAATGCAGGGTAGACTTAGCAATAATTATACAACAGATACTTAATCTTGTGAATTTACTTGTATTAATGATATTTACTGTGTTGTTCGAACTTACCCCTTGGAATGTGAGTCTTCACTCTTAAATAACATCTCTGAATACACATAGTATAGCCTTTTTCCAGAATTGTATGGTTATAGTAAATTATTTCAAATCGGTGAGGAGAGAATATCTAAATGCATATTACCTTTTCTTATGTAAAATTAATACTGCCTTTTTATATAGCACTTTGGAACTGTAAAATGAAAAATGCTGTAGAACACGAAGGATAGTGGAGCAGACATCTGTAGAATAGGAAGATGAATGCCTGGCTTATTTTATAGCCAACTTCTTTGTCAGGGTGATGTTGAGGAGTTTTTGCTAGCCATTCTGCTGTTGCAGATAAGTATTAGAGAATGTAGAATGGATCAGTGGTTCTGTGTATGCATGTGTGTAAGAGGAAGGCCAAAACAGGAAATGCATGACCCACTGCTAATGAAGAATAGATGCGTATGGCAAAGGAAATAACTTAAGGCACCTTAGTTGACATCGTTATACTAACCAACACTTCTAAGAGAGGGATTCCAGAATGTAGAGAATGGAATTAATATTTAATCATTTAACAGAATAAGATAAATTCTATTTCATTTTACTTGAACATAGATGTGTCTGTCAGCAAATTATGAAAATCACAGGTAACTTCATTTTACCATTTTTCTGAAATGTTGTTTATCGTGGGTGTACTGAAAGTCATATTAGCACCTTTTCCTTCTCTTGTCTTATAATAGCAGTCATATTTTGAATGGTTTTAATTAGAGACCTATGCAGCAGCCACCCTAAGTTTGACAAATTATTTGACTGTCCTTGCCATCTCCATAAAAGGAAAATAAAATGTGCTTCAAGCCCTGGCCCTTATAAACAGCAAGGAGATGGGTTTAAAAGACAAATACACCAAAATATTTTGAAGACAATGAAGAATGAAGTCTTTATGAAATATTTCTCTTCTAAATTTCCATCATAGACCACAGTCTTCCTGTTGCTTCTATGTTAATCCATGGAAATTTGGTTGAAGTGACATCTGCATCTGGTTTTAAACAGAAAACACGAGATAATGTAATGTCATGCTTCAGGGATTTTTACTACAGATAGAAGTGTGGCTTGTGCAACCTAATGTTGCCAGAGTAGTTCCCTCTCCCTTCAAAATGATCTTTGTCTCGTGTTTTTTCTAAAATACTCTCCACGGTCATTACTGGATTAGTTGTGTATGAAAGTCATATACTTGGGATGTCACGTTTAAAGTTATACCTGCATTTTTGTGAATTGGGGTGAGGCATTTGAACTTCTTCCTAGTCCAGATTCAAGAGAACTGCTAATAACATCGGTAAATTGATGCCATTTATGGCATGACTTTGTGAATATTCTCTTAGGAGTAGGAGTGAAGAGAGGAGGAAAAAAAAAGGGCAAAATTGATCTGTACCAACACACCTGGTATAAGGTTACTTTATATACCTTGAGGTATTTTGAAACATTTTGTAGTGAAAGGAGCAAATGAGAGTCTATGTAGGTTGGTTTGAGGGTTGTTTGGGGTTTTTTTTGGTTGGTTATTTTGGCAGAGTATTTCAAAAGCCAAAAATGTGCCAACTACAAGAGTGATGCAGACAGAACAAAGCCATTAACTTATGTCAAACATGCCAATGAAAGTAGACAACAATTTGTTTACTACTTACTCAGTTGGAATACTGTTACCGTCCATGCAACTCATTTCATGATGTGGAGAAACAGAGGTAGACTGATGTTTTGAGTGGCCCCTCAAGAGCACTTAAAACTTAGAAAATGGAACTTGAAGTCATCTTTTCTGTTCCTCTTGCTCAAAAACAGGACCAGTCAGGCCTGACCCATTTCAGAGAGATATCTTAAAGTCTTGAAAGCTTGCTAGAAAGCGAAGTTTCACAGCTTTCCTAGATTACTGATTTCAGTGCTTGACTTTTTGCCAACAATTTACCTAAAACTTCTTAGCTTCAGATTAAGGCTACTACTTTTTGCCTTACTCGTAGTGGAAAATGAAAATAATCTATTCTTGCAGTTCTGCAGGAGTCTTTAAATATTTAAAGACGGCATCCTTTTCATTTCCTTTTCCTTGTTTGAGTTTTCAAATGGCCATTTGCTGCAGTAAAACTGCAAATGTTTGCATGTTTTAACTTCAAGTTATGTTGTTATTAATTTGATAAACTATCTGCTCTAAGTTAAAATAGCGTGTATTTCTTTGTAAGACCTAGATCCTGAAGAGTGGGATAGGTGAGGGGGGAGAGGGTCTCTGTGTAATACCTGACCTGCTGTTGCTGTTCTTGAAGAAAAGAATAAACCTAGGAAATTAATCTGGGCTTTAAAGTTTTTAACTAAAATTTTATATACGGTACTCTAGTATTGAGGGATCAGGATGGTTAGTCTCTTTTTTTAAAAAAAATTTTTGATGTTTACATGGTTAAGTCTATTTCATAAGATGAGTTTAGAGTTAGATACTGTTCTTTCTCTGAAAAAGATAAATAATAATTTATTTCAAATTTGTGTTCAGGAGCCAAAAGTTTAGTAGCTACATCTAAGCTGTGGGATCAGGGAATGTTTCCCCAGTTCCTGGGTGTAGATACGCACCCTATATATGTTCTCTCTGTATGCCAAGACATCTCTGGCTTCTATTGAACTAAATAAAGCCAGTGGATCCTGGCCATATGGAAGAAAGGGAGCAAAGGTGCACTCCACTGGCTTCCTGGGATGGATAATCGGGACACCAGGACTGTGGTGTGCACACTGAAGCATGATTTTTGTGCTGTTCTTTGAAGCTAGAGTTACTAAAATTATGCTTAAGTCTTGCCTGCACACAACTGGTCTCCCTAGTTTAGCACTTTTGCTCTGAGCACAGCTTTTTTGGTAGCAGTGAGGCTGGTCATGCTTTTGTGCGGTAGCAGCTAGGGTTTTAACCACCGCCTCACCTGCACCCTCCCTGAGCAATCTTGAACAGCGTGGTAGTTAAAATGACGGTGGCTAGTCTACCTGTTATTATTCATAGGACTAAAGTAAAAAATTTTAAAGGAAATTAAAGCCTAGAGCTGTAAATGCATGAGGCTGAAACTGATCTTTTTCTGGTAAGAGTTAAGTTGTCTTAAAGAAATGCTTTTATTCAAGCTCACCTTTCCTCTAAAAAGAGTACTCTCCCAACAACTTAGTTACTCTCTCCTTAACTGGTGAAGTGCAGAGTTAGTCAAAGCATTATCGAGCTATTAACACACTGTGTTTTGGCTTGACTTGGTATGAGACTGAAGTGCTAATGAGAGAGGATACTGAAATCTTTATAGCACTTAAAATTTTTATTGTGTAAGTTGATATCAACCTTGGTTAAAATTAGTCAGTGTATTATTTGTCAGAATCAGATCTAAGTTGTGACACTAAATTTGTTCACTGTTAGGACCAGCTGTGATTTAAAAAATTGCAGAATGTCACTTTAGGAAATCTGGCTGATGTGTGTGGACTCTTTGTAGTGGGTCCTATTCATTAAACTGAAATGCTCTACAGGGCAAATATATCAAGTTTTAAAATGTTAAAATACTTGTTATGAAGAATTTGTCTTGTACCTATAATAGCCAGAAGTGCCAATTTTTTTGCTGGTACTTTTGGCATTGAAGAATCTTTTACTACTGTTTTTTTGCTATGGAAAATTATGTTTACTTACAAGAACTGTAAGTAGTGATGATGCCTTCAGAACATTATGGTACAAAATCAACAAATATCATATGCTGTTGCTCAATGAAAAGCTTGTTAGCCTAAGGCATAAGATCCTGTTTTATATAATCTGAGGTGTTTTAGAATAATGTTTTTTACTGGTTCTAAAAAGTATGTTGCATTTGGTAAAAAGCTTGGCCTGGAGGACTGTAGTGTTTTATTTTAAGGTCTTCCACTGACAGTGCCTCCTACTGAGATAGAAACCTGTGCACTTGAGAAGGAACTGGATATGTGTTTTGGAGTTCTTTTAGTTTATTAGATGACTAACTAACTTGTGTAGGGTTTTTTGGGTTTTTTTTTATTGATAAAAAATCTTTTCTTATTTTTAAAGAGCTGCTAGGTAGTTGTATCATTATTTAAACTGGATGTAAACAAGTTTAGTTTGAAATTTATGTGAAAATTTGTAATTATAACATCTGATATACTCTTTTTTTAGTTGAAAAAATAGCTTGGGTTTCCCAACTATTCCCTGCTAAGCAGAGACTGAAAGCTAACAACTTTTAGTTGCCCTTAAAATCTATTTTAACACTACTTTGAGTATACAGATGTCATTCAGCTTGGATCACATAAGAATTTTGTGTTCCTAGCAAAAATGTTACTTTTCAATATACAGTGCCTTTCACTTGATTCAAAATGATTTTCCATTTAAATCTTCAAATACTGAAATGATTTTTAAAGCTTGAAATATTTTCAGTTTAAAACTCTAGATAAATATTAGTAACAGGAAACTTCGTAGTACAAAGGAAGAAGTTTTGAATGAGAATAAGCCCAAATGTGATAATGGTTTAGGAAGAAGACTGAAATCATCTGAGCTTGTATAGTAATATTTGAATAAATCATCACTTTCATTGATATAGTACATGAAGTATGTTCAAAGATGGAGAAGGCTATCTTCAGGAAAGGTGTGAATGTCTGTGGATTAAGAGTTTGGCACTGTATCTTCAATGGTTAAAATTTTAAACTAGTGCACTGAAAACTGTTTGAAAAAGACAGGAGTATAAGATTGTACTGTGAAAACTGTCAAAATAATTATTTATCAGAAGTAATTATTTTAAAATGTGTTAGTAATGGGCTAGCAAATTGATTCTTTATTTCCCGAGGTTAAGGGGCGGG
>JANZLQ010000027.1:5869371-5893601 GCA_026212715.1 Elanus axillaris | reverse complement strand
GGTTGAGGCGGTGGGGGGGGGCTTCTGCCGGAGCTGCCGAGTTTGTCCTTGACCCCAGTGACGATGTTTTTCCTTGCTGTTGCAGTGCCCATCTACGTGCCGTTCCTTATCGTTGGCTCTGTATTTGTCGCCTTCATCATCTTGGGGTCACTGGTGGCGGCTTGCTGCTGCAGATGCCTGCGGCCCAAGCAGGAGCCCCAGCAGAGCCGAGCCCCCGGGGGCACCCGCCTGATGGAGACGATCCCCATGATCCCGAGTGCCAGCACCTCCCGGGGCTCCTCGTCCCGCCAGTCGAGCACGGCCGCCAGCTCCAGCTCCAGCGCCAACTCGGGGGCCAGACCCCCCCCGACCAGGTCCCAGACCAACTGCTGTTTGCCAGAAGGGACCATGAACAACGTCTACGTCAACATGCCGACGAACTTCTCGGTGCTGAACTGCCAGCAGGCTACCCAGATCGTGCCGCACCAGGGGCAGTACCTGCACCCCCAGTACGTGGGCTACGCTGTGCAGCACGACGCGGTGCCGCTGACCCCCGTGCCCCCCTTCCTCGACGGCTTGCAGAGCGGCTACCGGCAGATCCAGTCTCCCTACCCGCACCCCAGCAGCGACCAGAAGATGTACCCAGCTGTGACTGTGTAGCACCCGGGCCTTCCTCCCCCTCCCCACTCGGCAGGTTTTAAATGCCTAAACTGAACGGAGGAGAAATACTTCCTCGGAACGAAGCTCCCAGAACATCACTTGTAAATAATTTTGAAAGGCTCATGCATGTCAGACAGTGTTTATAAACCATTTATTTTCGTCGGGGTCCATTGCCAGAAACTGTAGGATGATCTCTCTGAATTAACGTTGCCAGATACGCTCTCATTCCAGTGCATGATTTACAGTGGCGAAGGATTACGCTGAAAAGGCAGATGTATTTCAGATCACTGTACTTGCCAGATAAATGCCGGAGCCATTAAGTGCCCTTCAGGTATGACATGGTCAGAAGTATTTGCCTAATTAATTGGTAGAAAGAGTTTTGTTACGCTGTACAAGACCGCAGCACTTAAGAAACCTCTTTTCTCCCAGCTCCTTAATGACATTTCCCATTGCTTTACAGACAATCCATCACAACCGAGAGAGCCGAACAGTGCAATCCCTGCGTGCCAGGGGTGCTGGTGCCAGCCCCCGTGGCTTCTTACGCACCCCTGGTCTGGGGTGAAGTGCCATGAAAGGCTTAGTCTTGCAACGACCGATTTTCCTTGTCCCTGGTATTTATGTAGAAATTTTAGAAGAGGAGTGTGATTTATTTGGCTCTTCCTTCCAGTGCACTTGAAACCCTTCTTGATTTGCTTTTGCCTCAAGATCAGGACGAAGTAGTGCTTTGCACAGACTGTATCTTTGTGAACTTTTTTACTAAAAACAGGGTACGAGGTGCTTGTTCTTCCTGACGCTCAGCAAAACTTTGGTGCAGCAGCTGAGCTGAAACTGCCTTTGCAGAGAAGGGCCGTACTGTGGCTCCGAAGGCGCCCGATTTAACCTCACTTGCCATGAAACAGTAAACCCGTGTGAATGCGCGCGAAGTTGTCAGCCCCAAGCCCTGCTTGCGATCGAGTCCAACCGCAGGAAAAGGGGCTTTGTTCCCCCGCCAGCCCCCGCTCCGTTGCGGGGGGGGTGATGGTGGGGGTCACACAAAGCCACCCCAGCCGGGATGCAGCGGGGCTGGCGAAGGACGGAATCCCAACCCCTTTCCTTCTTTACCCCGTGGGGCAGGGGACTAGGAAGGCACAGCTGTATTTAAAAATAAGGGGGAAAAAAAAAAAAAGAAGAAAAAAACAACCAAAGGATGAAGGTGCTTGCAGCTCCCCGTGATGCTGGGGGGGTCAGGGAGGAGGACCGATGCCGGGAAGGGGGGGGGCACACACTTTGCGTGGAGCTGCAGGCTCCGTCTTGCTTTGCTGCGTCTGGGGAAAAAAACATACCTCTCCAGGTTGAAGAGGCAGCAGCGTTCTGGGAATTATCAGACCGTGCTAATTGTAATATATCACCCTGGATGCAACACGCTATTTTAAGGCTGGGGTTTGTCTCTTAGAAATCCCTCCTCTAGTTTCTGCATTTCCATCCATTTGTTCTTCAGCCAAAACACCGCAACAGAGGACTGAGGGCATATACCAAAACCGGGCAATTACTGTAACGAGACCAGAGCTGATGAAAGGTTTCTTATTGTCTGATACTGTATCAGTATGTAGCAATAACTGTGATACTACTATTTTTTTGTATGTCTGTTTTTAAATTACGCATAGGTGTGGAAGCAGTGCCAAATCCAATGGTTTACTCGTACACACGCCACACAGGCAGCCTGCAGCAGGCAGGAATGGTTTGACCACTGACATAGGAAAATGAATAGGTGATTTATCCCAGATCTGCTGTTCCTGGCTGCCGTCGCTCGTTCAGCGTGTAGGACCTGGGCAGAAAGCTTGGCTGGCGAGACCCAGCTTCCCCTCCGGCCCGGCTGAGCGGCTTTGGCAAGGCAGCGCCGGGCGGCTGGACGTGTGGGGCGGCTGCTCCGGGCGCAGCTCCGGAGCGTCGAAGGCAGCCGGTGCACCGGCGCTGGGTGCCGCCGGCTCTCGAAGGACCGGGCACGCGCTCAGGTCTCCCGGGGAGTTGAGGTTTCTACCTGCCCGCGTTGCGGCTCGGTCGCGCTGACCTTCCGAAGCTGCTGGTGGGTTCGGCAGGAGCTGGAGGTGCTCGGCCCCGGGGAGACCTGGCCTGTTACTGTGTGCGGCCAGACAACAAGCCCATCCACGATTCTGTGATCTTTCCCAACTGTGAACCAAGTCAGCTCTCACGTTTCCCCCCCCCCCCCGGCCGCCGCCAGCGCGCACTGCCTGCCTTGCACATGCCCTGGCAAGGATACCTCCTCTCACCTATGAAATTCAGGTGAAGCTCTTCTTTGTATATTGTTTACTTGGTTAAAAAGAAAAAGAATAAGTTAAATTTAAGTCTGTAGAAATTAATTTGCAACTGAAGGCAGAGAAAGCTGAGTTGTAATAAAAGGAAGTTTGTGAGATGTGGTGGTTGGGTTTTTTTTTTTTTTTTTTTAATGTCATGTACAATAACGTCAACACCAATGTTACCATTTGATGTAGCTTTTATATCTCTGAAAGGGCACTTGCTTTAAAGTGTTTCTTATACCAGAAGAAAAAAGCCCCCATTGTTTCTTAATAAATACTTTATGGTGTGACTTTTTGTTTGCTTTGTTGTAGGTTTTCCTTCAGTTAATGCTTTACTTTCCTCCATCTACAAGAGCACATCTGCCCAGCCCAGTTCTCCAGACCCTGGCAAAGAGCACAGTTGGGATTTTTGGCTCTGTTTTTAGAGTAACGGTAAAAAAACCAGCTTACACGGCCGAAGGCTGTGCCCCGGTGGCGGATGGCTGAGGGGAGCGGGGAGAGGGTCTCCAGCATCAGGAGAGCTGGGGACCCCGGTGCCAGCGGCCGCAGGGCAGGTCGGGGAGCAGCAGCGGGAGCAGGATGGGCAGAGCCCGGGGCCCCATCAGGCTCCCCCCTTTCCCAATAATACCAAATACTCCGCAGCAAATGGCGGGGTTTTTTTTGGTTTTTTTTTTTAGAGGATTTTTGGTTTCAGTTGGCTTCACGGTTACCAGCTAAGGATTTTGAGCGCAAAACTCTCAGTAGGTGGCTGTGCTGTTCCCACCTCCCTCTGCACAGGGACCCTTCTCACCGGAGCAAACTGTCTTCAGAAGCGAGACAAAAACCCAAACCCCGGCTGCACCGCAGGGCGTAACAGCCTGGGACGAGGCCGCTTCGCCACGTGTTTGCCCTCCTGCCGCCGGTGATGCCGGCACCGCCAACGCGGCACTGCAAGGCCAAGCACTTGTTGGATCTGCCCGTTTATGACTCAAATAAATAGGAAAAAAAAAAAAACAACCAACCCAACCAACATAGCCGTGGTCAGTCTGGATGTAGCACATCCCAGAACGCCACGGTTTGCTGGCATCCGGGAAGTGGGCGAAGGAGCAGGGCTGGAAGCGGGAAGCTGGCAGGGAAGGAGGGGGTCAGCCACGGCTTAGAGCAGATGTGCTGAGGTGACGAGCACTTTGCAGCAGGAGAGGCCAATAGTTTGTTTCAAAGCCTTTTCTCATATTTTTATATGTTGTAGTTTGGTTTTTTTTTTTTCCCCCTTGGCAGTTTTTCCCTGTAGTCAAGAGGGGTAGGGTTTTTCCCTGTAGTCAAGAGGGGTAGGGTTTTTCCTGCTGCACATAATGACTATGGATGGCACGGGGAAAGGGTGCGTGGAAACCGATGCTGATAAATTCTGAGCAAGCTCAAGTGGTGGTTAGGAAAGATGCATTTCTTTACTTTTTGCAGGCTACGGCGCTAGTTAAGAGCAGGCTCTATTTGGTTGCAACTCAGCAGGACTAGTCCCACGTGTAATATAACAACTGGAAAACCCTGGTGCGGTGCTGCCGCGTAGCACTGTGCCATGGCAGCCCAGGGATGAGCTCGGACCACGGCCGAGGACGGGCACGGCCGCTCTCGGGTCCTACCAGTGAACATGCAGCTGTTCCGTAGCAGAGCTGGGCTTCTCCTTTTCTTTATAATGCAAGAGCCTAAAAATCTGAAGCCTAAAAAAAAATCGCAGCCACACTTCCAAACCTGCTGCGTGGCCCGTAAATGCATTTTTAGCCTTATATGGCTGCAAGAAGCGATGGAAACGCTCCTGCAGTCACTTCACCCACCCCGCGGCCCTGGCCAAGTGCTCCCCACGGGGCTCTCCGGGGCCGGTCATGCAGCTCGGTGCGGGATGACGCACGGCTCAGGAAACCCCCCCCGAGAGGCTGCACGCCTTCTTGCTTGCTCAGTTTCATCCCATTACTCACTCCCATCTTCCCAGACAGTCCTAAGCAATTCCTCTTTTTTTTCCTGCTGTTTAAACCCCTTAAACTTGCAGCTTAAAGCGTACGGCGTACTTTTTTCAGTGCCTGGTTCTGAATACCTTGCTACCTATTTAAGGCACCGAAGCGTTCCGCAGAGCCGGCGTGCGCAGTAAGCAGCAACGATGGTGGGGAGAAGCCGGCAAGGGCCGTTCGGGCTGGGCTGGCCCCGGTTTGCCCCAGCACGCACCCGTGTGCCGTTGCTGTCCCCAAGGCAGCTGAACCCCATCCCGCCGGGCACAGCCAGCGCGGACCCAAGGCTGTTGGCTTGGAGCAAGACGAGGGCCCGGCCGACCCAGGGTGCCCAAACCACTGAGCCGCGCGGGGGAACGGCACGAAATCATCGCCAGCAACAGGACCCCCTCATGACGCTCCGACGGAGAACCCTCCGGCACGTCTGACCTCACAGCTGGGCACGGTCAGAGGACAAAGCCCGTTCCTCCCCGTCCGCGTGAGGTTTGCGAGCGCCCGGACAGCTGGCACCAGCCCTCGGCACGTTCGTTAGGGGAAAGTGCACCTTGGTGCAATTGGAGGCCGTTGCTCAAATGTGCCCGTAACGGCCACAGGAGAGCGAGCTGGGTTTGGGCCCCAGCTCAGCACATTAACCTCAGCACCCCCCTTTCAAAACATGTAATTTGCTGTTCATTTTTCGTCTTACCGGAGCTCTTCTTTCCCCTCCAGATTTTCTGCTTTCCTGTTCTTTTCCTCCCACTGAAGTTGTTACTAAATATTATTCCCCACATGTATTCCCTTGTATTTTTCCAAGCTGAATCTCATTTTATTGTTTCCTGCTCATATTTCTTGCTTCTCTGTAGGTCCTTTTGTATTATTTCTCTGTCCTCAGTGGGGTTTGCAACATTTTCCTGCCCAGGATCACTTGCAAATGGACTGAACGAGTCACTTAAGCCTGTGACATCCTTTCTCCCCTTCCCCTTCCGCACCGAATGGAGCCAGTTCAGCGAGACCCTGCCCTCCCCGGGGGCTCTCGGTGTCCCCCGTCCTGCAGCAGAGCATTTAATCCCTGGGGCAGTATTTCTGTGCGGCCTGAATGGCCAAGTAACTCTGGTCACTGGTGCTTAACAGTCGTCTTGGTCTCAGTATTCGGGAAACCAGAAAGGCGAACGTTGTGCTCGGCATGGCCAAAAAGTCGCTAGGTGCGTCAGAGGCCGAGTACCTGGTTACTCCCCGATTTTCATTAAAAGAGAGGAGAGAAAACTCTCTGGAGCGTAACATGAATCACAGCTCTCAGAGTGCCAAGCGCCTCCAGCTTTGTAGTGGCCATTGGCTTTGGCAAAAGAAGGTTAATTTACTTTTTCCCAGCATTTATCAGGTTCGGTGGTTATTTCTGATGAGATGAAAGCACGCAGGTAACAAGGCAGACAGCCACCTTCTGCACTGGGCACGGCCCGGTGGGTACGCGCAGCTCACCAAGGACAGACATCGGTTCCTTCTCTGGTTTGCACTGTCGACACTACGTCAGGAAATACGAGAGAAAACTCACTTTAAACTCAAAGCAGAATCTTGTCCGCCATCACAGGCTCTTTTCACCCACTTAGTAGGCTTGTAACAGCAAAAGTAGAATTCAAATATTCAAGAAAGCATAGAAACAACATCCTTTCTCATGCAACACGATAATCCTTCACTTTCAGGTAAGCAATCCCTTATTCACTGTTACCAGTCCTTCAGAAAATCTCCAGCAAAATCAAGGCGAACAATGATACGTCAAGCTGAAAAACGTTGTTTAGTTCAAAAGATGAGTTGCATTCCATCAAGCCTTCCTTGCATTTAGTGGTGAAGCAGCTCAGGGCACAGCCCAGCCTGGTTTGTCTTTGTACGTTAACTTGAAAACAAAAAAGCAGGAAGGCACCACTTCAGATCCTATCGATCCTGTTCAGCTAGGGCAAGTGAACATCGCGTCACACAGCAGCAATACCGCACCAGTAAAATAAAGTTACTTATCTGTCTCCCTTTCAAGATATCGAGCAATTTCCTTCAGTCAGGTTCGGAAAATACTTTGGAAGCTAACGGGGACAGGCTGCTGGGGTGTTTGATGCTGCTGGGCAGAGCCGAGCTCAGCTGGGCCACAAACTTCCCGGAGCTCGATGGCACTGCGGCCACTCGCCCAGGGCAAGCCTGACCCCTCGCAGGACATTGCTCCTCCGAGACAAGGGTGCCAGCGTGCCATCGGGTCTCTGCTGTGATTTATTACCTGAGTAGTAAATAGTGGCTTATGCAGCCGCCAATTCCCTCAACGTTTGCTTTTGAGAGGAAGAATTCCATTGACTTCACACATCAGACGTTCTGCGCGTGATTGTAAATGTCTCATTATGGGGGAAAAAGTAATTCTCACCTTACGTCAGTGCAAACCAAAAGCGACCGCTGGAGACCTCCTGTGCAGTCAGAATCAGGCTCTCAGTTTAAAAGCTAAAATGCCACCTTCACTATGTACGTGTGAATACGTATAGTCACTATACAGGATTTAATCAACATGTATGGAATAGACGTGCAGCTCAAGCTCTGATACCTGGCACATCCTAATGAACTGACACTAGGACCATCTTACGTTTTTTTCCAGACAAAGACCCGTGTTTGCATGCTTGCAGGCACTTCTTTCCACAACGTGGAGAAAGGAAGGGGGGGGGGGGAGATGGACCAGCTCCGTTACAAACCCAGCGCATTATACAAACCCAGCCCAACCCACGCTCCCTTTCTTCCAGTCTTCTTTCTCCTGAGGGACCAGAAGGTGCTCCTGCTGCCTGCGCTGGTTCCCAGCAAGTACCACCAGCTCCACAGCATCCGTCGAGACCAACAGTCTTGTTTGTTCTACTGTGACAACTGTGCTGGACGCGTGTGATTGGGCTGTAGGTCGTGCCAGCCAAGCCATCGGACACAAGGTGGTCCAAGCGCTGAGGCTCCCAGGCACTCCACCGCAGGGGTTAAGTGCCGAAACGCCTTGAAATCTTGCAGCTTCAGCACTCGAGGGCCCGCTTCGTGTGAGCCAGCAAGCTCAGCGTCCCACCACTCCAACACCACGGGAAACGCAGAGGGGAACCAGGACCAACCCCTCCCGCCATCACCCCACTGTCCGCCAGATCAGTCATGGCATGAAGAACGCAAGACGAGCTCCCTCCTATCAAGACTCCTCGTGGCCTGTCCCCTGGCTGAGCGTGGCCGCTGGAGCAAGGTCTCACCGGCACCGTTCATCGTTCCCCCACCTGGGACACAGCCCACTCCCCATCGGCCCGAGGGCTCCCTCCTCGGCACGGGCAGCCAAGAACCAGCGGCCGCTTTCGGGGCTGTTTCAAGGCTTGTTTCTCTGCAGCCCGTATTTCTGCCAAGGAGGAAGCAGGAAGAATCCCGCTGCTCTTTCCAAGCTTCCGAGGACCTGCTGCACCCCAAATGTCGGGGGAGCTTGAAGAGGCACCGGGGCCGTGCTCGGAGGCTGGCTGCTGCCGCAGCACCGCTCACAGAGAGGGATTACGTTTCTGAAACCTTCTTGCTTAACATTCCTCAACCGGACCTTTCTCAGTTACACTTATTTTTTAATGCTCCCATTTTAGACTTGAGCATCAACCTACGGGTTTAGGGACTTCGCTTCTCCTTCGGCCTGGTAGGAGGCACCGAAGAAGTGCCGGCAACGGACTTAACAGCTGCTCTGGCAAATATTTGGCTCTGGGACGTGAGCACTAGACAGTCTCACAGTCTTGCCTGTCAAACTGTTAAAAGGGAAAGTCTCTGAGGTGATTAGTCAACTAATATGTCTAATAGGGGCTTTAAGCAGCAATCTGTTATATTTAACAGTTCTGAGATTCATTTCCCTTTTAGTGCGCTGTACAGGAGACGAGAGTGCAGGGAGCAGTCGGCTAAGCACCGAGTTCTCCCACCGCCAACCAAATAAAGCTTATTCAAGTTTATCATCAATTTTACTTTGGCATAATTGATTGCCCAGATGTGCGAGAAGCTTTTACATACAGCGAAGTTCCTGCCGCTACGCGCTTGAGGGCTGGACTGCTGCTACAGAGGCCCAGGGAAGGAGCAGGCGTTTACCGCTGCACAACTGGGATACACAAGGAGTTCATCGCTGGCTTTTTATTTCTCTGCGAAGGAAAAGCAGGTACTAGGTCTGGCTTCTGGGATAAAAGTGTTTTGAAATGTGCTCAAGCAGTATCTCGTAAAGGGAAGAGGGGAAATTTGGCTTACACCTCCTTTTTGTTTCCTAATTTTAAAAATCCAGAAGTAATTTGTTGTTTTAAAAAAGTCTCTGCATGCTCTTAAAAGTGGTTCTGTCGGCAGTCTATAACGAAAAAAACCATTCATCAAGTTATAGCACCCCGAGGAGGAAAAGTTTTAGCCAGACTACATATAAATATGCATTTTGTTCCTGATAAAAATCTGTTTAATTCCAGTATCTAATAATATTTGGACAAAAAGGTCTCTTTGTTAAGGCTCACGCGCTTTTACCTTCATAGGGTTCTTATAAGGCATGTTCACCACGGTCAGCAAAAAATCGAGTAAGGCCAATCTTTTCTGCAAATTTAACTCCAGCCGTGACTTGAGCATCACTCCCGACTCGGCGCGCGCGTGGTGGGTTTGCTCAGGAAGACGCTGCCGTTGCCCTGACCAGCTGCGCCCCGAGGTCTCGCAGCCCAGGCTCGCCCGGCCGAGCTCTCCGGTGTGCCACCCCCAGCTCCCCAGCAGGTCCAGCGTGAGCGACAGGGTGGTTCGCAGCTCCCCACGAAAAAAATATTTGTTAAACGGAACGAACATACTGTAGCAGAGAGGAAGGATCACAGCGCGTGTCCCCCGGAGCGTATGGATGCAGAGCTACCTGGGACATGAGAGCCTTTGCGTGGTGCTTCATGCTGTCGGTCTTGCTTGAGGCAAGCGAGCTTGAGAGGCGCTTCTGCGGGCAAGGCAAGGCGAGCGAGCTCGGCAGCGTCAGCTCAGCACCGTCGGCAGAGAGTGGACGCGATATTCCTGATCAGGCAGAAGCAGGAGAGATCCTGCCCCTGCACTCAGGAGGGTTTGGAGAAAGGAATCTCTTGCGGTCTGGCACCATCGCACATCTCGACGCACCCTCAGACCGCTCTCCCCCCACCAACACAAGAGAGCGCAGGGCCAGTGTTAAAAAAGCTTCTTGCGAGTTTAGCTGCAGGGAGGGAGCGAAGGACATTTTAGGGCTTAATTTTCCCCTGCTGTGTCTACGTGACTTAGCTGGGACAAAAGATTTCCAAGGTTTATTTTGGTGAAGCCTTGGTGAGACCAAAGGTATTATTTGTAGGAGAATATCTGTCCATCCAGTTTATGTAAAAAGATGGTTTTCTCCTGGAGACATCATTCAAAGATCAGGTACCTGCTGTAAGCTCATCAGTCCCATTCTGATTTGCCACAGTAGTCTTGCGTCTGGGGCCTGATCCGAGACCCACTAAAGGAACCCAAGCCTTGTCCTCGGCACTAACAGAAACAGGCCCTTAAAAGACACCTAAAAGGTCATGAAAAAATAAAAATAATCCACTCACCGGCTTTGCAGGCTAAATCTCAAATGCATTTAACATTGAACTCTTGCTGCAAAACTTGGGGGGGGGGGGGAATAAAACAAACAAGTTTCTGTCCGTTGGATTGCTTTCATAAAAGGTTTATTGGAAATATTTTTGTGCAGACATACAACAGTCAACAACGCCGTTCAAAGCTACAATTTTTCTAAGTTTTCCAAACCTTCTAAAAATGCAAGTAAATGACCTTCATTTGTATTCAGTCTAGGAGGGAAACAAACTCCACTGTAATGCTACGCTGTATTTAAACTACCAGAGGACATTAATAGGACGTGAAAATGGTAACACTTCTAGAGGAAAAAAAACCCCCACACCACTGCTGCTCTGCTGGGAGCCAATTAAACATCCCCCCACAGCATTACTCCTCTCTGCATATCCAGATTAAAACCTCCCCATCTGAAACAATATTTAAGCAATTCGAGTACAGATATGACAGACAAGCGGGCACATGACTTGGCTCGCTGATGAAAAAGATGCTGTTAAAGTTCCTGTCACTCAAGCCGCTGAATATTTGACCTCCCAGCGCAATGGGCTGCACTTCGGGGGCAGGAGGAGGGACAGGGGGAGGTTTTCAAGTCGGATGACTCTTCCAACACACACAGGCACACACAGTCCCAGAGGGCTTGGCTGCCTCATTGCTTTATATTATCTGGAGCCCTTTTCTTAAAAAAAAAGAAAAAAAAAAAAAAAGAGTTGAGAAACAAGTTTGAGCAACTTTCAGTCTAAGAACTCTTGATGGCGAGAACAGCAAGTGCCTGCATTCTGTTCCTGAATCAAAATATCAACCAGAGGGCAAAGGAGAGCATATTCACTGTCTGTTAAATCCCGTGTTTCCTAAGAAACCCTGCAGATGTTTTGAAATTGATTAATTTATGCCAAGACGACATCTGGAACATCTTCGCAGGGAAGCCACCCAGTAAGGTGGTCAGAATTTAAAACAATCGCGTCTTTCTGTTAATGTTGGCTTTTCCCCTTGGCTTCATTGCTCCATAATTACAAGGGCACTGACCTCCTGGCTATGCACAGTGACAGTTTGGCAACATATTAGTCCTTCGTTGTTAGACTTCTGCATGACTTCCCAGAGCTGGGCTTGCCCACACAGAATTGGTCATTTACCCACTTCTATTTCTCTTTAGTAGCTACAGAGATGCTGAGGCAGAATGATCCCCTCGTGGCAGACCTCAGGAGATCTTGTCTCACCTTCTTCATACCTAAAGGAAGGTTTTGGAGAAACACTAGCACTCGGCTGTTTTACCTTCTCTCCACACCACAAACGAGCAAGCCACCAACCCAAGTGAGACAACCCCTCAGCTTCACGCTCCATCACAAAAAGACCCAGTTCCCCGGATTAACGAGCCCCTTCCACTGGCCTGGGAGACAGGAGCCTGGCCAGGAGCAGCACCCAAGGAGAAGTCCTGTTAACTCTCCGTGATGGGCGTTCCCTGTCAGGACCGAAATAATTTTAGTGCTCAGTTCCTGTAGGTCCCTGAGGCAAACAGCAGCCAGTGAACAATTCATAACCCATCTGTCAGAACCCAGAAAACAACCTGCTAGAGCCCAGGGACGCCAAGCGGGGGGGCTTCTGGCAGGGACACATTCCCCTTCTCCAAGCCCAGGACTCCGCTTGGTGCCAGAGAAAGCTCAGCTTCAGGAGACACTGGAGCTTCCCTTCCCAAGCTCGTAACACGGCTCTCCTCCTCCCTTCCCAGAGCTACAGAAAGGAATGAGAGAAGTAGCTTTATCACAGCTCTTCAGGGATGACCCAAGGCATCCCTCCCCGCCCCTTGCCTTTAACAGCAGCAGTGGTCTCGGCCAAGCTATTTCGTTTCCCAGCCCCTTCGCTCCTCCAGACAGCCCGTCTGAGAGCGCGTTCCCGGCCAGATAAACCTGGCCAGGCTGCAGGTCACCAAGAAGCAATCACCTCTGGGACTCACTTGTGTGGCTAAGCGGCACAGGGCACGTTTTTGTTTGCAAACAAGGCTCAAAGCCTCTTTTAATCTTGCTGCTAGGTATGAAAAGGTATGGGAAGAGTTATTCTCTGCACCCATAGGGATTTCTTTTGTTGCCATCTATTGTACTGACCTGTCCTGTGGTCTTCTCCAGACACACAGCTCTGGTCACAAGCGCTGAACGGTAGTGGAGGCTCTCTTGGGTGTCTGGAGGATGACGAAGCTTTCGAGTAAAAGGATCTGAGCTCTCCCCCTCCTGGAGCTATTGAGCTCTGAGAAGTCAGTGTAAGCAATATTGTAAGACTAGTGAAAATAAAATGGGAGCAGGGCTGTTAACTGCGTAATCAAACCAAGGCGACTTTCCCCAATGCCACACAGGAGGAGAAAGCTCTAAGAAAATAATCAGTGCGTATGGTTTCACCAAACAAAGCACCGAGCCTTTCATGCACGGTACAAGAAAATGGGTAAAAGGACGTTTCACTCTGTTCTAACAGGAATTGCTTGCAGTCACCCCAGAAGGCTCAGCACCAGGAATAATAAGCTCTAGAAACCATCCATCTGAAAGCTCAGGTCATGTCAAAGGCCCGACCTCATCAGCACTAAGGTCATTTCCAAAGAAGCAGGGGCCGTGCTCCTGGAGTAGCTTGTTTTACCCCTGCTGCTGCTGGGAGAGTCCCACTGGCCACCATCTATGATACAAAGACAACCGGGCCACCACGTTAGGGAACGGGCAGCTCCTCAGGGCTGGCTGGAGAGCCGTCCTTTGGAGTGGCATCTGGGCCAGCGCTCCTGCAGAGAGGGCTCCTGAGCAACAGCGACATGGCTGCGAATAAGCAACATGCTGAAGAGAAGCACCGTGGCCTGTTCACTCGCTCGCCGAGTGACACAGTTGCTCACACAGGGCCTGACCGGTGGGATGAGAATGGGCCGTGTACAAGTCCAGTCACCAGATCCATAACCTGCTGAGTCTTCAGCTCTTGTATACTTCTTTACACTGTCTGCAGTGACCGTTCTGAGTTATGGCTAGGGACAACACTTGGATTTGAATTCAAAACTCTCCCCATTTGATAGGCACTTTGGCTGTGCCTCCAACAGCCGCCTGCGGGACAGCCTCAGGGCTGCGCCCAGGAGAGCCTGCAGGTAGAAGGGAGGGAGGAGGGTCTGGATCTGCTTGGTGCTCAGCATCCTCCACAAGGCCTGGAGCTGCAGTGTACACAGACTCTGGGAGAGATGGATACAAGGGTCCTTCCCGATAGGACAGAAGGAGCCCAACCGTCTAGAGACCGAGGAACACGCATAGCCACTGCCACGTTTCAGAAGCAAACTGCTACCCAGATGCATCAGGTGTACCACAGACACAGCCAAATTCTTCTCCAACTCATCAGGTATTTCATATCATGACCATTTATTGTTAGACTCAAGACACAAATTGATCTCCCTGCAAACGGACTGAAGTTTAAGGCATTGAAACTAGGTGATGATCCAAAACTAAGGTAAAATATCCTCAGCCCCTTCAAACTAGGGAGAAATCCGACAAATCCGAAGTGCTTCTTGGGGGTGAACACCCGCTCAAGGGCTGCTCTGCTTCAAACTTGAAGTGTGAGGCTTAGCAGCAAAAGTACAGTCCTCAGAGTATTTAAAAATGAAATTAATTCATTATTTATAAAACCAAGAGAGAATGTAAATAGGGCGTCACTAGTCTGAACTGATGACTAGTGGCAATGCAAAACAGCAGATTCAGTGAGTTAGCCCTAAAGAGCAAAATAAGCCTGCAGGACAGGGACAGCGTAAGGACTGTGCTCTTGGGCTTGTCCACAGAGGGCCAAGTTGCAGCCAGTGTGGCCACCAACCATGTTATATTCGCTGCATTTCGCTTATTCTAGTCCACCTGAGCTTTCTCCTCTTTATTTATGGGCATTGACTGTCTCCCAGCAAACACGCTCCAGTACGTGCTGTAAAAATAATGTAATCTTGGTAAGAGGAGACTTCCCCGCAGCATCTGCTATTAGCTGCTGGCTGAGGCAGTGGAAGGGACTGCACATTTCTGGCGTGCCCTAAGAGGCGTGTGGTCTAGTGAAGTGCAGATTAGCGAGGCCTGGCTGTTATCTTAATTTACAGCCCATATAGTTCATGTTAACTCCACACACATTCTTAAGATACATTAGCAGCTTAGTTTGACTCCGATACTTTTATTGGTTATTCGCCATTTCTCCTTGACAAGTTATTACTGACTTCCCATGCTAGCTCCCTACAGCAAGACCTGAAGCCCTGTCAAGGAAAAGAAAATGTCACCAGACTTCTCAGCAGCGCTCAGCTCAGGCTCCCGCACGCCAGCTCTAATTTGCTACTAGGCAATCGTTAAAGGAACAGCAGCTTCTATGCAAAGAGCGATTATAGTGTTACAAAAAGAAGCAACCAGATCCAGGTTTAATTCAGGAAAATCACCACTTCCTTCCGAATATTCAAAATCCCCAACACCACTTTGGTCAGTGCAGAATGCTGCCCGCAGACACCCTTTCCTGAACAGCCCTAAGTAGTCAAGTCTGGATGGTCGAGCAGAAATCTCCCATTCCTTCTGCTCCAATACCCCGTCTAGTTGGTAACACTTTCACATAGTGCTTTCAAAGGTTGCTGCTCCTGCTACATGCATTTGTGTTAATGAACAAGGAGTTTTGTTGATGCAGAGCAGCTGCCGTTCGCCTTTTGCTAACACACCACCGCAATACACCTCATCATTGTTCGCCAAGACAAGGAACTCCAACAGTCAGGCTGCAGCATATTACAATACGTTAATTCCTGTAATGACTCCAAAGAACAAGAAGAATGCCAGGTCTTGACCTGGGTAGGCTCTACAGGATTAACTCAGCTAGAGATTAAGGCCTTACAGTGATGATAAAGTCTGACCCGCTAGCCCCAGTGTCACATACTGTATAGCCCTGTGACAAACCCCATGTGTAATTCCCATTGAGCTGACATCCAACACACGTACCTCAATCTAAGCCACTATTCGCTCTAGGGAGGGTTTGTGTTTGTGACACACACTGACCTCAATTTACAGAGAGGTCAAAATGATACAGCCCATAGTCTGCACTAATAAAATAAATCACATTAGATGACAACTGCTCTTCCCCAGCATCTCTCCTTATGTTCTGTAAAACTTTGTTGCACCAAGTTAAGAACAGAAAAGACTCCAGGATCCTTTCTATTCTCTGCTCGGCACATTCACTTGCCCTTCTTCATTATCGAGAGGTTTTTAGAAGTTTTTTTTCTGTGTCCTCATGAAAAGCCTCCAAATTGTTTACATACCAATGTTTAGTGTGTGGCTTAGCGTACAAAGACTAAGCTGATCTCGCTTTGTCTCAGTGGGAAGTTAATTTTCCTTGTGTTGTTACAAAAAGAAGAAACAGTTAGCGGTTTTGAGGACAGGCTTACACCACACATTTCCTAAACAGATTCTGTTTCTAAATAAAAGAAAGCGTTTAACAGGTTAGATCAGCGTTAAGATTTAAAAGCTCCTGGGATCGGGTCTACCCTCCCTTATTTATTCTCTCCACTAGTATTTGTGCCTTTAAACAAAATCCATCTCCCAGAAAATACGTACACCCACACTTGGCCCCTTGACATTCATGCCTATGGCAAAATTATTTGCACGTTTCCCTTATTGCATAATTGTCTCATTAGCACTGCAGAAAGAAGGTGATGACTTTTCCCTCTGTGCCATTAGCCTAATCCAAGAGCAATCCTGCCTGGTGCTGCAGGAGCAAAATTTGCTTTTTAACATGGAAGGGGACTCCAAGTCTCCAAGGTGGCACTGGGAATTGAACTATGACACCTGAGCACTGACTGGCATTTACTCACAATCCTTAAGGGAGATTAAGCCAGTGGGCCAGGCTAGCATTTTCCCTTTCCTTGCTAAACATAAATATTCATATTCAAATTGCTTTCCAATATATTTAAATCAATAAAAAGTTCTGGATGATGGTCAACAGGGCAAAAAACAACACCAACTTTTTAAACGCACAGATGTAGGATACACGTTAACCATGAAACCTGGTTAAAACACAGCAGTATTTACTTTATGCTATTCAGAAACGTGGCTTGGTGACTAAAATTAATAGAACTTGTCTGAAGGACAGCATAAGCTTTGTAAGAGCTCTTTCAGCTCTAACTTATGCCCTAGTTTTTGCTTTTTTTCAAAATTCCAATCTATGCAGCAGCACGCCTGTCCTACTGGCACAGCGAGGCTGTGGAGCCAGCATTCCTTCCAGGACTCACGGGTCCAAGTGTGTCGGGAAGCCTGTTGATGGATCAAGATCTAGAAGAGTGACTAGTTTGGCTGAACATACAGAAGGTCTTCTCTTCACTATGACCAGCTCTGTGTGTGTACGTGTGAGTGCACGCACACGTGTAAATCCTTCCTAACTTGCCTTTGCAAATCTGTCCTACCTGGTTGCGGGAATGCTGCTTTGGGGTTACAGCATCGGTCTCCTGTGTGCATCCGATCTTCTTTCTCAATATCCGACAAGCTTGTACCTTTTAAGTTCTCACTGTTTCATTCTTTTGTTAAAGTGGGAATGGATCATGGAGGGAAATCCCAGGCTACATTTGAAGTGCGTGTCCAAATACATCATGAAGAGTTACCAGGAGGCACCTATTTGAGTTCAGCTTTGTGCACAAAGCCATGCACTCAAGACAGCTGCCCTGCCGAGCCTGCCGACTTCGACGTCCTGGCTTTGTGAGTAAGCTATTAATTGGGTTTTAGAAAGCTAAGGTAAAGCCCCAGTAAAGCCTGTAAAAGGGCAAGAAATACTCTAAGTAAATCATTGCTATCTTGTGTTATTCTGTCATAAGGCGGCACATAAGCATTTTTTAGCAACAGATTGTGTTGCAATCAGAAGTTTTATGCCAAATTGTCTGTTAAAAATTCAGCCACATTAGTAAACAGTGAGTATTAGAGGGAGTAAGGTCTGCATGCAGCCGTGTGCACTTGGTCTGTGTGTAACAAAACAGGAAATCTCAGCACCCCGTTCCAATTAAGCAAAGGCTGATTTCTCATGGAACATAAATTTTCTACTTTTCTCCCAGAACAATCTTATGCTGATGTTTTAAATAGTGGTAAAACATTGTTTTTAATTTCACACCTCACATAGCACAGTCAAATGCTTCATAACAACATAAACAAAACTTTAGGCAGAGCTTTGCGACTGAATTCAAACAATGATTTCCCCCCACAATATGTACTCAAGGTTTGCAGGGAGAATACAGAAACTTGTTGGCTAAGGCCACAGAAATGAGTTCTCTGGTGTTTTGGCTGCTGCTGCCTGTTAACAGTGGATACGTTGATCCAAATCCCATTATTCCCACCACCCATCAAGTAAAGAACCATTTATTCTATTTCTGCTCTCCTTTTGGTTGTATCGTAGGATCGAACAACTTGCGACTGGGAAACGACGCCGTGTTCTTCTTGAGAAAATGCATACCCATCTGTAAGAAAAGTAAAGGAAGAAAAAAAAAATAAATCGCTGAAGTCCAGCTCAAGGACACAGCCCATTTTTAGGAACAGTTTTAGGCATCACTAGAGTTACGTGACAGCCTGCAACAATCTTCGTTTCTGTATTGCGCGTCTGACGTTTACAGCTGTGCACCCCACTGCCCACATAGCACAGAGAGGATGTCTGCTGCCAGCTCTGTCTTACTGCTCCCCTCCCCAGGCCAGGTTAGCCTACACAGTCAACATTTCCCTCTGAGTTAACCTGACTAATAAACGACAGGTTGATTTGGACACCATGTGTGCTCCCATAGCAGTAGAGCTTCTTTAAAGACTTAGCAGACAGGTAGAGATTTGCATTTTGGCTCGACTCCTCTATAGTCAGTCTGCTTGGTATCAGCAGTTTCCCTGGAGGAACATGGAAATGTCTAGATCACAACTGGATCTGAGTCACATCTTCCTCTTAACTCCATTCAGGAATTTTTTTTTTTTACAAGTTTCCAGGTGGCATCTGACCAATCACACCAAGAAATTCTTGACTGTCTTGGCCAGTCACCCGTATGTTGAATAGAGCAAACTTAAACGTATTCTGGAAATCTCCATTTTGCACAAGTTAATCCTGCTAGCTAGCACAATCCTTTGGTCTTCCTAGAAATTACTCAGAAGAAAATAACCATGTGTCTGATTTCTTTTAAAGTATTGTGGACAAGGCAAGCGACACTTCTGACATCATCAGCAAAACACCACATTACCGGTAAAACAGTCACAAAAGCTAATGGGCCAACATGGTGAAACACACACCAAATGATATTTAAAGCAGACATGACCCTACATAAAATTCTGGACAGAAAACTACAGCAAAGGACAACAGACTTTGTGACACCAACGAAAGGTGATTTTCAGGTGTAATAGGTAACCAGAAAGGAGAAGGGCAGATGTGCACAGTTACAAAAATGGAGAAATAGGAAAAATCACAGGCTATACAGAACCAGATAATGCTTTGTAGTAGGAAAGCAGGCAAGAGTTGGCAGATGTGAACACTGCCTGGGAGAACCCAAGAATTATACCATGGCTAACTCTCCACGGACAACTCTCCATCTCCCCTGAGCAGCTCTGGAAGCAGGAGCTTATGAATGCTGAAATCGTGCCCCAGACTGACGCCAGGCTGAAAGACACAGCATCACGTAAGGATGGATGTCCCAATTACTACACAGAGACCTAGCAAATGTCTTCCAGGAGTCCTCCCTTAAGAGGCTTAAGGCATATCCCCCCCCTAGATCAGGTACCGAGGTGACATAAAGCTGCAGCACAACACAGAGAGACCCTGTGACAGAAAGGCACACGGAGCTGAACACCTTCTTAAGGCAGAAGGGACATGAGGCCCCCAAGCAGCTTGGGTGCTGCAGACTGAACTTGCTCCCCATGGGCCTGAATGCAGCTTGCTTTGAAGCAAGTGACTGATACTGCAAGCCAGAAGCCCAGAAATGAACTGTTTCCCCTGAGTGAAGCTTGTTAAACCTTCACCTTGACAGCCAAGTTCGGATCATGTGAGCTGAGCACAGAGATGCTCGAGCGCTCCTACATCTTCTCCTCTGGCTGACGCCTGCCCGGGGAGCGTGGTCAGCAACTCCTTTACAGCTGTAAGCTGCTGGGAAGACAGTCCCACAACACTAGGGATGACCACTGTTCAACTAATGCAGAGGGTCGTCTCCTCTCTCACAGAAGACAGGTAAATGTCACCTCTGAAGCCGCAGGGACTTTGCTGTAGATTTTGTCTCTTAAGGCAGAACTCATGCTCTCTTCGCAGGAGAGCACGCTATCGCCGGGTTAGCTGACCTAAATCACAAGCATGGTAGGAAATCTTTGCCAGTAAATGGAGGGCATCCAAACAGAAATACATCATCCAGAACTAACTCCAGTCACATCTCCCTCTTGGAGGGATGGCAGGACAGTATGAACTTTGATTTGATTAGGTGACTGTCCATTCCAGCATCCCATTTTATTTTCCCTAAGCAAGTCCATGCCAATATACATACAGCTACGGAGGTACAGGTTGGTTTTTCCTGCCTCTAGCTGAAGGCTCACAGAATTCACAAAATGCAAACAGTCTTCTGGAAAAAAGTATGTGCATGCTGGATAATTGCAAAGGAAATATGATTTAAAAAACAAGCTTTCATTTAGAAAAGGGTAGGTTCACTCTTAAACAAATACCTCCAGTGGGTTTGTTCCACACTAAGGGCCAGCATACTGTTAGCTTTTTGGCCAAATTCTCAGTGGAAACTCAACTTGGTCAAAGACCACAAGCTTAAGCCCTGAAAGGCTGAAGCCCATGCCCCATAACCTGGCCTACATCAACGTGGCTTTACTATATTTACTTATCCAGTAAGATCATTCAGCATAGCAGATTCTGCAACTGCTGTAACTACTGCAAGTCCAGCACTGACCACACAAGTGTGCGGAGCCCATCAATCTCGGGTACCTTCCCATGACCTGCTTATTTCCAGCGCTAGCACAGGCCTATGAACAGCCAGGCAGCCCAAGCACTCTGCAAAGCTGTTGCAAAATGCAATCAAAGAAATACTTTCACCACTCTCACACCAGCAGAAAACACCTGAATGTGGCAAAAAATTTCAGGCTAAGACAATCAATGGTTAAGAATACCGGGCGTATCCTTACATCCTTATGCTCTTGATCCAACCTGAACTATCAGCAATGAGGGTTTTGTGCCTACATCATGGGAAGGGCTGTGACCCCCATACTTGCATGCTGCTCTACTTCATTGAAGCTCAGAGCTTGGGAGTTTCTTTAAAACTTTTTCTGTTGATCTCTATAAAGACAGATGAGTTCATATTACATTTTTTTATTCACATTACAATTAAAATCGAGCTTCAAGCTGTTCAGGCAGCTGACTGTGCCTTGTGGAGTCAGAACGCTGTGAATGCTCAAGTCCCATCTGCGTTCCCCAAGCAGCTCTACATTTCCACTATTTTCAGACCCCATCCAAAAACAATGAAAGTTTCCATCTACCAGTTACTAGGGAACTTTTTGAAAGTTTGACCTTTTTCCCCAACTCCAGTTTTAAAACCACACGTATGAGCCTGCCCTGGGAACAGGTCCCTCATTGTGCAGCTATCCCGCAGCAGCCCAAGGGAGGAGCACATTTCTTTGGGGCTTTTCTGGACACAACCCACTCACGGCCGTCGCAGAAGGAAGGACCCTTGTACTCGGAGACTTTCTATCAAATGGAGGAAAGGCACACTTTTGAGTACCTGTCAGTGGAGCTCATTTGTTAAGAGGAGACTCACGTTCTCATCAAATCTAAGGTTTCACTCATACCAGATATTATCAGGCAACCTACTGAATTTTAAAAGCATCCTATTGGGTTTTCTTAAAGCTTTGATATTCTATTAGTAGATCCAAATCTAGTCTCCCATTAGGTTTCTAATTTAGCACACTCTTTTTCTGTTCCCTGCAATGACTATTCTGGTCTGTGCAATGCTGGATTAGAGAAACCATCTCCACGTATGCGTCTTGAACATAGACAGTAAACGCTGTGCAAGCTCAACAGCCCACTCATGTGCAACAGCTTCCAAGGCCAGGACCAGAAAGGGTCCAGAGTGCTCTTTTTATTCCAGAAAATCTGCTCATGGAAGGACCATGTACAGTTTTAGTCACTTTGGGAGTTTATTTTAGAGGCCTCCTACTCCTCGCACTCTCCTCTGATACACTTGAACTATCTGTCCCGGAGTTTGTTTAGCCCAACCAGCAAGAGGGCGGTTCTCACGGGAAACGTGTCAGAACCCTTACCTTCTGCAGCATTTCACTATTTCATACAGGCAGTGGTATAGTCCGAAGTATAAAATGCATTTTATCATCATGTTTTTTGCATTCAGTGAAAAATGCCCAGATTCAAATCCACTAAAATTGAATTTTAGGGTTTGGGGCGATGGGAGTGGCTTTTAAAAAAAACCAACAAAACACCAAAGAAAAACCCCCAAAACAATTTTTAGGAAATGTTCCTTAGATACCAAAGATATCTCTGACATAACAAAAATCAATGCTAGGGTATCACTTGGCTAGCCAAATTGTCTTTCAGGCCAAACATCTGGTTCCACACAGTTTTTAAGGAGATTTGCTATGATGTCGCAGTTCACATTTACCAATTAAACAGTAAACGCTAAGTCAGCTTCGACTTCTTTGGCAACCCTCTTCCACTTATCCTGGGAAAGGGAGAGCTGTTTTAAATCTTGAATATTTTGACTAATGCTTAGAGAAATCATTCATTTCTCTGCTGATAAACTATGCCTATGTTTCCTAAAGGACCCAAGAGGAATTCCTGACAAATGGTCCCATCTCTTTTGTCCCAGATACTAACCTACCGGTATTAGCATGTAGAATATGGAGCCAGATGCCACAGCCTCGATTCTAAACTAATTATTCTTTTTCTTAAGTTGATTTTAAGAGATTGCAACCCTACTTGACAGTCAACAAATATGTAGCTTGGAAAAAATACAGAACGTATACTATATTTCAAACACATGCCAGATAAGAGGAAATGGAGTTTAAAAAGCATCTCGAGTAGCTACCCTGTTGTTTTTCAAATCAAAATGCACCAGCAGAAAAGTGAGAGGAAGAAGGTGTCTGCTAGTGGAGAATAAATGGCGGGATTAGAGCCCTCAGCATGAACACATTATTATTTATTATTCACCAGCCCCTATGCTGTGAAATGAACCTCAGATGACAGGTGCTTTTTCTCCATTGATTAATAAGGTGCAAACCATACGCTCTGCGTTCAGATTTACTCTATGCAGTCACCGTATTCTGTCAAAGGAAGAGGGATTTTCTTTGCTAGCAAAGGAAATGTGGGCCAAGTGCAGTAATCCTCATTCAGGCACGGCTCTGCATTTCAGGGGGAGTTCTGCCAGAGCAGTGCTTAACAAGAGCAGGATTCAGCTGTTTTTAAGAGCATGCCGAGACAAACTGACAACTGAACACCGGCAGGGGGTATTCGGAATTACAGGAGGGAAACTGCCCTAGAGGGATGGTATGGGACTTTCCTTAAAGACGGACAGGTCTGAGGGTACCTCAGCAAGTGGGGAGCATCACCCTTCTGGCGGGGCTCCGGGGGCACAGGTGATACAGGTCAGTTGTGCAGAAGAAATGGGAGGTCAAGAACACTCTTTCGTAGCAACAGAGCTTGTCTAAAGGAGATGCCACCTTCATAAAGTCACAGCAAAACAGAAAGACATGAGCTTTGATGGAGACTTGGAGAAAGTTCACCTGGAGAAAACCTCATTGCCAGCAAACCCTCTGAGAGGGAGAGCTTTGGGGAGTCATTATTGCTCCTTCCCTCAGGGGTGAACCCCACAGAACACTAAAGGGAAGGGTCCAAACACACATCTGAGAGGAGCCTGGTGGCACCTCCCGCTCACTCTTAAGAGCCTTTAGAAAGCAGGTGGCAACAGGCAATCTTCAGTTTCACCAGGCACCTTCACCACGAGCTATGCCAAGCCTGGAGGCCAGTGTTGTCACCACTGCCTACAAGATTCCCCTGAGGTTGGTTTTACGTTAGCACATGGGCTTGACAACCATATAAAACTCTTCCACTAAAGCCTCATGACAACACCATCCAACAGGAACTTCACTTGTTTGTTTGTTTTCTTTTTAAGTTTTCATAAAGCTTCCCAGAAGTTATACTGGTAGGGAGGAACCACATGATCTTTGACAGTACAGTTAGTAGACAGATTTCCTTTATGCTTCTGATGGCTCTACATGATTCAGGAACACAAAAACAAAGCCGGTGCAAGAAAAAACAGCCATGAAGGTCTCACACACTTCAAAGGCATACTCTTCCAGATAGACAGGGGTACTCTCCAAGGCAGTCTGAGCCAGTTTCTTTACTGGGAGGAGTCGCTTAAGAGATTAATTCTGGCTGGCACTCCTGTATGGCAATGACATGGCACTGGCTGTGTGGCTCTGCCCCCACTTTCAATACACGGCTCTGCAGACTTACCTCAGTCATCTTTTTCCTCCTACCATAGACCACTAGTAGTAGCCTGGAAACTCGCCATGAGATTTTTCTCCTTTCCATGAGACTGGGAACAAAGCTAATTAGGCATTGTTTCCTCTCCAGAAATTTGGAAACAGTTGTTGTCAAAAATAACGTGACTCTCAAACCAGTACTGCATCTTTACAATCTGCGCTAGGAAACTTAATCCCATTTTCCTTCCTTGTTGGGACTAAGGCAATTGATTTGCTTAAGCCTTTGTCAGCTCTAACTAAACAAACCATTTTCTTGCTTTATA
>JANZLQ010000027.1:5841409-5869361 GCA_026212715.1 Elanus axillaris | reverse complement strand
TATACGCAAGTGTCAGAGTCTGAGATGAAGCCACACAAGCAATTTTTGGAAGAAGTGGCCTTCGCAGGCTGGGAAGTTGGAGCCTGGTGGAAACATGAACAGTTCAAGACTTCAAACAGGGTGCCTGTAGTGTGATTTAAGATATTGGTCCAGCATGTCAAGGCTACTGCCCTATTCATCAACTGTTTGCTTTGAAGATTTCTAGCATTTAGCAAACAGTTGTACAATTTAGGGTTGTGAAAACAGCACATATGTTCCCTGGATTTCATATGGCCTTGTACATATAGCAGCCACGCAACATTGGAAAATAACATTTGACAAGAGATGACAGAATTTTTAAAGTGTCATGGATACGCCATAAAAAGTGTCTTTCAATCCCAACAGCTTCACAATCAAAATTTACATTAATGTGAAAAACAGATGGCTGATCGTAACCTGTCCTGACTCATTTAGCACTTGATGATTTGTACCTATAGGGAAGCTGGTTATGCAAATTAGCATTTATTTTGATATCTCATTTTTCTTTCCCAATAGCTATTCACCTACTAACAACCTGATGATGTGTTCTGCCAGACTAAAAGCATATATCAAGTCTGACTAGTTACCACTGGTGTATCTCCCTTCTGCACTGTGGTAAGTCTCTACAGCGGACTACTTAAACAGCAATTTATTTATGCATTTTACAGATCTCTTATGCTTATCATCGCCTTTGCAATCTCCTCAAAAAGCGTGTTTGCATGCCCAAAGCCACACTGCCATCAGCATCCCTGGCTCCTTGACACAAAGGATAAAATCCTGACAGGAGCACATGGTCCACAGGGCTGCTCTGCGCATCGGCCTCTTTTCGCAGGAGCAATGGGACTGATCACTAAAAGACCCTACATCCCTTGATGGTGATGGCCTTGCAATGGCTCTATGAAGGACAAGGATTCACAGATCCGTCACTGTTCCACACCTTCTAGTCAAACTCCCCATGAAAAATAAGAATATGTAAGGCATTTGGGTTCTCAAATCCCAGCCCTGCTTCCACAGCCTGAACCATAACAGTTCTGCAGCAGAAGACGACAGCCAGCACAGAGATTTGACTTCCTTAAGATTCTTTAACAGTCAGGGGCGTGCGTCACTTCTCACTGCAACAGCAATATGAAACCCAAATCCTGAGTGCCTGCTCCTTGCCCTGTGTGCAGCAGTACTGCACACTGGGAGACTATTTTCTTTAGTAAGATGAGCATATTTTGACTACCAGTTTAATCACAGGAGAAACTGCATGTTACCACTACAACGGGTTGACTGGACTCCCTGGTCCCTTGAGACAGCATGGCCTTTCAGTGTATCTGGATTACAGAGCTGTTAGATTATTTTTCATGCTGTCGAAGCCTTTCTAACACTGACAAACGTCAGGTCCAGCAGATCAAGGCCTGTCACATGTTCCTCTAGGAAGATGAATAAATGGATGACCTCTACACCAACAAAAGAATGCAATTTATTCCAAATAGCAGCAGTAGCAAGATGTGACGGTGCACCTCTTCTCCCAGCAGAGGACAAAGAGGGAGAGGAGAGAGAGGCAGCTCTACATGACATGGCTTTCCTCATCAGAAACACACAGAATCCCTAAGTGGCATCCCTGAAATATTGCTGTATTCTCAGCTAACCACAGCTAATACGACTTTCCATAAAGCAACCATTTCTACTTACATTAGGCTCTATCACAACATTTATTTTATCCTGCAGAGTTTTTGATTTTACAGTATTCTTGAGACTATCAGGATTTTACATTTAGAGAACCTGCATATTGGGATTTTGTCATTTGGGCCTGTTGATTGGATCCTAGGGAATTATCCACATTTGAGATCCACTTGCCTAGGGCCAAATACACTAATTCCACTTCCAAATGTATGTGTCTTGCTTGGCAGTTCAGCCTCTGCGCTAGATTATCTCTACCTACAATTTAATTAAAAAATAATCACCCTTCGCTTCACTCATCTGGGACAGACTGCTGTGAAACACACATGCACACATGATCCGCTACTTACGTGATACACTTTGCTGGACAGAATGAGCACGGAAAAGGCTCGGAGGAGTTTTCCTGCCGAGCCTTTTTAACAAATGATCACGTTCGTTCACGCTGAGGGAGAAAAAAAAAAAATCAGTGAGTAACCAGATAATTTCAAGGTAAGAGTCAATTGTATTTAAAGTACTTGGCAGCTCTGACTTTGTCAGTATTTAAGATGGTTGTAGCATGATAAAGAATTTTCTCTTTCTTTAAACTGCACAACATCAAGAGAACTCTAAGAGGGGAAACTCCTCCTTTCTAAGGCCACTTTGTCCAAGTTTCCATTTAGTTAATCTATCCCTGATATTACTATCATTGTGACTTCTGAATTCCCAATGCCTACAAATTATTACAAATGATATCAGGAGTCTGACATCAAGTGATATGTAACATTAAAAAGGAGATTTTTCTTTAGTATTACGTGCATGAATCAGGGCACCCACAAACTGCCTTAGAGAGAAGGAGCAAAGCATTGTGGCTTAGCACATGGTAAACCGCTTCTGTCACACCTGCGCAAAGGCCTGAAGCAACCAAAGGCGGGACTCACAGTTAATTGTCTTCTAAAGAACTATCTCATTTTCACCTCCCACACTGGGAAGAAAACTTTCTATCCAGTTTTTGGTCAAAAACCCCTTTGTTTTACACAGTTCCTGTCAAAGGCCTGAAAAATTATTACTGAATGTACAGAAAGTGAAAATACAAACTTAAGGTGAAAAATACAGTATGCTTACAATAGGTTTAATGTATGTACACAAATCAAGAGACACTCTCCACTGTGATTTTTATTAAAAACACAACTCATTTCATCAACAACTTTATGCCCAGAATTAACAAACGACAGCTAAGGTCCTGACCTTTCAAAGCACTTATTTACGTATACAAGTCCCACTAAGTTCAATGGGGTTTTAAAATAACATAGGTGTCCAAATCTCATTGCACTGGAGCCTCAAATAACTGTTACGTACCAGATTATTTTGAAAAATGTACTACACTTTGTTTTAGTTCAAAGTTCCTCTGCCATTGGGTTCGTTTTTTTCCATCTCACCCTTGTTCAACACTGAGACGGAGCCAGTGCATAGAAGGGATCTGTTTGCTAGGCAGCTCCGTGCAGTACCTTGATCCCATTTGCACCACATTTACACTGTGTTTCCATTTTCACAGTCTGCTTGTTTTTTCACGTCTTTATTCACAAGCACTAATTCCACTGGTTATGCTGCAAATGTGGATACACATCTAAATGCCAATGCTGATATCTTTCTTGGATTAGATTACAAGTTCACATACATTTGGTATATGGAATGGAAATCCCAGCAAGCACAGCTGCTGCTGTCAACAAGCTTACAACAGCTTTAAACAACTCCCTTTCATTGAAGCAGTTTGCCTACTTCAAACAAGAAAGTAACCAAAGAATCTCTGAGATGCCTATAATATGTAATCCAGCCATGCAGGCTTATATTCCACTTAATAGTCCATTAGGATAATATCCAGGCTCACAGTCCTCCTCTGTTCAGTGCCTAATGAGATGTCCACAAAAGGGAGGAATCCTTCTCTTTTTCCTGTGGTCTCTAAGCTCAGACACCTGAACCAGAAACTTGTACAGCCTATGGACCCCTCCTTAAAATCTTCAGAAACTGTCAGCATTTTCAGACACTTGGCCTCTTCCCCTCCTTCCCTTGGCACCACAGAATTATAGCTGCAGCAAATAGGCCAGGTTGCTTTCCCTGCCCGCAGTCAGTAGTATTCCCTCAACGTAAAACAGAAGCTGGTATACAGGTTTGGAAACAAAACTATAGGCACCAACTGAGAGTGTCAAACAATCTTTAAGAGCTCGCGGATCATGAGACCTGTATGCGTTCAAAGAAGAAAGGATCACAGGTTTCCAATAAAACCAGGGTTACAGCATGGAAGCTTCTAAAAATCTTGGAAGATGCAATTGGTTAAAAAACCAAAGACCAGCCAGCTGTAAGAAAATCAAGTACCTACACAAAGAGATCTCCAACTGCTCAAAGTAGGCAGCATAATAGAAAGCATGTACTACAGGGAATCACCGGGTAGGGGGATGGCAGGCACAAAGCAAGACATGAGATTCCCCTAACTGTTAAAAAAGCTTACACAGTTGACAGCCTGCAGAATCAGTCATTACCAGGGCATGTGCAAACTAGCAATGCTGTATTGTGCAACCTCCTGCTGATTTTGGAGGACTGCTAGGTACCTTCTAAGTCCACTGTCTGGTAAGTGTAGTGAAACACTGAATCTACTGCTGTCCTGTGAATGACGGAAGCGGAGTACTTGTTCATCTTCTGGCGGTAAAGGACATACAGATAGAGTCTCTCCCATGTCAGTAGGAGAACCAGAGGGTGGTTTTGGATAGATGGCTTAAAAAAAAGAATCTTAAACCAATCAAAAATACTTGTTCTAAGGGACAAATAAGCAACATCTGCCACAAAACTCTGACACTGAGAATGGAATTAACCACAGCAGCAAAAGGCACAAGGAACAAATTCTTCATCTGCCCGTCTACGACACAGCAAGAGAGGAAGTGCAGGATGGTATCTGCTACAGACCGGTAATGGTTAGCTCCTCAGGCTTCTACAATGCAACGTGTGGAGGAAAGTGTGCTGCCAAGGGACTTCTGAACAGGAGTGACACACTGCAGCTCTAAGGAAGCCAAAGCTAGACTATCTTTGATATTGCTAATTATAATCAACAATTTCAAAACTGAAGTCACATTCGATTTTCCCATTTTGGAATTATAATGGATCGTATTTGTGCAGGGAAAGAAAAACTCATGGAAGAAGTAAAGCGTTTGTGGTTTAAGTACAAGGGATGATTAAACAGATTGCAAGTCAAGACCAGTCAAGTGCTATAAAATGAGCTCTTAATACACAGAGGTAAAACGCAACACAGCTCTTCTGAAGCAGATGAGTATTTGATTTATTAACAGATATTAGATCTCCCAATACAAGCCCTGAAAGGAAAAAAAGTTAAGTGGGTTTCTTAACTACACTAAAGTGTTTGCACTGATACAGGGCCCCTGCTTTCAGAAAAGGTTTTTGTCTGCTACCAACAGATAACAAAGTAAAGACTTCTCAGTCCCGCTCACACTTTGATGCAAAACTAACGATGACGTCAGACTCGCAGGCACCAGGGTAGGCCTTGCTCACAGAAGTATTACTTGTAAATCAATGCCAAGTATTAGCCATGATTTTAAGTCCAGTAACTCAGAGCCAGTGCCTAAGTCCTCCCACAGGATCTAAGGATGGCATCTTAAGATGCACTGAGGCAAAAAGATAAGAGATCATACTCTGAATATTGGATATAGCTGTGTTCATACTCAGGTCCTCAAAAATGGTGTCAGACTGGAAGAAGTCACAAACCCAGACATCCTTATGGGAGTCAGTGACCTGGAAAGGGACAGGGAAATACACTTAACTTGGTTAGTTAGTGACCTCAGAAGGGGTAAGGGAGAGAAGCCATCTATCTGTAGTTATACGAAGGACAGAAACAAAATGCTTTGAACTAAACAAACAGTAGATTAGAACAACTGTTACAAAAGTCCTGGTTCTGAGGGTTACTATGAAAAAGCAATTAAAAAAGGCATTACTCAAGTCATATAAAATCTGATTCGGTTGCTATCAATAATGAAGAATACCTTGGGCCAGGAATACCTTTGCAATGGCTTCCTAAGAGGGTCAAGATGATTTCTGTCTGCCTGGAAGTCTGCGCTAACATTACATGGAGTCATTAAGTGAATGACACATCAAAACGTAAACTAAAGGCAACATGTTATTTCGTAACAATATCTTCCATTCCACAAATAAAATGACTCTTCCGTTTTCATATCTGAATTGCTCTAAGGTGTCAACAGAGACCTTAATTTTATTTTTCTGTGTTCTCTTCTTCTTCTCATCCCTCACAAAAGCAAACAGCCCTTAAAGCTAGGCAACAAACATCTGGCTTTACACATTCAAATGAGGTGCACCAAAACAAACAGAATAATTCAAAGCTTGTACACAAGGTCCCACTGGCTCTTTTGCTCAAGTAATTAAAAAAAGATGAGCTTCACCACCAATTAACCTACTGAACACTAATTAGCATTAATGAGGATTTGTGGCACTTGGTATAGCTTGACCCAGAATGTCCTCCTGAGTCCACTAATTGGCTGGTGGCAAAAGCAGGGCTCACAAAGAAGGGAAGGTTAAAGTGGATGCAGGTGTGTCTTAAAATTGGATCTTCCCTGAGAAAACACAAGCCTAGCCCAGTTAAAATAAAAATCATTCAGGGCCTCCCTTCTCTTCAAAGAACTGACCTCTTAAGGAATGAGTTTGTGTTTTGTTATGATTTATGACAGGAGATAGAGAGCACAGACACACCAAATGGGCAAAGACACTTAGCTGCCATTGGGTTTAACTCACCACCCTTCTGGATTATTCAGAATTAGTCAGATACACACGTACGAAAAGATTTGGGTTTGTTTCTGCTTTTCCGCTTTCTAGAAGGAAGAACTGAGCTACTAGTGAAGCCTTACCAGGGCTACACAAATAAAACACAGAAGCACATATCCCAGCTGCTATCCCTCTGCCTTAAAACCACACAAGGAACCCAGGGCAGAGGCATGGTTCTTCACTGCTAGATACCCAGCATCCATGGGTAAGCTCAGATAGCAAGCAAGATACATACATCCATGGGTAAGCCCAAAGGACAAGAAAGCAAGCGGCTATTTTTTCCTGTCATCTGAATAGCTTTGAACCCCCTTGCCCCTAATGCCTGCAGGTGCAGTGTCACTGTTTCTTCTAACCTAGGATGCTGCCACAGCAATCAGCAACAGGTGATCATTGTACAGCTTGGGTTGAAACAGAAAACCCTCCAAAGCTTAGGCTGAAATTCTACCCTTAACTCCACAGCCTCCCTCCTACCCATATGCATTTTCCAATGGAGCAGCAGACAAAGCCATGTTCAGCCTCTTTCCTTCCACTGTCACATACTCTTGTTAAACATGTTGTTGCCTGAGAAGCCCTGTCCGGCCTGCATTCCTCTCCTGTTGGAAGAAACGTCTCGCAACACGTTGTCCTCACACTGCGACAGCAGGGAGGGAAGGGAGAAAAAATCTTTTGCAAAATATCTAATGTGGCTAAATGCAAGGTAAAAGATCAGGAATTTTCTGTTCCTGTCAACCTTAGCTGTGGATTAGACTTTGAGGGGAGAAGACGATACTCTACTTTCACTTTTAAAAACCTAATAATTTATTTCATCCATACATTCTGAACAGTAACTTCCATGAAAGTTAGCTCTTTCTTTGTTGCCATGTTTCTGTCCCTGAAAGTTACACCAAGGTAAGACAGGAAGAACAAGAAAAAAGGTCTGAAACAGACTTCTCCAGCTTTGATCAGTCCTAATCACCAAACTGTTTACAAACAGATTGTGGATTTTCATTTCAGTCTCTTGGTTCTCAAACTCCATTAAGCTTCTCCTAAAGAACCACCAGAGATTGGAGCACTGTGACTTCTCCCCAAGTATGACCTGGCAAAGGGGACTCATGGATCCCTCTGGCTGCTAGGACGCACCAAGTATTCCTGAGCATTTATTCACAAGTTCCACCTCTCACCTTTCATGCAGCATAACGCTGCTTAAAGCCTTACAGCATCAGTCATGGTCCTGGTGGACAAAGAGCGAGTACCATAATGCAGGCAGAGTCTCTGGCTGCACTTTTGTAATTGGCCAGAGGAGACCTATTTTTCTGCCTCAGATACTCCCTGCTGGCTGAGAACACTCCCCTGGCACAGCTGCAGGCCTCAGCTTAACTTGTTTTCTTTTAGTTTGGACTCAAGTGTATTACTTGAGTTCACATAAGGGAGTTGTTGGAGTTAAGCAGCGGGCAAGAGAGATGACAACTAACACAGACTTGGCGTAAGCAGAATGTAAAAACAACATTCTTACAGATCAGGAGCTCAAAATTAAAGCATGCAAATCATCTCAAATGCAAGCCACGCTAATGCTGAGGATTCAGCAAAACTCTGTGTGCTCAAATACCCAGAACAACCCAGGGGCTGTGCAAGAAAGGCCTGACTGGCTGCCTGAGCAAATATACCTCCATCCTTTGGAGGCTCTGGAGACATCCCAGAGAGGAATCACCCTCCTACAGACCAGCAAAACTAGCAACTGCAGGCTTCTGCTGGTTGCTCTCTTTCGGTCCACAAAGGGGAAATGTTATTTTTGGTTATCTAGCATTGCATTGCAGGAATGTTTTACTATGAGGTCCATCAGGGTAGGAGGTCTTTTTAATTTAAAAGGCAAACAGGCACTACTGATAATGAAGCTGCAGTGTAATCAAAGGAAATCTCCGGAGCATTTCACAAGGAAGTGTCTGAGGTATATAAACAGTGAAACAAAAATCAGCATTTTCTTTGCAGACTCAGCGTCTACACACACTGCTCCTTAATCACTCAAGATCCAGCTGAAGTAGAGAGACATCCAAATCCACGCTCCTTTTGCATTTTTCTGTAAACACTCATCAACAAAACCCCAGACAATGGCTAGAAGACCAAAGGGTCACCAGGCATAAACCACAGGGAAACGAAGAAAGCAGTGCGGCCTGTGCCGCTTGCAGGTTAAGTGGTGCGAGAAGTTACCCATCAGAGGTGACTCCTGCACCAAGACAACCAAGCTTTAGGAAGTACCAAGTCCTGGCTGAGGGTTCAGCAACAGCCAGCTCTCCAGGGAAGCAGGCCCTGCCATGGTGTAACATCTCCAGGCCTTACTAATGCAGCAGCTCCCCTCCGGCTCCTTCCCCCCTACAGGCCACAGCCACAGAGGAGAAACTCCGGTTCCCTAGATAGGGGGCAACTATTTAAGGAACTTTAAGAGTTACATTTGACATTATTCAGCCAAATGTTTGCCTGTTAAGCATCAAATGTAGCTGAATATGTGACCGTGCGAGACTGACTTGGAGCATACTTAAAGCAGCCACATAGTAGTGAGCTCTCCGGGCCTGCAACATGCAGGACAGAGCTCAGCTCACAGACAGCTGCAAGTCGTTTATCCCACCTGGATGTGAAAAGGTTGAGTGTCAGACAGCTTCAGCAGCAGGATGGACATCCTTTGTGGTGACTGATGACTAAAGCAGTTCCTGCCCTTGCCAGTCAGTCGAAGAACCTGACAGTGGTCCCCACACCATCCCACTTCCTTCATCTCATTTATCACACGGACCCACAAACGGTTGAGCTGATCCAACTGAGGAGACAGGGCAAAGGTGGGCCAATATGACCACAGCTGGTAAGGAATAGTCCGGGAAACTCTGAAACCAGCCCTACAGCCACGTCAACAAAACCCCACAGATCCATGACCCTCACTGATGCTCTAGAGAGACGCTGTTGTTACAGCTTGTGGTACGGCCTGGTAGCATGCTACTTCACCAGAACAGCAGCTTTCCTTTCCCATTAAGTCTCAGAAGTTTGAAAGCAGGACGCCAGCATGAAAGAGAGCCAGGACACGGCAGCAGGCCCCATATCAGGCGCATGCAAGTCTACCCATGTTGCCACATCACCTCGTAGCAGTGGCAGAGCCACCCTGCGACAGCAGACAGAGGCCGAGGCATATTGCGAGCTTCTGCCAGCCCTGTATGCAGCGCCTAGACTGTATGTGGAGTTCTGGGACCAAATTCTCCCCTCTAAGCTCACAACATCCTCTTCAAGTTGGTCCTTGAAGTTGTATGGCTAAAAACAGGAGTAAGCTTTTCCTCCTGGTGACAAGCAAGGATGATTTACATTTCCTTTTGTCATTAACAATGTCCTAAGGCAGAAAAGCCAAATGGATCCCTCCTTTGACTCCTAAAAATCACCTGGACAATCCATTCTAACCTTCATTTTTGAGGCTGTTATTCCTAAACTTCTTACCAAGACTGCTACGTTGAACAGAAGACAGTATTACCAACCACCTTTTAAAAATACCATCTAAAAAAAGCAGACACTAAACATCACATGCCTCTCTGAAAAGCAACAACCCTAAGAAAATAACAGATGAGATCTCTCTCTTAGAGTGCCTTCCATTTCTAAGCACTACAAACATTAAGCATGTGTTTATGCATTTCATTACATGGCAGGGGGTGGTGGTGGGGGCATCCTTGTCAGCTGTCCCAAAGCCAACTAACTAAACACAAAGTTGAAGCTGCCCAGTTTTGCCTTCAGCCCGTCCAAAATGTGGGAATTGACTCAATTTAAATGCCTGAGAAGCAAAAAAGGCTAAGTGTGGCTTGCTGTTTTTCAGCTCTCCTCCTTTCGGTATCAGTGCTGTTTACTTCTTGTCCCTAAGTGCCTCACTTTGCACTTACTCTAGTGGGTGCTCGGTCGTATCCTCTACAGATAAGGTGGCAATACAGTTGCAATTATAACATTCTTTTCCTATAGACTCATTTTTTCAGAAGTAGTCCCCTCGGAGATTGAAGCTTTCCATGCTTGGTCTCTATGTAAAGATATTTTTTGATTAGTTTGCGGTGTCGGGTTTTTTTTAAATCCAAACTTCCTGGTTTAAAAAAAGTCCACTTAAATACTTTGACTAATATTAAAATGACTTCTGTGTTGAAAAACTCTAAACTCCTCTTAGCAGGTTTTTTCTTCCTTTTCTTTAGAGGAAAAAAAAAGCTAAAGATCAGCTCAGGCAACAACAAAACCTGATGAACTTGGAAAGTGCGTGGATACAATTTAGAGCAAAGCCCAGGACATCTGGTTGATCTGCAAAAAACCAAATTGCTTTTCTTTAAGCTTTTATGTATTTTGCAATTGTCCACTAAAAATTTAGTGTCTAGTATAACTTCTGTTTTCTTGTCCTTGCTACACGTAACAGTACTTTATTCTTTGCCACAAATCACAGGCGTGAATGCATGCTGTCCTGCCTCTCTTCTGAGACGGGGTTAGCCAGTGGGGTTAGCCAGCGAAGGAGCTAAGGCCAAAGCAGACTGCTGAAGCCATTAGGCTGGAATAGTTGTTATGGAGCAGTTCTCCTGCTGTGCAGCCTGGAGGGAAGATTTCTTCTTTTCTCCCCTGTGGAGATCCCTGGTACCCAACCCAGTAACTCAGGATTAGGCATCAGAGAGATTGGCCCCTTAATCAGTTTTAACTCTCATCTTGTTACGTCGTCTTTTTTCTAATCTTCTCTTTCAATTTACAACTTCATTTTGGCCTTTGTGCTGATACTGTACCTCCATCAACTTTGACTTCGCTAGCAGATTTGATCACAGCTCTAAATCCTTCTCCAGGTCACCAGGTTTGAACCCTATTTGTGCACTGGATCTCCCTCAAGGTTACACGATAGGCACAATCAGGATGTGAAATAATTAATTGCACTGGAGAAGGGGCTTGTCAGCTCCAACTGGTTGGGGCTAGCAGCTGGGCACTCGGGTCCTCAGTGCCAGTGGAAGCACGATTAACTCCCCCTTCATCCCTCTGGCCAGCTTCTGAAACCCTCTCTGCCCTCCGCTCCTTCCCACCTCTGCCCCACACCTCCCCACTGTTCAACTAGGAGCAGAATCAAACCTAGTAATTTCAAGTGCCTCACACTCAGTGGTTAGAAATGCTGAAAATTAACTGTACATATTAAAATGAGGAAATCGTGTGATGATTCCTTACTGATACGTGACAGGAGGGAGAGAGAAAAGGACAAGTGTAAAATAAAACAAAATTATGCATTTTCCACCTACCATGCACGAATGTTTACCATATGGAATCAAAGAATTTAAAAAAACCCCACTGATATAATTTTATGTGCCTTTTGCTAGTAAAAGGAGTCTAATATCTTTTTACTAGAAAAGCTGCAAGGAAAAATCGTAAATATGCCAGTCACTTTGTTGTGTATGCTGGTGGAGAAATCTTGCCTTTGCTTCCCAGAAATGGTGTGAAGAACATCTGGAAAAATTGATAAAAAGACTCTGAAACCTCAAAAACCAAAATACACCTCTCCCCTCTTGAACCTCATTTTATGCTCAGCTGCACTGGATGGGCCAGATTCAGATCACAGTCATGCGTATCCTGAGTAAATACACTCAAGTCAACACATTCATGAAACAAGAATTTGGCTCCAAACGTCCAATGCCATTTAACCAGTTGAAAACACAAGACTGAGTTTGTTTCGAATAAGATTCGTTGTACGTGCTGATGTGAAGGTGCCTTACTGGCACAGTCTCCCTATTCAAGTAGATATAATTTGAAAAGCATCAATAAAGAGACAAAGTGCTTTGAAATATAAACGAGCCCAAGCCTCGTTCCTCTTCATCTTAATGAAAAAGCTTGCCTCTTCCTCAGAAACCATGAGCTCAGGTCCTCAGCTCATCCATGGTTTTGTTAAGAGAAAAGTTAAGTCTGTGGTACTGTTCCTGCTTCTGCCGGCGCAAGGCTGAGGGCTCTGCTGCTCCCAGCTCTCTGCACAGCCCCAAGCCTGAGTCAAGTTTCCCATGTTCTTCTCTTGCTCCTCCCCAGGGACCTGTGGAGTGGGGAAGTCTCCACGGGTACTTGTGTCAGCTCACCGATTACCCACCGGGTCACACAGCTATTGAAATGAGATAGGCATCTGCCCTCATCCAGCAAATAAAACGAAGGCTAAGGTAAATAAGACAGCTCGCTCTCAGGGTGAGAGCTGGTCATGCACATTTCACTAAAGCAACAAAGTTAGATTTGGTGAGAAGCACTTAAATGAAAGAGAATCTCCACCAGTGTGTCTCCTTGTTGAAGGTAGACAGCGGACAGACTGTGGGGAAGTGCTGGTTTAGGTACACTGAAAAACAGCGTTTGTTTTATGAAATGGAGATGAAAGAAAGAGGTGGCTAGCTGTCATTAGCGGGTGTCTGAAAGCAGCAAGAGGAAAAAGGCGTACTGAAACACGCTGCGCAAAAGCACAATGCAGTGCTTCTTCAGCACTCACAGCTATACTTCGCTAGTTCTGTAGTCACTTCCTTCACCTTTGTTAAAGACGAGGCACTGACTTCCAGATTTCTGAATAATTTGAAGCAATTCTTCCCAATACTTCAGTGATGCAGGCACTTTTCTGCAACACCCCAGACAAGCCCTTCAGCTCCTTGTAAAGTACATAAATTGTGAAAGCTACATTGTTCTTCAGTATTAAATAATCTTCTAATCCCAGCCTCCAACTGATTAAAAACAGAACAGAAAAACAACCAAAAAGCTACTTTCAAAGGGAGCTCTCTGGCAGTTCCAAGGCAGAGAAACCCTCTGAAACAGGAAATCTACTGTCACAAAGAGGGTGCTGCACAGCTTTGCTGGCTCTCCATTAGCTGGCCAGTGGAGCAATAAAGTGACATGGGTTTCCAAAGTAAAGTTTGCTTTGGTCCCTAATCAGGCTTTACTCTACCTGAACTCCTGCTGACTTCAACGAGAGGTTAGATGGAGTGAAAAGTGAATGAGGACTTGAAAATTTGGCCCTTTATGAGCCAAGATTTAGTTGTAAACTTACTTAAAGACACAAGAATCTCTGCAGCTGAACTCAATGCCACTTTTGACTACAAACCTGTAGAAAAACTGTTTGTTTTCTTTGTGTAAATCTTGCATGTTAACATGATTAGGTCTGCTGGGCAGGTGCCTCCACATGTCCATGTTTGCTTTGGCACACAAGCTGCCCCTCTCACCTCTCCAAATTCATGTAAATTTAGTGTTAAATCCTGCCTTTTGTTACATGAGAGTGCCAGGGAGCCCCTCTCCCCTCCTGCACCAGGGCTGGCTCACATTGCAGCTGGGCTGCAGTCCAGCCCAGCACCGCCGGGTGCCAGGCTGGGGAGGGCAAGCACAGGTACTCATCTTCCGCAAGCAGGTAGGTGAGCATGGCATGGGATCCATCGCCAGCCCCTTACCGCACACTCCCTCCTCCGTTTTCTCAGGCTATTTCTGGAGTTGCCAGCTTTCCAGATACTTGTTGCCCCCGATGAAGCGCCCTGCTCCTGGAATAATCTGATTTTGTGATCATCCCAGCTTCCATGAAAAGTAAGTTTTTAGATGGCCAGATGAGATACACAGAGAAATGAGAACACGACCCTTTACAGCTCCAAACAATACACTTGATATAATCTCCAAGCATCGCTCTAATGTTATTTGCAAGGTTTTGGAGACCCAGCTGTAGTGCTCGTGGTGCTGATACTCTTCCCTGCGCAGACCAGACACTCCCTGATCTACTGCTTGCCTTTCTGTTTGCTCCCTGCCATTGGTAAGACAAAAATTTGCACCTGCTTTTTTAGATCAATACAAGCAAATTCAGTTTTAGAAACCGTTCAGAGGGGCTAAGGTTCAGAATGATGTAATGAGCACTAGTGAAGACTTTTTTTATTAACCTGCAAAAATGTGTCTAGCAAGACAGTTGGGCAGCGTGAAGACCCTTTAAGACAGGATACGCTTATTTAGGTATCAAGTGGCATGTGCAGATCTCCCAGCACTCCTTCCCCCAGTGCAGTGAGGACCCCGGTGCTATCCTGCTCACATTTTACAGAAATTCAGCTGAGCCACAGCAAACTGTTGGCATCCTGTTGTGCAAGCCTAGATGCACTCAGTGCCTTCTGGGCTTTGTGAATGTCTTTTTGTTTAGCAGATTAATCCTAAACATTCAGGTCTTGCACCTCATTTTTTTCTCTAAGGTCTAGGCAAGGATAAAAGCAATTAGCTCCCTAAATCCTTCTCTTATCTGTAATTGGGTGTGATTTTTTCTTGTTTGTTTGTGAAAAACACTGAACAATAATAGTGTCCACTATGTGGGCCAGGAAAATAGACCCTGATGACAGCCAGCTTATCTTCCACAGCTGCCCGGACAAGCCAACACCTAACGGATATGTTTTCAGGAACACTTCCAACCAAGAGCTAACACTGTTACTTGGAGGTGATGGACAGACCCGTGCAGTTTTAATGCAGCTCTCCACTTTCCATTAGAAATGAGGAGACTCCGGTTACTTTCCCTTCCTGCATAGTGTCACGTTGCCAGAAATATCCGAAGGGCAATGGGGCTGCAGGCAGGAGGGGAGAGCAGCGCATGCGCCTCAGCACTCATTTCCAATGGCTTCAAGGAAATTTTTAAAAAATAAAGAACACGAACCAGAGAGGCTGTAACTGCAGAAAGTTCCCACTCTGCTTCTTTCCCACCCTCACCCTTCCCTTTGGACAAGCACATGATTTCTAGCAGGTGTGAAAGAGCCAGGAGACAAACAAAAGAGATAAAAGACAGAACAACTCTGAAGAGCACTCAGGAGGCCACATCACAAGCACAGCACACCAGCTCCTAGCAGGCAGAGGCACTCTACCATTATCTAGTTCACAGATGGACCACCCAGAAAATCTGGGAGCAATTAGGAAGGAGAACAAACAAATGCATGGAAAGAAGGGGGGAGGGAGAATGGGAAGGAGAGCCAGAAGGATTCCTTACATCATCTCCATGCAAGCGTTTCGAGAATGAAGTGAAGCTATATGGAGGAGGAATGCAGATGAAAGAGTTTGCAGTGAGAATGCAATAAAATAAAAGGCTATGAAAACATGCAGTGTACGAATGAATTACAACATGGCCATGAAACTTACAGAAAGTCAGGACAGTGTGTAAACAGAGAACATCAAGTTCTTGGAGACACATACGTGCACATATAAACAGATCAAATGCTGTGTCTCTCACTATTAACAGTATGTCAACCCACTTTACAACCCAGGGATTCATCAGGCAAAAAGCTGACTCACCCTCCCCTCCAGCCGTCAATAACTGGCACTAAGCACTAGCAGGAAAATACAAATGCTACAAACCAACACCAATGCAAGTTTACATCCTATGCGTGGACAGGAATGACAGGAACAGCCAAGGGGCTCATACTACCAGAGCCACATGCCTAGGCACAGCCAGTTTTCTGCTGGCCTGGATTCCGCTCGCCTGGCATCTCATCAGTCTGTCAGTCTGCACCTCACAACACCAAGTTAAACCATTCTTGGCTGGGAGGCTGACCTGATTTTGGTACCAAGGGCTTTGGCTCCAACTGACTTCAAGATGACTGCTCAGCCTTCTGAAAACAAGGCCCATTTTTAATTAAATGCCTGATTTCAGGCATCTTTGTTGGTTTTAATTGTGGCACAGAAGATTGCCTTTGTTGACCAGTGCTGCAAAGTTTGCTTTTTCTTTTTAAATGATTTGATGTGCAGTTCGTGACTTTTGCAAGTGAGCACAAATTATAAACTGTGTTTTGTAGGATCCAAATGTCACAGCAGAAAAACGACTCAAAATAAAAACTGAACATACCAAGTGTTTTGAAGTGATCTTAATCAATAACACTGTGTTTACTTTGTCTTGGCCTCTGAGAAGCAAACTCTGGTCACTAAGGACATCTTATAAACACATTAAAGTTCACAGAAGCATTTTTTAAAGCTTTTCAGTTTACTATAAACTTGGTAAACTCACTCCCTGATAATTTCCCCTAAAAATAGTGCTTATTAACTCGCAAGTTCAGTTGAAAAAATCTACTATCCGCTCGTCTTAGCAGCAGCTACAATATGGCAATTAGTTTACCTTAGAATAGACATCAAAGGCTCAAAGGATGACCCTGCCCCAGAAGAACAAAATCTTTTAAAAGCCCCATTCCACTCAGTTTGCTAGTTTATAAGGTTTGCTAAAATCCAGTTTAATGATCATGTAGTTTCTTAGCAAGTCATGTGGTGCCATATTGTGTAAGGAACAGAAGAGTTCGTTCTAAAACCTTTTTGAACTTAGGAAGCTTTTCCGACCAGCTGATGCAGAACCACATTCTGAGATGGTAAATGAAACTGTTGGATGGAAAAGCCTCGCTATGATTTTCTTTAGCTTCTTTCAGAAGAGACAAAAGTTCCCACACAACACATACTCTCCCCTTACAATGAAAGATTCAATAATAGCAATATGTTCAAGTCCATATGGTGTGGATATAAGGGAGAGGCACAACGAGAAACTGAGAACCCTGAAAGCAGGATCCTGTAAGCTACAGTGGAAAAAAGCAAAAGCATAAACCCGCCCCCCCCTTAAGGTGAGACTGAATGAAGTTGTAGGGCACACTGGATTAGCCAGTTCCCCTTTTAGCTACAGTCTTCATATCCTGAGTTGCAGACAGTTCCCTCCCCTGACACGGTTATCAGATTGACTTTTTTTTTTTTTTTCCTGGATGTCACACAACAAAGTCCTTTCAAAACCAGTCTGGTCCAGTGGTCAGATAATAGCACTGCATGCTACCAGGCAGGAGACTGAGCAGCAGTTGCCAATACAGCCTCACAGCAATAATGCAGGAGAAATGAAACTGGAAGGGCTGATTTCAGTGGGGGCAACAGACATACAAAAAAGGAACAATAATAAATGAATAATACAGGAGAGAAACCTTCTTATGCTGTCTGGAATCAGATGTGAATAGTGAATGAGAAATAGGGAGGGGAGAGGACAAGAAGGGTCTGTTTTAAACATTAACTTCAGCTTGCCCACCTCTTTCCATTACTATCGCGAAGCATGGCTTTTCCCAGCTCTCTCGTCTTCATCTCCAACTCTTGAACTTGCTCCAGCAAAGTTTTATGGTAGGTATGCTTGGCCCTGTACCACAAGGAAAAGATAAAAAGAAAAACAAAACAAAAAAGCCATGTGAACATTTGTTTTGCTACAAAACCCCAATTTTACCTCTCAGATGAGAGGTGCAGGGCCTTCCCTTGAAGGATTTGCGAAATAAGGCGCAGCGTATGCATGTCAGTTCAGGTTCGCAATACCTGGGAAATACTACGTAAGAAATGAGAAATCAGAAGGACTTCAAATTCAGCAGAGCTTGGCCGCCTCAACACAACACTCAAAATCTAACCAAGCAGCAAAGCTACGGGACTACGGAGACCTGACACCACTGCCATGGGACTGCTCCGGACCCGGGCATTCAGACAAAAGAGCTGGGATTCATTGAATATTCATGACAGTAAAACCTGATTCTACTCGGTCTTTGGAGCTCTGCGCAGCACTGCTCTGGAAACCTGAGGAGAGTCTCTGATAATAATTGCTATTCAAGCCCCTTTATTTTCATTTATCAGTCTCACATGATTTGGATTCTCTCCCCACTGAGTTTTCAAAGTGACAGTGACGAGACTGGCTGTGTCCTACTTTCTCAGCTTGGGGATTCAAAGAACAATCCGTGTACCACACGTGCAACCAAAATTTGGAGAGCAATGTCCCCCATGAATAGACGTGGGCCTTTTTTTCTCAGTTTCACCTACTGCTCCAGTCCTATTACACCTACATGACATGGATATAAGGAGAAAGTCTAGTCCCCTCTGTCTTGAGAAGTACAAAGCAATAATAAAAAACACAGGGATCTTTCTCCAACAGGCAGGTTTTGATCAGCTTCCTCTTTTGTGTCACTTAAAGGAGGACAAGTGTCCCATGAGGTAATACTGATTTGCATGTGACTGCACAATAAGCCTGAAAACAAGATGAAGCCAAGTCGGCTGAGACACCACTTTGCTTCATGGCATTAAAATCACATTCTTCAACTCTAGAGACAGCAAAAATTTCTTTGCATGTTTCATAAAAAACTTGCATGCAGATACTATAATCTCTGACCAGTGTTGTAAAACAACGTCAAACACCCTCTAACACAAAAAGAGTAACTGGAGGATATGTAATTGAAACATTAGGAAGACGCATGGGCAGTAAGAAACAAAGACCACAAAAATCTTTGCTGATACTATTTTAGATAACAGTGCCCTGATATTAATGCTACGTTATCCAAGTCCTCTGGTCTTTGTGTTGCTGAGCGAGGCCCCAAATGTCTCAAAATGAGAAGCTAAAATGAAAACTACTTTTCAACACACATCTGCGTTTAAGAGTCAAAAATAAGAGAACAACAGAAGATGAAGCATAGCAAAATCTGGAGATAAAGAGTATCAGGATGTACTTAGAAGAGCACCCTATTAAAACAAACCACCAACGGCGTATGATCTGCAAGGGAACACCAACGTACTGTGACAGAAGAAATCAAGTAGCAAGGATATTTTTAAAAATGCATAATGTTTCAAGAATGTGAGATTACCAACAGCTGCACAGAAATTCATGAGAGTCAAGTTCCTATAACTAGTTAGGCTAATGATTAGACTGGTCTCCTCTGTGAGGAAGGGAAACTATAGTGATTAAAATGAGAAAGCTTTGAGCTATTAATTCTTATAATCTTTACAGTTGACTTCACTATCACACTCTTCAATTTGAGTAAACACATTGAAATTTTGACCTTGAACTCATCTCTTACCTTTTAAAGAGGCCATACTTACTATTGCAAACTTGAAGACTGAGCATGTTTGGAACTTTTAAAATCTTTTATAACCAGTTTTCCCCCAGACAAGAACACAGAAATCTACAAGTTATTCAATCTCTCCCAAGGTTCCATGTTTATCTTGCCATACACCATAAGAGGTGAGAGGTGTTCTTCTTTTCCCTTAGAGTGAATAGTGAATTCAAAATTTAACAGAATGGCGCCTGAGCAAGAGTCCAATTAGTGCAGCACAGCACAAGGAGGCACTGCACTGACATTTCACAACAGGGAAAATATACTGTTGTCCTCAAGCTGGGGATACTAAAATGTTTTGCATGCAGTGTGAAATGATGACATATATGGACTCTGCTGCGGCTGGGTATCCATAAAGCAACAATAAACCTGCAGTTAATAGGTGTGGATTGAGTCACTCGTTCACTTGGAAGCAAGAGCATGCATGGAAGAGTCAGTAATTAAGTAGTTATAAAAAGGGGCTGAGCTAACCTATCCACATGTCTCTCCAATAACAAACACTAAAATATGGTATTATAATTCTCTCAGAATCTGGGCTTGCTCCCACCAAAGTGAACTGCAAATATTCCATAGACTGCTGGCAACAGGACTGGATGCTTCATGACTTTTTCACAACAGCACGTTACTAACTTTTGATAGGCAAAAATACAGGTAGAAGTCTTAGCTTTTACCTTGTATTTTACACGTGGCTGTAGATGCACCACCAGTCCTCAATAAATGATGAGATTCTGTGGTCGATGTTACTGCTCAGCTGAAATTTGATGCATTACACTAAGACGAACTCACTTTCCTTCACACCTGGATATTAGTATCATGGACCATAAGAATGGGCAAAGGGTTATCTTTGTATTTTGGGTGGCCTTTCCCCTTCCAAGCTAGGGAAGTGCATAGCTTCACTGGCCTCAGAGGATATTTAGGGGGTTCGGGAGGCCAGAACCTGCCAGGGAGAAGCGTGGTTACATTCATAAATGTTTCTCAAACATGATGACACCTCTACTGTGGCTCATCATCCTCAACACCATTTTAGGAGTCTTGTGCCCCAGGGACTGCAAGCACGTGCAAAGATGGGAAGAGCTCCTCATACCTTCTCTCATTTACACTATGGAGACGGCAAGTGCAACGTGCTCTTCTTGCCCCATGGTAAAAAAAGTACATAAAGATTTCAGTAATGATTGGAAGGCTCAGGAAATTTTTAACTGTAACACTAAGTACTACACCAATTATTAATAAATTCTTGCCCTTTTGTCTAATTTTGCTGGAATACACTCTGTGTTTTTATGATTCCCACATAACTTTGTGGCTCAGCTATTTTGAGACTTCCTAGCACCAGTGACATGTATTCAACTGACATGTGCCAACTGTGAGGAAGCACTCACCTTATAAAGCTCTGTTCATTTCAATGCCAGCACAACTGGAACTTTAACAAGGCAAAAACCAAATCCAAACCAAGCCACTGAATTCAGGGTAGTGAACCAAAGTTAACAATGTGGCATTGCAGCCAAGTAGTAATAAGCTTCCTCCTCTTTTTAAAGAGAGTTTTCCACATTTCCTTGATTCACTTAAAAAGAAAAAAAAAATAAATAAAAAAGCCTGGAGCTGCAGAGAATATGGAAGATAAGAGGTGCGTTGACAACTGTAGCCTGTGTAACAAAGGGAACATGTAAAACCAGCTCTTGCTTCTGGCACTACAAGTTTTGATAGTGGATGCAGCACAGCAGTTCAGAAACAAAAGATTTGCCTGGGTTTGAAACACACTTTCCTATCCCTTTTAACCTTCTTCCAGACAAAAACTCTGCACCGTAATTATGGTTCTCTGGCAGTATTTTGTCCTGAAATTAGGCTTGTACCTTTTGGGTCACATGGATGTTCCTTTTGCAGACATATGCTTCATGTCCAAAAGAAACTGAAAGGGATAAATTCCATGACCATGAGAAGTCAGAGATGAAGGAAGGCCAAAACCAGATTCTGCTGAATTACAGACAGCAATGTGGTGTAACCACTGCTGTGGAAATGTGCCGGCTGATTTCCAGAGGCCTTGGGCTCAAGTTTTGAATGGCAAGCCTCTTGGAAAGGAAACAGACCTTTACTCCTTCCATATGGCAGTGCTGATAGCTGTGTCATTTCATTTATCCTAGTTAAAATGTTAATGGTGTTAATTTTTCAGTGATGGGTTAAAAAAAAAAAAAAAGCAGCCCTGCTCAGAGAACAGATTTTTTGCTTAATGTTGATAGGAGCCTCCTGTTTAAAATCTGTTGGGAAAATATCCAGTATATCAATCACGCATGTCTGTCTTGAGAGCTTCACAATCTCTGTATGTTCTAGCTCTGAACCACTGGAAGGATTATGTTGCCGAGATTTCTCTAAGAAATAGTAAAGAACAGGCTGTGTCAGTAACAGAGTTTTAAATGAGTAATGGCTGAGGATGAGCCTGCCTTGGTCTGGCCTGCTTTACAATTCTTGAGTCATTTTTGCCAAGAACTGATAAGAACACAGAGGACAACTTCAGGACATTCAACTATTATGAAAACATTTCAAAACCTGAAGTGTCATCTTGGACAACTAAATACCTATTTGATCCCTGATGCTGCAAACAGTTCAGCTCCTATTTAACTTTAATCACAGAAGTAGTCCCACTGACTTCTAAGCAGGTAATTTTAAAAAATGCCTGACACAGGAGCAGGGCCTTTTATGCTAAATGAATGCAAAAGTATTTTTTTTTTTCCCCAGAGCTTTAAAAAGCAGGTCATAGACACAGCTAAGTATCTAAATTTAAACATTATGGCCTCAAGCTTTAGAATTCTAAAATTATTTTCAATTGGAGAAGTTTAATAAGTGTAACAAAAAACCCCTCTAGTGTGCTAGACTATTAACTCATATTTTGGCCTGAACAGAAATTATACATTATGATACGTAGATTTAATTTTAGCAGTGTAGCTTGTGAAAATCAAGCTGAGGAAGAAAATAGGAAAACATTTAAGTAGTACTTATTGATTAGTAGATTTGCCTACTACCAGTTTAATTTAGCTGTGCTATCAATCCCGCAGGAAGAAAAAAATATTCTCAGATATATGCATCTGACCTGATTTATCCTTTTATGCCAGCGTTTGATATGTGCCTGTGTTTGGGAAACTTTCTGCTTTTTTCAGTATTTTCTGCATATCTCTGTGAAGAAGTTGGACTCAATGATCTTAAAGGTCTTTTCCAACCTAAATGATTCTAAGAATCTTCCTTGGCTGACCAACAGCTCATTCCTGGAGTAAAGTGTTACGTGTTATGATCCTTTCACTTGGAGCCTTTGTGACAAGTGACAAGCTAACCTATATTCTCTCTTCACTCCAGCTAGGATCTGCCTTTTTGCCCCAGAGTTGGAATGCCCTCCGTCCTCCTTGCACGAGGTTATTACATATCCATGTCATAAAACCGCCTTGGTTGTAACACAACTTTTGAAGGGAAAGGATGAAAACTTTCGTGCTTAAAACACTTAAAAGCAAGCTGAACAAATCACCAGACATTCTAAATGAAAACAATACTTCTGCATTTCAAACTGCAATGGTAGAGAAGGTAAGTAGCTTCTCTTTAAATCAGAATTCTTGAAATTGCTTGCCTTCCGCGGTACTTAGAAATCACAGAGTTTTGAGAGAAGAGGATTACACAGGCTTGTATTTCACAAGGGTTATTCCCCCTCTCTGGGCCTGAAAGGAATCATTAAGACTTTACTTCAACCACAGAGCACAAGTATTGCTCTTCTCTCAGTCAAGTCTTGGAAGACCCACTGTTGAAGGAGAATCTAAAGAGCAGCTGACAAAGAGCTGGGAGCATACCGAGTATGGATTAGAGTGCCAAATATTTACTTTTTACCTCACCTTAGTAAAATTGAACAAATTATGCGCTCCTTTTAAGGAACAGGAAATCTCTGATGTCTGATTTAAATTTGCCTTTAACTAAAGGGTAGACAATACAAATAATCCTAAGGTGACACACCTTCATTACTCAGGCAAGGCTGCCTCCTTCAGATTCAGGACTAACTGTTCATTCTCTCACATTGCTGGTTGCATTGGCAGGTGAGAAATGACCGCCACTTCACTTGGCTCAGAGGCCTTCCAAACGAGTATCACCATTTTGCATTCACTGAAAGGCTTCATAGTTCTTTACAGAACAATACTGGACTGGACAACATGCACATACAGAGTAATTCCTATAAAAACAAGAGGACTGGTTCAGGACTTACGCTGTCCATGCCACGTCTTTAACAAGGCATGCGGTGGGCACAAGAAACAGGCCAAACCAGAAGTATCCACACCTTAACACCATTCCAGCCTGTGAAGAAAACAAACAAACGAATCATTAATATTTTCAAGCCATTACACATTAAGGGGTTGTTTACAAGGAAAAGAGTGATCGAACAGGTAGTGCACCCATGATCTGGGTGATGTTTAAATGTGGCGTTGGTGGAAGTCTCATCAACTCTTAACAGAAGTTAGGCCTATAATTAACAAACAGCAACGGCATTTCTCGTTGCAATCATTTCTTATGATATCAAATTCCTTAGAATTTTTTTGAGAAGTCAAGCGTTTTGACCAAATCCTCCACTGATATTAATTTGTGGATCCAGGCAGACACGTTTTCACTCACGGAGAAGTGCGCCTGAAGTATATTTAGCTTGCTCTTTTGACTATCTTCTTTGCCTTTTGCTTACTCTCTACTCACCGTTCTAGATCCCTGAGCAGCATCAAACTGACATGAAAAAAAAAAAACATTCTGCACTAAAACGTTTCAGGCATATTCCACTTAAATACATCGCTTCCTGTTCAAACTACTGCTGCCTGAAAACCAGGGTGGGAAACGTTCACTCCTGTCACACAAATGGCTTTTTTTACAAACAAAAAGCTCAAAGTGCTTATTTGTGTTTTTCTCACTCTTGTAAGGCTTGAAGAAAAAGCTCAGCACTATTTGAGAAGAAAGATATCTGGAAACCCTACAAGTCCCAGCATACATATAGTTACGGAACAAAACTGAAATATAGCACTATATACAGAAATGCTATTTTAGATCAATTAGAATGGTGAATAAGGCCTAGGCTTGCTACATGGAAGACTTGAGATGACCTCACCACGTCTTGCATGCACACACACACACAGTTCCCATGAGAATCATTTAAGTTCTCTAGGTCATTAGAAATAGAAAAGATTTTTCTTCTGTAACGACTTGCATGCAGCACACAACTACAACAGAGGCTGAAAGGTGTCAACAACATTTCCAGTGGCTATCCACATTTTGTTACCTTGCCAGTTACGGATACTGCCATGTCCCTTCCCCAAAACCTTTACTTCTCAATATTTTGTATGCCACAAACAACACACGCACACATTTCTACCGGTGCTCACGTGTGATGTTGCCGCAGGCAGGGAGGCCGATACCCGTGGACACGGAGCTAAAGCAGCTGCCTCACCAGCGTAACAGGGGCTTGGCTGGCTCAGCTGTGCCTCGCTGCTGGAGCACCCAAGAGAGCAGCAGCCCGCAGTGCTGCAGGGTCGGGGCATTTTACAGGCAAACACGAAGCTGAGCTACAGAACCAAACAAAACTAGCCTTTGAAATACACTGAGAGAAGATAAAATCTGTAATTATGCCCTTTGAAAGGCAAAGGTGGTTGATCACAACAGAAGGAATTTCCACCACTCACTACAGTAAAGCTTTAACACTGAGAAAAGGCATCACGTTGCATTGCCAGGATGTCTACCAGTAGCACTCAGCATCTTCTCCCAGTGTTGACCTCTGTTTAAAGTTGTCTGCAACTCGAGTCATATTTACCAGCAACTTGCCCTTGGATTGCCAAGTAGTGAGTACTTCCAAAAGCATTTTTCACTTTTGAATGTTAAATCCTCGATGCCATTGCTGGACTGGCAGATCAGCGGTAAATCTTCTGCTGAAACCAAGAGCAATCTCGACTGTGCCAAAACATTTATAGACACTTTACCACCCACACAGACAGTAAGCAAACACATTACAGTCCCAGAATCAGCTCTCAGTTATTTGTGAGCCCTCGCCTGCTTTCGCATAAGAACGCCAGAAGCCTAAGGGAAGTTTTGATTTATGCTTATTTAAGGAAAAGGATGTAGAGGAATAAGCGGGAAATCATAACTTTATTGTTAGCCAAAGAGCTGACCTGTAATAACACAGCAGCAAAACATAATGAGATTTATCCTCTTGCTTTGCTTTTCTTTGGCTGTGACCCTGCCAGTACTAGCCGTCTAATCACATCAGCATTTCCACTGACCATCCTTCCACTGCCTGTGCTAATAAAGGCTAAAAAAGGGCCACAGTATTTTATATGCGTTTTCTGCTATTTTGGCTTCAGATATTTTACGTTCCACTTTTGGCTTTTCTAACTGAAAGCAAACTCAATGCACTTTCAAAGCGCAGAACAATTTGAGTATGCGCTCAGCAGCAGTTTAAATGCTGTTATTGTTATAAATGTTGACATCTCGATCAACGGCTATGAATTTGGACATCTCGCATGTTGAGCTTGACACCAAAAAAATGTCAAGCCAAATTCTTTTGGCCTGCAATTATGCATTTTACTCGAGCATTATTCTGTACAAAACCTGCACCGTAACAGTAAAACTATTCATCACATCTGAACCCTGTCACACGTTCACTTTACAAGCAAGCTTTTTTTCACACAACCCTCTCCAAGATTTTACTCCATGCTCATCTGGACGGTTTCTTCCCTGCTCATCTCTAGTTTCCTCCTGGAGCTATACGACTCCTATGCTGCATGACAGCAAACTGGTTTGTCTCACACGCACAGCTCTGCCTCTGAAGCGTGCCTCCTCTCCAGCAGGGTTACACCATCTGCTCACAGGACGGGAGCTCCTCGGCAGAGGATTCGCTGGAAGCCACCTAACACATTCTGGGCACATCCATAGGCAGCATTTTTAGGATATTCTCCAACTTGTGGGAGAGAGGACTGGGTTACAAACAGAAGCTATAGTAAGAACACCTACATGTCACAACAAAGCCTACCTCCAGCTTCACAGCTGTTGCTGTGCTCCATTCCAGTTGTTCAGCTATTCATAAGAGCAGGGAAGACAGTACTACAATACATCTTCAGCGAAACACGGCATTTCCAGACCCAGTCCCGATGAATAACACCCTTCAGCTATCGGTTATCTCCCCGAGATAAGAAAAGCAGAGCTACTAAACAGGAACCACCACCGTTTTTTTTCTTCTTTTTTAGAAGGTCACAGGGAGGAGGAGGAAAAATTGTTTTTTAAACAAATTCAAAATTTGACCAGCTCTGTCATCACACAGGCCCCACAATATGCAACTAAGTCATTTTTATTCTGTCTACTGATGTAAACATGGTGACTAGCACATCCAAAGCCAACTACCAGAAACCATTCATCACATGGCACTCCCCAAAAAACTTGAGACTAATGGAAGTCCTCCTGCTGAAAACACTGCAGCCTAAACTGCTGCCATCAGTAGACTGTCTTCCAAGCACTGTGGAGACAGCCACAGTAAAATAGCTCATTTCAGAGCAGAGATAACATTTGTTAAAATGAAAGAATGGGAACAAGAAAAGAAAGAAAAAGCTTAGCTCCAGTTATTTCAACTGAGGAGCAATTTAGGTCCCAATACCTTTAAACTCTTGTAAACTGGTGTTCTAGGGGTGGGTACTTTATTTTTGCCTTTGAAACACAGCAAAAAAAGTGATAGTACTAGCCAGTCAGAATGACTAGGAAGATCTGCTCTGCACTATTATTTTAGAAAGCCTAGATTAAGGGTTTTGGGGGTTTGCTCGGGGTTTTTTTGTTGTTTGTTTTCAATCAAGGACATGCTCTACACAAGCATATCAAACAAGGAATAGGTTGTTCAAAAAAATAATCTTAAATTGCAATATGGAATACATTTCGAACTCTTTTCTCCATTTTACTATTCTTTCTTAGTATGCAAATAAGCATCATTTATAGTTTTCCTTTTCCACTGTGGCAGGTTGACCCTGGTTGGATGTCAGGTGCCCACCAACGCCGCTCTATCGCTCCCCTCACCCCCAGCTGCACAGGGGAGAGAAAAATATAACAAAAGGCTCATGGGTCGAGATAAGGACAGGAAAGATCACTCACCAATTGCCATAATGGGCAAAACAGACTTGATTTGGGGAAATCAGTTTAACTTATTACCAGTCAAATCAGAGTAGAATAAGGAGAAAATAAAAACTAAATTTTAAAAACACCTTCTCTCCACCCCTCCCTCCTACTCAGCTCAAATCCACTCCTGGTTTTCCCTACCTCCTCCCCACAGCGCTGCAGGGGGATGGGGAATGGGGTTTACGGTCTGTTTACGGTCTGTTTATCACAGGTTGTCTCTGCTGCTCCACCTTCCTCGGGGGCAGGACTCGTCACACTCTTCCCCTGCTCCAGCGTGGGGTCCCTCCCACGGGAGACAGTCCTCCACGAGCTTCTCCAATGTGGGTCCTTCCCACGGGCTGCAGTTCTTCACAAACTGCTCCAGCATGGGTCCATTCCCTTGGCTGCAGTCCTTCAGGCACAGCCTGCTCCAGCGTGGGTCCCCCGCGGGGTCACAAGTCCTGCCAGAAAACCTGCTC
>JANZLQ010000027.1:5786643-5838458 GCA_026212715.1 Elanus axillaris | reverse complement strand
CCCCCCCCAATATAACTGTAGCCAGCTCCAGGCTGGACAGATTTACTAGACTCAGGGCTGACAGGTGTGATCAACAGATTTACCAGCTCCCTCTTCAACAAGCATCTTGGCTGGAAACGTGCCTAAAGAATAACCCCTTTGGGTTAGTGGCAAAGTGTTAAAAATGAGGCAAAAGAATTTGTTTTCCCCTCCTGCTTACACCACTGGGAGTCAGGAGTACCTCAAATGAAATCAGCAGAACTCTACCACTGAAAGGTTGGCTGGATATTTCCACGTCTGAAATAAAGATGTGCAATGTTTTCCATAATGTCAGAGTTTTCATTCTAAAATGACTCAGATGAAAACAATGACCTCACTGGCTGGCTGGATTTAACACAATGACACACTGGTCCAGTCTCAAACCTATTTCCTCCCTCTTCCAGTCTCCACTCACACAGCCATATCCCCTTGAGAGCAGTAAAAGGAGGAAAGAAAAAAATCAGATACCTCACTCAGATATTTTACCCCCTTTCCTTAATTTTGCCAGTCATACTTAAAACCATATGGAAGTCTAGAGTAGGAAGTCTATCCACTGTCCAGCTTCCACAACATAGTTATCAAGCTTATTGGTGAAATTATTGTAAAAGCTGGATATAAACGTAGGGAGGTACGACAGGAGCAGTACTTTGAGCAAAAAGAAAAATGCCAACACAGTAACGCAAAGACATATATTCAGCATCCCTAGTAAAGCCCAAGATATTTTGAGATATAGGTCTCAGGTAAGAAGCTTTTCATTAAAGTTGCTAGTTACAATGGTTAAAAGAAAGCATGATAATACAAACTAAAGTACAGAAACCCCAGAAAAATATAATGATAATTCAAAAAAGACAAATAACTTGCTTCAAGTTTTGTCATGATTAGAAAATCCCAGAAATTAGCAGTACAAAGCTACAAAACCAAAAATCAGTATCTTCAAGGAGGAAAACCACCCCCCCTCCTGCCAACACCCCCCCAACTTCACATACATTGCCATGACTTTGAGAAACTACTTAGAGCTACAACACCATAGGAACACAGCGAAATCCTCAGATCTACTCCCTCTTATTTTCTTGTTAGGAACTATTTTTCCATAATGGAAGAACACGGAAAGTTAGAAACCTATTTTTATTCTATTTCTTAATGTAATTTACAGAAATTAAAATCTGATATATAAATGAACATATCATTGGCCAAGTATGTCTCAAAAGGTGTTAATAAGCTGTCTGTTGCTAACTAAAAATATATTCTACATATACAGCCTCTCCTGAGAAAAAAATTACTGTATCTCATTCCTTAATTAATATACAACACTACCAACTAAACAAGGAGCCTGCCCGTGTTACACTCCATTATTACTTTGACAGCAGAGAATTAAGAAAATTAATCAGATGGTGTTTTAATTTGATTTTATGGTCCACTGGCAGTATAAACTCTGATACAGTTTCATGCAGCCTATCATTTCTTTTTCATTATTGGTTACATTAAGCTCAACAAAAAATGCAAATCAATGTTTCTTCAAAGCCATTTGGAGAAGGCTGTTGGTTAAAAATTGGTAGTAAAATCATGCTCCATGTAAATGGATGTAAGTGGATTCCTGAAATTTTATTAGAAAGCACAGATCTCATTAACCAAAGAACCTTCTTAAAGTGGGTGAAATATCTCAGTAAATCTTGATGTAAATGGCACCAAGCACTAATTATTCTCCCTGGTTAAAAAAACATAAAAATATAATTCCGTATTAGTTTGAGCTCCCCCAGCACAAATTAAAATTACTGAATAAAAGTAATTCCTTCCTTTACACGTGTTCTTGTGGACCATGAACACCTTTAAAAAAACTGACATAGAGGACACTGTTGATGGCATCCAACATTTATTTTTCCTCACCCGAGTCAGGTTTGATACTAGTCTGAATCATAAGAGAGTTTCGAGCTTTCTGAGATATGTCCAGGTAGATGGTTGTGCGACACAATATAGTCTTCTTGTACACGTCAGTTTATGATGAACTCCCGCTTGAGGATGGGGAAGAGTAGGCCCACGCGTAGCTACCTGCTGATGGGTGGTGACCTGTCCTGGTGCTGTAACTTCACTGGGCCCAAGTCAAATGTGTATGAAACTCTGCTGCTTGGTATGAAAGCAGTCACCCCTGCAGGCATTTTTTTAGAATCTTTAGTTTTCCTCTCCTTCCCCCTCAAACTAAACCAACACAAGCATGAATAGAAAGAGCAAAGTAAATCTGAAACAGTAACTTTCATAGACCTGACAATGAAACAGTTTGTCTTGCTCACTGTTTCATGCACTTTAGTAAAAACTTCTACTCCATATAAAAAGAAATTTATACTTTACATTACGTTTCTCCTTTTGAAGTCATGTTCAGCATGTAACCACTCTTGTTTGGTGCCTGTAACTTTTTCTGTATGGCTTTTAATAGTAACCACTCTTGTATAGTAGCTGCCCTTATTTAATAACTGCCTTTATCATGAAAGCTGCAGGGGAAAAAAATTAAATTTTACAGAACCCACCTTTGAATTTAAAACTCCAAGGGACTAATTACGTTTAGCAGAAGCCGTTCCTTGCCAGTGAAGATGTAAGATATTTGTACAACCTGCCAAGTTACACCTACAAAGAGTCAGAACCTTTGAATTTCCTGGCTTTGTGTGTTGAAATTTTCCAACTGTGCTACTGCAACAGCACTGGCTTCCTCACATAAACCACATTTGTTTCAAGATACTCCCTCCTCCCCAGTATTACCAAAGTAGCATCCCTAAGTAAAAAGGTGCTCTACCAAGAGCAGAAAGAACACTTTCAAGGAACTCTGGTCTTACTCCACCTCTACCATGGTTTCATGGTATGCATTTGGGCATGTGTCCTAATCTCAAAGAAAACACAGAAAATAATTTTTTAAACAACCATTGAAGTAGCATATTGAAAAACAGCTTTTTTTTATATTAGTATCAAATAACACTTCCCCCACCTCATGATTGCTTTACTAACTTTTTAAAAAACACCTTTGAAGCCCACATTTATTCTTTTTCTATTTGTTTTGCCACAGAGTGTATCTCTGTGCTAAACATTTTTGTGCTTTTATAGACCATCTTAAGATGTCTTCTTTCTTACAAAAGAAAGCAAACCACATGAACTAAGCTACACTTATTAACTATTTCAAGTAAGTACAATTAGGTATCTATCCACTCGTCTGAGCCATCTAAAAAATTTTGTCTTCGGATTGAAGCTGCTGACCAAAACTCAAGTTCTAAAGCATATATAAAGATCTGGAATGGAACAGTGACAAAACTTTCATCGATATTAGTTCAAACTAGATTCTGCTTGTTGTCCCCACATCTGGCAAAGAAGTTGACTTTAGCAAGAGTGCTGCTCTCCAGCACCCTGATCTAGCAATTTAGATGGGGTATGCAGACACCTATGCTTGCAGGCAGCTTGTCAGAAAGTACAGTGACTCTACACGTGATTTGCTGCTTGCAGTAGAGCTACAGCATTAAAACCCACAACTGGAAAGCACTGTGGTTTTTAATATTTTGTTTTTAATTTAGTTCCTGATATGATTTGAGATTAAATTCACTAGAATAACACTACTCCCTGTGTCTTACATCTTGCAGATTCCTTAATAGCTCAAGAATTCCAGAAAATGGCTGACAACCATACAGCATGAATTAGATCTAGTAATTGTAAGGCTCAGAGAAGTAAATCTTTTTCCAGTTTTTCAAATTGGAGTATAGGCTTATAAATCAATGAGCAGGCTGATTTCTTACTGAAGTCAATAGCAGCTGAGAGTACATCACTTCCATAGAGAACGCTCTGCATTCTGCAAAACTATGTCCTATAAACTCAATGCTATAGATCTTTATCTGTTCTTAATCTGTTATAGCAATGGCTGACTTGTATCAGATAACAGTCATTACTTCCCCATGCCGTATTTCTCCAGGAAGAGTAGTTTACTAGCTCAGTCACTACATAATCACCTGGGATTTTACCTTCACTCAATGGTTATGTTCTTAAAGCATATTCTGAATGCAATTAGCTCGAAGTTTTCTTTACTGTCACACTGTCTCTCTTGAAGGCCCTTAAGACTTCAGATTATTTTAGCATGACTGCAGTTCAACTCAGATCAACGGAGTCTTACTACAAATGGGTACTTTGCCCCATAAATTCTTGGTTCTTTCCTTCATTTTCATTCCCAGAGTGATTTATTTCATTGCTTGAGCGCATATGACCTCTTCATACAGCTGCCATGTCTTTGTACCTTGTATTATCGCGTACAAAGCATATCTGCAATGATTCCCACACACCCTCTTGCCAAACCCTAGAGATACAACCTGTCTCCCTTCTTCCTTTCACCCTTAACCGAAATCTTTGTAACAGCAGCACAATATAGAAGCGATTTATAGAATCCTCTTTTCCACATCGCACTGCAAACAACAACTACAGATGTCTGCTCTGAAGCTATAAATAAATTAATTGCAGCCAAAAGTTAGCCTCCTGGCCCACAGACATGCCTGACAAGCCTCACTGGTATGTGGTGCAATGTTTGATGTCTGTGGGGGACACTAATGCCATGGCAGATCTTCTGCACCGCTCAGTCTTGGTCACCTTGTGCCACCCCCGTTTTTCCGTAAACGGCTCACTTCTGAGCATACGACATTCAAAACACAAGTGCGAGAGACGTACCTAACAGCTGAAGACAGGTAGCCCCACAGAAAACGTTCTCGTAATCATAAAACATCGACAAAATGACCACAAGCGCTAGTCCGAGTTGAAGAGGCTCTCCTGGACGCCCAGTCCCAGGCAGCACAGCCGCCTCTCCCACCTCCGCAGCCCTTCCCAGCAAGGCAGACCAGGCAGCCTTTCTGCCTGCGGCGTGCGAGGCAGCACTATTTTTAGGAGACCCATATTGCCAGCTCCTTTGTTGGGACGAACACTGTACCAGTATGATGCCATTTGGCGCACTAACTTCATTTTATGGTCCTGATTTATGCCTTCCCTTTAATTAAAAGGTACCAAGAAAACATTTGGTTTTGATTCGGATACTCAAACCCACCGAGACCCGTTTCAGCTGACTCCTCAGCACAGGTCCAACAGGCCCCGTCTGCGTCTCCACAATGAATTACTTCCGTGAACGCGCAGGCCGAAAGCCTCCCTGAATCCTTCCCCCTAATCCCCGACATCTGCTCTGCGTCCAGGCCGGGCTGCGGCGGGGACCCGCCAGCGCCTGCTGTCAGCATGGCCGCAGATGGGTAAACACAGCAGCGCCCGTGTCGGGCCGCCGTGTGATTTCAGCTGAGAACTCCGGACATGGAGCACGGTTCTCATTTAAAGCATTCGTAACATCGAGGAAACACCTGTTAAGAAACTATCCAAAATAAATTTACCGTGAGTCTTTTAAGAAAGAGAAAAACTGTGATTGACAGCAGCAGTACAAGATCCGACAGCAGCAGAATTCAAAGCCCCATTACAAACCCTGACCAATTAAATACATGAACAGCACCATTTTTCATTTCAGGGTAACAGTTACTAGTTCATTTCTCATCTTCCACTTAAAATAGATGCTCTTCGCAGTGAAAGACTGAAGTTTGACCTATTTTGACCTGGTTCATTTTCTTCTGTGTGCAGAAATCCTGCAACGCGATGCGGTGTGTAGTTTTAAAAGAAACACTCCCATATAGTTACTCTTTAAAATCATGTCAGCAGCACATCACCATGAACAGTTTCGAAACAGTTTCTGCCTGGCTAGTGAAAATGGTGGACAGTGATGTCCTGCTTAAAGCCTGCAAGGTACAGTGAACAGAAATGAGTAATTTGAGAATTAACGTTAAAACAGTAGTAATACTGAGATTGTCCAAAGCCATGTCCATGACATCGGAAGCAAACCCCGAAGTCTTTCAAGACTTTTGAGTATCAGAGACAACTAGCATTTTTAAAAAGCTTGCCAGAAAACTTTTCACTTAAACCCCTTGTTTTCCCCCTTCAGGGACTCTGGAGGCTTACTTAGGCCAATGGTGGGGACCTTCCCCTCCTCCCTGTGTACACATCTGACCAGCGATCACACTGCAGGCCACTTACTAATGATTGTGGTATTTTTCAAGAACACTTAAGCAACTTCAGAGCATGGGTCACATCAATGTTCAAGTAGAACTCGATCAAATATTTGCAATATTTAACATTTCCCAGTTTCTTTCTATCCAGGGCTCTCCAGCAAGAACTATGCTGCTTACTAATTGGAGCACTACACCACGCCTGTGAGGCAGAAAGTTTTATTTCTCATACTGTAGGTATGGCAAACCAACATTCGTAGCAATTAAAGCAGCTTTCCCTACATCATGCAGCACTTTGGGGCCCAAGGCAGGTGAAGCCAGCTCCACCAGCCATTTCCTTGAGAGGCAGACTGCCCGGGGCACAAAGTGCCTGCAAGGAGGCACCCACCACCCTGTTGCTGTGCCTACACCAGAGGAGAACAAGAAAAACTCTGGGTTTGTGTCATGGTTTAACCCCAGCTGGCAATTAAGCCCCACACAGCCTCTCACTCATTCCCCTCCGGGGGGATGGGGAAGAGAACCAGAAGAGTACAAGTGAGAAATCTCATGAGTTGAAATAAAGGCAGTTTAATAGTGAAAGCAAAAGCCGTGCACCCAAGCAAAGCAAAACAAGGAATTCATTCCCCACTTCCCATGGGCAGGAGGAGTTCAGCCATCTCCAGGACAGCCGGGCTCCATCACACGTAACAGTGACTTGGGAAGACAAACGCCGTCACTGCGAACATCCCCCCCTTCCTTCTTCTTCCCCCAGCTTTATATACTAGATACGACGTCCTATGGACTGGGATACCCCTTGGGTCAGTTGGGGTCGGCTGTCCCAGCCGTGTCCCCTCCAACTCCTTGTGCCCCCCCAGCCTGCTCGCTGGTGGGGTGGGGGGAGAAGCAGCAAAGCCCTTGGCTCTGGGTAAGCCCTGCTCAGCAGTAGGGAAAACATCCCTGAATTATCAACACTGTTTCCAGCACAAATCCTAAACACAGCCCCATACTAGCTCCTGTGAAGAACGTTAAGCATGGCACAGTGGGCTACACAATCAATCTCTTTGCCCGAGTCAGACAGACTTCCTCACCAGATAACCTCTGTTTATCAGATTTCCAAATTCTGCTTGGTCCAGCTTGATCGAGTTCCTTATGAGAGCTTCAGAAAATAAGGTACCACAGGGTAGGTGGACAAGGTCCTTGCACAGGAGAGTAACAAGTTAGATAACACAAAGCCAGCAGGACTACAAACGCAGTGTTCTTAATGGAGAGAGATCATCTGGGGAGTTCTACAGACAGCTGTGCAATGAATGATTTGTGCCAAGATATTCATAGATGCTCTAGGAAAGGGGTAAATAGCAAGGCAACTATTAGAGAGGATACCATCTCCCTCAGCATATAAAACAATGAAAACCAAACAGAAAGAATGGCAAACGGACTTGTCATGTAATAAAGTGACGGTACTAACAGTCAGCTAAAGGCCTAAGGATGCAATCCTGTTACCCAGCAGTCAAAAAAAAAAAAAAAAAAAAAAAGGCTAATTGAGTGTTAGGACTTACTAGGAATGGGATAAAAGAAACCTGAGCATTTTGCTGCTATAAACCCCCCTGTGCTTCATCTACATACTCCCTTCATTCCAAAACAGACAATGGAGAATTTGAAAATGTTGAGAGGGAAGGCAACAAAAATAATCAGAATATGGCACAGCTTCACTGTAAGTAATGACTAATGAGATGATGTTCCTTTTTAGGAACGTGGAAAAGAGAGAGACTATATAAAGGCCTGCAAAGACAAGAACAGCAGAAAGCAGTTAAACAGAATAATCGCTCTTTTCTTCTTCCAGTACAAGGACTGGGGACATCACATCAACCAGCCAGTGGCAGGTTTAAAACCAGTTAAGAGATAATATGCTTTCACATACATAGCATAGGGTTCGTGCAGGTTGTGGACCACAGAGTGATCACATTACTTGCAAACCTTAAACTGAACTTAAAATTACACTGCTTCCTGGAAGAAAAACCCATTGAGGCTTAATAAATGCAGAAGTATTGTTTCTGGGTGTTGAAATCCCTAGGCTGCTTAGAGCTGGGAGATGATGCCACAGAGGTATCATTCATTATAACCTCTTCTATTCTTATACTCTTCCTAATCACCTGCCACTGGGGATTGTCACAGCCAAGACAGTAGGTTAGATACCTATAGTGGGACCAAATATATGTTATTTAGATTGCGCTGGCAGGAGGCTGCAGATAAAAGAGATACTGAGAGCGCCAGGGAGAAAACATTTTTTTAATCTGTCATGAAATGAAATCAATTGGGCAAGACTAAGAGGACAGATAACAATGAGGGGCCCAATCCCCCTGACACTGCACTGAACCCTGCCCATCTTCCTCTTCTATCTCCCAGATCTCCCCTGCTTCCTCTACCTTCTAGAACCCACTCCTCAACTGCTCTCACGTTAAATTTTGAAGTCTCATAATTTTGTGTTCATCTGTCAGGGGGTGACATTCAGTGAGACCCAGCCGGCTGGAAAGCCTGACTTGAGAGGACGAACAAAATTGATAGTTCTTTGGGACAGTCACCCGCCATTATCAGGGATGCTGGTTTCCAAAGACAAATGATGATGAAAAGCATCTGATCCGTTTCTTCTAACCCACTGAGCATGGATAAGGTCTTCTGCATGGGCACCTAACAGTCATTCTAGAGAATAACCCTGTTGTCTCAAAATGGTGACCAGGTGACATAATTACACACTACTCCTTTCGCCCTCACTCCCAGGTGGAAGAAACTAAGGACCTATGCACATAGGAGCTGGGATTTGACTAACTCCTCTCACAGCAAGGCAAGGTAGCCACCAGTCTCAGTGATACTTACTTGCATGAGTTCCTCAAAGCTTTTAATTTTGCTTAACAGAAAACTAAACTCAACTGACGATAAAAGCAATGTGCATTTCAATGAAGAAGTGAAAGGGAGAAAGATAACTCAATGCAGACACATGTTATGTAAGGCTCCTTAAAAAACACTTTAGCAGAGAAAAACCAACACCAGAATGCCAGGCTCTAGGGTTCAGCTCCTTCAAAAGTGACAAGCTTTCAGCCCACAAAACCACACATTGTGGCCAGCTTGCACCTTCCTATTAAACTTGCACTGTGAAGTGAGGCTTTGCAATTCCTCCCGTGGAACTATTCCCTTTTCAAAGGCACAGACATGAACACAGCTGCAGAGACAGTGTTGGGTAAATACTCAGAAGAGTATCATGTATCACCTCCTCCTTACACACACACTTGCCAGCATGTCTGGGGCCAGCCTGATATGAAGAGGGGTGATTTGGAGCACATTGGGCATCCCCAAATCAAAACCTGAAGTCCCTTCCTCTCCTCCTCCGGAGACAGCCCCACACACAGAGGAAGCGAAGGATGCTGAGAATCTGGGCTGTGCAGGAAAATGCTCACAAAACAAATCCCACAACCATACATAATTGAGTAATCCAGATTTTGGCTTACTCAGGTTTATGAGAACCAAACCAGCATTTTAAATGCTTATTTTTGCTTTCCTTCAAGTTTAATTAAGCTTGCCTTAGGCTCAACAAAGCCTATTGAATTTGAGACTTATTTTTGAGGTAACTGACCTGGGGAATTTTCCTACCTGCTCTGCCCTTATGCCCCAAGTCCATTCACCCTCTTTTACTGTTTTACCCGAGGCTTGACAGGAACATGGAAATCATAGCAGAGGAAAAGTTGTGGGGTTTTTTTATTTTATTTTATTTATATTAGCTGATAAACATTAGCCACACCAAATAGTTTCAACCTCACTTGCAGACTCAAGGGGTCCTCCTGCAAGGCTCAAGATTAGGTGAGACAGGAGTCTTTACTTACAGGTTGTGCTCTCCTGTTTTCTCTCTCAGCTCTGAACCCGGGGCTTTCTAAAAGGGCTCCTGGCTCCCACAATAAGCTCATTTGCTACAGGCAGCAAAAGCATTATCAAAGACCTCATTACAGTCATCAAAAGCTGGAGCTATTCTGCAACTGACAGGAAAAATGCAGGTTTGCAACACCAACAAATACATCCAATAGCTTCTCAAGTCTCCAAACAGGCCAGGAATTTGCCAGGAAAAAATAATCCAGAATATTTATGTTAAACCTCCCCCCTCCCTCTTCCAAAAACCCCCTAAGTCAGCAGGGAAGTCTTGTTGAAGCAGAAAAGACTGCTAAAACTCAGTATAGCAACAAGGTAGCACCACACTAATGAAGTCATTCTGCTTTTGCACAGGCAAGAAGCATCATAAGCCTGTGCAGCAGGAAAAAAAAAAAAAAGAAAGATACAAATATAGCTCTGAAGCCAAGTATTTCAAAGAGGAAAGAACCTAAAACTTTTTTTTGTGTGTGTGCTGTTATTCCTTCTAGATCATTAATGAAACAATCCTAGAGAAAAAAACCTAAATATAAAGGCAGTGCAGTGTGGAAAGGAAGATATAGCTAGAGGAAGATTTAGAGCGCCAATTCCCTGTTAATGGTTCAGATTAATTCAGATGGGATAAGGTCATAAAGCTCTAGGGATTCACACATCCCTGCCTCAATTCAAGGCTCTAATAACCAATCAGTATTTTAGATAAGACTCTATAAATATTTAAAATTTTTAATCTTCCGAGTGCCCAGAATAACATTTCCCATCATGTCCTTGCCTTTCCCACAGCAACAGTGATGAGATTTCTCATCTGGCATTGCTGGCACCAGCACAACGTCAGGTGGTTTTAGTAGTGACAGTCAATTAACTTAAAAAGTTACATCTAATTGATCCATTTCCTGCTCTGATAAACAACTGTAAACAAATACTTCTCTTCAAAGGAGAAGCTTTGTTCACAAATTAAAAAAAAAAAGGGGCCATCTGAATCATGCTAGACATGGCTGTGTCAGGGGTTTTATTATAAACACTATTTTTAGGGCTCTGAGTGATGTGACATTAAATATAACGAGCCAAATTCTTCTCAATTTAACATGACAGTGGTGCTTCCTCACACAACAGTCTTTGCTTTTTCTTTTTTTAACCTCTCCTATGTTACTGACGGCAGCGTGTGTGTATATTTACATTGTTTTGATCTTCCTAACCCATATTTAGCCTTTCTACTTGATGCTCATTTTTGGCACAGGAAGCTCACTGCTCCACTTCACTTTAGCCAGGTTCAGTGTCCGATTCCCGCATCTCAGCAGGACAACAAAAGCCAAATCACTTCTGTTTCTGTTTGCAATCCCCTTTACGGATAAACGCCCACCTCCACCATTTTGATAGGCATGCATTTTGTGGTCCTTTTCCAAACCTCACAAAATGTAGCCAGGAAAAAATTTCAGTGTAAACTTCAGGCGTTCATGCTGATTTGAAAGAGGCCACAACACACACAGTTACTCCTAGTATGTCAGCTCCTCCACAACCTTTACTGAAAAGCCATACTACTAGCTGTAACTTCACCCTGCCCATTCCACCTCCATCCGTAATTTTGTTTCCTTATCTGCAGAATGGAAACTGCGATACAATGATGTATTGGGTCTGGCTGAGATAGAGTTAATTTTCCCCACAGAAACCCTTGTAGTGCTGTGCTCTGCATTGGTAGCTAGAAAGGTGTTGATAACCCGCCAGTGTTTAGGCTATCATGAAAATATTTGCTTGCTTCTAAATGATTTCCGATCCAATGATGAAACATGCTACAGCAATGCTCAATTATTTTGCTACTACTAAACTCTCCTCTGGCAGAAAGCCAGAAATTCTTAAATTTAGGGATTAAAACTGCCACTGTCATTAAGAACACCATTTATTAAAGTAATTAGGGAATGATTGTCTTTGTATTTTTAATTTTGATATGGTCACATACCTTAGTTCAGGAGTTCAAGCCTCCTTTTATTAAAATGCACAGATCGCACATCACTCAAGCAAAGAGATCGAGTGACTGATTTCTACACACTGTCAGCTGCTACGTCTGTTTTGTCAGATTCAGTGTGTTTCCACATCCAATTGCCCTGACTAACATGGTTACGGTCCAAGACAGCTATTAGCATGCCAATAAAGGTCCTGAAAATGATTGTAGGACCATATATGGACTACACATGTTCAGGAGTTAGGTGCCTTCTGTTAATTTTCCAGTCCAGACATCCTGTGTTTTACCTGACACATTTATGAAGACAGGAAACCAAGCCCAAATGCAAACTGGCAAACTAAACAATACATCCTGACCCTGTCTACCATTTGGTAACCAAGTTCCGGGGCATGTTCATAGGAACTAGGTGTTTCCTATAAGCCCGAGAAGACCATATCCAAGCTATTTTACCAAGCAGCAAAAAAGCAGGATCTTATTTACTAACCTGAGAGCTGAAGTATGATAGTCCAGAATTAACGCTATCTGAAACTACAAGTTCTAGACATTCAGTACTCCTAAGTCTGGAGAACCAAAATAAAATAGCTGCTTATCAAAGAAGTGATTCTCTGCCAAGTGGATTCAAAACAGCAGAATAAAGATAAAGGTGTAAGTATATCTATATATATACATACACACACACACAAAGCAACAGAATCAATTATGAAGCATAACTGGTCATCAGAAGAAAAAGCACCAAAAACAAGCGGAAAAGAAATGGAACGTTACAATAGTTACTAGACATCAATCAACGCCAGGAAAATAATCTAGTAACACGACTCCGTGCCTTTCACTTGACTGACAGTCAAGTGCAAACAAGAGGACTCACTGTCAGGTCAGAAGAAGGTAGGATAGTATCGTAGTGTCATTACTACTGCAACAGTAATGTTCCTTAGAGAACAAACAGGAAAGTGTAACGTAGGGGAGCTCACGTACTGAAAGGAACTGGCAAATGAAAGGGAAGCAAACCTGAAGCTCTCCGAGGCCAAAACAAATACAAAATGTCCAGAAGACAGCTGCTTTAACCTCCTTCAGAGACATCACTGCTCTCAATCCCTGGCAAAGCTTCTCCTGTTGAAAACATACCAGTCTTGAGTTCAGTCCCACTGACATAATCCAGGTTTTCTTAACATTTCCTTACTTGGGCCAGACTCCAGCGCTTGCTTAGATGTCAGCTTGACACTGGTACGCTTCCTGATTAGGCCTGTCTACAACACAATTATTCGTGTCGCATAGAACGGCTCTAACAAGTTCTAAATTAGCACATTCCAGCAGTAGAAGCTGATCAACTAAGCGTTCAGCACGTTTGTTGTACCTGAAAGTAGAAGAAAGCCCAAGAAACCGTTGCATAGGGAAGCCAGACTGTCTAGACTCTTCCCTGCCATACTCACAGTCCAGCAATCTAGAAGCAAGTTCCCCCTCTAACAGGGGAGGCATCTTTCTCCATAATGCCTCTCTTCATTGATGACGTATGTCATTATTTGCCCAGGACCACCTTAAATCTTAAGAGTGTTCAGAGAACAACTTCCCACATGTACTGGAAATTAAAAGATAAACATTTTCCACCTTTTTTTAAAGTTATAAATGGAAAAACAAAGACCAAACAGAACAGCCCTATTTTCAGCTAAGTGCATTATCCCCTTCTGACTCAAGACATCACAAGAACTTGTAGATCTTTTTCATCACACGCACAAAGAATCCAGACCAAGGTCTAAGACAGCCCAACAATATTACTGTCAACATCAGAACGTTTGAGAGATGTAAGGTGGAGACCTGAACCGTGGCAGATTTTTGTATCTTTAGAAATCTTATTGACCCTGGCAGCCTCAAGCCACCAAAACGGTCACAGAACAGTTAAGTACTAACCTGAATTCTTACAAAGAGGTAGTGCAGATATCAATGAGGACTTTTAATTTATTCTTTAAATACATCAAGGCCAAAGGAGGTATACGTACAGGAAAATGAGGTCTGGAAATTTAGACTGAATAGAAAGAGGTAGACCTCTACAAATAAAAACCCAAGTGACAATCAGTGGATGCATCTGAATCTGATGCAGGGGGACCATTAAGTTTGAGGGTGTGTCTGGGCCACATTCCAAGGCCATACAGGGACAAGACATGAATGCACAGGTGACATTTCCTACATTCTAGTTTTCATGGAAAAGAAATGCTGGTGTGGGGGCTGGAATGGAGCCATAGCTTATTTCAACATGTTCTTGACCTGGCCAGTCAGGGTTCCCTGCAGAACATTCCCAGGAGTCTGTTGAGACACAGTCAGTGAAATCAAAGAATAGGGGAAAGTCACATGGCTGCATTCTGTTCAAACCGCTGTACCTCTTGTTGGTCTAATTCATGGATCACCACTTCAGATTCTACACAACAGATACAGTGAGACTGAACAATTTCCTCATGTAGGATTAAAATTCATTTGGATGCCGTTAAGGCAGAAAATATGTTCTATTTTGATGGTAATGATAAAGACTGAAATTTAAAAACACTGCCGAGAATACATAGAAGAATTACAGGACGGAAAAGTAATTAATCTTAGTAACCCAGAGGGGGGGAAAAAAAGGAAACAATAAAAGAAATTAACACAGGCAATCAAATAACTGGAAGTGCTGCATAAAAGAACTGGTCTAGAAGGATATTTATAAATTACTCGCCTCTCTCAGAGGGCAACTAAATACCATGCTTCTGAAAGAAATGAAAGAGCAGTCAGATGTTGAAACAGATGTATTATGAAGAGAGCTAAAACTAATAAACTCCTCATCTACAGCTTAACAGAACAGAAGGAAGTGAATTACAATTATTAAAAACGCAACAGCGGAAGTTCAGTGTCAAAGCCAGAGGAACTGCTGGATATAACTGGACAGCAGGGCTGAGGGAGTTCCAGGCAAGCCTGGATGCTTCCCGGTACAAAGATCCTGTGGAGAGATATCAGTGAGGCTAAGAGCCCACAGAGCTTGGAAAGGCCAGCAGAGGAAGAGGGGTCACAGAAGCAATTAAACTAATGCAAACACAAAAAGCCCCAAGACCACACAGGTTTTCAGTACTGCTTTCTAGTAGAAGACCCGGCATACAAGGTACACAATCTTTACCCACTCTGACACATCTACAGAGATTCCCAAAACCAAAAGTGAGGCCAGTCTAGCAGTGCACAAATAAACAGACTGTTATGAGTCTTGCACAGGCCAATCTTGTCTCTGGGGGGGGAGTCCTCCCCAGAAGAACAATAACCGTCCTTCCTCAGCCTATGGTTTAAGTAAAGAGGCTTCCTCTGGAACAAGCCAATTGAGACTCAGGCAAGCGCAGCCAGGAGCTAATAAGCACAGACATGAAGTGGTAGCAAAGCACACGTAGTATGGAACTAAACATACTAACACATCCAGTCTACTTCCAGACTGGTACTGGCTTCTAACCGTGTTTAGCTGTTGAACTCACAACTGCTCTCCCCAGTTGTACATACGTACAGTAAATGAGGTCATCGTACAAATGACACTAATGACAACGTGTGGTTGTTATCTGTCAAAGGCTTCTTAATGCTTACAGATTAACCTTTTCTGAAAAACTCTGTTCTTGACAATGGGGCTTAGAAGCAACACAAAGATTTGCGTAAGCGTACTAGACACAGACCATCTCCATCCCCCAAAATCAGAGTGAATTCCACAATAGTTCAACTACAAAGATGAGGAAGACGCAGGTGTCCCTGACCTCCTCTTCTGTAATTCACCTTAAATGAATTCCTGTTAAAAAACCCCAAACAATCCAAGAACCCACCCCCCAAAACACGCTAGTCTCAATGTAACAGAACATACGACTAATGAAACTGCACATGAGCTTGTGCTCTGTTCACATCATATGATACTCATGTTAAGCATCTTCTCTAACTTGTATTACAAAGAACATGGATGCATTTTAGTAACTCATTGAACTGTAAGGTTTCCAGTTCTACTATAATGTTACGTGCAAGGCTGAAAGAATCTGTAATTGAACAGCTCCAAGACAGACTAGAGTTTGTGTGGTTTGAACTATCAAGCATGTACTGCTCCTAGCCTCAGTCAGCTACATGAAATTAGTTTTCCTCTTACTATTTGGAGAAGATTTGTAGGATTACAAAAAGCCTACGTTTTTCTTGGCTATGCACTACAGTAGTAGTTAAAGCAAAAGGATTGCTGAAAATTGCTCTTCAGATCTGGTATATATCAACACACCAAAAAGCAATCTAGACATTGCTCAAAATGGAATAGTCAGATTCTGCTCCAACAGCAAATAAAGTAAGAACCATTATGGCTCCTGATAGCTTCCTTTGGAAAGACAGGATAACAATACCTACCAAAAGGTGACTGGCCGGCACAACTTTGATTACCACCTCCTGGGAATCTTGTTGACCATGAGTTTTGAAGCAGAGGTTGAACAAGAGGATATTACAGACATATGTAATTCATTGTTTACTCCATTGCCAAGTATCTGAGTTGATGCAAAAAAGGAATTACCAGGGAAATACACATCCTTCACATGTGGGACTTGTTATAAAGAAGAAACGTGTCTTGGGTCTACCAAATCCAGAAGACCTCAACTCTTGTCATCACACTACTGGAGCATGTAACGCACAGGAGAAAGAGTGCAGAACCCTAAACCAACTCTTCTCAAGTGGTAAAATGTTAGAAATTAATGCCAATGATATCATAATATTAAAATGCCAAATTGGCCTATCTATAACTGAGAACTTATGACAGACTAATGGGCATTTCCAACTGGAAGCTATCTTGCCCGACACTGAACTCACATTGGCAGCAAAGTGTCATTTCAAGTACAGACTTCGGAAGCTTTCTCTAAGAGCTGCAAAGTGCTCTGCTCTGACTCTTGTGGCTCCTGGTGCACCACTTCAAGTGCAGACAGTTCCTCGTTTTTTTCAGTATGAAACTACTGTCAGTTTGTCACCTCATGAAAACATTTATCTCTTCCTTCCAAAGCAATTTGTTTTTTTTTTTTTTTCCTCCTCTCGTTTTACTACTGCTACTATTACTGGAAAGCTGTCTTGGAACTTCCCTACCCTAAAAAGCAGCTCTTAACAAGTACTCTTCCGCTGAACTTTATACAGGGCTTCTCTAGATTCCTTTGCATCAACACCAACCTTTAGCATTAATAATACGTTTCCTCATTTGGTGCTGCATCTCCATATATATATATTTTAAGTAGAAGTAATACTGGTAGGACTATATTTTAAGTAGTATTTTCCCCGCCATGTTGGCTCTCTTGCAAGGTACAAGGCAAATTATTAACCTCTACTGCTTTCCCTAAGAATTTGAGTAGTGACCCTTTGCAGCCTTCGAATTAACTTTTCTTTCATGAGACTGCTCAGAACCACAAACGGTGTTATAAACTGAAAAAGCTGATACTTTCTTCTGGAAAACTTTTTGCTCTGATTTTTCAAACTTAAGAGTTAAGTGGATGATGACAGCATCGGATATGACATTTTCATTCAAAGGCGAGAGGCTTATTGGACAGTTTATTTTATCATAAAGGAATTAATCTGTAGCAAAAGCAATCGAGTCCTTTGGTGGAAATCTACAGTTCCAAAAGCAGCTTTACTCCCTGTATTTCCCCCATCATCTCAATTGAAAACCACCAAAAGCACTATTTCCACAGAAAGGTTAAGGAGAAAGCAAGTGGTGATGTTCAAAAGATGGGCACATCAGGGATATTAGCACTGGGTTAAGAGACGGAGTAGTGAGGAAACGTTTAGGGGCTCAGTAAACATCAACCTGTCAGGCTGGCAGAAAACCAAGACCTTCCTCTCTGTGGATGCAGTGGAGACAGAGCCACTAGCTGCACTCTCAGCTCAACTGAGAAACAAAATCTCTAATTCCAGTGAATGCTGTTAAATACAGGGCAGTGTGAAAATCCAGCCCACTCAGCTGCACAAATGCAGCCAGTAGGGACCTTTCGGCTACTAACTGGAATATTCTTGATTCACAAGAAATCCTGGAACTTTCCATCTTGACAGCCATATAGCTGTCAACCGTATAATCAAGTAAATGGAGAGGAGGCTCAAGTAATGGCCCTGGATGTGAATTCACCATCATGAGAGAGTCTGAGAACACAAGCAGAATCCTACTTTGCAAACACTTCCAGGGTGTCCGAAACCAGACCAAGCTCATCACCAGCCAGCAAGATCACCAGCCTGCCTCGTGCTTCCCATTGCTCGTCACCCTTGGCAGGAAGAAAGAAAGGACAAGAGGATGTTGCAAGTCAAGGAAGGAGCAGGTTTAAAAGTGGAAATCCCTGCTGCAGAGCCTGAAGAACACACTGCAGCAAGATCTCTTTGAAGCCAACAACCTACCGAACCATGGAGGAACTCTCCCCCCTCCCCCGGCTCTTCTGCTATGAGGCGGCAGAGCAAGAGGGAACCCTCAGATTTCCTACTGGAATGCACCGTGTAATTAGAGTGACTGCTTAAAGGGGGCAGCTCCTCCCATTTGCAACTCCATAATGACTTTCTAAAACTACCCAGTTGCTTTCATGGCAGCATAATATTAGGAAAATATTTGATATATTTTTAGCTTTCTTTTATTGTAGCTTAGCAGCTGGATTCAAAGAGCGCCAACACTGTGTGATCAAGGTGACCGGTGTATGGATCAGTAACATATGCTCTCCCAACCAGCCATGAGCCCTCTAAGACATGACAAAAATCACCAAATCGGAGATTACAGTTTTTAGGGTATAAATCCTCATGGATCAGAGTATAAAGTGCTCCCCACTGCCATCCAGATCACTATGGTTAATCAGCAGCTTTTCATGTTTCAGCCAACCCTTGATGGTCCGATTCCTATTTTTTGAAAAAGACTACTACTACGTGTAACCTGAGAGAAGACAGAGGACTAACTGGATTAGTGACCTGATACAGCAACAATTTCTATGGCTTGGCTTGCCATAAATCCTGCTTAAACACTATCCTCTTGCTTAAAGCTGGACAGTCAGTGACCCTCAGCCTGCTTGGCCTGTTATGGAAGTGACCAGAGCAAACCACTTCTGAGTAAACCAAATCCCTGCCTGCTGAAGAGACAGGCCTTCACTTGGCAAGGTTGAGAAGGGCAGTGAAGAACATGGCTGTGCTTTAGGTGGAAATTTAATCTGTGCTAGGGATATTACCGACTGTGGAAACATTTGACTTAAAGAGTTACGCGTTTCCATATATTAACATACTTCCCACACTTGCTCACATCTGCCCAAACAAGCTATGAAATAAATATTTTCCACACTGTAAATATAGCACATATTTCTAATGCTCAGTGATACATCACTTAATCCAGAACGGTGTAAGCCAGATTTTGCAGCTAAGCCTTTCATGGTACAGCTCAGCAGGCAAGTAAACAAGTTGAAAAAAATTCTGCAGACGCTTTACTTATCTTTCAGTTTGTGCTTCTCTTGTACATAAAGTTTGTTTCGTTTTAAAAAAAATGACTATCAACAGCTTACAGTAATAAGCAGTGCACTCCTAAAGGAATACCTGTGACAAGAACAACAACTTCCTTATGCTCATCTACTTTCTCAGTATCAGCCGAACATCTGATGCACAGAATTAGTGAGATGGAATATTAGTATAAAAGGTTATTTGCAAAGCAACTGGCCTCTTCATTTCATTATGTAGTATTTCAAAGATCTTGGTTCATCCCATTAAATAATGCCTTTCTATCATCCTAGGAATCCAATCATTGCTACAAACAGCCTCCTTTACTTCTGATAAATGGCTGAGTATCTCAGAGATATTTTGCTTAGCAAATTTTTGACTACGATATCCCTTCTCCAAAGTGTTTAAATTTTAATAAGCCCCATCAATTTGTGGGTTTTCTCTTTTGAATTTTACCTTTTCTTTTTAACCTGAGAAATACTAGATGTACCACATGCATGTTCCCCTGGTTTTAGAAATTAATTGGGTATCTCCAAAACATTAAAGATTCAGTGAATGAAACAAAGACATCCCTTCTCCAAGAGGTTTAGTCAGACAACATAATAAAAGAGGTGTTAATAAACGCTCATTAAAAAACCCTATCCATTCCCACTTTCAGAGCTCTCCTGTATTGCCAAGACTTCACAAGCTAACATACCTACCAAGGTAGCCGAGTAATGAAATTAGCATTTGAAGAAAATAAAAAAAAAAATACAGAAAACCTTCAAACCTTTTTACATGGCAGAAAACTTGAACGGTACATTGTAAAGACATAGTATGGGAAAAAAAAAACCCAAACAAAGAATGTCAACCAAATGATATCTACATTAAGACAACCATAATAAGGAACGATTAATTCTGAGTAATTTTCTAGCATGTTCAGCTTCACACAATATTAAATCTAAAGAAAAAAATGTATTTGCTAGAAAATAAACTACTCACAAAAAGCTGAAGCAACACCTCCCACACTTTGCAAAGTTGCGACTCAATGAGAATTACTTGCCCTGTATTTAAAAAAAAAATATCTAATCATACTTTTCTGAAAACAGCTACCACAAAAATTGCTCAGGTTTGAAGTCCGTTAAGGATATTGTCTAAAATAAGTACTAGAGTAGTTGTGCAGCTTGTATGGAAGGAAAAGGAAAGACTGAGGTAACTGCTGCTTGGAAACTGGTCAAAGACTGTGAGAAGCCTGGTGGCCAGCGAGTTCCTCCGCTTGCTTAGGCTAGTATAATTGAAGGCCAGCAGTAGTCCAGTATTTCTGTAAACTTCACCATAATATGTGTTACCATAACTGCTTTACTACAGCTACAGCTTTAGCTAGCTTTGTTTACAGTGGAAGCAACAAAACAAAGGGTGAGCTCCTTTGCTAGATCATCAAATGCATTCTTCAAAGTCTTTTTTACAGACAACTATTCGTCCTTGCAAGAATTTACAGACTGACCATACCTTCTCAGTCAGGGTCAGGAAATACACCATTTTACCCAGTTACCAATTCACTAGACATTTAATTGCAGGAGGATTAAATTCTAATGAACCAGTCTCAAAAATAACTGCAACAAAATTTATGTTTCCTCAGCTGCTAAGTGGTGACAACTGTAGAGCTATGGGTTAGGATCCATGCTAATTAGAAACGTAAAGAGCAGCAAGAACTGACAGTTCTGACCATATTGTTTTTAACATCTGATGAAGCAATGCTATGCTTGGGCCACCCTTCCTGGTAGATACCAAATGCTCTTTTGAAAGCTTTCTTCTAGGTCAAATCATCTTAATCCCCTGAGCAACTTCTGACTCCTTGATTCAGATATTATTTTATGCTTCAATATTCAAGCTAAATCTACCTGGAACCTGCTCGCTTCTTCTAACTGCACAGCACTGTCTGCTAGTCTGATAGCTCCTCCCGAGCGGCCCTTGACAAACTGCTGCTCGCTCTTCTCTCCCATTCCTCAGTTCCTCTGCCATATGGGCTTGTGAGGCCCGTGAAATCTTTCTTTTATGCCTCACACATCAACCCCTCACTGAACTTGTCTTCCTCAGCACCAGTCTCAAGAACAGGTGATTTCTATGGTAGGATCTCCAGCCTCCCCTCCGCATAAACTTGACAGAAGCTTCCTCCCCTCTTTTTCTACATCCTCCATCATCTTTGCCTTTAAGCACCGCTGTGTTTAGGTCACTTCACTGACCTTGTCTCAGTCCTGCTTCCTATGTACACACCTGCCTGAAGAGTTTTTAATCCACACTAGCACTTTGCCCTGGATTACACAGCTATTTATTTTCCTCAATAGAATCTTAGGAGGGGCATTTTGGAAAGCTTTTAGAAAACCCAAGTAATTTGTCTCATCCAGGTTGCCTTTATCTTCCATCAACTTCTTCAATAATGCTGACAATATAAAGAACTACAATTTCCTCAACGAAGCCATGTCATTTTGACTTATGTTAACCTAATTTTCTCCTTATGCTCTTCATGTATGAAATCTCCGTGGGCTGAACTCCATATTCAGTTACATAAAACTGTATCAGGAAAAATTTCAAAGATAATTGATGGAGTTATCCATGGCTATTGCTGTTGTAATAGGAAAATGCATTCCCCGATTTCATTTGCAAGAGCTGAAGTAAAATTAAGTTATATCTAATTCTTAGGCTCTCCCTTGAAGACAGACTTCATTTGCATACCTTTAAGGTTTCCAGGAGCACTTTTTTTAAAAAGACAAGGAAGGGATTTTCAAAGTGCTTACTATGTTCCATTCATGCAGTAACTGTTTTATCAAGGAATTTACTGGGTACAGATTTATTGTTCTATCTTGTGATTATCACCACTGTAGTATTTGCAGATTTACCGCACTTGAATTTTCAATAGGTCTAACTTTCTCCTAAAACATGAAGATTTGCTAAGGTCACACACTGATTTCCATTTTAAAATGCCCTTGGAATAATAATTTCCCCTTCATCTTCTATAATGAGAATAGATGTAAAATAATTCATAACTTCCCTGCCACCTCATCATCTAACTTCAGCTATCAGTCAAGTATTGGTGCTTTAGTGACTAGTCCTACAGTCCCAGATAAAAGGAGCACAATGATCAGCTGTTATTTCTGCCTACAGAGCACACAGGAAGGAATATAAAGCTTTATAATACCGATCTCCTTAACTCATCATGAGTCCCACTTCATAAAACATCAGAGTGGGCACATCCCAATCTCCCTCGCTGCTTCAAGCCCCACTGAAAGGAAGAAAGAGGAAAAATAAAATGAAATAGCTGGGGACAGGGAGGGGGAAGAACTCAGAAATCAAGGAAGCAAAGAAATTGTGGTAGAAAAGGGTGAAAATTAAGGCGTATCTTAAAAGACTTGAACAATATCTGAAGCTGCTACCCATCATAGACTTACCACTTCCAGCCAAAAGTCTTCAATTACTTAGAAGATGCTTCTTGGAAAACACTGTCAAAGCTATTTCACTCTCTCCCTTCACTATTCCACCTCAGAACTCCCTTTCCTGCCAGATCTATGTACTTGCTTCAGTAACGTATAGATGCCTCTCACGATGTGCAATATCGCACATTCACTTTCATTCTCCCTTTTTCTCTGGTGCTGAATATACGCAGCACACTGTAGGGATAGAGATTTTTTCCATAAAAAGCCTAACGGTGGGACCATGAAGGCTCTCAGGAGCTCCAGCAGCATGAGTAGGTCCATAGTTCAGAGCGAAAAAGAAAGCATGAAAGGGCCAGGATGCTCAAAATTTCTCAGGTGTACTCTATCAGCTCAAACTCTCTACTGACAGAACATACATAGCCTCAGTAGGAGTTTGATACATCCTAAAAGTACAGCTTAAATTTGGTTCAGAGTTCAGAAAATATTTATATCTGGCGATCATGTGATGCGAAGCACAGCTAGCTCCCAATACCACTACTGCTGCTGTGCTGGCAGCCCGTCTTGACACGAAAGCCTTTTCAGAGGAGGCCAAGCTCTTGGGAAAGATATGGTTGGGTTTACTGGACAAAATTTATCCTCAAGGCTTGCTCCTCTCTCCTGCTCTGCCAATCTGAAAACACTGAGGCTGAGTGACACATAAGGACAGATTAGAAGGAACAGAGAAGACCACATTTAAATGGAAAGAGCTTAAGATGACTTACATGCAATTAATCTACAACATTAATTTTCCATTCATACTCAGCTTATCAACCTTCAACTGAAATATTTCTTCTGTTATGCTAAACCTCTGCTGGATGTCCACGCTGTTAGTTAAGGAGCATGCAAAGCAAGAAGTGTCTACTTAAAGGAGTATCACATTGGAAACACCTTTGAACTAGAATACATTTTTTTCAGAATACTGATGTACCATACCTGAGAAAAAAAAAATTCCCAAAAGACATAACAGTGGATAAACTGAAATGAAATTCAGCACAAGGAGGCAATTCCATCAGATTCTTCTTGTGACCTTATAAACACAACAAAAAGTGCTATTCATATATCACCTAGCCAAGTCAATATTTATTTTCTTGCTTTATGCGTGCTTTGCAGGAGTGACCTTAATCATAAAAGCAAGGCACTAAAAAGCATGGTTTCGTCCAAAACTTGTTTTGGCAGGCACGATGCAGATTTCCCCAAGTAGCTCTGCCAACATATCCCAAGCCAAACTTGCAATAGTCTGACCTAAAAGGACAAGAGCCCTGTCATAAATGAGACTACAAACATTTCCCCCAGGAGCACGCTGTGTGCACAACCTCTTTCCATGTTTGCAAGGGGGAGGGGAAGGGGTTTTCCATGTCTCTATGTGTTTTCCATATATATTTGCCAACAGTTGCTAGATTATCCCCAGAGCCTACTTTGAACACTGGGGTAACTGCTCTACTGTAGACTGTATTTTCTTTATGAACATGGAGACTTCAGAATAGAAGGCTGGATCCTGATTTCTGAGTTATTTTGGGCATACCAACAAAATAAATGAACCCTGGTTTTACTTTGGTGTCGTTGAGAAAAGATCTAACCCCTCCAGTCTGCAGCATCTCCTGGGATTTAGGAGTTGAAATGGAAGGTGGGTCGAAGAACAGGAGAGCAGGCAAAACCGTGTTGGATTTGGTCCCATAAAAAAAAAAAAAAAAGAATTAGATATTTTATGTATATCAACTGCTTATTTCTAACATTGTCACTTGATTCTTGTTCAAGCACACTGACTATATGCAGTGCTGAGACAGAGCTATAAATTAGGGTAAGACAGTGAAACTCCTCTCTCATTATCCCCCAGTATCCCTGATGAAAATATGCTCTTAAAAATCCCATAGACGAGAAGTAGCTGCAAAACACTTGACTGTCAGCCTCATCAATGAGAGATTCCCCCCCCCCCCGACTTAAGCTGCCAAACTACCAACCCAATCCTTTTTATTTCTTCCTTTGTCATCACAAGGGTAAGTCTAAAAGCTTTCAGTGCATTTCCTCTCCGTTAAACTCAAATTAGTCCCCTCTGCTGGACTCCTACTGGGATGCCTTGGTCTATCCCAGAGCCCTTGCTGAGAAAAGCTCTTTTCAGTCCAGCAAATCACCTCGGTACCTGCTACTCTGACAGGGCCGACGCCATTATTTATTACATAATAAGCTCTCGCTGTTGAGGGTCAATTATTCCATTGACTGGGCATTACAATAATTCTTGGTAATTAAAAGAGGTACTTATGTGAATCTGGACGCATATTGAAAGAAACATTAGTCCTTTTGTTATCTTGGCAAGCCCTTGTTCCTAGTCCGGCCCAAGCAATTAGCATCTTTTGGCAATCCCTGTCAGCTGGGGTTTGGAAAGCCTGCAAAGAGGGTCACTCAGATGCTAATTTAGATACAATTGTGACAGCAGAGTTTAGCAGGAGCTGCTCCGAAGGCGCCATCAGGGTTTAATAAAGCAAACAGCTTGGGTCCCAGTGACCCTGCAGGGGTAATTAAAAAGACTGCGCTATGGTGCTGTGCCAAATGAGAGAGTGGCATCACGAAGCCCATCCACAAAAAACATTTTTTAAAGACATATAATCACCCATTTAATCTGCTCATTAAACAAGTCTCTCATGCGGACTTAACAAGAATTAGCACTTTCTAAAAGGCAAAAATTGACAGAAAGCAGACGGTTCAAATGATTCTAAAGGTCGCGGTTCCTAAAGGTTTTCCCATTATTATTATAAGCTCATTTAATGCTAATGTATAATATTTGGGGATATCAGTGTTTAAGATCGTCCTTTTAATGCTGCCTTTGCAGCAGAAATATGAACATCCACTTCTCAAAGGTAACGAAGTGTACTGGCATCAGCTTTCACAACATTAGGAACCCCAGTCCTACAAACTTTGTGCAAATAACCCCACACTCAACCCACACCAAATTCTGCAGGAGTACCACTGGCACTTTCTTTTCTGGGATGCATCCCAGTAAGAGAGCTCTTGTACACGACTGTAGGCTCAACCTCTAACACACAAGTAACACTATGTACCTTATTATATCCACCCCTTGTGTTCCCTAAGGCTGTTAAGAGTTAGAACCATCAGTATTGACAGAGAAGCAAATCACCTCCCGCTGCTTCAGCAAAAAAAAAAGAGTAAAATGAAAGAAGTTCCTCCTCTTTCAGTGTGGAAACCAAAACTAAAGTTACAGAGGTTGCAGGGCACAGGGTAAAGAATAAGGAAAACACGTACTTCAGCTCGACAATGACGTGATGTCTATCACAGGCAAGCTATTCACCTCCATGTAGAATGCAAGATTTTTATTTTTGGAAAGTTACTCTGCTTTGGGCTGGGGTAACCCTACAGCAGCAAAGGAAGGGGAAAACAATAGGGGAGAAGACAGAGGGTGATGCCCGCTGATGTTTTTCAGTTTTAATTCAGTATTGAAAAAAATTATCTCTGTACAAGGTCTGGGAGAGGATGCATTTGGTAAGTCATTACAGAGGTTAAACAGTTATATTGTTCCCTGGATACTTCACGTTTCACTATACTGCAATTCAGATACAACCTCCCAAACACCAGTCCTCTTCAACCTCCTACTAATGAGAGGATGAAACATCAGGGAGGCCAACCTGGCCCCAGAAAAAAAAAAAAAAGAAAAAAAATCATTAGCATGCTCGGCCCAGCTACTAAACTTTTTCTCAGACTCATGAGGCTCAATACTAGATGTGAGCTCACCATCAACAAGCCGACGTTCTACTGAAAGCTGTTAATCAAAGACTTGAGAGATGGTGCCAGCATACTTAATACCTCCAGATGCAACTGACGCACGCACATCTTTCACAAGGCAGAGTGCTGAGCTGGAATGACAACCTCAATTCCACACAAGCTAAAAAAAAAAGTAGGATCTACTCAGCGTGTCCACCTTACCTGGAAATGAAAGGCCAAAGTCAGTTTGGAGCCCTACATGCAAGTCATTTGCTAGATCAGTGTTTTGCATTTTGTGGTCCGTAGACTGGTGAACCATGAGACAAGTGTGTAATTCCTTTTACCTCTTGCTTAGCACATCAGAAACAAGATCCATGTAGTAGAGACACTAACTTATGACTTCCTCGACGGTGACTACAGAACGGAGACTGACAAACCAGTCAAGGACTCAGCCATCACTATTCATTTTCAGAGAGCTGACTCAGTTGAACTGCACAATTACAAACATGAATTGCTCCCAATTCTCAAGATCACCAAACATGCTGCAGTCACAAGTCTCGCCAGTATTACTGACCTGACGACACTTAAGCACACTTTTTCCTTCCCCATTCCTCAGCCATAAAACATTACAAAGCGGGGGGGGGGGCGGTTATACTTATCCTTAAATGTCAGAGAATCTCTGTATCATAGACCAATAGAGCTATGGCCCCAAAACTTCTCCAGTTCTGCCTAAGACAGGTCACAGGGGAAGCAACATCCTACCTTGGGAACATTATCTCAGTACAGAAATACTAATGCCACAAGGGGATGTATTTTCCTCCCTCCAAGAGGCAGCATACAGTATGGAACAGGACATGTTACAAAATTCTGAAAGAAAGATCAGCCACCGCCTACAGTTTGTAGGACTTGCTGCAATACAGTGGGGAAGACCGAAACCTTGGAAAAGGAACTGTAGTATCTTTATCTGAATAACTGCACAAGTCCACCACCACCCAGGGAATCATCTAAGGAAAAAACCTATTCTATATTATTATATAGGAGTACGCCTGAGTTGATTAGGTCAAGGAACAATGATGATACAGATGATGATTTCTATGCACATTCTATCTAGATCACTGATACCTGATGATCAGAGCATGCTACTTACTTGCCTTAGGTTGTTCCTAAAACAAACCACCTATAGATGGAACAAAGCTCTTCAAAGTGAAAACAAATAGCACCACGAAACAAAGGCTGAAATGGGTGTGGGATGGGGTGCTTGAAAGTAAATCAAAATCTACTTGTTTTCAGAACAAAATGAAAGTTACTTTAGACTCAAGTTTTTTTCTTAACTCAATATGGGAAAGAAGGGGCGAGGAATAAAATGATGATGCGAGAAGGATGAGAGAACATAAGGAACAGCAGGAGAAGAAAGAAGGAGAAGGAAATAAATCATCAAAACATTTATAACCCTAGACTGCCTCACAGGGGAGCAGAGGAAAAAAATTAGACCATTCGTCTACAGCATGTTTGCTTATTATCTCTTGGGAGAGCTTCAGATATAATAGTTGACACCATTATATGGATGTGCAGTTAACCTCAACATATACCATTTCTTTGTGTCTTTGTAAGTCTTATGCATGCACACAAGTACCTTCCTGTACTGATAAACCATGTCCAGTTTCCCTTAGTACTGTACAGAGAGTAATTCCTATATAAAATGATTACAACTGTTTGCATTAAAGCACACTTCAGTACTGACATTTGGAAATGGTTCTGTCTGGCTCCAGTGACAACACATTCCCTCCGTATTCCCCACCATCAAGTATATTTCCTAACACACTTGAGAAAGTAATTCAATAGCCGAGCTAACTACAACTACACTTTCAGGTCTATTTAAAACTGCAAAAACAATGTGTTCTTTCTCTTGGGAGAGCTACACTACCATTTGGTCAGACAGCAACGCATTTTGGACTCACTTCTAAGTAGCTGCATACATCGTGAAGATTTATGGTTGGAGAGGGATTGAGACAGGGGTGTAACTCCCTGGAAAACACTGAAATCCACCCACAGATGAACCATCACGGACAAAGTCACAGATGCAGTCTTCTGACCAGTTCTGCTGTGCAAGGAGATGGGGAAATTCACCCAACTACTACATTTTTTTCTTAAAATTAATCCTCCTGTCACAAATGAACATGTTGCTTTGCTGCAATATGCAATACCACCAGTAGTGTTTACCTCTGCTTCTCCACCAGCATGTGTGACACTCATTCCAGACATTCCTTCTGCAGCTTTTTGTTTTCTAGGGGAACATTTAGAAGGCTTTTGTGTTAGTTGTAAAAAAAAAAATTTTAAAAAAATCTTATTTTAAAAAAGCCCCCACAGTTGTGGAGGAATCATCTATACAAGACCTTCTGAAAGAATAAATACAGCTGCTTAACAAAGAGTAAGAAGTTAGAGGAAAAAGCACTAGTAGGTGCCAGGCCAATTTTCTAATAAATCTTAAGGCTGAGGCTGTCCTCTCATTTTTTAGAGTTACTATTTTATCTAAACTGTACAGTTGTTCCTTTCTTTCTGCCCAAAGTTATTTCAAATAACGATGAAAAAGCCAACATTCTACCAGAAGTTATTTGTAGTAATAAACATATAAACTACTACTATGAGCAAAAGCTGACTTATTAAAAGCATACTTCAGAAAAGCAGCATTAGTTACACTTAGAGCTCTCAAATGGAATTGAGAGATTGAAGACAGCTTATGAAGAAAAGCATACAGGTCAATTCATCCTCAACAATGCATATTCATTTATTTCCAGTCACTGGGTAATCTGCTTTTCTAATTCCTTTTTTTAACTGTCGGAGGTTATAAAGATACTAAACCAAGATCTGCATATTGTAGGCAACTAAAACATAAACCAAATGCAACAAGGATAGGACTTATTTAAAAGCCTATCCTCCCTCTGTTTACTTCTTTCTGGTAAAACAACAGTGTCAACTGGAATTTGAAATGTTTTCTTTATTTAGATCTTGTAGGCTGAACAATAAGCCCTGACAGCTCTGTCGCAGCCCTCCTGAGGCCTGTACCAAATGAAGCCTAAACTCACCATTCAGCAACTGCACCAGCCATGGGATGTCTGGAATTTGTTGTGTGCACTCATCCTTAAAATGGAACAGCTGTCGTGAATGGCTGTTACAAGACACCTAAAGGGGCAAAAGGCTCCAGTGACACCCTTATCTACAACCTGATATGAACAGCTTTTGCTGCTACCCTGCTCCCATCCCTAGGTGTAAAGTTACATGATACAAGGGTCCAGAACACTCCTCTCGGTAAAGTAGAAATCTGTATGGCTCCTGGTTATTTTCAGGCCATTAACTGTGCATAGGAGTAAATAATCTATAAAACGTACTTATTTAGTGTAACACATCTGTATGCCCAATTTAAAACCAATCATTTTAAAAATCTACATCCTGCCCCACACCCCGCTTTAGTAAAAGCTGTAAGACAGTCTTTGGGCCATGCCGTGATTCCCTTACTCTCTGATTGACTATATAGCCTATGAGCCTGTAGACTAGTTTCATGAGAGGCTCAACCAGGATTTGGCCGTTAAGGATCAAAAAGCAATAGCAATATAGCAAAAATAGCTCTCAGGGGAAATATATCTTTTTACTGCCAGAAAGAATATTTTTGTAAGAGAAGCATTTGTGTAATTCTTATTAGCTAAATAAAAGAGTGGAAATAACCAGAAGCACAAAGACCCAGGGGTCTGAGCTCCCATCAGAGTCAATGGCAGGTTTCCCACTGATTTCACTGGATACGCAATCAAGACCAAATGTGGAATACAAAGAGGAAACAATGAGAGGAAAGACTCTTATTTACAAATGCATCCTGCATCTGCAAAGTTTGTACCTGTGATTGAATTGTGTTCATAAATCAGACTAGTGTCTACCCACCATACAACTGTGATGAGTTCTAGTTCTGATGGTAAAATCATAAGAACTACTTCTATTTAAAAAAAGAGAAAAGACAGCTTCATTTTAACAGATGCACAGCACTGGACAAAGCCCAGTATCATCAGAAAGTGCACTTTTCCATGGACATTCCCCTGTGCAGCCTCTGCCCTCTCCTGTGCTCACTCAGGTGACCCAGAGACTTGCCAGGCTCTGCAACCAACCTCTTCCTTCCACCAAAGGCAGGTACTATTTCTTGCTTAAGTTTCTTTGATACATCAAATTCTCTCTTTAAAGTCTATATTGCAGAGATTAAACAAATCTGTAACCAGACAGGAAAGACTTGCCTCTAAACACTTCTATGCCTATATAAACATTGGTATAATTGCAAAAGATCATCGGCCCCACTTCAGCCAAAGCTTAATACTGGCTTGCAGATACTTCTTTTAACCAAACCACAACTTGTTATTGAGCTATGTGGATGAAAGCCCATTCCCTACCTCTCACAACTACCTTTGAGATTTTGGTTGGCCAAATTTCCTTCCACTGCTCTTCCTACAAGCCGTGATTCGCAGCAGCATACAGTGTCACCCTCTACCAATGTTCTGGCCTGGGGTTTATATCCTGAGACACACTGTCTAGTGGGACACTATGGGTTAGCAGCCCTACTTTCCCAAGCTCACAAATAACCTACTCTTTCAGGTGGAGTAGGAAATTGGAGTCCCAGAATAACAAGAACGTTTAACAGAGTGAGGAAGAAAGAAGCAACAGGGGAAGCTGAGACTAACGGACTAATACGGAGTAAAACACAGCCAGGCAGACGTAACAGTAGTATTTGCCGCAACAGGGTTGAGGATAAAATGATCCTAATTTGGACGCGTCAAGAGACAGGTATGTGCAAGCCACAGACAATATTACGTTGAGTTCTGCTCCAGAGCTTGGCTTTACTCTCCACCTCAAGATGATCTACCTGTAGCAAAAGAGACAATCCCAACACAAAAATCCCTCTCCCTCTTGAAGAGTCCTCTCAGGAACCACCACATCAGTTCTGAGGCAGGTAGGTCATCACAGAGCAAAGGGGGAATGAATCAAACACCCTTTTCCATCAGGTACTACAGTACACATTGGTCACCTACCATCCAAACAGATACTGCCTGGTTTGGACATATCTGGAAACAGATGCCTCTATTTCTAAGATGGCTGAGCCAACCGCGTCTTCCTTCCCTATCACAGACCACTGAAGTAGTATCTTAAATACTCATTCAGTACTACTAAACACATTTTAGAGGCCCAAAAAACAGTCTTCCATCTTAGGTTCACCATATTAAAACTATCTTGGACTAGGTTCCTTCTTACAGATTTGTCCAATTATGTATTTGCTCACACTTTCAGCTCTTGTTCCTTGATGCTTGTGATGCTACCTGAACTTCCAGTTCTTTAGGGCAAAGTGTTGTGGTTGGAAATCATGCTAAAAAAGGTAACAGTGAAGAGCAGCTCTTCGAACCTTCCTGTTTGTCCCACAACACACTTGAGTGTGAATCATCTCTTTTAGTCCCTACTGTTGAGCTTCAGTAACTTTTCTGCTGCTTCCATCGCTGTTCTAAGTATTCTTCTAGATTCACGGTATTTGCCTATGACCTTGAGGAAACATCCACTGGTATCCAGACACTTCAGCCTTTAATTTTTAGAGGTCTCCTGGAGTCGTTTTCACGTTTCAGAATTGCTCAGTCAAAAGTTAAAAAAAGGGGAGGGGAAAAAAAAACCAAACCAAAAAAACCCACCACAAAAAAAAACCCCAAACCCAACTGCCTAGAGCTCTACCCCCTCGTTAACAAAAATGGATGATTTTGCCTCCAGCTGTTCCTTCAGCCCTACCATGCTAAAATCCCTACTGAAACAAAGCCCTGGAGACAAATCCTGTGAGCTCTGTAACTTGAGGTTTTTTAGTTTCATTGGTATCATCTGAAGGAAATCTGTCCCATGGAATCCCACAGCCAGTGTCATCCTTTTCTGGGATCCAGCAATGCATTCTACGATCATGATACTCCTCTTTGGATTGGTACTGCATTTTGCTTTTTCCCTCTCATTCTTAGTATTAATCCCCTCTCTTACTTTCTCCTGCACAGCTGTACTGGGCTTATACCTCCAGCTACATAGTGGTAAGACAAGCCTCAGTTTCACGTCTGGTCAGTGAACTTCATGACTGTTCTGTTTAATACACACTCTCTTTTTTGTGGTTGCCACTAGACTCATTGTTTTACATCTGTTTGCATTAAAGTGCATTTTCCACTGAATGACTCAGACACTTAAAAGATCCCAAATCCCTCTGAACACGGTTGCATAAATTCTGAAGTGTTTGCTATATTCCCTTCCTCTAACTTTGGTATCATCAGCTAACATTTACTATGATCTTACATCTGATATTCTCATTCAAATTATTTATGTATGTATTATTAAAAAGATCAGTCCCCTGGAGTATGCCACTAGTAACCTATTTCCAGCTAGAGAAATTACCATTTGCAGACACTCTATGTAACCTGTTTTGAGACATTTTTCAAGCCAACAGGCTATTTTTGCTCCTCAGACCCCGACTCTGTGGTTTAACCAGTAAGCTCCTTTATGAAACCTTATCATTTGTTAAAGTGTCACTAATTCACACAGTTTCATTTTTCACAGTATTTTCTTCGTAACGTGAAAAAATAGAACACTATTATGACACAGCTGGAAAGCCAGAATTCAGCGCACTGAGTATATGCTTATTTCTCAAGATTCCCGATTTTCTGTTCACAACATTGTTTCTTCTGACAAACAATAGCAGAAATACAAATAAGCTAGTCAAGCGAATTTCAAACATGCAAACATTACAGTGCTAAATCCAGTTCTCCAGCCCTTCTTGTTCCATTTGTCCTGAGTTAGGGTCTTACTCATTTTTCCTTTAAAATCATAAGCATTTCTGTATCTGACAGTTGGCAAGTAGGACGGGAAATGGTTTTAAAGATCAAATTAAGCAAACCTGATTGAATAATTCAGATTTACCATGGGACTCAATTATTTCTATTAAACCCCTTTATTTTTCATAGGAATAAGAAGTTATTTTCTTTGGCATGCAAATAATTATTTCTTTTACTCCTGGAAATGTTGAAGTAGTTGTTTCCTGAGGTTTTACCTGTTAACCCTTTCCTATTTTTCCTGAGGTTGTACCCTCTAACTCTAGCCAGAAACAATGAGAGATGCTCTAAGAGCAAGTATCCAGTAAAACAGAAAGGAAATATTTTTCTCTTTGCTATGAAAAGCACAATATAAATAATTTGCAAACTAAAACCACTGCAGTAAATGAACCTGCCAAAATTTTTGATAGGTCTCTTCCAATAGAGATATTTCTCCTGCTTAGTTTAAGTGAGTATATGAATACCATTCGCCCTGCTGCAGAAGGCCCACACAACTGTATGCCATTTCAATATGTCAACTAACTGGATGTCACCACCATCCCCATATCTCTCTGGAGCAGAGCATCAAGGTTAACAATGACAATGTCAGTGAACTGAGGTCAGGCAGCTTCACACCTATCCACACAAATCCTGGGGCCGCAGTAGCACAGAACCACCCCCCGACGATGGGTGCACTCATCCACCAATACACCACTGCGGAAGGCTCAGCCCTGCACAGCGGGTTGAAATTCCTCAGCCCTAGGCAGCCTGTAGGATCAAGTCCATCAGGCACTGGACTACACTGCCTTTTGCGGCTCTGACTCTAAATACAGTAGCCCAGAAAAAGAAAGAAAAGCTATATGGTCCACATCCAGGGCCTTATGCAGATGGGGGACGTGCAGTTAGAGAGGACATCAGTTGAAGAGCCTTTTGAATAACTGAAAGCTTGTTACAAACCACAGTCAACACTACACAAAGTGCAAACTATTTGGAAGAGGATTCCCTGTATCAAAGTTCACTGTAAACCAAAGGTATTAGACTTGATAGTTTCCCAGGGAAAAAAAAAACAAACAAACCCAACAAAAACGAAACCAAAAAAACCGCAAACTCACCCGCCTTTTATTTAAACTCACTCCCGAGGGAAGGTTCAGGAAACTTTCTATGCAGAAGCCTGCCTGTGATGGCAGAGACACTTGGCTATTGCTTGCTTTCCTCACCCCACCTCTGATCTTGTTCTACTCCCCTCTTCTTCCAGGGCAAGATGTCAGCTAAATAATACAGAGTCTTGAGAAAGTTGCATAAAGTACAGAGTACAGAGCTGAAAAGGTTACCAACTTTACACTCAACAAGTCTGTGTCCTTTCACAATAAACCAGTTAAATCCTTTCATTTTCCATTCTTCGCATTTATAAAGAGGATTTTTTTTTTAAACAAGATTCTTTAGTGCCTTTAATTTTATCTTGCCTACAGAAGTATCAGGCAGAAATAAGGCCCTGAGATTTTCATTTTTTGAAGCAGAAATGTTATCACTTTTAAAGTACATTTGAAAGTATTCCCAGGTTTTACAAAGAATCATAAAACTAAGCATAAGATGCTTTTCCCAAAAAAGACCTTCAAAAATTAATGTAGACTATCTTATAGTTAAGCATAGCTCAAAAAAGGCAGCCACAGCTAGAGCAAAGCCTCTTGAAGAAACAGTGCCATTAAATCGCTACATCTAACAATTGTCAGTGAAAAACTTACATCGAAAATCAAATGGCAAGATAGGATTCAAGATTAAGACAAACATCAGTAATTAACAAGACATACTGCTTTGTGCAGAGTGATGCAGAAGGCTTTTTCCTCAGGCAAATTGATCCTGTTGCTACCAGAGTAAGATCCTACTTACTGTGATTGTACAAGTGCTCCAGAGATCTGGCTGCAAGTATTATGTGCTTGCTCCTTCTTGTACTGTACTGCTGTTACAACTACTGAGAAAGAAGTGCCTCCCCAACTTGGGGCACTATTAGCAGATTCAGTAAGTAAATTCTGCTACACCACTCCTACTCTGCAATATAGAGGAGTGAACACCTCCACCTGAGGAGCAACTGAACTAAGGGAAATATATGGAAGGGAACATGTAGAATTCTTCCATCAAACTGTGAAAGACTGGAGCAGCTGAGGGAACTGGGGCTGTTTAGCCTGGAGAAAAGGAGGCTGAGGGGGACCTTATCGCTCTCTACAGCCGCCTGAAAGGGGGTTGTGGTGAGGTGGGGGCTGGTCTCTGCTGTCTGGGGGCTGGAGATAGGACGAGAGGAAATGGCCTCAAGTTGCGGCAGGGGAGGTTTAGGTTGGATATTAGGAAGAATTTCTTTACTGAGAGGGTTGTCAGACATTGGAACAGGCTGCCCAGGGAAATGGTTGAGTCGTTGTCCCTGGAGGTATTCAAAAAGCGTGTAGAGGGGGTGCTCCAGGCCATGGTTTATTTGGCATGGCTGATGGTTGGATTCAATGATCTTGAAGGTCTTTTCCAACCTAAATGATTCTACGAAAATACAGTATCACTCTTTAAGGCAGCTTATGACCTCCAAGAGCACCTCCCATGTAGACGTAATGGCTATGTCTAACCTGTACAGGAAGAATAGGCTCAGCAATTCATGTAGGTTTGTTAAATTTGATGACCTGCTTGCTCTCCTTTTGCACTACAGGATACTGACCTGTCTTTAAGCTTCTCCTCTGGATCATGCTGGAACTCACAGATTTCATGCACCTCCCACGAGTCTGGACTGCAACACATTCAGCCTGATCCAGAGTCCATGCTATAGGGTGAGCTCATGCTCAGATAATGACTTCCCTCTTTGGAGGGCTTTTAGCTTGACCTTACTTCTCACCAACATATTTTATCTGTAAACAATATGAAGACTGACAAGAACACCAGGACACAAGAGGCCAAGAACCCCTCAAGGCGCATACACTCAATGCAGTTGTGCTTCGAACCCATCAAAAGTATCAATAAAAGGATCTGGGATGTGCAAAGTCAGATATTTATTTCTTTTGCAAACCCTGGTTTAAAAAGATGAAGAAAACAGTAACAAAGCATGCTGAGGTCAGCAGCATATCCTAGTAGGGGATGAAAGATGATTCATTTTCAGGGATGCAGTCCTGTTCTTCTGGCAGACTTCTCACCGTACATCATACTGTACTGGCATAAGAAAGCAACTCTTGAACTACTCCATAATCACAGCTCCAAATCGTAAGAGCAGAATTTTGTGCCAAAACCCCAAACCCTAACCGATCAGAAGAGGTCACAGACTGAAGAATGTGCAATATTATTTGAGGTCAAGACAAAACTATAATGACTGAACAAAAGAGGAGCTTACCTGATGCCTGCATACACTGAAATTGCAACACACTTTAGGAGCACAGACAAAAGTAGAAATCCACATTCATAGATGTATTTTATTAAAATGTGTTTCAGCTGGGAAGTTGGAAATATCTAGGGTGGTATTAAAGAAAGAAAACAGTAGTGTAATCAGACATTTCTGGACTATTCACAAAGTCTCATTTCCCGTGAACACTGCAGGAATGGAGGATCACAAGTCTGCTTTGATGCTTCCCTTTCCAACAAATTTTTAGTGCAGCATTTGGCAAAGACAAGCTTCCACAGAACAATGCAGGAAGTCGTCTTACACAGTGGGGCATGCACAACCACCACAACTTCTTCAACCAGGCAGGGGCCACCAAATGTTCAACTGTTTATTACAACCATCTTGAAAGAAAAGAGTGGTAGATTGTCCATGACATGCGTTCTGCACATTATGTTCTTTTCCTTCCTATGAAATTATGCTTAATACCAAATTAAGCCCCAGAAAGGTTAGAGAGCACTAGGATGGACTGACTATTCAGTTTCACCAGCTATAAAAATAAATACAAAATATTTATGACCTTAGTGACGAGCAGCAAGAAATGAACTGAAAGATCAGTTATAACATCATGAGTCAGGTCAAAGACAAAACGTAAGTCAAGTCTGTGTTCTCATTTTGGACTCTCTCCTGGAGAAGCACAAAAACAATGACAAAATTTATCACATATAGCAACATGCTGTTCATTGCTGCAGAACTCCTTAGGAGAAGACCTAACCAAAGCCAGGACTCCGAAGTGCCAGAAGGTTAACACCAAACATCCTACACTTTGAAGAGCCGTCAGCCTTCTGCAACGCAAAAGGAAGATTAAGAAACTGGAAACGGGATCTAGCATGCTAACAGGCCTGCCACAGAAGATGAAAGCAGATGGGAAAGTTTCACCTATGTTGCCAAGTCAAGATGCCAGTAAGCTTGAAGTACCTTCTGCCACTGTTCCAGTTGCTTAATCTCACATCTCAGGTATACCGGCACTGATTAACTCAGGGTGCACCAGCAGAGTATTCTGTACTAACATAACCAGGGAGTGAAACAAAACACAATAGCACTTGATGTGGGATATTAGAGAGGTGAAAGTGTGCACAGAGACAGTAGCAGTAATTCTTAACCATCTTGTGTGTTTGTGAATGCAAAGCATTATGACACCAGTGTGGGTTAACTAAGCCCACAGTATAGGCTGTTTCTTCATTAAGCAGTACGGCAAAGAAGAACTTTTTTTCTCTATCCATATTTATACAAACAGGTTTTATTCCTAGCGTGGCTTGAAACCACCCTAAATAGCTTGTCTTGTATGTTAAATGGGTTATCTGCCCAAAGTAACACCAAATAGTACAAAAGGTTGAGAGAGGTATGTGTATTCAATGTCTATCACTAACAACTGTGAAAATATGGGATCCTTGCCCAAAGAACAGAGCAATTTCCTTCATGCCATAGTACATCAGGTAGAGGTTTACTCTGTTTCCAATGCATATGAAGGCAGAAGGGGTATACTGCAATTTTTCTCCTCTTACTATGGCCTCCTGAGTGAAGGCCAGGCTCACGTTGCTTGTAATGAATTGGCAAGAGCTGGCATCACTAAAAGCAGTGCACGAGGAGGAATTTGAAATGATGCAGGGTCTGATTAACGGGTTAGAAAGAATTCTAGTTGCTGAAGCTTGGAAAGATTGAAAGTATGATTTGGGAATTAGGGATATCAAAACAGAGGAGTTTGGAGTAATCAAATAAGAAGTTAATTAGCATAGAAAGAACACAGCTTTCTGCAACAGACACAAGGGCATACAAAAATGCTTGTTAGCTCTAAGATGCATTTGCAAGTCTGAGTTAAACCCCTGTTTTTCCTCAGGGAATACTGCCCTGAATCTCCTTTTAAAATGAAACCCTTCCATTCTACTATTTTAAAAAGAACAGGTGTGGGAAGTTATCCGGAGTGGACAAAGGCAGCTGGGTGCTAGACTACATCCTTGCTCCTGACTGATGGCAAGTCAGAACGAGAGAAATTTTGGCACACAGGCTGCTGGCAGAATTCAGCCCACACATGTGGAGACCCATGGATGGCTCCAGTCAGACCAGCAAGTTGCTTTTCTACCTGTACTGGAAAGGGAAGGGGACTCTTTGCCAGAGCAAGAAACATTTCAGGAGGCTGGCACCTCAGATGGACCCAGGGATTATGGTTTTACAGGAGAGGAGAATGGTGTGAGTGCCAGATGCCCTTTCACAGCTCTGTCGAAGGCCTCTCAACTTGCTAGCAGTTCCCAACACAGAACCTTAGTGCCACACTGGAATTAAAGGATTCAGCATCAAGAAAACAACCCATTATTGACTCTTCTTGGAAAAGTGATACTGATCTAGTCAGTGTTACAGTCTGATCTACAACATACACAGGGGTAGTTTCAGTAAAACTATTGGGACCTGCCTAAAAATATGACCTCGTTCTTAAATTCTTTACTCTGCACTAGTGCTTTCCACATTACACTTTACTGCACTAAAAGATGGACCACAGTCCCACTGGAAGCTCAAGATGGGCCTGCAAGCTTGAATAATGGGCTGGCCTCTGTCTTATACTGCTTAGACCAGCTACTGTAATTCAAGTGTGATGGAAACGGCAACCTGTTTCCCCATCTCTTCTGAGCAAAGGAATGCAGGCACCCAAAAAACCAAAATGAAAGAAAAGTCATTGAGATGGACAGAGGGAGGATGAGGGGTGGAGAAGGGAAAGATCAAGTGGGGAAAAGTGATTTTCAAAAAGAAAGTGTAAACCCTTCAGGCGTTCGTTCACACTCACCTCCTTGTGTCACTACCTACATCGCTCAGCCAGTGTAACTGTGAGAAGACCAACTGTATGATCATCCTATTCTGCATCTACTGCTACTGTGCTGACTTTGCATGCTGTCCATAAGAGGTGTAAATCTAGATGTCTGCTCAGTACAAGCCATGCAAAAGGAGATGCAGTGACATGGTATTGAAGAGATTAGCTTCCCACCCGCCCCCTGCAAAAAACAAAAAAAAGGCAAAGTGCTTAGTCAGAGCAGAATTCTCTCCTCCAAAGTTATTTACTGTCTTCTGGACTGGAAGCTTATTCATTATAAAATCCACAGTGTCCCCTCTCCCCTATCCTTCCTCTACTCTTGTTCATCCTGTGGTTTGTAACAGTTTGAAAAACTTTAGGGGCATTCCTAAGTGGTTACAGATGTGTAAGGATGCACACTACAGGCCACTTCATCAAGAGGATGACATAACCCTGCATGCCAGCTTCAGAAGTAGCTCATTTAATACTGAACTCGGAGACACAGTTGTCCCAGACTCGCTGTGTGCCTGTTGAGACTGATGGGATTATAACAGCAGCTGACAGTGCTCTGTTCCAAGAAAGCTCACAACATTATTCAGTCTTGAGTTCCCTCTTCCTCTGTGGAGCCATTTGATCCTTAATCTATTCTATGGATTTTTAACCCTTTTGCTGTACTTCTCCCCTTGACAAAGTTTCACATACACAACTTTATACCAAAATACGGGTGAAGCCTATTAGCAAGATGTCACAGTTGCACATCTATTTTGAACACTACTTATAAGTACTTGTCAACCATGCATTTGCATGAAGAACTGCCTAGCATGTCTTTTTTGAAGTTAAATACAGAGAAATAATATTTTAAAATCCATTGCACTGCTTTTCCTGAATCAGACTGCATAACTGGAAAATGTTAGCATGAAGCTGCAGGGTACCTGTTACCATGGTCTACTAATACAACTAGTTCCCTGTATCACAGTAGTATCTGCCATGTCCTTTCTACAGAACAAAGCACCACTACTGCTTAAGAAGACTGAATAGTTGTTAGGAGACTTCTGCTCTGTCCACTACTCTATCACTATTCTGCTGGGACACTGTGGTCAGGACCTACTTTGCTTTCTCTCAAGCAATGGCTTGTATAATTAAAAGATAACTACAACTTACTGTGTATGATCAGTTTTCTTTCCCATAGGAATTGCAATAGCATGACACTAACACGGTAGCTTGAGAGAAGAAGTGGCTTCTACAAGGAAGATGATACCTGCATTGTCAAAAAAACTGAGACAAAAAAAGGCAGCGGCTTGAGAATTACCCAAGAAGGTGCCGATCTGTGATAAGGAGATGGTGGAATTGGACTGGACAGCCCTGGTTGAAGATAAGTGGAAACTGCACGAAGGGTTACCAATGCTACAGTTATTAAAAAAACAACAGAAAAAAACCCCAAACTATGTGGGGGAGTATTCTGTGAAGTAGGTAGGAAAACCAGTGTGATTTGCTAGACGTCAGAAGAAAACCAATAGCTTACTGAATAAAAGAAGCAGAATGGATGCAAAAGAGTTTGAGACACAGCAAGTGATGTGGTTTGGGGGGGCAGGACTGCTGGAAGAAGCAGAAGAAAATCCTGAATGCTGCTGATGACAGAAGATAAGACTGGCTTCATCAGATTTTGATTTTTCCTTCCCTTAAAGATCTTGCATAAAGTGGAAGGGAATACATGGAAATCAACACGGACAAATGGGTGGACAACAGATGGATGGGAAAATAACTGGGAATTGAAACAGTAGTTCAGGTAGTTGAAGGCTGGGAAATGGCACAGCCAGGAAAGAAAAAAAAAATTTAAAAAAAAATCATCACGTTGAACTAGCACTGGTGAAGTTCCACTACAGGAAGAGTATTATACACCTGAAGTGCACTATTTCAATACTGTCATTGAAAGCCTTCATACATATTTCTTAAATAGAAATGTTATTCATCACAAGTATTTCTTTTTAACTACCTGATCATTGGTATACAGCCCCTCGTAATTCCTCCCTGCCCCCAGCCATGCTTGTCTATTTACTCAGTTCCCACTATCAGAAAATCCAATAAATCTTTGAGTTACATTTTATATATGAACATACCTCTTCTCCAAGGAACACGTTTTAATAATTTAGATGGCAGGTCTGTAACTGCATCATTTCTTTGACTTCAGGGGATGATGCAGTGGGCTAGAAAGCTGATTTAGATGGTCTTAAAATCACCACATTTCCACAATTATCTTATGTTCTAGTATTCAGTTTGGCATATTTGGTGTGTATGAATAGCTACTGGAAATTTTTCCCCCCATAAAAGATATCAAGGGATGTATCATCTTGCACACAGTACGGTAAGTAGCACCACCAAACATGACACACATAGCCATATCATGAAAGAAATTACACAGCACTGCAAGCTATTGTTTGAAGGTAAATATGGAATTATAGTAGCAGTCATCTTGTAAAGCAGACATACGATGGCAGAATTAAAGTCACATTAAAACCCACGCGAGCCTTACAGGGACACTGCTCAAGCCCATAGCAAGATTCTACAGCAAAGCTGATGGCCACTTGGGATCTTTTCACCATAAGAATTCAACAATAGGAGATTTAGATTACCACAGAGGGGGAAATCCCCAGCTTTCCAGTGAGAGGCAGAGAAAGGTCACGACCTATTAGTCTATAAAATCACAGCAATAATTACTTTAACATACTAACATTCCCATCCTCTCAGCCTTCCAGCCTCGGGCTCCAACAATAAAAGCATCCACCTTCCCTAGCAGATATGGAAACTACTCTTAATGGAATTAATTTGATAAAAACATCCCTATCAAGTGTTTTAAACAGCGTATCTCACCATGTGGTAGAAAGAACATATTGGCCCGTGTGTAAAATAAGAATCTGGGAATCTCTTCCTTCTCCAGTGCTATAAAATTCAGCTTCTGCTTTATGACCTTAAGACAGATTTCAAAGCCAACACTGGCTCAAGGATAAAAATATCACTTAATTTGAAATGCTGGCCAGTATAAATTGGAAGGAAGAAGTTCCATATTTGGATAAAAAAATGCACAGAGGAAACCTCTTTGGATGTCTCATTTAATAAATAAAAATCCCCAAAACATGCAGAAGGTAGGAACTTGATTAGGCTTTGGAGTGCTAAATCCTAACTGCAGAGTGCAGGTGTGGCAAAGAGGAGCTCTGCAAGTCACTGTGATGATCACAGCACAGCACTGCAGCCACATTTCAGGCTATCAAATTGATTTTTCAGCTTAAGACAGCGCTAGCTGCTTTTTATGCTTCATAGTTGAGTTCTGGCACAGATGTTTAAAACTTTCCAAACTGTTTAACAGATTACACAAATGGCCAGCAGTAGCTAAGCAGGGAGAAAGGGCTCTAACTCAGTAATGTATTCTGCTGCGATAAATACCCTTTCAGACTGCGACTCCTGTCCTAGTTGAGTCCCTTTGGAATCAAAAGGAAAAATGGAAGGAATCAAATATAAAGCAAAGAACTCGCTGAAATGACTCTTCAGGGCCTTCCCTGCAGCGTTGGCACTCGCTGTACCTGGGCTCCAGTAAGTCTTTAGCCACAGCAACGCTCATTAATTGAGGGCACTTTGGAAAATGCCCTTCAATCCCCTGCTGTGACTGCTGGACTGCTCCCAAAATTTCTCCCTCAAGTCCCTTCTGCTCTTTAGAAGCCCGGCTGGAATAGGCACTGCGCAGTCTGGAGGAAGGGAGCAGCCATTCCCGGATGGGCCCTTCCTGGAGGTGGTTTAATTGAGCAGGTGCAGGGCCCAGGGCCCAGGGGGGAGCAGGGCCGCGGCTGCCAGCCCGGCCCAGCACAGGGGCCCTGCAAGGAGCCGGCTGAATGGAAAAGGAGTCCAACTTGAAGCTGCAAAAGCTGCTCCTCAACTGTCTCTGAGCAGCCCGAGAGGAAACGCTGGAAATCCAAGACGTGTGAGAAATAAACAGAAAATCTTATCTACAAAAAGATGCAGGTAGATTAGTAGAAGTTAAGTTCTGAAGCAGCGTACGCCTCTGAGCACACACCAAAAAGCACATGGTGCAGGCACAGCGTCCGTTGGGAATTGGAGCGAACGCAGCTGCCCCCAAGTGCACCTATGTGGGGACATACGCCAGGGCGCTGGCTGAACCTATATGGGCAGCAACGGGTAGAGAAGCTGGAGGGAAGCAACCGTGCCAGCCAAGGTGTGCTGTGTGCTGATTTTAAACACTGGATGCCTCTCTGTGTATCAACAGAGAAGCGTGCAAGATGCAGAATACAAGTCGCAACTGATTTCATTCCAGCCCAAACTAGCAGCAAGCAGGTACTTCCAGGGGACTTGCACACGTGTGTTCAGACTCACTGTACCAGGACTGAGGAAAGAGTGTTCCTGATGCTGCTCTTGACAGGAGCAAATAATTAAAATTCAAGTCTCCCAAGAACAGCAACGCCAGCCAGAGGCTACTGACCCAGAGGCAGCTATTGAAAGACAGCAGGTGTGAGCAGATCTTGTGGCTTTTCTATTGCTAAAGCTCACAGTAGATGATGTTTGAAGCTAGTAGTGTTGAGGGTGAGCTAGGCTGAAAGGGGCAAAAATAACACTGGATATAAACAACAGCTTAAAAATGGAGGCATAAAATAACATACTAGGAAAGTCGCAGCAGTTTGCCCTGAGTTTTGACCACCACTGCTCAGGCAGATACATCGCATACTAAAAGAAACAGATTTATGACAAGCTTGTAATTAAACTGTCTGAAGGAGCAGTAAACTTCTGCATGCTGTTGTTCTTATGCCACTTTCAACAAAAATGATGCCAGTGTTATGTGTGACTGGGTCTATCCTTGCTTCACTGCTGGGCTGCCTTTTCCCAGTTCCCTGTCTTTTATGACCTACATTACTAAACGTGCCACTGAATTTGGAGTGTTGACAGACAAATTCTCTGGTCTGTTCACGTATTCTCTCGCAGAACAGTAAGAAAAAGATACAATATGTTGATCAATATATTTAATGCAGCTCTGCTTCTGCTACCGACGCACAGCTATTTAACAAAACAGCACCCAGTTCAGAATTTGAACAACTAATCTGCTTGTTTCAGAAACTCCTCAAGTATCTCCTTGTTTATCATCAGTCATACACAGGTGCCTGTACTACATCCAACAGAAGAAGACAGTGGTAAAGTCAGAGTCCATACATATTTCACTATGCTATTTAGGAAACCTACTGTGAAATTTGGAAGTGCTGTTGACAAACTTTGTTCCATTTGAAAAGTTACAACTAAATACATATGCACCTTTGTAGGCTTATCTAATGTGCAAAGCTAAAAGACTACTCCAAACCCCCGTGAACATCCATTATTATTACTACTAATGTCAAGTTCTTCCATTTGCAGCTTTTGCTCTATGCTTTGAACCTCACTAGACCTCATTTTCACACAGGCTCCCTTGCCAGCACACTTTTAAGATGTTTTCAGATATTTTCAGAGATCAAGAACAAGACCTATGCTGAAGCTGGTTTTCATTTGAGGAATGAGGATTTTTTGCTTTTTCATGTATCACTAAAGTAACTATTAGATTTCAAGTATTCGGTAAAATATAATCAATTAATAGTTGCATCAAATACTGTTATTAAAGTGTTCATCTGACTGCCTTTAAAATTCAAACCGGTTTAGCTCTAGGTGATGTTGTTATTTAAAATTCTAGGTTAAAGCCAGCAAAACAAAGGATTCTTCTTTGGTCAGGGACCGTTCACCTTGTTTTTCTTTATTTTTTAGGTAACATTGATATATCAAGCTCATATTCAAATCGGTTTCAGACAAACAGCAACCGCTACTACTAAGAAAACTCCCACAACTGAAAAATCTACTGATCTGAGAAACCAACCATCGCCTAGTTAACTGTTGCAGAACTGCCCCTCTCCCACCCTCAGCTCTGCAGCACCCACCGAGGTATCTGTCCTCTGAGTATCTGGGAATGTGGGGGGCAGGGAAGGCAAATTCTAGGACCATGTGAAGTGATGGGAATGCTCTTACAGGCACTCGTGGGGATCCAGTGTCAGGAAGAGGACCAAAGACTAAACTCCTCGGGACACAAGCCATTTTACTTCATGTGGCCAGTATACCTTGACTTTCAGTACCCAGCACAAACAGTTATGCTATCTGTAGACAATTGCTTGTGAAAACCCAGACTCAAGTTACTCTGAAGACACTGAATAATACAGCTACAATTCTCGTGCTCCATTTTGAGGCTGGACATTTGGAACATGAATAATGCCACTAACCCAGGAGAATTAGGTAAGCCCCATGGTTTTTTAATGACTTAGTTTTCGTCTGCACTAATTTTACCTCCAAATCTGCATGTCTGAAACTCCACACTCAGGTCTGCTTAAAGTGATTACGTCTTTTCAGTAAATCTTGGATTGTTCTTTCTCCTGGCTGCAGAGCTGTCTGCCTGCAATTTCTCAAAAGAGCGCCAGGATTTCATGTCCACTGGCCCCTGCATTCCTGCCAAAGCCCTGCAGAAATGAGAGCTGCTGCAGCTGCCAGGGTTTATTTACACACATTCCTGCCTCAAATTGAATTAATGAGCATAATTTAACTCAGGCAACGTCCTCCACAGCTCTTGTTTCTCTTTGCCCCTCTTGACATTTCTTTCTCTCACAAAACCGCTCTTGTAGTCTGCCTTAAAGCAGTATCTAGAGTGATTCAGGTGTGAAAAGTAATTGCAGATGCATTTGAGCTGATAAACTTGTACATATCTGCTTACAGCCTACTTCATGGAAAGCCCACGATCCCCTTAACAAGTACCCAGAAGGTTAGCTTGAACTTACTTGCTCTGTTCAATCCAAGTTTGTCAGTTTAGCAACAACCTCGTACAGTTTAACCACTTAGAAAAGACCCAGCCTTGGCAAGAGCTCTGATGCAACAGATGAGAGCAGCTGATGCTACGACAGACATAGCTGCAGATGTTACCATTCATATGCTATATTTAGTAGACCATTTCTAGACAGGTCTCCAGCCCATTTCTACCCTCAGAAATCCAAAATTCTCCATCCACACCGTAAGGGGTCGAACGTTAACAAGCCCTGTGGGTGCTGTACAGACACGTCACATACAGGAAGCTCCGGTTATGCCACTAGCCAGACCAATGCAGTGTTTCTCATGTGCTATGTTAGAAATGGAGCACAAAAATATTTCTCCAAATACTCACACCCATGTGACTAACAAAGCCCATTCTCCCCTCTGTTATCACCCTGTACAGTGTGTGTGTCTCACACACTGTGTATATTATGAGGCTTGAAAGACTTGGAACAAAAGCCATATACTCCTAATAGAAGTGTGGGAAAAAAGGAACTAAAACCTTTAACGATAAATACATTTGCTACATCAGCACTTGACCAGCGTCATGGACAAGAACATTGCTGGCAACAGATGGGGTACACCTGTCCCAAAGGGGAAAAAGGATCTTTGCACAGAAGTTAGCAGAGCTCATTAAAAGAGCTTTAAACTAGATTTGAAGGGGGGAAGGGATAAAACCAGGCTTGCTAGAGATAAGCCTGAGGGCAGCACGCCAATGTTTGAGGGACTGTGTGCTAGCGAGACCCTTCTGTCATCTCAGTGGAGGTAGGGGATGGAGGTCCATGTGGCAGCAAAGACACAAGGGTTATTGATGTGTTAGAAACCATGGAAGCACCTGATGATGGTCATGTAGGGATTAGGGCTTCTCCCCCCAAAAAGGTGGTGGGATCAATAGCCCAGCTGAAGTGCATCTACTCCTGTGCGCGCAGCATGGGCAACAAACAGGAGCTGGAAGCCATTGTGTAGCAGGAAAACTACGACACAGTTGCCACCACAGAAACATGGTGGGATGACTCACACAACTGGGGTGCTAGAATGGATGACTATAAACTCTTCAGAAGGGATAGGCAAGGAAGGAGAGGTGGTGGGGTAGCCCTGTATGTTAGGGAGTGTTTTCACGATCTAGAGCTTAGTGATGGTGGATGTGCTCACCAAGCCACCTTCCACCATTCAGCAGCAGTCCTGGCTAACTGGGGAGGCCCCAGTTGACTGGGAGTTAGCAAATGTGATGCCCATCTACAACAAGGGCCAGAAGGAGGATTGGGGAACTACAGGCCTGTCAGTCTGACCTCAGTGATGGGGAAGGTTATAGAGCAGATCATCCTGAGTGCCATCACGCAGCACATACAGGACAACCAGGTGATCAGGCCCAGTCCACATGGGTTTATGAAAGGCAAGTCCTGCTTGACTAACTTGATCTCCTTCTACGAGAAGGTGACCAGCTTTGTGATTGAGGGAAAGGCTGTGGATTTTGTCTACCTGGACTTTAGTAATGCCTTTGACACAGTTTCCCACAGCATTCTCCTGGAGAAACTGGCTGCTCATGGCTTGGACGGGTGTACTCTTCGCTGGGTAAAAAACAGGCTGGATGGCTGGGCCCAAAGAGTGGCTGTGAATGGAGTTAAATCCAGCTGGCGGCCAGTCACGAGCGGCGTTCCCCAGGGTCAGTACTGGGGCCGGTTCTGTTTAATATCCTTATCAACGATCAGGACGAAGGGATCGAGTGCACCTTCAGCAAGTTTGTAGATGACACCAAGCTGGGCAGCAGTGTTGATCTCCTTGAGGGCAGGAAGGCTCTACAGAGGGATTTGGACAGGCTGGATCGATGGGCCGAATCCAACTGCATGAGGTTCAACAAGACCAAGTGCCGGGTCCTGCACTCGGGTCACAACAATCCCACGCAGCGCTGCAGGCTTGGGGAAGAGCGGCTGGGAAGCTGCCCAGCAGAAAAGGACCTGGGAGTGTTGGTCAACAGCCGGCTGAATATGAGCCAGCAGTGTGCCCAGGTGACCAAGAAGGCCAACGGCATCCTGGCTTGTATCAGAAATAGCGCAGCCAGCAGAACTAAGGAAGCAATGAATCCCCTGTACTCGGCACTGGTGCAGCCCCACCCTGAATACCGTGTTCAGTTTTGGGCCCCTCACTACAAGAAAGACATGGAGGTGCTGGAGTGTATCCAAAGGGCAATGAAGCTGGCGAGGGGCCTGGAGCACAAGTCCTGTGAGGAGTGGCTGAGGGAACTGGGGTTGTTTAGCCTGGAGAAAAGGAGACTGAGGGGGGACCTCATCGCTCTGTACAACTACTTGAAAGGAGGTTGTAGCGAGTTGACTATCAGTCTCTTCTCCCAAGTAACACGTGATAGGACGAGAGAAAATGGCCTGAAGTTACGCCAAGGAATTTAAATTGGATATTAGGAAAAATTTCTTTGCTGAAAACATTATCAAGCACTGGAACAAGCTACCCAGGGAAGTGGTGGAGTCGCCATCCATCGAAGTATTTAGAAGACGTGCAGATGTGGTGCTTCGGGACATGGTTTACTAGTGGACTTGGCAGCGTTAGCTTAGTGGTTGGACTTGATGATCTTACAAGTCTTTTCCAACCTAAACGATCCTATGATTCTATGATTTCAGCAACACTTCAAACCCCTAGATCCACAAGAAAAAAGATTGCTTGGCACACAGCAGTTTGGCTTTCTGGGAAGAGTATTCTCTTGTGAAGTTCCCACAACACCGTATCTATCCCGTTAGGCTGATTCATGGAGATTTTCCTTTCCCTAAACAAGACTAACAAGATCCTTAAGAAAATTTCAACAAGCAATCAATATATTCCAGGACTTGTGGTTAAAACCACAACAAATTCTATGGGCCTGAGTCTGCAACCCCTACAAATAGAAACTATTCAAGTAGTTCCAGTAAAATCAGTAGGACTGACTGACAGAGACACATAGATACCACAATCAGAACAGGCAGGCACTGTGGGATGGGAAAAGTTCAAAGCATCATCCCAGGTTGAGCTTCTCCTGAAAAACTTACTCCTGCTGGAAAGTTTAAGACTGATTTTGAGGCACATACCATTCTCTTCTGCATATACAACATGAGAAGCCAATACATACAAAACTGCTTGACACCCCATTGCAGAAAGTAGCTGTCATCTCTGAATGCCCAAAACTGAAATTCTGAACTCTCGAGCAGAAGCCTGCTCCAGCTGCAACTGGTACAGGCTGGTTGTAAAGCTTGGTAACATTTGGACTGAACAGAAGTGGCATGTCCTGAATCCTCTGCCTAATAGAGAGATATGAAACACCACCCCTAATTTTAAGGCTGATCATGCGCTGTGCTTCTCCATATAGACTATTTAGATATGGAAAACCAAGGGCTGGGGGTTCCATACCAAAAAGAAGGGTCCATGAAAAGAAGTGATTGTCTTGGAAAAAACGGGGGAGAGAGTCTGGAAAGGTGGTGGTGAAGATGCTGGGTGCAGGAAAGATCCTGGAAGTGGCAGAAGATCCCAAAGAAGAGGGACAAGCATAGAGATAAATGCTAGGGAACGGCCAGGGACCTTGACCCGTAACACTTGTGGGTGGTCAACACTGACAGCAGTGGCACAGCAGAACCCAACCCAACTTTCTGCCCAGCTTTCCCAGGCCAGCACTGACCTCCCTGCAGGGAAGGGAAGTCGAGACATAGGGAGCATAATGCTGTGGTACGAAAAAACAAATGAGAACAAGTAGGGTAAGAGTGGTAATCTCTCTGGTTCTGAAATAAACTCCAGCATCCAGATCCACTACAGGTTGCCATTTACTTTGCCTTGACTGTGACAGCCAGCACTTGACTAAATCTGAGTCTTTGCAGGCCACTTTCATTAGAAGCTCATGCAGACTTATGGTTTAAAATAATTTTACTTGCTTGCACAGGAAAAGCATGATAAACACTTATTTTTTTGACTTCTAGCATCAAAAGACCAGAACACACCGCTCTTCATAATCCTAGCTCTAAAGCCAGCCAGCAAGTTCACACAAAAGTTCCCTCTCAGTCCCCTCTCTGTCTATTTCCAACTTTTCAATAAAATTCCACACCCCTTAGTAATATTTTGTCCCTTACACACAGCTGAAATCAAATACAGTTGTCGCTAATTGTTTACTGGGTCTTTGGAAAACATTTTGGACTTCGTGGCTGCCTTTCATACATCTTCTGGCCTGTGTGAAGATGCCAATGATTCAGGAGTTCAACTGCTCTTCACATGTATTCTGAATGAACAGTAGTGGTGAGATCCATGAGCTCAATGAGATTTTGCCTAACCCCAAATGACAACAGTACTTTTGATAAGCGCCCTAGGAAAACTGTTTAACAGAGCCTTTTTCTTTGTTCGCTCCCCACCAGATACCCGTCTTCTTACTCCATGTGCTCACTTCTCCCTCCTCCATTTTTAAAAATATCTTTTTATATTGGCATCCGATTTTATAAAAGCACAATGTAAACCAACTGTCTAACACTATCAAAGAAACTCACCACCACATCCTCTGACTTCTGTATCGTTAGAGTGGAGAAACTTCACTTGAATTTGCAAAGGTCTTCCCCGAATGCAGCTTCTGTTGAAGCAAAGCTTCACGCTGTTGCTTTTCATGCTTCTCTGAAATGGGAATAGCCTAAAAATATCCCTTTTTGGTAGATCTCTCTTAGAAATTCTCTCAGAACCCCGTAACAAGAATATTTCTTCAAACATCAAAATGAAATGCCAAAGGTAGGCTGTTCTAGTGTATGTACATATCCTGTTGGATAAAACACTGCAAGCAACAGCTTACATAGATATAGGAACCATAGGACTAGTAAAAGAGATACCAAAATAAACCCATTTAGATGTTTACTAAAACAGATGCTTACTCCAAAATATCGCACAAAGGAAGTCCTTGCAAAGGTTATAGTCATATTTTTGTACAGTCTAAAATTACACTCTGCTAACGACATTATCTTCTGCAATGAACTGAGTACAGTGTGGAAACTTTGAAAGCCAATGTTTCTTCATTTTACCGTTTATATTCCTTGCCTTCTCTCCAACTAACAATTCCACTCCCTCAGTATCTCCTTTGCTCAGTACTGGGTGCAGCTCACAGACTATTACAGGTGGAACTGATGGCTGGTAGGCATTCATTCTATTCCTTCCCAGAAACCTGAAAATGAGGAACACTCCAAACACACAATTTCAATCTAAATGAGTCCACCACTTTAGAGAATGGGATAAAGGAAATAAGTTCGCATGTAATATTGTTCTGGTTCATTTCCTTGAAATGAACTGGCACCTCCCAGTAGCTGAACAAGATAAGAAGTACCTTCAGAGATATGGGTAATGCTGTTTGACACCATGAATTTGGGCTGATATACTGGGGGGGGGGGGGGGGA
>JANZLQ010000027.1:5776510-5786603 GCA_026212715.1 Elanus axillaris | reverse complement strand
CCCCCCCCCCCAAGCTCTTCCGTCTCCACCCCCAGGATCCTCCAAAATGTACGCCATGCTATAGAGAAAAGATATTTATACTTGTCCTTTTTGTGTGACAATGCTTCTGTCCAAGCTTTCTCTGCATTGGCCTGCTGGCTCTATAGTATGCATCGAATTGCCTTCGGTCATATACTGGAAAAGGGAGATGAGTCCAGAGCTGCAAGATAGAGCCCTGCAAGATGCTTTGCAGCTCTTAGTGGTAGAAGAAACTCGCTTCCCAACATGAAGCTACTGAGAGGTGTTGTTGCATTTTATAATACAGAGACCAATGGTGACACATCTAATCATGAGTGGCTCCTTCACACTTCAGGCATTATGTTGTGGACAACACCTGTATTATTCTCTGTCCTTGTTTCCTATCAATCTTACTAAATCACGTTCTACTCTAAAGAAAATACAGCTCTCTGGAAGTTTATGTATTTGCTTAGCACCTCTATTATAACACTGTTAGTCTTTTCCCCAGTCTCCTTCCTATGCCTTCTGACAAGGTTACTGGTATAGAAATACCAGCTCAAGTGATACACATAACCAAATGAGAAATTACACTCTACAAGCCAAATGGTACAGTTTGACTTCCCGCACAGACACCCAAAGGTATTCCCAAAACTTACAGCATTCGGATTAGAACTGCTTTTTGTTGGCCACGTCCACCAACAGAGAAGCAGCACAAGACACCACTGCTGCTGCCAGCTGTCAACAGGAAAGCTGTAGGGGACAGACTGCACCGGCTGACCCACAGCAGCCGGCAGGGTACTGGGGAGGGCTGCACTCCCTCCAGCCCCACTGCTCCTGAAGCCTGTGTACCCACGTTTGCCTTAAACAATGTAAGAGAGATCATTTCCACTCCTCGGGGCTTTTTGGATCAAATGTTGACAGAATACAATTGGGAAAAAATGATCTCATGAAACACATACTGTAGGGAGGAAAGGGAATAAAGGTATGTTTCACATTGATCTGGAAATATTTTCCCATATGAAACAGTTATGCTTGTCCCTTACAGAAATGTAATCCAACCAGTGTAGGAAAGAAACAGTGGCGTGCAGCACAAATTCAGCTAAACAAACAAAAAGTTTCCCCACAAAACAAAGCCCCTTTCTAACATGTAAATTCAAATAAAAATGCAACATGACCCTCCTATCCGCAAAGAATGAAGGGAAAAACAACATCCCAATCCAACCTCAAATATCTGCTATCTGGGCTTTCCTGCATCCATCAGAAAACAAATCAACTTAAGTGTGACAAAAGCAAGCTATAAAACCACTAATTCCAACCTCACAGACAGTCACCTCCTGCCCTCTGGAATAGATCCCATCTGCTGCTCTTATTTTCTAGAGGAGCCGCAGCTTCATTGCTATGAGCTTAAATGTTCTTTTAAAAAACATCTTACATACACAATTACCCTACCACCTTCCTTCCTTCGTGTCCTAGACAATATAAGAGAACCAGCATACTGATCTCTCTATTCTCATGTCCTCTCTCTCCTGCCCATCCTCATCATGCCAGACCATTTAGGCAATAAACTCCACACAGGAACAGGATATTGCTGGATACCTTCACACTGTCTGGAAACGTGGCTGGTTCCCACGTAAGACAACCACAGACAGGAGTGCTGAATAGGGAACGTGTGCAGAGGCAGACCCAAATCTCTGCGCTATGAATCCTCTTGCCCTGCCCTCCAGCCCACCATACCCATTCCCCATGTAGCACACTGCTAGCCTACAAAGGTGATCTGCAAAAGACGCCACAGAGGCTGAGCGCTTCACAAGAGGCATAGAAAATGTTTGGCTACTCTCCAGTTATGCTATCCAACAGAAAAAAAGTTTTTTCTTTTATCAAGATGCACACAAACCCTTGTCATGACAAACCCACACTGTAGAGCTCTTTAGTTTTCCTCCTTAAGTTTCTGATGCAGAACGCAGCACACATCAGAAATACTCTGATCCGACATGGCAAGTTCATACATTCTTAGTTTGTCCTTGCTTGTCAATGGGGCTCAAAACACAGACTTTTTTGTAGACATGAGTATTAATACATACTGCCTCTGGTACAATACAGTAGCTGCTTTTCTGTATTTAAAAGCCAGCTGTTTCTAATTAAAAAAATACTGAATAGGGTATCTTCCAAATATCTTTCCACGAGCATGCAACAAGGCTTCACTACTTTTAAATATATGAAAAAAATTGATTTGGGGAAATTCTGAAGGACATTGAGCAACCCTGGACTCCAAATTGAAAAAACATGCAATTTTTGAAGCACAGTCCACTACCATGGAATGCTAACTCTATCCTGAGTGAAGGAGCTTGTTCCTGGACACCGCAATACCCCATTCCAAAACCAATAAATCCGGATAATCTGCCAATTATGCAGAAGTGTAAGTGTTCTTTGTGTGCACTGCATTTCTATTTAAGCTACCGAGCAGCATTTAAACTTGCTAAAGCTACATGATCTCCAAACAGACGTTGGCCAGACAGCGTGGCTAGCATCCAGGTTACACTGCAACACTGAAGGAAAGCCAGCTGACACCCTATGCACCATCTGTATAACCTGCAGGTAACCATTTATCTCCACTCGCTTTCCTGTTGCTCCCCCATCTAACAAACTAGCCTGTTAGCCACTGCTCTTCTGCAGGGAAGGAATAAAGACTGAAGTCAAGATGGGCATATGAAGACTGCAGAGAAGTCCGAAGGCCAGCTGACTGCCTCACTCTGCACTGCCAGTTCGCAAACCAGAACAAGTTTTTATGCTCGTGCCTTAACTCTATTTTCGTATGGCTCTATATAGGAAATGCCAACAGAGTGCTGGGCACAGCTGCGTATACAGTCCTGCTTTAAAACCTTCATGAAATACTTCCAAAGGAAAAATAATTCGAGACATCTTTTAGAAATATTTAGGATACGTTCACTGCAGAGTTGCCAAATTGGTAAAGTAGCATGTTTTGGGGGGTTAGCCTCCAGAAAATAAGCATGTTTAATCTATTAGTTTCGCATCCAGGAGTTATTAAAATATTTATTTTCCTTTATCTCATTTTTTTCATCTTTCTGGGGTATGACATAGAACAACACAATGCCAGGGATCTGGAAGTGAGAGATTCAGTTCTGAAAGCCATGTGTGGTTCATAAAAAAAATGAACTCAGTCCTTCAACAGATGCTTAAAAATATATCCATGCTTCATTATTCTAATTTGTCTGCTCAGAGCCTAGTCCAAAACTGCAGAAAAAGTTCCAAAACCACATCAAGTGCCACGGAGACCGCTGTGCATAATAATAAAAACAAACACAATCAGCAGGCATTAAGGACATCAATCTGCAGGCAAACTCTGATTTCTGCCTAACAGCTGGATGAAGCATTTCCACAGACCAAAACATTGACACCACAATGTAATATGCAACCAGTCGCAGACAAACCAACCACAATCAGAACGGCTGATTTTCTAACTAGCATCAAACTGCGGAAACATGAGAAGCCAGAAAGAACAACAACTGAGATATCTGGAAAAAGATTCAAATGTAGAGAGAAAGGCAAAAATATTCTGGAAAACACAAAAATGTTCATTAAGCTGTCAGTATTTCAGTGTGGATTTGCAAGAGCAGTAACATGAAACCTGTTTATTACGTTGCAATAATGATTATTATCTTGCCTCCAGGATTTTTTGGTTTTGTTTTGTGTGGTTTCCAAGTCTTCCAAACCATGAAGTTCTCACGCGCTTTGGCAAGAACTGAATCAGCAAGATTTAAGAGAGCTTCGGACCGAAGGCCAGCTACAGAACTGGCCATGCAACCAGAGCCCATCAGACCCTCTAGACAACCTCCCACCCTCAAAAACCAACGATGTAGTGCAAAAGCTAAGGTGAACCTGTCTTGCTAATGGCATGCACATAGAGAAAAATGGGAAGCTTTGCTAAAAGAGAGATAGATGTTTCCCTGACAACCCACTCATATGAGTAAGTCTTGCTACTGTCACGTTACACGGGATCAGCCAGAGATCTCGATTACTGGGATCTTTTAAAAGTACCCTTAATCCAGGTAAAGCTGATGCACAGCTTCCTCAAAGTCTGTATGTAAGCAGACAAATAACCTAGCAAGAATTTGACAGTTTAGCTGGAAGAAAATAAGTATCTTCTGTCAAGGGTGCAGGCAGCACAAGGAAACAAAAAGCAGGCCTGCCATTACAGCTATGAAAGCACCTCTTACATGTAGCTGTTTCCACTATGCAGAAGCAGACTTGGTGGTACAACATTAATTGAATTGTGATTTTGAAGAAACTTCTCTCAACTGCAGTTGAACAAAATTAACTGGGAAGTGCAGCAGCTCCAACTTCAAAACCTCCAGCCATGAGGAAGCTGGAGGCCGCAGATAAGAAAGGGCTTCCTAATGCCGTCCTGAGATCAAAATAACGGGTTCCAAACTCAAAATGAGTCTTAAACCCCAGTTCTGAGATATGACCACATACAGCACAAAGCAAAAGCATAAAAACCTAGAAATTACTAACCTGCACTTCAGATTAACCACAACACGTGACCCTCTCAAAACCAGATTAAAACCCCCACTCTTTTACCCCCTCTCCTCCAGAATAGAAGATGGAGACTGATACTGATCTTTGTAAAGACATTTCCTTAATGCTAACAACAACTAATGAGGCAGAGACAAAACACAACACTTATATAAAAGGAAAAAAAAACCAACCAAAAATCACAGCTCAGTAGTAGTTCCTTCTTCATCCACAACCAATAACATGCTTTAGAGGGGTGACAGGAACACCCCTTCCCTGCCACCCCCGCTCTCCCTTAAAATACTAAAAATACAGAATTTTAGCTTTGCATGGGGAAGGAAGATATCTGTTGTTCTTCCTCTTAGATATGTCTGGATTAAGACTCAAAGCATGATCGCTTTCATACACATATATAACATCTTCTTGTATACATACACATGCTTTCAGGTACAGGTATCTAGGTGTGTGCATGGCTGGGAATACCTGCACACAGACTTTGATCCATACTGTGCAATATTATTCCCATAAACCTAAAGTATGCTACAATTCCTATGAAGAATTCCATACGAGAAAAGAATATGAGCAGCATTTCACTCGTATCACCTGTATAACATATGCAAGAAATGAGCACAAATACTACTGGACACTCTTCCCTTCTTGGCATGAAATCCTGATCCTCCAGGCAAACAGAATACCCAACACTGCATAAGAGCAGGATTATGGCTAACGTGCTGGTCAGGAAAATACCGCTGGGTTATGAGCCACAAGCCCCAAAATTTCTGGAAAAGGATAATTTGAAAAGCATTCACATCCTTACAGCAGCACATTTCTGTGCCGCCACTTAATGAGTATCAAAGTGGGCAGCACTTTTTGAAAAACGTTGGCATCCACTTGTTTCCAATAATCTGTGGTGGGAAGTCATAACTACTGGAAGGTGGGGAAGGATGCACATATTGTACAAAATACCGTCATCTGGGAGCACTGATTTAAAAACAGTCTGCTCCTGTTCAAGTATCCTGGCTCCAACAGCAAGACAAAAAAAAATAGGCACTGACTTTGCTCAGTGTCACTGCTCTCTGCAAATACAAGAAGTACTTGTCTTAAAAAAAAACATACGAATATTCAGGAAAGCCAGGAGAGCTACCAGAGGGCTTCCTTTGGTACATTCCTTGGTCTTACATTATTGATTCTGATACTATTAAAAGAAAATATTATTTGTGTGTCTGAAAAGGTTCCCCCAAAACAGCCAGAGAGTTTATTTCCAAAGTACCAGATGTCATACTATCGGAAAACTTCTGTTAAGGACTATTGAGATTATTATCACAGCTTTGTCTTATTATGTTACATGTATTCTATTATGAATACTGTAGTAGAAACAGAAGAAATATGTTGACTGTTTGACAGCACAGATTAACTAAGTTGCTTCCCTTTGCCCTCAAGGAGGAAAAAAAATGGTATTATTTTCCCTGTGAGAATGCTCAAGATAAAATGGGCAAGAGAAAGAAATACTTAGTGAAAATGGTTTAATAAATCCCAGCAGAAACAAAGCATCTTTTCACATGCTTAAAAGTCTGCAAGGCTCCATGCTGACATTTGATGAATGGATGGAATAAAATGTTTTGCACCTCCTATGCCTTCTACTGATGGCACAAAGTCCTGGCTGGCACAGATGATAGGTGAGTATTACAGTGAGAAACAGCTCCCTTCAAGTGCTATTGGATTTGCATAGTATGAGGAGCTAAAATATTCTGGAGTTCAGTTTATTTGAAGATAAACACGCTATCAAGATTTAAAACCAAAATGAAGCTTTTAAGATGCCTTGATTACTTGGAAACGCAGAAAAGAAGATAGCAGGAGTAAAAGAGTAACTTAAGTCTGGAAAGCAGCAAGGCAATTCATTTTACTGAACACAGCCTAACACGATCCCAGCTCATTTCACCACGTGGTGGTTTTGTGACAGCAACTGATTACTCAAGAGACTTTGTATAAGTTAATGGAAGTGGTAAGCAACTTCGCTTTACCTTGGGAGCTTTCCTTCATTTTACAAAAGGTTAAAAAAGCCCCCAAATCCACTCTCCTCCAACTGCTGCTCCCTTTTCTTAAAAATACAAAAAACCAGTGATAGAATAATTTGGGGTTGATCCCCCCAACACATACACTGAAAACCACACAACAGATTATTTCTGACTACTTGTATTCAAAAAGTGTCTTTCTAGAATAATGAACAATCCTAAACATCTTTGATGATTACTGATCCAGGGACACAGCTCCACAAGTACTGGACTAGACAATCAAAGTAAATGTGTTCTCCACAAAAAAAAAAAAAAAGTACATTAGATAATTTTCATCTCAACAAGATATTAGTACCACTTCTCAAGCCATAACATCAGAAAACCAGAGCATAAAACCAAAGTTTAAACAGAAACATTATCTAAAAACATATTAGAGTAGAACCAAACACTTATTAACATGAAGCTTTTGTTCTGAGACCTGTGGTTTATGTTGGAGCAAACGTTGATGATAAACACAATATGAATTTTGTTGCAGTTGCAATTAAAAAAATCAGAGCTACTTAAAAAAAAAGCAACACCAAGCTAAAGCTGATAGCCTAACTGTTCTTGCATAAAGGGTCAGCTCACCTTATTGTTTGTGTTTTAGAAGGCTGATGTGTTCATGGCAGCACTACAAGTCTGCTGTTGAGAAAAAGTAGTTCATGGCTCTGCATGATACTCAAGTCAAATTTCTGCTCGATATGTGAAAATGTGAATTAGAACTACTGATGCTGTATGGGCTGTGAAACACACAAACATGACCATGAAATACTATCAGAGGACCGAGGATTTGTCTGTCTATCACTTACTTGCTAATCCCAACCTGTCAGCTGTCACTCTCTGCTGTAAAAAGCTGTCCATGAAAATCTACCACAGCCTCCCTTATCCCCACTGTTCTAGCACAAGATAATAAAATATGTATTGGTTCAGAACAGTAACAAAATCATGCCTGACTGCTCTTGTTGAGTACAAACATGAGAGTAACCTCAAAAATCTCTAATTGGCTTGCTAACACTTAGCTTTTTTAATTATTATTTTCTAGTACACAAGGCTGACACGAGTTAAACATGCTTAGATTCTTTGTTAAAATTAGTTTGCTTTGATTCTTCCTGTATCATAAACAGCATCTTTGCACTAAGGAAAACTCTAAACTTACTACAAAATACCTTTTTTCTGGGATTTTGACAGCAGTTCCACTTCCACAGAGTAACTTTTCAACATAAATTTATTAAATCCTTCATTGTTCACAGTAAACCCCTATTTTAAATATGCACAAGGCTCTTGAGTGATTTTGACAGGCTCATGACTCAATCTTCTCACTATGGGTTGAAATAATGACACCAAAGGGAAAATTTCACCACCTGGAACTCAGCTGACACCAAAGGAACAAATCCAAAATTCCTCTAGTATTATAAAGGAACTAGTAACATATCAGCTTCCCTTCTGCTTCTGACCATCTCATCTTATTCTCAAGTGAATTCCGGCTTATTTTAAATGAATGCAGGAAAAAAGGAAGAGTATGACAGCAAAATATATGGAAGAGAAAGAACCTACGATAAAAACCTAAAACCTCAAAACAAACTAAATTTCTACATAGCATTTTGTCAAACACGCAAAGTCTTACTAGAAAAGCACTAATGAAAGAGCCAGTCTCACTGCTATCCAAGTGAACTAAGCATTGTTATATAGTATCCACAGTGCATATAATCATGAATGATACCACTTCTGGGGAGAAAAAAAGCTCTTCTAATGAGGAAATGAAGCTAAATGAATGCAGGGATTAAAAAAAAGTTAAACTTAAGTACGAGCACTCTGACTAAAGCGCAGTTCCTTTCCAAGCATCGTGTGAGTGTTCAGGAAGCAGCAAGCAGCAGCGCTGGCGACAGCAAGGCACTGCACGGCGCAGCTTACCATGCAGCTAAGCGTTCGTACTGACCTGCCCCAGCATGTCTGGTGCGATGGGAAACGTGGGCCAGATGGCTGAGTAGACACCAAAGAACACCAGCCAGAGCAGCATGCTTCCCCAGACGGCCAGGTGACTGAACTGTCAAGGCGAAGAGAAAGGAGGAGTCAACACAGGGCACTTCCACCATCCACCCAGCCTATAGGTATTTCTCCGTTCAGGTATCTGTCCGTCTCTCTCGGGCCCATCTACCGCACTTGGTTTTACACCAGTAGCACAGGTTGTTTAAACAGTATAAACCAGCTCTCCTCCATAACCTTTGCTTCACTACAGGGCAGACAGATAGTCCTCTAAGCCAATCTGTCTTTCTTGGAGCTCCAAAAACTCACCAGATTTTCCTCGGTATTCTGATTTCTCTCACCTAGTTCCTGCTTCCTGTTGTGCACATGCCAGGTTCAACACATACATCAAGGTTGAAATTTTTGAAGGCTCAGGCTGAAGTTCAAATGGAGAAATACCTTATGGCAGAGTGCGTGCATACAAGCCACGTGCACCACTCGCAGACCTTTCACGGAGGAAGACTTGGTGCTGTGTAATGCCCTACCATAGTCAACATCTACTAATCGGCTTTGCTTTTTTGTTTTAAAGGTGTCCTAAGTGATGCAATGCAGTTTATATCTTTACCAGTTCTTTAATCTGTAGACTCGCTAAGAGTAAATAAAAGTAGTATTAAAGTGACCAAGAGCATGTCCAGCACAGACTTAGTTTCAGTTGCATTCGAGAAAGTAATTTTTCCTACACACCCGAACTATTTTGCTGTTCGGGATGACTTAAGCTGTTCTACTTTTACACCGCAGTGGATGGAATCCGTAATTTCAGTTGTAACAAGCAACTGAGCTCATTATTGGCTCCAGCTTTTGTGGATGCCAGCAACTCCTGCGGCTGATGATTTTGGCTCCAATTCAGTGGAGTACCTGCATAAATCTTAATTACTAATTACATACGGGTATAGGAACATGGGAATGCGTTCACACACTGGTTGCTGTGGTGCACACAGTGTGTTTGTCTAGTTCTCAGCTTTATACTTCCTATTTGATGACTGTATTTGTTGACTTCTTCAACAGTATGTCTGAGAAAAAAGTGTCAGTATTGTGTTCTGCCCGCTGCAAGATAGACACAAATTTCTGGAAGGAGGAAAAAATTGCTCCTCCTTTGGAAGCACTGAGCATCCTCAGAAAGGAGAGCTTTCTCCAGCACAGGCAGTGAAAACAAACACGCACAGAGTCTGCAGCACCAGTGCAGACTGGCAGATAGGTGGGAGCAACTGGAAGCCGCCTTACAGTAGAAGCATTCATACGACAAAACATCAGAACTGATGGAAAGAACACTCTTCTAGGCACTCTCAGAAAGCTGGAATTTTGTTCAACCCTAAAAGTTGCTGGGCTAATGAGCAGTACATAGGATAGGTCCTTTCCTGGATAGACACAGTGGGCAAGAAGATTTGTTTTCAACTGGAGATCTGACCAGCAACTACTTCACTTAAAAAAACCCCACATTTAATGTGAATAAAACTAAGAGAATGGAAGGTTTGGGTTTTTTTTTTTTTGGG
>JANZLQ010000027.1:5742403-5776485 GCA_026212715.1 Elanus axillaris | reverse complement strand
GGGGGGGGTGGGGGGTGTTAACACTTGGAGGAAGGGGGATATTTTATGCTTTTGGTCTACTTGCTTTTCTAAAAACTAGGGACAATTCATGTCAAGATTCTGACTAAAATAAAGCCTTGCCACAGTGAGCAATTGTAGTGCTCAGCTCCCCAAAAAACAAGTACTGCAAGGCTGCTGCAAGAACTCATCTTTAAGAAAAGCCAGCCGCACACGATGACAGAACAGCACCAGCATCGCCTTCCCAAAGGACATGACACCTTCTCTTGAGCCACAAAGCCTTCCTTCCAAACAAGTGGACAGAAGGCTCTGGATAGCTTGGACTGATGCTTCCAAGTTGCAAACTCCTACAGACGTTACGATTAAAAACAATAAAGATAAAAGCAAGCAGGGAAACCAATCCAAGACATAGACTTATTTTTGCAGGAGGTGTATTTATGCTACTGAAATGACACTGGGATTTTTTTTGTCTCCCTCCTGATTTTCTTCCCTGTCTGCTGGTAGGACAGTTGGAGTTTTGCAGCTTTTCACCTTGCCCTTTCCAGCTCAGCAAAATCTTTGCTCATTTAACGCTGTCTTTATCTTCTCTCATGGTTGTCCCAATCACATCTTCATCTCAAGCTTGTACCTGCCTGAATTGCTTCTATACATGTAAAAGAGCTTCTGCTGTCAGGCGAACCCTTCTTGCCCTGCTTGAAAATGTTCCTTATCCACTCACCCTACCAACTTTTGCAGTGTTGATCCTCCACTGATCTCTGTCATTTACCCTTGGAGAATTCATGTACAAATCAGAAGTGAGTCCATCAAATGTGTTAAATGAATGAGAGTCAGAAAAAAGAAATCAAGGCTCTCGTATAAAAACTAGACATACTAGGGCTTATCCTCTGCATTTGATTTATCTGAAATAGTCTATGCAGTGTGGTAAAGCAGTGAAGAAAACTCTAAGTGTTGGGAAAAAGCCTAGTGCAGTGTTCCAGATAGGTAAGATAATAACATGAAGCTGCTTCACACAGCTCCAACGTGCGGATTTTGTTAGGCAGCATGTTACCACTTTTACGGAAGCCTTTCTTTCCACGCTACCTACTGGATATACCAGAATCCCAATCACTTCAAATCTGCATTATTTATTTAAAGCTTTCAGCTAAACCCATCATGTTCTCCCAAGTGGCAGCACCCCTCTCACTCTCAAGAACAAATTGCATGTAACCAATCCACTTGATGATGGAGAAGAGGCTTAACTCAATGTTGTACATTTAATACTCTTCAAGTAACCTACAGATTCTCTGTGTGTTGATTCACTCACAGCTGAAACAATAACCGTAATCAACATCAGATTCTAAGATGATGAGAGTCACTGGTCCAGGCACTGGGACAGGAATTAGAAGTATATATAGAAAAAAGTTGATTCTAAACACGACTTTTCTGTGCATAGCAATAATTTCTCTATAAAATGCCATTGTTAAAGAAAACTGAGATCTGCTAAACATTAAGGTATCTTTCAAAATAAAATTTAGATAATAGGGGATAATAATTATCCTCAAGTGACTGAAAAGACACCAATTACCCAGGGAAGGGGAGAGATGAGGAACCATCAAATAATTCACAACATAACAGGATCTAAACAGGCTCAAGTGCCTCCAATGCAGACTTGGATACATCCTCTTCTAGTGCATGACGGATTAATTTAAGTATTTTTTCATTTTAAAGTGTTGGTATACAACACAGATCTTGTGCACGAGCAACAGCAAAAAAGGAACAGATTTTATTTTCAGATGAGAGAACGAGGGAGAGAATATTAGCATCTTCCTAATAATTAAATAACCTATACAGATAGTATTTCATCCTTAAAATTCAGAACAGACATCTGCTCATTAATCTTAATTCCTCTGGCAGGAATAAAAGAAAACATTTCACAACTAACAGAAGCAATGAGGTGAGGAGATTTAAGCTAAGGCCCTCAAAGAAACTGCTAAACTAAGAATATGAGAGTCCTCAAACAACCTGGTATTGAGGGCAGTTAGTGTATGTCATGCAAACTAGATTCCCATAGGGTATCTCATAGGTGGGGAGAAACAGGGACTCCATCAAAATCAAAAGATTAGTGTTTCAGAGGAGCTGGGGGAAAGAAGGGGAGAAAGGTGTCGAAGGTTGATCAACACAGGAACGCTCCTACCCCCCCATATTCTTTAGAGGTCACTGCCCTGATGGATTCTGACACATGTCAGTAACAGAGCTCGCTCCCAGTGCAAGTCAATGACTCAGTGTAGCAATCACTTGACTTAACATCCTTATTACGCTAAGCTTCCAAACAAAAAAAAAAACCTCGTCCAATGGGAAATCCCAGTGTTTTTTACTAGCTTCAAAGATGTTTTCAAAGCCCAGTTTACCTGTGCGCAGACACCTTTCATTCCATATTACACTGATTTTTAAAGGAGTCACAAAGATGATGTTCTCAATCTATTTCCTTAAGCAATTACAGTAGTATGTTGATTTCATGCAAAATTTTCTCAATTTTAAATAGGTATGTTGGCAATATACTTGTAGTATTCTCTTCATACTTCTGAGAGGCTGCCCTTTTTCATCACACATATCATGGGATCTACGAGTTCATTCTCGTCTCACGTCCCACACTTACAGAGCTTTGCAGCTTATGCTGACAAGAAAGATCCTGTTAAAACACTAAAGCCTCAAATGCTTTTTAGTACTTCTCTGTATTAATACTCATTGGGGAGGAGGGTGTGCTAATAAGACAAGATATACTGAAAAGTACTTACTCTAGTCCACGCAGTTGTTTCTAAGCCAGCTTTCAGACAAACAGTGACTACAACATACTGCAAAGAAAAAAAGAAAAGAGACACTTTCAGTATTAACACTCTCAAATTCAAAGGTGTTCACGGCCCAATCTCCCCTTTAGGCCTAAAAAGTTACTACCATTTAGGTACCAACCCAGGACCTTGGCAGTGTGGGATGGGGGAAGGACAGAGCAGAGGATATTGTTAGTGCTTGTGTGGGTAAAAAAAAAAAAAAAAAAAAAAAAGAAAAAAGAAGGGGGGAAAACCATGCACACGGCAGAAGTTCGATTTTATTTTACTTGCACGCTTTCTTCTGGTTTACATCATTTTCTGATGGTATAATAAAGAACTTGTAAAGAAATTCTACCATTCAAAAATTGCCAGGATACACAAACTTACAGTGTAAACTATGTTTCCAACAAATAAATAGTCAATTCCCTGGCCATTTGTGAATACCGCATCTAAAAGAAAAAAAAAAGAAAAATTATCACATTTGTTATCAGTTTATCAACAGAATGAATGAAATAAGGATATTTTCAGGAGAAAATAACTGGTCCCAACCTTGCCTTTTAGAACATTTGAGAGCACTTTTAGAAGCTGTGAGATAATGGCAATGCAAAAGTTGTGGTAAGCCAGGACTGAGACATGATGCTTGGATAGAGCGTACATCAGAGTCCTGGTTGCCAGAAGCTGCTCTAGCAAAAGGGGAAGTGTTTGCCAGACCCTAACGTGTAATTTGCCTCTAAGAGCTGAGCTATGTCGGCATCACTTGTTCTGTCACTACCTGTTCTGTCCTACTTATTGACACCTTTAACAAATCCCATTATTTGCTGTGCCTGTGAAGAAAAAGCCTGTAAAACACCAGCTGATTTGTGGTGAAACAGAGGTGAAATAAGAAAAGCCGCAAAAGTTCCACCTCTAAAGGACACGTGACACCTAAAATATCTTACTGGAGGTTATTTCTGCAACTGAGCAGCATTCAGTCTCTCCACACCCTTGTTCTAGTCAAGTGCGCGCAAGAGTAAGTACATGTTAATCTATCGTTTGAAAGTGACAACCTTGGCAACGCTTCAAATGTCTGTTTAGTCTTTCTTAGCCCTTGTTGAATAAAACGGGAACACCATGAAAGCACACCCGACAGCCACGCTAATGCCAAATGAACTTGTACTCACAGGAGCTTTCAAGCATTACTCAAGCATGGTAAGTAGTGTTGTTTCCACAGTTTTAAGACAACTGCTAGAGAAATACACAAACAGCAGGGATGAAAAAGGCTTAAGATAAAACCTTGGACCTGTTCCTAAACACATACTGCCTAGCACAGTGCTTCTACTACAAGGGTACCATTTTGCTAGATCTGTTCTGGATCTGACATTCTTAAACTAGGGTCATCTACTTAGTTAACTATGTTCCTGTAACATAGGTCTCCAGGATCAGTGAATTTTTGAGTCTACAGAGAAGAGTCCCTGACACCCTGACCTCTGTGGTGAAGACTTTGCTCGGCTTATGGGTAAAAGGACTATATATTTAGTCAGTGCAGTTACCCCAAGCTACTTGTGACGTTTTTTCTTCTACAGTGGCTGGATGTGGTTGTCTCCAAAGAACTGACTGGTTGTGAATATTGTCCCAAAGTTGCTGCTTCTGTATCCCTGCTTTCTTTTCTCTTTGGAACCCCAACTACCAAGAAACAGCACCAGAAAGACTAGTCACTAACACTGCAACAGGAGCTAAAGCCTGAGACAGCTTGGTTAGGAATTGGTTTGTTCCCAGCCACTGGCATCTCTATCAGCCCAGCTCCTCCTCTGGTACTCCGTGGCTTTGGGCATTTACCACATGATGCACAAACACACGTCAAGTTTCAACAGTCACTTCCCTCTTTCCTTTAGTGTCAATGAAAAAGGTGACAAGCACCAGAGAACTGAGCCTTCCACATCCAGCGAACCCTGCTGATGGCAGCAGTCTCAGTTTGTTAAGAAAAAGGCATGCCTAAATACATACTGGTTTTGATAGATTCAGAATAAACTGATGTAATGACTCTGCTAGTATATTGTTCTAGTGCAACAACACAGTTCATATTTAAATAATTGAATAATTTGGGTGTAAGTCTCAATTTTTGTAAAGTTACATTTTACTGCATTAAGTAAATGCCTTTTTTTCCCACTGATTTCCATGACCTTCCACTATGGGAGGCTAAGCAGTCCTGAAATGAATGATATTCTGTTAATGAGAACAGCAGGACGCTCAGTGAACATTCATTTCTAAAGCTATACAAGCGCCCATTCATAGACTATATGCACTTCACATTCTAAGGAACTTGAGAGGTTAAAAAACATCCCAGCGTGAATGGCACATTTTGGTCTCTGGCACCGAATCCCCTTTTTTTCACTCAGAAATACAAAGAAACTTGAAAATTCAATATTGATTCCTCTTCAGAAAGCAAACTAAGCAACATACTCAAAGGAACGTAGAAAATTACCATTTAAGCAGGTGAGTATTCCAGTCTTGTTTTAATTGTTGAAATTAAAATTACATTATCTATTTAGAATTAGTTAGAAAAACATTTATGGAAGACTAAAACAAAACCTGTTTTTCTTTAACCGTAACCACTATGGACATGAACCTAAAATTTCTCAAGTGGGATTTAAAGAAGAGCTATTAGAGACGAACATTTCTCATAAATATTTTTATGTGAAACAGAACAACAAAACCCCTCAAATCAAAACAAACCCCAATCAACCATAAAAACCCTCTCCCCAAAACCGAACCGAGCTCTGAGCCCACATACGGAGGAAAGGGAAGTCCCTTTCTTGTATGGCCCATCAGATGGCACGTGAAGCTGCCACTGCAGATACAATACTGACAGTTTACTCAGCCAGGTAAAGGAACATGAACCTGCCTCCCACAAGTATCTTCAACATCATGCCTCTGATGTGAGCATTCATCTTCCCTCCCTTTCCATTTTGTTTCACCTCCTCCCGAGTTAACCCATCCAGGAGCTGAGAAGGTCATCCTGAAATTAGTGTTTTCCAGGAAGGAGTTCCAGTTTTGAAAAATTCATTTTTTTAGATAAATACTATCCGCCCCTGCCCCAAAATGCCTCATCTGATCTAGTCCTATTTCTTACAACACTAAAAGAAGAGATTTCCCATGGTTCTTCCTGCCCGCACAACTAGATTGTAAAGCTAGGTAGGAACCGTATGGGATTTAGTGTTCCCTGAAATACCATGCAGTTGCATTACCTTTCATGGAAAGCAAGATTTACTAAGCCTAATTTGTACAAGAAAGTCTCATCTCCCTAATATCTCTCACTCTTAATCTGGTCTACTTCCATTCCAGGCAATTAATTTTTTCCACAGACTTCAACAGTAGTGAAATCTCTCTATTTTATCCTACATTCTACAGTACTGTGTTATGGAATGGGAAAGGTCCAACAAGATATAAGGCAAATGGTTGTAATACAGCTGCTCTAAGAACATTACACAATAAAAGTTTAGATCTCAACCCACTACCCAAAAAAAAAAAAAAAAAAAAGTAAGGCATTTTACAGAACATTATTCACTATTTGACTAAGACTTTTTGGCAAAGCAGCAATTTAATTTTTCACGTCTTAGAGTCACTATATGAACAATAATTATGTTCAATTAGAGTAAGTTCTGAAAGCCACTAGTTAACTAGCCAAGTTCAGCAGCTACAGCCTATTGAACTGTCTGTCAGCATTATTTTCTTGGGGCTTGTCACGACCTCCTGTTCTGCACACACACTGGCTCTCTAAGACTGAACATCAGTTACTGACGTAAGAAATAATGAAGCTTTTACCATGCTCCAGCACTTTCAGTGGAAACCAGAAGAGAATGATGGAATGGATCAGGGCATTGATGCAGTGACCCCAGAAAACCTGAGGGAAAACAAACCAAGTTGTCAGTAAAGTCCAAAACTCTTGACCTCTTTCTAACTCCTAACAAACATTTCATTGTGTAGTTAAAAGTCAGAGAATGTTTGTCCTGCCGTGAAATACCTAAACTTCTGCAGGATCTATTTGCTCCTAGAATTTCTGCTCTTTCACAAGAAAACACCGGTCCAGTTGGATGGTTTTATTCTACCAACTTAAAATGTAATAGGCAAGCTTGCTTGCAATTTAAGATCTTTATCAAAATAAAGCAAACAGATGGAGTCATCCTTCTCTAATTACCTCAAAGAATGATACTAAAAGATCGATTCAGTACTATGACATGTTCTATTTTCTTTTAACAGGCAAATACTTTGTGCCCCACAATGTTTCACTTACAGATAATGCTGTTTTGCACAAACTAGAGCTTTACGTACTCTACAATTTCCTCTCTAAACAGAACGATCATACAGCTTCCTCAGTTCAGAAGTACATTTACACATGCCTGTTATGGAGTAATGACAGAATTGCAAATGATGGCATTCTCCAGCTTTAAATAGCAAAATGAAGCAAAATGTGTTCTTCAAGACTCAAGTCCAAATAAAGCAATTCAAATTTTATTTTCCAAAGGAACTATGGGAATAGAGCTGTACTATTTGCGAAAAAGCCCTCTAGTAGAGAACATAATGACAATTTGTATATTAAATAAAATCCAGGTGATGTTATCTAGTTCCTGTGAAAGCGGTAAACTCCCCACTTATCAGTAGCTGTGAATTGAAAAGTCACACTCTGATACAAATCTTACTTTGAATTGAAATTTATGGATATTTCGGGACCAGTTTCATTGAAGCCATAGCAGAAAACCCTTATTTTAAAAAAAAAAAAAAAGGACTTGTTCTTTTTTAAATACAAAATTTCTTCCCTTGAAAAGAATGGGGAGACAGAACAATCTTAATCTCAGTGGCTAGCATAAAGCAGAAGTAACAGTGGGGAATAAGTTACTTTCTAATGAGAAAGACCTGGAAAATCAGAAAGCGTATCGTTATTCTTAAAGAAACAGACTTTTCCTTACCCTTGTGTTGAACCCATCTGCATTTTGAGTAATTTTGTATAGCTGTGGAAATCTAAGCATGCTATCCTGAGTACATGATCGTTCAAAAATTCCCAGAGTAAAGGGTGGCAGCGCTGTGAAAATCTGCAAGGAAAGCAAATACTAATTAAAAGCAGCTATTACTTTTAAGTGGATCTCAGATAATACTTCAGTATCCAGACAATAGCAAAACTCCCACAGGCTGCAGTTAAGACATACTACCAACTAGCATGTTGTTTGACCTAATTTTCCAATCTCCAAACAAGTCCAAACATCAATTTCAACAATTCATAACTCTCAAATATTGACTTACGAACAAAGGAAACATGAAAGAAAATTCAGACTATTAACCAATTAGCTTAAACCCAAGAAGTTAAGCATCATTATCTTCTGAGGTACCAGCTAATCTAGTGAGGGTAAAACACATCAGGCTGCAAAGGAAAGGCAACACGTACTTTTTCAAAAAAGCCTTATGGGAATGGGTTCAAATAGAGCTGCAGTTGTAGGCATAATTAAGTATGTAATATGCTTAACCAAAGCTAAGTTTACAGACAACGCAAATGTGGAAATTGCATTAAAGAAAATATCTACTGCAAGACAAACGCCATTCTGTATTATGGTACTCTGGGGATTCTCCAGGCAGGCATGAACTGATAGGAAGAAATTAACTGCAGTATGTGTCTGTGCTCCGGGTAGACACTTAGGTGACCAAGCTTCAGAAGCTTTCCAGGAGAGGCAGCAGGACACTTTGCCAGAAGCAGAGTAAATTAGCCTCTGCTGAGTCCCACATTGCTGCTCTTAAAGCGCTTCCAGGATCTGAGGCAGCTCATTTACGGCCAGCTTTGGTATTCCTGTTTCTTGCAGTCTACAGTACAGGCACAGAGTCAAAGTAATACCAGTGTGCATGCCTGAATACTAAACTTCATTCAATTCCTTTTACATCAACAGTTTATATCGGAAAAATAATTTCTAATCCTATACAAACATGTAGTTTTAACAGTTTGAGAAGTGTTCTTTAAATTAAGAAGGAGCTTGAAGTTATGAACTGTTTCTAGTGCGTAGGCATGTTTGCAAAAGTTGGGCTGTGGTTCCCACCAGCAGCGAGCTGGCAGTCAGGGAGTAGACAAAAGAGCAACACAGACTAGAGACTAGTGAGAATCGATAATTACATCCCTAGATCCAATGGGGAATGTGCTGCTTCTGCTCATAAAGCGATAAACCAGATGGTTAAAATAGCAGCAGGCTAGGGGTGGGGAACTGAAACCAAGACCACTGGTCCAATATATTTCAAAAAAGAGCACATTCTCATACAGCTTTAAAGGTACTTTCCCCAGATTTCCCATGTTTACAGGGGCATTTACACCCTCACTTGAAATAAACCTTCTAGTGGTTTTGTTTATAAAGGTAAACCTCCAGTGTGAACCAGTGCAAAAGCAGGAATTACAATGCTCCTGTGGTTTCCTGTACTTAATATTTTAGCGAGACTACTAATGAAATAAAGGGTTAATCAGCACAGAAGAGAATGAGAGCTAAAACCACTTAAAAACCTAACCCCTTCAAATGGCGTAAGTTCCTAATATCCCACCAGCACTTGATTCTTCATGAGTCCATGCGACCAGTTCTAATTTTATAGAATACCAACCTTACAAAACAAGGGATATTTTCTACTTCTCTGATTCTGGAAGATGAGTTTCATCCATGAGCTTTATGTAAGGTAGGCAGACCCATCAAATCAGGTTTAAAGATAATAGATGCAAATATCTAAACACAAATGACACAGACTGAGTAACAGTCAGGAAATTAAGAGTGAAGAGAACCGAGGGAGTGGAAAATCCCTGAGTAAGTATCTTCCACAGAGAACATGAAATCTTACGGAATATGAGGGTTTGTGCCATCATTTTGAAGATTAACGTGACAGAAGTTAAGTGTTTCTATTAATACCACTCAGAGACAGAAATCATTTGCTGGCTTTTTCTATATTACCATATATTTGCAATGAGTCTTCTTAAAAAAAAAAAATTAAATTTCCTCCCTCCAAAGCGAAATGCAAAGGATTTTTCAACACTGACAAAGTGTCTTAATGGCTTATAAATCCAGGCAACAGGCCACTCAGCAGTAACATTACAAAGGTAACACTGCTGAAAACACTAGCACAGGTCTATGGTAGGCTATGGAACTTGCTCCCAGAGATCCTCTGGACTTCAATATTATTGATTAAATAATATTACTGATTCAAGTGATTAAGTCATGGGGCACATTGCGGGACTCCGCAGAGCGCAACAAAAATGAGAAATCACTCCTGGACTGACACATCCTGCTCTTGGTTCAAGTGAAAAACGCTGGTGGCACAGCGATGTTACTTCCCGTTCTGTACTTAATGTAGCACAGGTCAACCGAAAACATCTGCACGACACTTCTTTGAGCATCTGTTAGAGAGTTTGAGGAAAAAAGCTAACCGAAAACTCAAAGATTAAGACTCTGTATCTATTTTGAACATGAACAATCAGCAAAATATTCAGTATGAAAGACTGAATACCCTTTCAAAGAGGAAATGAAATTCCCATCAAAAAGTTGCAGAGTTTTAAGGAAGTTACATTAGGCCAAACATGTACTTCTGATGCATTTTCCAAAATTTATTTCTGTGATCGAAACACCATCCAAAATGCATTAATTTTTTCCTACCTCAGAGTGGATCAAAAATGGATTTTACAAATCAACTCACCTTTCCTGACATACATCCAAGACAGTTACCTGTGAGAAATAGGACAACAAAATAATATGGAAGTCCCAAGCACCATCAACTCAAGACGTGTAGCACTTACCACATTATATAGACCAATGCACCACCGCTCAAATAAGATCTGTCCCGAAAATCCATTAACGAAAGCAAACCAAAGCTGAAACAAAGACAGATTACAAGAAGCTTTAGATTACTGCTGCAGTACATGTTTCCATTTACAGTAGAGGAGAAGGATGTGGAACACAGACCACTATCTGGAGACAGCTGCTTGTCACGCTCTAAAAATAATTATCAGCAGTGCCAGGCAGTTACTCTCTTCTAAAGTCTTATGTTTTAAATACTGCCAGAGTACTGCTTATTTAAAATAAAATACTCAGGTGATGGAGCAATTTGCTGTATTCGCATCATTACCCTAAAAAAAACAAATGGCCTCAAACTACTTCAAAATCCTTATTGCTGGCAAATTAACATACATCATCGCTGGCAGAGACCAAAATTTTCAAGGTAAGCATGTTTGGAAGGATGCTGTGCTTCACTTGTGTCCTATTTTTATAGTCCCAGAATTACCCAGCAAAACCAACTTATCAGTTAAATAATCATATCATGACTTTATTGTCTACATGATGTAAATTTATTTAATAAACTATCAATTTAATAAATAAACACCGGAAGAGGTCGCCCAAAGAGGCTGTGGAGTCTCCATCCTTTTACAAGTTTACAAAACCCAACTGGGCAAGCCCCGAGCAACCTGGTTTCAATTTAGTGTTCACCCTACTTTAAGCCAGAGGTTGGACTAGACGGCCCCCAAGCTGCCTTCCAGCTAAGGGGGTTGTGTAATGCCACGATCCCAGGAAACCACTGTAAGCTGCAGTGCGTAGGTAAAACTCTGTTCAGCATTTCCTTGGACCCAGCTTCCCTGAGACTACTTCTTATCTTGTTTAAGCAGTTTTTTGAAGCAAGAACTGCTTTACTGGGTTACAACAGTTTCTTAGTCAATGGGCATTGGAAAGTTAGGAAAGCCTGTAAGAAAGAAGGGAAAGAATTATCTTTTCCCAAGTAAACTGGAAACTGAAAGAATAATCAGCAGTTTAAGGGCATCCTGAAACAGTCTGCATGTCAATCATTGCACTTAATAGACAACAAAGGATTTCGGTGAGTTTGTGGCTGTAGTCCCTTTCAAAATCAACACTGCACCACGACACTTCGTTCAAAAGTAATTCAACATGGTATGTGGGAACAGTCGCCCTCCCAACTTCCCTTCAAAATGTCTGGTCTTGCATTTACTTTACAAGTTCACGCTGCACTGGATGCACGAGGTTTTGCAGGCATGGGCACCACTTGGCTGCTCCTGTCCCTTCTCACTGCCTGAGGGCCCACGGAACTCACCGCCAGGCCCCTTTGCTGACACCATTCTGTCACTGGTATAGAGCAACACTCTCCTACCAGCATAATTAATTCTCTGGCTCACTTGCACAGTATTAGTGTCCTAGCAAAACACTTCAAATAACCTTTAGTTAACTGTATGTCATCTGATCTCTTCTCTGCTCCCACCCAAAATGGATATAGAATAATTAGGAAAGAAGACAAGAGAAGCTAACAAGACTGCATCAGACCTACAACTGTTTTCATAGATGCAGTATCTAAACAGACCGGGACTCTTCAGCATAGGACATCAGACAACTTAAACGAAGATTAAAATATTTACAAGATGGACAAAAATAACAAATAACTGTTCAAACAGGCACTGCTACAAGATGCTAGATTAACAGGCTACACAAAAAGTGAAATGTTTTCACACAATACATGGTTGGCCTACAGAACTGCCTGCCACACTATGCTGCAGATGCAGAAAGCAATTAGAAAAAAAATCACGAAGGAAAACCGGACAGCAGATGAGTCTGCCAAAGAACTACCACTGTTCACTGCGGATCAGAGACCAGGTTAGTTGGACTCTTATTCTGAAGCTCTACAGCTCTTCTTACATCTGTTTTATCACCATTCTTGTTTAAAATGAATCATCTTCTAATGCACTCTCACTGTTCAAGCGAGAATCAATTCATTTGCTTATAGATATGCCTTGCATAGTAGGCCAGCTATTTAAACTTATTTCCTATTTTTTTTCAAACTTCTAGTTGCTCCTTCTAGTAGGGAGTTTCTATCCACTTCACCCTACATTATTCTGAGTTTGCACTTTTCTATACCTGCTGCTCTTCTTGCAGATTGTAGTTTAGAAATGCCCTTGCAAGCTTTCTTATAGGCCAGCAATGTCATTCTATTTCCATATAGTTGAAATGCATCAACCTAGTATAAACTGCAAAGTATTTCTCCAGTTTCCTAAAAAAATTTCCTCTTTCACATTGTCGATCATGCACTAATTGAAATTAAATAAACATTTAACTGTTCACCTCTCCAGCTTTGTCCAGAAAAAAGAAAGAAGACACATTTTATATCCTAACTTTTTTCATCGCTGCTACTGTATTGATACCTTGAATGATCACTGCTCTCTACATCTCACTCATCACTCAATTAATGGCCCAAAGTAGCATACGGACCACTCTCACACTTGGAGAGTTTCAACCAGTGGTATACCTCAGCTCTTCAAGTGAAAGATATGGAAGATCTTGGGCACAAAGCCTGAGGTCCCAAAAAGAAACCACAATTAATTTGGGGCTGCCAGGTAAGAAACTTGAGGGCTGCTTCTCCTAGGAAGAAACAGATCTTTAAACAAGCGTACTCCTAGATGCTCAGCAATGATGCTCTAGGCCTTTGTCATCTCCAGGCTTCTTGCAATTAATTGCAACTATGAGCGAGAGCATCAAACCTAGAAAACATAAATAGCTCACAAATCAGAAACCCGTCTGCCTAGCTGGCAACCTCAGCCTGTGCTCTGCTCAGTTTTCTAGATCCCACTGGGCAAACTTCAAAGGTTTGGTAGCAAATGTGGAGGCCTTTTATGACATTAGCTTGTGCTACTTGGGAAACCATTGCTTTCTGAAACCATAGCCTTCCACAACCAGTCCTCCAGCAACAGACTGTTCTGATTTTCCATCAAGATGGTAAAACAAAGCAGCCAGACTTTCTGTAGCTGGCCCATGACTATAAGAAAAGCCCCAAACCAAGCAAAGCTAACATCTTCGATGCACATTTACCAACAAAAACACTAGCAATAATGAAGATACAATCATGTAAAACCTCGAAAAAGCAAAGCTGTTAAGATGCCCCAGAAAGTAGCAGACTGTCAAAGCACAAGTGAAAAATACCACCTCAACAACTCAATTCTTTATACTCAAGGTTCCTACTCTGCCACAATTGGATGATGCAGAATTCATTAAAGACCCCGCTAAAACCACCTTGAGATTCGTTGATTACTATAAGAGAAAAGTGAGATGAATGCATCAGACTGTGGTAAATAGGCATCTGGATGCCACTATCTTTAGTTTTCTGCAGCATCTTTCAACACTGAGAATTTTCTACAGAAAAGTTTTCGCCTTATTTCAAGGCTGGTATGATTTAGATGGGCAAGAAGTAACATTCAGAAAGTTCAGTGTTGTGCTATTTCAAAAACCAAATTAGAACTATTTTTCTTTTGGCAGGATCCATACAGGTGAGAATTAGAAGTGAGAACATTCCCAAAACTTAGGCAGGTCTGTGTGCACCATACGCTCCAAAGAGTGCGCAAAATCTATAACAGTTACGACGCACTGTAAATAATGGCTGTGGTTATCTTCTCTAGACATTCACATTATCAAATGCCAATCAACAGAAAGAATGTCATATACTTCCTCAGTATCTTAATGTCAAGAGTAAATCAGATACACTGCGTAAAATGTACACTTAAGATCTAACACAAGTCTTAAATTGTCATGTATGGTATAAGGACCAGCTGTGCGCAGAGAGAGTATGGTATTCTTTAAGGTCAGCAAAGGAAAAAATAACCACCAAAACCCAAAACAAACCCCACAATAAAAAACCCTGAACAAACCCTCCACCTCAATGTTCCTGTTAACAAAATGTACTAAATATATTTGAAGTTGAAGTTGCAACAACCCGTGCTTGACTCAGACTTGGTAAGCTGGTAGGAAAACTTGCCAAGTCTGCCTGGCTTGCCAAGCTCCAGGGGTTTGCAGGGCTCAACTCCAGTACTGCTATGAACAAATGGACCCCAAAGTTATTAAACTGCCTTTCTGGCTGGAAAAGAAGAAACCTTTTCACTTTAACTAATACCTTGCTGCCAAAAAGCTGGAAAAGCTTATTTGTAACTCAGCTACATAATATATATATATTTCTCCCAAGGAACAAGAGGTCCAATTTAAATGTAAAGAAATTCAGACCCAAAGCTGAAATCCAGGTTGATATATTGCTGCGCTTTTATTATAGCAGATATTGCAAAGATCTGAAACCAGGAGGTATTGTGCACAAAGCGGAACATGTTGCAAACATGTTGCAGCCCATGTTGCCTGCCTTGAAGTGTGGCCACATTCTTTAAATAAAAAAACCCCACTGCTGAAGCACTCGATGCCAGCTGTGATGTGGGCACTTCGCCACTAGAGAAAGCGGAGAGGGTGCGGCAATCAGACTGCTGCCTCCTTCCAGAGGTCAACAAAAGCCAACAGATGGTAATACTTGCTTAATATTGACTTGACCTGCCGGCAAACTGAGGATCTCAAGGTAAAACAGTTCCACACTGCCACTTTGAGCCACACAGCCTATCCACCTGCTCTGGAGTACCTTCTGAGAAAAGAGCAAGTGTTATTTTTAAAAAATATTCCCACTTGAGCAACTTAGAAGGCAATTTTAATTGCATTATTGCTTCATGCATAATTACCACAACATTAATGCCCAAAATAGCGGGAACTAATTTATTTAAGTGCTCTAAGGCACTGGGATAGCAAATCATCTATTCTAAATGTGTATATTTATTAAGTCTTGATAATAGACAGCTTAATGAGTACTAGAAATGTTTTCCCAATGCTGCTAAAGGGCACAGAAAGCTAATGTAGTCAGGGTATCAACAATTGCCACAGGCACCAATTATAGCCAGACTAGATGCCTTTACTATTCAGAAATGAGTTAAATTCTCAAAAATATACTCTCTCAGCACACACACATTTTGCATGTCCTTACCAAAAAGGCTCATTTACAGTTTGCCTAATAAAGCAGGTTTGTGTGTCTCCTGTGCAGTTCATTAATTATGTATCACGATTAAAAATCTCTCATTACAGATGTCTCAATGCCAGGCTCTTACTCCTGCCCAAATGCACACAGCCTTAAAATAATCCCTTCATTAGAAAATGTACAGCACCAATTTTATAATATAGGTAAAGAGCTTTATTAATAAGATTTGACAGGGTAGGCATGGCTGCCTGAGACCCAAAAAATCTTTCCCTTGCTCCTCTTATTCTCCCCACTGTTATTAACTCTTTGCTGAAAACAGACTGGTTTTCAATTGAAAATCACTTGCTCTAGGTTTGTGTACCCCAAACAACTGCCCATTTAAGCTTAAACATCATCTCCCATCCTCTCCCCAAGTGTTAGCAAATATTTTTCAAGTTTTATGCTGCTTTTGTCTCATTAAAAAACCCCATGCATTTACTGCAAAGCTTGGTCAGATAAACAGATATCAAAACAACCAATACAACAGAGATTTCCTGGCCTTAAACACTAATTTATTAAGTAAGCCTGAAGAGTTGTTATTTCTTCTAATGCTGAAATATAAACTGTCTATCTGTAGTCAGCAAACTGAAGAGCACAGTTTTATCAGCTTCATCTTTCTCTGCTTATAGAAGAGGCATATGCAGAAAACTTGATTTCCTCCTTATATATGTTGTTTCCATGCTCCTCTTCTCTAACTGATCAGCTGCTGACATCCTTCCTCCAAAGCAGAGGTAGCATTCAACAGGACAGGCAAGCACAGAGCAGAACAGAAAAGAGAGGGGGGGCTGAGAAGCAAGAGGAACCTCACCCCACAGTCACACAGACTAGCAATTCTTACAGTTTAAATCCTCAGAATAATTCTGAAGACTTCAGAATTAAATAAGTATTAACTACCCTCTGGGTTTTTTTCTCAGTGGTTATCATTAGATAGCAATCATGTTTCTTGCCCTGCGAATTTTGAGCACCGTGGAAAGATAACACATCTGCAGATGACTATGCAGTATACATAAAAGGACCTAGCCATTAAGACACAAGAAGACTGCCTCTTCCAGCAACATCTGACCCTGATGTACTGATTAATGTGTTTTAAAAAACCCCAACAAAACATCGCAGGCCATGCAAACTCCTTTACCCACAGTGGGGTGGTGTTTTTCTTTTTTTGTGTTCCTTGAGTTACACGAACATCTAATTAGTATGCCAAATTACGCATTTAATATTTACATCACTGGTAAAAAGAACATCCAGCCCATTAGAACAAATTTAACAAAGCTCTGGATTCTGACTTTTTTTTTTTTTTAATCTTACGAAACCGAGTAAAGAAAGGGCAGGATATTTCTCCAACTCTTTTGGTGTAAAGTGTTCCAGGGACTTAGTATTTCTCCAGCACACTAATTGCTGCAAAAGCAAGCCTACGATAACATGATTAGAAATGGCCCGTGTTGCCAAAGGGCAGACGTACTTGCCGAAAGATGTGGTTAAACTTAGCAGCTCCTCAGAACATTTCCCTTTTAGAAATAGAGCCAGCTCTATTCTGAATTTATTTTTCATCCTTCCTTAAGTTTTCCGGAGTATCAAGAAAGCTGACACTGCTACACTAGGATTGCCTCATCACGTATATACGTGACACCGTAAAGGTGACAGGACTCAGGTACTGACTTGTTAAAACTCACGTGGAAAGCCAACACGGCTCAGGCCAGTTGACTCCAGCCTCAAGAGGATGCAGAGTTTCGGCATGCCTGCATGGTCAAAGGGGTCCAACCCACAGCCAGAGCAAGACTAACTACCAAGACTGATGACACTGGGAAGTCTCCCATCATTATCCCACAAAGCCAGCAGAGCATCCTGCTCTGGCTGGAAGTCAGGCTGAGATGGCTGGAAGACGCCAGCCCAGAGGAAAGAAGGCAGGAGCTTACCAGGCTACACCCTCCTCCCATCCCTTCTTGAGGAGGGAGGTGGGCTCAGCTGCTTGGTTGGCAAGCTGGAAACATCAAGCCAGGCCACTGTCTGCTGCTGAGCAATGGAAACTCATACTATGAACTCCCAGGACCACCAGCCTTAAACAAAACAAACACTCCTGGTAACACTCCTTTCTTGAGCAAAAAAAGAACAGCTGTAAAGAAAGGTTTCTGTTGATGTGGAAGACATGCTTACATACACAGCAGCGACTGCAGTGTTGCAGCCAATTCAGTAATGTTAACATTTTTGGTTTGTTTGGGTTTTTTGGTGTGGGGTGGTTTTTTTTTTTCCCCTCCCAGATTTGCCTAATCAACTTCTTGAACTGCCCTGGAGTACTAGCACGTCACTGTGGAACTAAGAAGTGCAATATGATTATTAATAGCTTGGCATGTATTAATCGGAAGTTACGGTATCTTCTCAGCATGTAATCACTCCAGAGTTGTCTTGATACAACTTCCACAACTGTGTAATTGATCCACATCTTGCATAAAAAGATAAGGACATGCTATTACATGGTTTTAAATGACCTGCTGGCTTCTCTGAAGCTAAGTGGTATCTAACCAATGATAAAGTAACAGAAGTGCTTTGGGTTTGTTATTCTTAATTTGTTCTCTAGTGCTGAAATAAATGAATAAAAAAGACCTAAGTTTAACTATTTCTATTATCAGGTAAGGAAATATCAACAGTTTCACGTAACTTATCCACCCGTAGTTTTGCCAAGCACTTAGAATACAGTATCAAAAATTGTGTCAGAAAGCAAGAAAAGCAGTATTTGAAATAGGAGATTGGGGAACCGTGGAAAAAAGAGGATGCTACTACTATTATGCAAGTAAGGACAATGAAAGAGAAGAAAAAACACAAACAGCTACAGAAAAGATCAACAGGTCAGCAAGTCCGATACTGGATGTACAAGCAGAAGGAAAGCCAACAAAACACACAGTGCTTCATGAATGAAGCCTAATAATGCCGTGAGTCAAAAACGAGGCTAAACCCAGCAAGACTCTTCACACCTGGGATGGGCACTAAGGCTCACTGCAGCCTAAATAAAGCACATCCTTACAGACCTGTAACAACAAAATATTTCAACCCCCCTCATACCAAAACAAGAGGATACAGAGACCAGAAGCTTTAACACAAATCTGGCCCAAGAAATTAGCACACAAAATGCAAAAAAACCCCATACGTTGTGTGCATTCGGGAAGGGGAGAGTAGAAACATCAAAAAAAGAAGTACCTAAATACCCACATAGGAGCCTATATCCTTGTGGAGCTGCATCTCTGTGGGACACTGGTGCAATACATGTGGTCCCACTCAAGCTGGAGGTGGCTTTACTGTAACACATTCTGTCACATACATGTATGTACATGCCCTGAAGTGACTAACAAGCAATCTGTTACTCTGAAGTCTTAGTATCCTGTTTTTACATCCACTTAGCTGAAAGAAAACAAAATCTCAAACCCAGACCTCGTTCATATAGTACCCTGAGATAGCATCGCAAGAACATAGGAACATATAGTAAAGAGACCTTGAATCTAGAAGCACTAACGGTTTAGGGGTAGAGGTAATCAGGATCGAGGAAGATAGAATTGAATTAGAAAAGGGACTGTAGAGAATGCTGTAATTTGTTGTAGCTTAAGGTACCAGGGAGTTCCCAATCCACATACAAATGCATTCACTTAGACCTGCATATGGTACAAAGAGCACTAGGATAAAAAGTGATAGAGATCAGTATTTACTTACGTAGCTAAAATACAGTTGCAAATTCTTATTTCTTGGATATGAACCTACACAATGTCTTACAGTAAGCAAAACTATTTTAAGATTACCAAGGACCAAATGCATTCCAAGTACTGACTGAATAAAGCTGATGGTGACCGAGACCCTGACAGCTCCTATTTTACAGGACATTTCACTTGAATCCTTTCCCTTCTTCCTTTTATTTGCAGAAGTCCCTTAAGTTACACTTATAAATGCAGTTTCACAGATTTTGCTTTTCTTGTCACCACATAAAGGAATCCTTCTGCAGAGCTGCTGAATTAAGTGTAATAGGAGCAGTTCTGTAGCAAGGTCATTTTAGGTCTGGAACCGCAGTCCCCTTAGGATTCCCTATTATGGCTACATGAACTGCCTGGTTTCCCTTGCAAGTCTATTTTCCCCTGTTCCTCCCTATGAAATAAAATTCAGTCTCTGTAAGCCCATGCATTAAGCTACTTCTATCCAGGAAGTTTATATAAAGTTTTCTGACAGCTTGGAACCACAGCAAAACAGCAAAATGAGCAACAGAAAAGCCAGACCGCTAGAGAAGCTGCAGCTTATCTTCTGTCATACTGACAAGAATAAACCTTTAGAGTGGTAATCCCAGGAGCAGCCCGTGGTTGTCATTACCCACACCTCTATGAACATTGCAGCACAGAGACAGCATTCTAGCCCCAAACTACCAGGACACACGATGCAACTGAAAAAAATCCTTAGTACTTATCATATATTTGCTCCATTTTTATTTATTAACACGCCCATTTTCTTGGTCAGTGGGACAACCTAAAAATAGACAGGACTTACCATTTTCTTTTTTACACAGCTGCTTTTACACATGCCACCCCTTCCCTAAAGGCCCCAAGACTAGTTCACAAAAGGTCTCTCCCCCGCTTTCCTTGCCACTTATCTCATGTGGAAAATACATACAATATTGGTAATTTAAATCTAAACACATTCCTTTACATGCTGGCAAAAGCTAAAAGACCTAAGATCCTAAACATCTTTTGCCAAAATACACAGCACGTTGTAAGCACTGCAATCATTTCACTGGTAAATTACTTATTGATATAGTCCTCACTAAAGAAAAAATGTTTGAACTTCTTTTGGAAAGCGATTAGTTTTCTTACACTGCCATACATACAAAGAAATTCTTGGTGTGCCTCTAAAGCATTTGCTGTATCTTCTGATAGAGCTGTGTACAAAGAAAAATCAAAGTAGCTAGGAAAAATACAGTAGACAAGAAAAACCTAGAAGTTCTTACGCAGGAGCAATGCGTTCACATGATTCCTGAATTCAATCCAAAATTTCATGACGCGACTTTGGGAGGGTATTATACACTCACTCACTACACCAAGCAAGCAGCAGAGACTGCTGCTTTTTATGAATGACTCTCCCCAAAAGGCTGGGTAGTAAAGGCGACACTATGGCAGACTGATAATGCTTGCTGCAAACCAGTTAGTTTCACAGCATTTCTCAAATGAGTTTTTAACCAGAGCAAGCTAACTCACACCACCACCCTCCTGCTGGGAAAACCCTTAACGACAAGTGGCCACCAAATTGCCTCTGAATGCTGGCCAGGGATATTCCTCTGGTTTCTGTAGCTTTTAACCAGCTCCCACAAAAACACAGTAAGACTAAGTGGTTACACACAATGAAAATCCCAGGTGGCACCTGAGGTGACACTCGTAGGAATAAGGTCTACAAATGAGGTTTGAGCTTAGGCAAAGCTGCAAGTAGCAACTCTAAAAATACGTATCTGTCATGTTTTACACAACATAGAACAAAAAATTATGAAGGAAAAACTAACCACAAACTTACTTGAAAATTAGGCAAATATATAGGAACTGTGAAAATGCTATTTATACAAGACCCCAAAGTTATTTGAGAAAGTCAGTTAATATCCCCAGTAGAATTTCCACAAACGAACGACAGTGAAGAGCACTAGTGTTGCTAACTTTTAATACAGCAGACAGTGGGAGTCAGGGAAACATGCACAGAAAGCATCCGTACCGTGACTGACTTGATCTACACAGAACAGCATGACTCTAGCTGCTGTGCAAGTTGCTTCTAGTCCTCCAACAGTAGTTGTACTTCAGAACTAGACTCAGGTGTGGAAAAGCACCCAAAAAGTGCAAGACAGATGTTTTCCATTTGCAAGCCAACAGAATTATATGCAGAGGAGATGCATATTTACTCCCTCTTAATAAGTTTTTGCAATAGTGACCTCTTCAGAACACAGCAGAGGCTCCAAAAGACATTCTTCTCTATGGAAGCCATGTGTTACATAAAAATTTGCCCAACTAAATCATAGTAACCATTTTTGCCCTACTGCATTCTCCCCGTCATTCTAGATAGGAACAGCATACAACTTTAGAAAAGTAGTTCTCCTTGGTGCAGAATGTAGCCATTTAACACCTGAATTAAGACACACCGAGACCTTAAAAAAAAAAAAAGAGAGAGAGAGAGAGAGAGAGAGGGATATTGACAGACAGACAGACAACCAGCACAGCACTGTATAAAGTGAAGGCAACCAGGAGATAAGAAGAGTCAGCAGCTGTATGGGGAGACTTCTGTTCAAGTCATATGCATTACCATTTCTCCTCGGAAGCACGTAGCAGCCCTCATAAGATCTTGGTTACTGGACAAAGTGCTTGGCTCTCTGAAGGAGCATCTCAATTTCAGAAAGAACTGCAGGTGCCAACTTTGCATAGGAGTGCCAGGACAGTCATACCCATTCAGGCCAACAGCTCACCCCAGCTAACTGCCTATAGTAAACAGCGCACACATGCCAAGCCCTAGGGAAGAGTATGAACCACGCAATTTCCAGGTACTCACCCAGTACCTGCAACTATCCAGATCTGTGGATTTTCCAAGTCTCCCGTGCCTTGCCTATGTAGTAACCTGCAACAGCTCTATGTGTTGGTGGTTCTCCTGTTTCCTCTTAAGCCCCTGTAAACATCCTGCAGCACAACACCCTTCGAGTTTTAGGTAGGGATCAAAACAGTGAGCTCAAGCGCAAACCTTCACATGAGGCAGCAAGCTAGTGCAGAGCTGACAGGTTTATTTTTTAGGACCTACCTGACTAGCAAGGGGAAGGAACATTATGAACAGGACACCAGTGAGTCAACTAAGGTTGAAAGAATGCCTCTCCTCAAATTTCAACAACTCTACCAGCTGGTTAATACGTAATATCGAACACTTAGGTAACAACAGATTTTTACCAACTCTACCTAGAAAATTGAGCTGGTGACCAATATATACGAAACAGTGGTACCAGCAGATCACCTACAGATATTTTCAGGCCAGGGTGGGGAAAAAATATTTGTTCTAAACAATGCTGCTACGAGGTAAGACAAGTAGTCTTAATCTAGGCACTAGAAAGATTTCTCCAGTGGCAAAAACATTTAAGCTATGAAACATCTTTCACTGCATATGGCCCACAGCTAGTCTGAAATCTGGCACCCTCAACCCATGCAGTCCTTTAAGCTATCTTGGCAGGCTTCGGACCCTCAAATATCTTTCTATCTTGCCCTATATCCACAATATGAGACCTCACCAATACTATAAATGCAGACTTCATTCTTTATGGCGCTTCAGAGTTTTAAAAAGAACCCACACAGCTGGTCTACTCAGACCAAGTACAAAGGGCCACAGGACAGTCAATCTACACTATTCCTCCAGGTGCTAACACTGAGCAATATGGGCACAAGCCAATCCACATCTATAAGCCTGGCAGTCAGCTCTCTGGAAGAAGCGAAAAACACAGCATAGCTATTGCTCCCTCAAAAGACACTGGAGACCCATCTGGAATTAAACGAAGCAAACAACCCTTGCATTGCATGGGGCTCTCCCAACCTCCAGTCACTCAGGAACACTTTCTCAGAAAAAGTCATTTCAACTCCGAATAGGATATCACAACAGACAGTAAATTAATGTTTCATTTAAGACAATCTTCCGCGCTGCAGTGCAGCAATAAACTCAATTAATTCAAAATGCAGGTTTTAAGTCTGCAAAACAACCTATCCAGGCTATCATTTCAGTTTAAATCAGGCTTAGTGTGCTCACAGAACATTTGGAACCAATTTAAGTGGATTTACAATCACATTGCAGTTAAACCACTGTAACTTTCTTGTGTAGGCAAGCCCGTATGGCGGGCAAGGGAACATTTGTTTATAGTTTGGATGACTATATGAGGAGAAAGAGGATGTCAGAAATAGCCTTCGCTTCACGGCTTGGGAATTTCAGCACTGAAGGTTGAAAGGTGGGGGAAAGAGCTTATTATTTTGCTTGCACTACTCAAATATTATAAGAAACCTTAAACCACGTTACACTAGGACCTGTCTCAGTTGCTCAGTTCTAACAACAGAGAATGTACCACCACGTACAGCCACATCTAACTGCTGCTGGGGAAATACAACCAGAATTCATATCAGATCTTCTACCCATAGTATTCTAGGCATTTTTTCAGGTAAATTACTAGATATAATTAATGCTTTTAACCCCAAACTATTCTTTTAATCTTGCTTAATCCCGAGAAACTACTATACAATCCATTTTCACTGTCACAATGGTAACTCTCCAGATAATTTGAAGATAGCAATTGTTCACTTGCATCAGTCATCTTGCCATACAAAAGTTGCCATTCCAAGTTTTTCTCCCCTCTATCAGCACTGAAAATAACAATAGAGGAAAAGCCCCAGCCTCAGAACACGTATGACATGGCTAATTCCTGGGCTGCACTAGGCTGGAAGTCCCTTGTAAGGGGGGTAACACACAAAACATTTCATCCTCAGTGCCTTCAGTCATTCCCGGGGAACTATTCTCTACCTTGTTCGTCTTATTAGTATCGGGTTCTAGCATGAACACGTTTCTTTTGCTCAGATACTACAATGTCCTAATTGAAGACTACTGAACATTTTCTTCTTAAAGGAAAGAGGATTTGACAAATCAGGAAGTATCTTCTATAGTGTAAGTTACAGCAGCTGGATTTTAATCATCACAATTACCCCACAATCAACATGCTCTCTTTTGCATCAAAATTTTTTTCATGCTGCTGAAACAGAACACAAATTATTTCAACCTTCGCCGCCCTGGCCCCGGAACTACAGTGCAACCATTTTACTTGTTTCCAGACTTAAAGCCCAGATACTGACAAACAGACCGCACATGAGAAAACAGGTTATTGTATTCCATAAAAGCTTTTACATTCTGCCCAGTGTCAGAGATGCAACCAGAGATTTAAGGAATTGAGGAGTTACCAGGGCTACTATTGGGTAATTTTTCAAACAACAGGGTGCTTCTCCGAAGATACCAGTTTATATGAATACTTTTGAGCCTTGGGAACTCTGATTTATGTATGATTAAAAAATGAAGAACAAAGCACCCACACAGCAAGTAAAGAGCATTATATAACAAGTTCACAGTATGACATACGGATGCACATTATTGAGCTGTAAAATCAACTCACATTCATTCTTACGGATAAATCTGCAGGTTAAATTGTATTTAAAATAAGATACTGTACTCAAAACTACTATGTTAGTTCTCCCCCAAAATTAACAGAAGAGAAATAAGAACACTGGTAGTCACAGGTTTTAATTGCACTCAGTGTCAGGGTCTCAGAAGGTACAACATGCAGCGCATGGACCAGTTGTTTTGCTTTATGTGGCAATTTTAAAACATTTCAAGGTTATTTCTGCTACAGTACACTGCTTCTCCTCAACACAGCACTACATGCAGAGTCACAACCAACAACTCCAATGTCTTGCACAAAGATGAACCAAGTATCTTGAAGCAAATAGAGTGCTACAAAATAATTTATACCTTGGCTAGTTTAGAAAAACCAACACGTAAGTATGTCAGAAAAGCATATTGCAGGATATTTCTCATGGCTGGGAGTGTTCCTACTTGCCCAAAGCCATTACAGAGGTATTTCTCTTTGCTTGCTCTGCATGCATTGCCATCAGCTTAGCAAAATTACAGATTTTATAGGCAAGTTATTAGATTCTAGTGTTCCAAAAAGCCACAGAAGACAGTTGGGTAAAAAAAAAGCAAGAAGCTCATCTTTTCACAATTAAGATTTTTAGAAATACCTCCCACACTTACACCTGATTAAGGCAAAACAGAATCCTTGTCAAACCAATAACACTTATGAAATGGTAACGTACTTGAGACTACAGTAGAGTAATAACTAAGCTACTTAGACTTCCGGAATTCTTAATACAACCTGTTAGCTATACACAGCTTAGTTGTTGATATTTGAAGGCAAAATGAAACCTCACTCATGAAGACCTTCACCTACAGGACTAGTTAATTAGATCATATTTCTCACTATTAAGCACTTTTTTAATATTAAGCTTCTAAAGACTTACTAACATTGTTACCTTCCCATCAGCATCAAAATACAAAAGACAGAAGACCAGCAAAGCGTCTTCACCTCTGAAAAGGTGTGTTTTTCTCATCCTGGTACCTGTATCATATAGAACTTGACCCGAGTTAAAGGAACCAGCAAAAAGAAGGCACTTAATCCCTACTAGGGAAAATCAGAAGCAGAATATGGACTTCAGATGGGTACCGTGTGAGAACTTTGGGGAAAACCTCAAAAAGAAAATTGAAAAGTATGATGGGAGGGGGAAGGTTAATACGCTTCAAAAGTAAAAGAACCCTGTGGTTAGCAAGGGTTGCTGAAGAGGGCACAGAAGCTTTTGGCTTTTTGTTTGTTTGTTTTTTAAATAAAACTGACTTATAAGCCTTCATGCAAAGAGTTCTATAGTTTAATAATTCAGCCCACGGATGATGCTTTATTAATGTCATGCATCAGACAATCACCGGAAAACTGGATAGAAGCCCTGATGTCTGGTTTAAGACCATTTTTATTTCCTACATTTTCAAAACATTGCATGGGGCTTTAGCTGCACGATTCATATGAACTTAATGAGACTCATGCAGCTATGCCTGCATATGATGCTTTGAAAATAGAGAAGCACTGTTTTGGGTTCTGTTTTTCTGAAGCTCTCCCTGGAGTGATTTAAAACTGTTTTTTCCTCTCGGTCTTTTCTCTAAAGGTCTTCTACACTTTACCTCACCATGTCTGACAGATAAATAACTCAAAACCTCGGACACCTCATTTTTCAAAGGCTCCAGTACTCAGAGCTTGTGTGGTACCGTGAAACCCAACAGTGAACAGCTAGTCAATTAAATTCAGCCAATTGTGTGTAAGTGCTCAATTTAACTGCAATAGGTTACTTGAAATGAGAACACTGCTGTGGGCACTGCATGGAGTTACAACTTCGTATCAACATATGTCATTTATTATGATTGATTACTACTTACTGTAAACCATTTTAACACACACATGATCAAACTTAGTATAGGTTAATCAGGTTCAAATCAAAACTTCAGTATATACATTGTATTACATACCACACAAATTCCTATTGGAACACAGTGCTGTAAATTGTAGATTAAGGAAAAAGAAAACTATATATGGCAAGTGTCATTTATAACCTATTTAAAAAATCATTTTTATATATTTCTGCGGATAAGCTCTAGGAAAAATTTTACTGTATTCTCATCTTTTCAAATACTTTAAATCTTTCCCTTTAGAGCTTATGATTGCCTGTTTAAACAGGGTGCCCCCCAATCAGTTGGCAGTTTGCAAATCTGCCTTTAGGTCCAAAGACATCGAGCCTGAAAAAGAATTGGGACTTCACTCTAAACTTGCAATTCTGCAGTGCCACTGCAGTAGAAGGCTAAAGGGGAATATAAAGATTGTTACTTTTCTATTTTCAGTGCTATATATTTTATAGAAATAGATGATACAAGAAAAATCAAGCGCAAAAAAAGGATGTCCTTCCTTCATATATGGACACGTGTACACCAACACTACTGATGCCTAAGCTACACTTCTGAACTGTGTTCATAATCATCACACAAGCCACGACCCCCTGGAAAACACCTTCCTGAAGTTTAGCGATCCTCCTGACCCTCACCAAGAGTAACATGATAAAAACTATCACAAATGAGACTATGAGCTTGCCTTCCTGTAGGGTTTAACCAGAATGACAGTTTCTTCTCAAGTTCCCTGCATTTCTTAAGACCCCTGGGCTCTAAAGAGACTCATTCCAACTAAAAACACACGCAGAGCGCATCCTGTGTCACCCTGGTGACAATCTGTCATCCTCCAGGCATTCCCCAGTTGTCAGTTTTGAACAGTATTGGTTAAATCCTTTAGTGCACTGAAACACATGACGGAGTAAGATCTTCTTGTATTCAGGTGCATTAGGTATTTATATTCTTTGCTAAAGAGATTGTTTTTCAGGTAAACTTTTCAAAATAGAGCAGAAAGATAGGCAGACAACTCCAAGACATAACATGTCACCAGCACACAGCAATCTGGAGTAGCAGGGAACTGCTCCGATCCTTCTCCAAACCATAAATACGGTATTTTCCTCACAGATTCAGCTTGCTCTCCTTCCTAACGTGGCTATTATACTTCTGGACAGAGCATGAGCAATGCTGCAAGCTGCATCCTGCAGCTGTTTGTCACAGCCCCAGTAATTTTTGTCTAGAATGCAGATGGGTCTGACCGTCATATAAAGAAGTATTATTCTTCTTAATTGGGAATCAAGTTTACAGCTTTGGGGCCAGATCAGAGCTGGAAAAGAACTTTCCACACATTAGTGGTGGCCACCAATATCTCATATTCCAAGCTATTGACCTGAGAAAGTAAGAGACTGATATCAAAAGCTTAGTAATTTCAGTTCAATTCCTGCCAAAACAACCTGAACACTCAGAGGTGTACATCATTGCCAGCTGTATCCCAGTAAGAAAAAAAGTCTGACACGCAGCTTGCATTCCAGAGGGAAGCATCCATCCAAAATGAATCCCTGTAAGACCTTCGAAGAATATACTATTACACCTGTGTGGATGCTGGGTCACACAGAGAGCAGCTCATCTCCAGGACATCAGAACAAATACATTTTGTTAACAGACAGGGACAGGACTAGCGAGCTGAGTACATTCTGAGGCAAAGCAGACACCATTCAGGATTCCTTTAGGGAGCCAGAGCGCACTTTGGGAGGCCACCGTACAGTCTAATCACCATGACAAGAGTATCACCAGTGTTGTACATGGTGAATTTGCCTGGGTAAATGTGCAAGGGCTAAGTCCAAACTATCAAAATTGCAGCTCCCTAGTGCAAACTGGGTTTTTGGTCCCCAGTCATCCACACTACACAGAGTAGCTCAACAGCCTTTCTTTTGGAAAGAAGTATTTGTTCCCTTTACAGCAAAGGGCAAGTATCACTTCTGTGGACAACTTGCTTCAGGTATTGCTCTTTGTAGATAACGCAGGAAAAAAACATGCCAAGTTCAGTTCTCTCCAACACTGACCCACCAATAGTAACACCATGCGCCTCATCTCACCCTTCTGAGTGTAGCACATACCTACCACCAGACTAAAATCACTATGTGGACAGCAGTGACACAGCCATCAAGTTACTGAAGATACTTCTACATTAAAAATACCCTGAAAATAATCTGTCAGACTAGCTAGATGCCTAGAAGAGAGGTGAGCACAGACCTACACAATGTAGATGTAATAGCTGGTCTCTCCTAAAGAGCACATATGAGTAACGTGACAAACCATGCTGGATCCTTTGCCTGGGAGCCAGGCATAGCTTTTCATGGCAAAAACCTTTAAGAACATAAACATAAACAAAGTCTAGGAGTAAATCATAGTTATGTCTTCAGTACATTCAGCAGGAAGGGCCAAAGTATGATCAATGGCACCGAACATAAATAGCATCAGCAATACAGCTAGAACCACTGTCCATGCAGGTGAAGTTTGAGAACTTTTTTTTTTTGAAATTTCTTTCTGCTTCCCAGACATTTTGTCCTCAGGGTGTCAGCCAGTGGATATATAACTTGACTCTCACTCCAACAGAACATGAATTATTTTGAAGAAATACTAACAGTAAAACTGAAAGCTGTTCCATGCACTAAATATATGACAGTGGCACAGGATGAACATACTTTAGAAGAGCCATAGGAGTTAGTGCTGCTCCTTCAATTGGAAAAAGTGAGACAGAACTAAGATCACTCCAACCATACTGAAGGCTCTTCTGCTCTGGCTTTTGAGGGGTAAGAAATGATTGTCATTATAAAGCTGAAATACTCCAACTATGGCTGGAACTGGACTGATGCCTAAAGCCACAGCTGACTTCTGTTGCCAGCACGTGCCCAACTGAGACAAGAGGAGGAAAGGAAGGAAAGGAAAATATAGGGGGGCGAACCCCCAAGCTGGCACCTAACTCTCCAACGAAGAGCACCAACCTGCACAGCAGCCAGAAATGCTGCATGGAACCTCTACATTGGGAGAGCTAAAAAGTTGTCAGCTCACTAAGCAGTATCTTGTCAAGCTAGTGTTTTGTTCTCAAGTAGATCTATTCATTACCTGCACAAGACTGCTCTCAGCAGAATTTGGGACCTGCTTATAGTGAAACTGGATTGTATTTAGTTAACAGTTACCTTGGTCTGTCCCATTTTGTCTAGTCAAAAGCCTTGCTCCAGTGTAGACCCTGGGCTGTTAGCGCTTGCCAATGACATTTTTGAATACTTTCTACAGTTGGTAATGAAGCTCAATCCACTTGACTTAGGCTGGACAGCGAGAAGGCATCTGCAATGATGCTGAAGACATGGGCTTCAGCTACTTTATTTAAATACGAATCAAGGCAAGGCCAACCTTTTCTTTTAAAAGGATAGGGAGATTCCATACTTCTGTATGAAGTGGGTCGTAGGAACAAGATGATGAGTCCAGTTCAGATTAGCTATTTCACAGCAGTAGATCCACTGCTACTCCCACCCTTACTGACCCATAGGAGATACTCATCCTCTCAATCATGCTCAAAGCTGAACAAGCCGAGGAGACCTGAATGGTAGAGGTAGAAACTGCAGCAGAAAAGAAGGACTCAAACTACCTTGCTGCAAATTGTGGCTTCTAAGCGTACGTTGCATACGCTGTAGATTTTCTTAGGGGCAGCTCCAAGTAAAGTTTATGAGTGATTACAGAGAAAAACCAGTACCAAGGGCAGGTTTTCTTACGTATACCAACAAGATGGCCTTTCAACAAAACTTTGCCTTCCAACATTAAATCAATGCTATCTCACTCACATGCATATTTCATAGCAAAAACAAATGCAGTATCTTCGACCTGTTGTTGACCTTCTAAAAGAAGTGACAGCAGTTTACCTTAAAATTTGTATTACTACATAAAGCAGGTATCAATACACTGAAAAAGTGACCATACATGACTTGTTGCTGCAAGGGAAGTTGTCATTCTAAGGAAAAAGGAAACAGTGAGATGGTTTCATTTTTTACCCTTTCTTTTCAGCAGCACAAAGTGAGAACGTTTTACACTCATACTACAAAGGCAATTAATATAGCTCCAGCAGATTAATTCTCTTATGGCTACAGATATTCTTTCAGAAGATATTATTCATATCACAAAGTTCAGTAAAGAACTAAATTCTTGTTTCAGATTTTGAGAAGCCACCACCGCAAATTCAAATACTGAAAACATTAATTGCAACACCCTTCTGCTACTCTATTCCTTTTAAATTTTCATTAGCAACTGGCTTATTTTAAAGGTGAGGGATATCGGGAATTACCAAGTCTGACACCGCAGCTATACAGTCTCCTGCTGCACATAAAATGGGGATTTCAAAGAGTTTTGGAAACAGGTTTAGGCAAGAGTAATGCAAACGTTGAAACAGCTCCTCTTTGAGAAATATGTAAAGGATACAAAGGGACATGCGCATCCAAGAGAGTCAGTTCAAAATGCTTGTCAGAAAATAGCTGAAACTCACTGATTATTAATAGAATATGTTAAACTACTAATTCTCAAATGGAATTGTGCTGGTCTCCCAGCTATTTGAAATACTAAAGAGAAACTTGGAAGTCTGTTTTCATTTTGGTACGAGTACAATTTTTATGCTTTTCCTTTTTTGCCCTACTCCTCTTCCCCAACATAGTAGAACAGCTGTGACTGACAACTTCTACAAAGGTACCCTTTCTGCTTTGCAGCAGACACTAAAGATTTTTACGAATGGTAAAGGAAGACACCTTCAGGTGGTGCATACACAAACATAAACTTTCAATTTAGAAGGCAGCCTTTCATGGACCGGAAAGGGAAAAAAAAAAAAGTATGAGTGCTCCAGGACAACATGTGCATTTCTAGTAAAATGCCATAAAATTTCTACTTCTCATTTAGTGACGCAGCAGAAAGCACTTGAACAATGCTGATGTTACTCCAAAAGATTTCTGGGGGATGGAACTTCCTACAACAGTTTGGCAAAACCAGATAATGAATGATTTTGGGGAACATACTGAAAGAAAAACTTCAGATGTAACAAGCTGCTTTTACTTTCTACACTAAATGGTTCTCTGCTGATAGAACAGATCAGTTAGAGTATTTTTTTTATCTATTGCTACAAACCTAATGAATCAAACATGAAATCCTGTAAGAAGACAGATTACCACTCCCCTTGCTGATATCAAAGCACGACTGCAACTCAAACAGCTTTTCTAAAACAAACATGTGATTTCATATAGTTTCTACAGCATGTAAAAATTTACTTTTTCTTCTGCTACTATTTTTCCAAGCTGAACGATTCAGTGGAGAGGCAGAACTGTGCAATAAAAAAGAATTCTGTATTTTACTGCCTAAGCAGTCATTCAAGGAAAAAAGATTTAATGAGGACTATCCCTTGTGCGGTGTTGCAGCTCCCAGCACAGGTGCCAGACACGTAACAGTGCTGGCCTGGAATGAGCCTATGTCTTCCACAAGATGACACTGCTGCAGGACCCAGGCAGCCAGTGGAGGAAGTGGCCAACCCTCAAAACTTACACCAGCTCCAGAAGTGCTGACAAGAGTGGATAGTGTTTTTTAAATTTTATCTTTACAGTGACATCTCAAAAATTTTTTCTCAGTACCAAACTCCACAAGACAAGGCCAGAAGAACTTAGTATTTGCAACAGAAGCAGGAGCTATTGAAATGCAATACAAAAGCCATTTCTTAGGGTATCATTCGTTGTATACCATTAAGCAGGCAGACAACTGCCAAAATTGCTTTTTAGAATGGGATACATACTCACTGCAGTAGTTGATCATGACTGATGCCAGCAGGGGCTGAAAACAACTGAAGCCTGGCAGGTGAAGATCTGTTTCTCCCCATTTACTAGAATTATATAGTAATTACTTCTGTTTGAACAGAAGAGAGCAGACATTTCCTGCCCACCAGAGCGGCTTCCAGCTATACCTCAAAATGGAGAACTATGATAATTAAAGTTTCATCTATCTTCATTATTTTTAATGTGACAGTAGATGCGGGAGTACTGCTACATTTTATTTTATAGATGTGTATGCAGCCCCAACTTTCCTTGCAAATGAGAAGTTCAATCAAGCGCCTGAGCACAACCCCAAGAAGGTTGCTTTGGGGCTGCAATAAAAACCTGTAGATTTGCTTCTTTGTAAGAAAGGAATAACAAACTTAGTGGTGAATCTTAAATGAGTACCACTGTGGTTAAAGGGAGCATTGGAAACTTCCCATGAGCATGATTCTCCACTGATGCACCAGTAAAATACATAGGAAGACAGACTCAGTCAACACAACCAGAAAACCCCCACCCAAAAAACTCCGGTCAGTGACCAACACTCAGGTTACCCTGTGGTCAGCTATGCGAAGAGTGACAGGCAATGATCAGAGGAATTGTGTTGAGTTTCTGAAGCGCAGAGCTCTCAGCAGGCAATCATTTACTGATCCGACAATCTCTCTATAGGGAATGAAGTCAGACTGAAAAGAAAGAAAAACAAACACCCCCCCCCCAGCAATCAAGCATCCAGGCACATACACACCTTCATGCTCGTGAGTAGTTCTCACTGGGTGTAGCTATCCCAGCAGTAAGCAGATGCAAGCTATAGAAGTTACTGTCATTCTTTAGAAACCATGCAGGTACCAGCAATATATTTAAGTATCAAAATCCATACGCTAAAAGTTGCATTATTTTGTGTTACCCTTCTTAAAATGCAAACTAGGTAACGACTTCATTGCTGGAGAGACAAAAGACCTCAAGGACTGAGATCCGTTAAAAGGGGAGAGCTTTCTCCCTATCCAAATGCCACCTCCCCCCAACCAAAGTGAGCTTTACAAACCCCAGAGAGACCCTTCACAGACCACCAGCACGCTCTCCCCCTTCTTCACCAAGGCCAACAACAGGGAGCTTGCCAGGCTTACTTGTAACTTTTCATGTAGCCGAAAGCCAAACACACAGATTTCCAATCCTAATCCATATTTTAAAATGTTCGAGCTTTTCTCTCATGCCTTCCCCAGAACGCTTTCTCAGCAATATCAAGCAACTTGAAGAGAACAGTAATTCTCACGTCTTGTATCCCTTGAAGCACTATCCTGGTTTTAAGCAACACATTCCTGCCTCTTCCCCTAGATTTACTGCTCCCACCTTCTTATTTCAACTCAGCATAAATTAGGAACTGCTCGAGAAATCGTAGTAACTGCTTCCAGAGATGCAAAGTTTGCCAGGACTTTCACTGCTATCATTTTATTACTCCTCCATTGCAGGAATACCTTGTATTTTAGCACAAGCCAGCTCCTCCTTGCTGCCCAGATGGCCTAATGCACATTTTTGAAGATATTCCCCC